>OZ038475.1:84075597-84250597 GCA_964036315.1 Acanthosepion esculentum
AAACTGGGGAATCTTGCAGAAATTTAAAAAGACGTTTCTATGAACACAAAAAAGAATCATATAAACAATTTATTAATTGCATTAGTCATACATAGAAATAAATTCAAACACAAGTTCGATCTAAAGAACGCCACTTATTAAAAGAGAAATTAATTTACTTAATCGGAAATTCCTCTCTCAAATGTTACCATGATGTACAGCTACAGTCCGGAGTTTTTCAACTATTTCCGTTACTGAAATAATTACTCCCTTCCCAAGCTAACATACATGACTATAAAAATGTTAGAAAAATAAAATGGTTAAATTTGTAACATATTTTATTAAAAATACATAATAAATCCCAAATTAAAAAATATAAATAATTACATTAAAAGTATTGAACATTTAGCAAATTTTGTTTGTTGCACTTTCTAATACATCACTTAGCATCCTCTATAATTTACCATGACTCCCGATTAGCTTGATGTATATTTATGATCGTTCTTAAATTTAAATTTGATAAACCGAAGACATTTTCACTTTTATAAACATGTGTTGCAAAATAAAATCATTTCATTTGCCTTGATAAAGACCATAAGAGGACGAAACGCGTCGTCTAAGCTTTCCATATATATATATATATATATATATATATATATATATATATATATATATATATATGCGTGCGTGCGTGTGTGTGCTTATTTGTGTGCGCGCGCATTGATGCACAGAAAATGTTTTGAACTTCATATATTAATTGTAATATATCAAATGTATGTTGACAACTTTCCTACGTTAACATGTCATTCGCTGTATTTATAGTTGCGGAGAGTTCTTACGTTACCTGGATGTGGTGAATGGGGTGCTGCGAAGTTGGAATTCTCATGATTGCCTTTGGCAATGGTGAGGGTCAGTTCGTGTCTTGTTGAGTGGAGGGCTTGGTGAAACAGTCGACACAAACTCAAAGCTCCAGAAATCAACATATTTCTGTTGTTTTATCAAACAAATCAGCTGTTACGGTGTTACGAGAAAGTCGTTTCAAACTGATGAAAGTTCGAAAATGTAATCGCCGTTCTATTTCATTAGTTTTTTTACATCATTGCTTCCTATATTTTCTAAGTAGGACAGAGAGAGTGTAGTTTAAATTAAATATCTTTGTTCTTATAGTTTCTGCTTGTTTTGACTTCCTAGTCTCCTTTCCTTCTACTTTACACTTGACGTTTTTATCAACCGAGCAACTGGCAATAATCCTAGGTAGGGTTAAAGCTGAGTGACAAAGGTTCTTCAGGCAACAGACGAAAATGCATTTATTGTATTTCAAAGTAATAACATGCCACAAAGACAAAATGGGGAAAAGAACGCAGGCTGGTCAGCACTTGTTCTATTACTAACTTTGCTGGCCACAATCACCGATCCATACACTTGTAATGACAAAAGTAGGCTTCAAGAAAGCTTTATTCAACTGAGAATACAAGATGTAGGCTTCAAGAAAGCTTTATTCAACTGAGAATGCAAGGTTCGCGTATAGTGCCCTTTTAGAGTCCCAGTAAACAGAAATAGCTCTCTCAAAGAGGAGAGTAACAAAACAAGAGGACCACTCTTTATTATTCATAACATTCGCGTCCATTTCGTTTTAGTCGTACGGGATGAATTCATTACATTTTGCCGGCGTTCTGATAGAACGTCTTGGTAAGTCAGCATTCTGGATTTCTGGGTCCCAAGACTCGCCGTGACTGGCTTTCTTCTTTTGTCCCGTGTTGGAAAAAAAACACGTCTCCTACGTGCGAGCTGCTATGATTCTGATTCTGTTTGGGAATGGGCTGGCTTCTGAGCTATCAAGCGATCTTCCACTACTGTCTCCTTCTGAAACTCCCGAGACGATACAGACTCAGTATCCAATATATGCAGCCAGTCGGTTGATTAGTCCCACGGCTCAATGCTGCCAGGTTGATCTTCAACTGTAATGGAAGGGTCTCGATATTTAGGCCCCCTCCTCGCAAGCTATATCAGGTTTATGTACATGTCCTGCAGGTGTGAGGTCTTTCAGGAAAACAACAGATTCTTTCCCATTCGAGTGGCGCACCTGGGTATACTGAGGATTCGCTTCAATCAGCTCCACTATTTTTCAATGGGTCATTTTTATTATGACGGACTAACCGTCTTAGAAGAACCGTTCCAGGTTTAGAGAGCCATGAAGGAAGCGAAGTTCCTGCAGAGCTTCTTCGTTGAAATGAGAGGAACCTCTCGTAAGGCGTAGCATTTGTGGCTGTAAAAAGAAGCGTTCTGATACCATACAGAGATTCGGGCAGTAGGAGATCGGACTTTTGCGATTTGTGGCGGCTTGTTGTATAGTTTTCCATATAATGCCTTGTATCGTTCACATTGGCAATTACCCTGAGGGTGGTAAAGAGTCGTTCTGCTTATGGCCACTCCTCGTTCCCAAAGAAATTTTTTCAACTGCTCAGACATGAAAGAGGCTGCACGGTCTGAATGGATGTAAGCTGGTACCCCAAAATTGGCGAATAAGAGCATAAGCATTATATCACTGAATTTGCTGATATGTCTGGACACGGAAATGCGAATGGGAATCGCGAATATTCATCGATGACGGTTAGCATGTAACTATTCCTATTTTTTGACGGTAGGGCGGGGTCTTAAAATCTATATTTAACTTCACAAATGGTTGAGTGTCCCGGTATTAGGCCTGAAGAACTGCGGTTTGTGTTCCGCGTATATTCCACATATCATTATATATATATATATATATATATATATATATATATATATATATATATATATATATATATATTTACGTCGTTCGTGGAATATAGTAGGTTTATATTTATTGTATGAAACATACAATTATGACACAAGGCCGAAAAGAGGAAAGGGGTTGAGGCTGGTCTTCACTATCCTATACCTAGCTAATCCAATTCACGACCCATTCACTCATTACAATTTGCGCATTCACCACAAAATCTCGTCCATCACCAATCAATCCTCCATATACCATAATACCTCATACTCCCAGGGAACCTAAAAAACGTACGACATGACATAAAAATCTGATGATTATAAATATTTATACATAAAAATTTATGGATGATTTACAATGAGAGCGGAGGGGATGAACCCACCAAAAAACTAAATGTCAAAACAAAGCAAAGTAAACATAACTGATGTTAGCAGGAACCGTCTTACCCTCAAAAAGAGAGGCCGCTGTATTCTGCCCATTGGACAAAATTAAGAGGCTCTCGCACTAAGGGAGAGGGAAAGGACAAAATATATACGGACATGGGAAATAAATAAAGCTGACCAGTCGAGATGAAAGGAGGTCAAAAACAAACTGGAGAGATTGGGAATCTCAACTTGGATCATAACCAAAGATGTAGCTGGGGAAAAATTACATTAACTAGGTACACAAAGCTTGTCTAGCTTAATCAAATCCCCTGTCAATGCGCGGCGTAGGAAAGCCAGATTCGAGGTGAGATTGTGACTCACCGAGTGTGGCATTTCCAAGTCCACACGGACGTTGTGCACAGACTTCTCTGTTGACCTGATGCTTGCACCCTCTCCATAAAATAGAGGATAGCAAGCGCTTGAGCGCCTTCTTATGATCTTTACAGAGAGGAAGTACAGACAAGCGATAAATGACAAGAGGAAAGAATTAAGTGGCACATGCCGCCGCCCTGCCCTTCAGGGGCAACCTCTGTCGAAGCCAACTCTGACCGGCCGCGTCGACCTTTGAACTTCAGACCAATTTTTCTACAGCTGGAGGTCGGGTCCAAACCACACTCCAAGAATGCGGACAGGACCGTCCGTCCAATCAAAGGACCACGGAAGATCGACTCTCTTTCAGATTTCCGTTCACCTGTACCACAGCACTGGGAGAGCAATACAAAAGGCAAAGCTAGTGGCAGAAGTCGGGTTCGAATTCGACGTTCTGCAGAACAGCAGCAAGGTAGCAATGATCAACCCTATCAAATGCATTGGACTGATCTAAATTGATCAGCGCGGCCTCATCGTCGTCCTTTACTCCCTCTATAATCGTGCGGATCAGATGCAGGTTGCCCTTAATTTTTTGGGTCTTCACAGCGCAAGTCTACTCCGGACCCAACAGAGACTCGGCAACTGACTTCAAACGCTCCTGCAGGATCTTGGCCAAAATCTTTAACTCAGTGTTTAGCAGAGTTATGGGCCTATAGTCATCTAAATCACGCCCAACACCCTTGCCCTTTTTCAACAGCGTGATCACACCCCTGGAGAACCGGTCGGGGACGGACCCTTACCGGAACCAGTTGTTGAACGCGACAGTCAAAATCGGGACAAAGATGTGCGACAGCCTCAAACACAATTCATAGGGCAAACCTTCAAGACCGTTCGATTTACCTCTGCCGAGCTTCTTCAATGCCGCGTAGACTTCGCCCTCCGTAATCTTTCCCTAGCAGCTAGCCGCTTCAGTCGGCGAAAGCCGAGGAAAGTCAACCAAATAGCTAGGAAACTCCTCGTCACGGAGACCAGGCTCCTTGGTAAACCGGCTCTCGAAATGCCGCCGAAACGCCTCGTACATATCGTCAGTGGCCCGAAGAGTATGCCCCTCCATGATTTGACTTCACGAATGTACCGACCAGAAGCGCGACGGATCTCTTCCTTGCGCAATTCTGCGCCCATATTCACAGCTTCGGAAGACATTTGCTTAACATATATCTAATTACCTGACCCATGTAGCGCTCGCTAGTGAAACGCTCCAGGACCTCCCTAGCTAAGACTATCTCTAGGGGATCCTCCGCAGCCATCGCCCGGGAAAGACTATCCATAAGAGCCTTCACGTTGTTAGTTCTATCTAGTACGAACCGTTTTCCAAACTCGGTGGTGAAGAACCTAAACCTATTCTTAAGCCTTTCCCACCACCTATTCCCGATAACCGCTCCCACTACTTCCCCTCTGCACTAAGCTAGTTAGCTGTTCCTGGAAGTCCCGCTTGGCCAGTAAAAACAGATTGAACTTCCAGTAGCCAGCCATTCTAGGCCTACAATCTAAACCCATCCTGACACAAATAAGTTTGTGGTTCGAAAATCCTATCCAGTGGAACGTAGGACAAACTAGTAGATTTACATCGGCTCCTCTAACATTCTATCCAGGTAGATAACCACCTCGCTAGAAGACCAATTTTATCACTCGCTTTATTTTTGATTCACATATATATATATATATGCATATATATTTATAGATTTACAAATATATATATATATATATATATATATATATATATATATATATATATATATATATATATATATATATATATATACATATATATTTATAGATTTACAAATATATATATATATATATATATATATATATATATATATGGATTTACATGTATATATAATTCCATGTATATACAGAGAGATAGATTAAAATATATATGGATTTACATATATATAGATTTTCACATAGATAGATATGGATATATATATGTAAATAGATATAAATATTTATAGATATATATATATATATAGATATAAATGTATATAGATATAGTTATATATATATAGATATACATATATATATAGATATATAGAAATACGCACATATATAGACTTATATAGATATGCATATAGATATGCCTATATATATACATATATATAGATAATAGCCATACATAAAGAGATACATATATATACACATATGTATGCATGTATATATACATATATATATATACACATATGTATACATGTATATATACATATATATATATACATATATAAATATATATATATATACATATATATACCTACATATATACATCACTTGAGGTCAGTTGAATACTCTACCTTTACATTTTTATTTTTTTAAACTAAAGAACGCTACATTAAGAAGAAGAAGAAGAAGAAGAAGAATGTTTATTGTAAATACATCGGTGTGAGCTAATTGTTTTTTTTTTATCCTGCATCATATGCACTTAAGATAAATTTTCTGATATGTAAGCAAGGGCAAAAATTTCTGATTTAAATGGTTTATTGGATCCGGAAATATCATAATCGCTAATTGTTCCTGTTGTTCCCAACAGGGAAATTAGCAGTGATCTCCATAAAATTGCAGTTCAAACACCCTGTGGTAAACCGAAGGTCACTCCTGTCTCAATGAAGGTGAGCTAGTGACTTGGATTGAAAAGAATGCAAACTAGCAAGATTTAGTAATGTCCGTGCCGGTTTTAAGGTCAGATGCAGCTTGCACAGCACTGCATCGACTCTAACCACAAAACCATATTGTCCAGAGACAAACGGTTGCAAGATATCAAGTGAGGTCATGAGGTGGGTTTTCTATCAGAGTTTCCTTCTCCTAGGAGACTGCCAAAAGGCTTGGGAAGTCCCATCTGCAGTGGGCTAACCGACCGTCTGGGTACCAGCCAAAATATTTTATGGGATCACGTAGAGATTGCTAGATATCCCTTGACTTCTGAAAGAAGTTAATCCGCCCTTTGACAGGTCTTTTTTACGCCCTGCACGGTTTCTAGCCACCCTCCCCACCAGGTAGACAAGGTGGAGAACCGGTTTAGCCACCGATTGCCCGACTATGCAACAGTCGCTTACATGATACCAGTAGCATCCCATCAGAGTGACCTGATCCACACTTACACACGCACAGTCACATTTATATATATATATATATATATATATATATATATATATATATGTGCGTGTGTGTGTGTATGTGTGTGTACATGTAAATATATGTATATATATGCATATATATATATATATATATATATATATATATATATATATATATATATATATAAATAATAGGAAAGAACAATGAGATCTATAATTCAGAGTTCTTAGCATTTATTTCATTTAAAAAAACAGTGCTCGATACAAGAGAATTATTAGAATTTTTTTTCAATATATTATCATCGCAACACCGAAATTCCCACGTTTCAAAACTGAAACTTCAATTCAAATTCAACCGTTAAAATGAAACTTAAAATACAAAGTTCCGTTCCATTATCAAACGGTGCTAAGAATAACTTTTTAGAAATTGCTTTACCTAATTTATAAGTCCAGATAAATTTGATTCTTTGAGATCTTTTGGTTAAGGAAAATTTAATTTGTTTTTATTTTAGGGGTATTAAGATTTAACGTCTTTAGAATATTCATGTATCTAATGTATTGTAGCTATCAAGTTGGTCAATTCAAGGTGGGAGCTGTGGTATCTGTCTACTGACACAAACCTCCTTTTTTCAAGTAGACATTTGTGCTTGTGTGTCTATGTTCTAACACATTGTCTGGGTTTTAACAGCAATACATTTGGATTTTTTATTTTTTTATTCGATTTTTATTTTTATAAAAATTTCAATTAGGATTTTTTCAAAAGGGACATTCAAATATTATTTAGTCACATTTTTAATTTTTAGATTTTTATTCGTACAGACTTATGATATTATATTAGATTTATTTACTAATTGTGTACATATATGGTAATGTTAAAATTAATATATTAGAATCTAATTACGTATTCATAAACTATTTTATTTATGATCAAATATAAATATGTTACTTTCATTTTATAAAATTAGCTATTACTTAAGGAAAAAATTGGCAATGTCTACAAAAAGTCGCTATTTCATTTCTTTCATTTAATAAATTTTTATTTTTCAGAAACTTAATAACATTTAACTTTTCATGTATGCATAAAGGATATGGGTCATTTAAGTTCTCGTTTTTTTCTTTTTAATTTCCATTTTACTGGTGATGTTTTAGTGGTTTCTTTTAAATGCTAGAAATATTTAGATAAGGATGTCTGGTTGCGATATTTAGTATTATTGAAGGAACACCTTAATTTAAATTCATTCTTTGTACATCCTACATAGACTCTAACAACATTATAGTTCTCAATAGATGAGATATTGCATCGATAAACTACTGATTTTAAACAATATTTATTATTCAGAGGACAATTTTCATGATTTCTAGAGTTACATATTTTTTCTTTATTTTTGTTTATTTTTCTTTCAGAATCTACATTTCTTTGATGTTGGTATAAGTATTTATTCATAATTTTGACATTATGTTTCTTGATAGTGCTTTCTAAGTTCTTATTACAACTGTAACTTATTTTTAAGGTATTGTATGAAAACTTTTGCTGAGTTTACTATTTCTAGGAAAATGTTTTTCGATTAATGCAAAGAATTTTTGTCCCAGTTAACTTATAACCATTTGGTTGAATGGGGGTGTATAACAAATGATTTTTCTAATTCTATTTTTTCTTTGGTTTCTATTATTATTTTTTACATAATTAATCGTTGGGCATTTATAGTCACTATCCTTTAGAGGTTTATCATAGAAATTGCTATGTTCATAAAGTAATGTTTCGTTTGCGGAATTAGTGATTATTCTTTTTTCGATAGATGAAGGTATATGCTTAATTATTGATGGAGGATGATTAAACTTGTGGTGTATATATAGAGGATTACTGTTAGGTTTTTGTAAGGTAGGTACATATTGTTCATTAAATCTAATGTTATATCTAGAAAGTCTAGTTTTTTTTTATTAGTATTTACAGTAATTTTCAAGTTTAGACATTTAAATTCTCTGTGTAATAGCGTTCTAATGTTTTCTATTTTAAATTTAGTAGACTTTCATTTAACCATAAGTCCATCATCTCTATACAGTCCGATGTCGTTAATACTATGTGCTGTTATATAAAATAAAAAGCGCAATAAGGCCAGAGGATTCTGAAGAGTCTAATGATCCCATTGTGATGTCAAAATGATCATCAGAGTTTTTAATACACTGATCGGCATTATGAATGATTACTGATTTTTTCGCATTAAAAATTGTTTTTTTTTTCCTTATTTGTTAGGTCAGAATACTGAGTAGCAAAATCCAAGGCAGTCGTGAAAAGTTCCCTTGATATTGATGGGTAGTATTCTTCAATATCAAACTATATAAGGGCACAATTTGGTTTCTCCTTCATATTAGTAAACCAATTTTATCAAAATTTCCAGTCTCATCAGATTTTACTAAGACCTTAACATATATGTGTATATATATATATATATATATATATATATATATATATATATACAAACACACACATATATAAAATATATGTATATGCATATGTACGTATGTATATAGACATATATATCCATACATATACAGTGGGGGAAATAAATATTCACACTCAGACAATTTTTTTAATTTATTGTATTTACAACTAATGAATAAACATACTTTTCATATTATTTACTGTACACAGATACATAATAACTAAATATGCATAGAAACAGAGAAAGAATTTCGATTTAATACAAATAAATCGAATTTAACCATTTTAATGTGTGAAAAAAGTATTCGTACAATGCCACTTTTTATTTTAAAACTTTTAAATTGTTTTAATACTCCAGATTATTAAAGTGGAATATTCTAGAATGTTCCATTAATGCTATCAGTATTTATTTTTAGCCGCTAAAATCAAACAGAACATACTGTAATTGATATTCTTGCAAGAAGTTTATTATCATGTCAAGAGGCAAAGCATTGACAAATTCGCAAAAAGAACTGATTGTTAAGCTCTGGAAAGAAGTTAATATTCCATTTACTGAATATTCTATTTACTAACATTGGTTCATTCATTGCGAGGTTTAAAAACTCAAAACTATTGAAAACCAAAGAAAAACGTGCTCCACCGAAGATCTTCGAGGAAATTAATGCGTCAGATTAAACAAAATCCAATGATTACTCGTCAAGAGTTGCAGGACGATTTGCTTTCATCAGGTGTCTGTGTCAATAAACGGACAATAGGCAATGAAATTCATAGGAACTATCTAAAATCACGCTCCCCTCTGTAAACTCCATTGCTATTGAAAAGACACAGAGATGCTAGGTTGAAATTCGTTCGTGAATAGAAGCATCTTCCAATAAGATAATGATTATAAGCACACTGCAAAATCTACGAACAAATGGCTGGCTGAAAATAATGTAAATATAATGAAATGACCAAATCAGTCCCCAGATTTAAACCCAATTGAGAATCTGTGGCATTATTTGAAAATTC
This sequence comes from Acanthosepion esculentum, assembly GCA_964036315.1. Taxonomy (NCBI): domain Eukaryota; kingdom Metazoa; phylum Mollusca; class Cephalopoda; order Sepiida; family Sepiidae; genus Acanthosepion; species Acanthosepion esculentum. Next base: position 84,085,642 of record OZ038475.1, read on the forward strand.
AAATCCAATCGAGAGCTCCAACAAACATCCCAAATCTGAAGACCATATGCGAAGAAGAATGGAGCAAAATACCAACTAAAATTTGCAAATCATTAATTGAGAACGACAAGAAGAGGTTGGTTGCTGTAGAAGTGAATAATGACTGTTCTACAAAGTATTAAATTAAGATTATCTATTCTTTTTTATATTGTACGAATACTTTTTCATACATTAAAATGGATAAAATGGGATTTATTTCTATTAAATAAATATTTGTTTTTTTCTGTTTTCTATGCATATTTAGTTATTACGCATCTATGTACAGTTTATTATGTGAAAAGTATGGTCATTCATTAGTTGGAAATACAATAAATTAAAAATTTGTATGTGTACAAATATTTTGTTCTCCACAAGTTTATAGATCTGTTACAATCAGATAGTGTTATTTTCATTTTTGCGTAATTTAAAGAATTTATGCATCGCACCATTTTAAATAAATCTAAATTTTAATATCCTCACCTTGAAATGCAGTCAATATTTGTGTCTCCTAACGGGAAAGTTTCATTGCATACATCATTCACACGACTTTTTAAAGTTTTTATAACATTTTATTTTTTGGTATAACGCCTCCGCCCTCATAATTGTTGCTGCGGGTGATTAAGGAATCACCTGAAATGGCCAGGTGTTTTCTCAAGGTTCATCATGGAGCTGAACTGCCATCAAAATGTATGGCTAAACGTATTTTAAATTAGAATTATAGCATTTCTAAAAATACCAGGATAAAGCTAACATGTTTTTCCTTCGTTGAAATAGATAATATTAACGCACATAATGACTAGAGGGACAGTACGCAAAAGAACCATCACGAACTTTAGACAGCTTCTCCACAACTTACCTGATTATATATATATATATATATATATATATATATATATGAAGAATTATAGTTTTTAAATGTACTATATTTATGGGATAAAGTGCTCAATATCAGAGATAGAGCGTGTGTAAATATAAAAGTGAACATAGAAGTCAAGACTTAGAGGCGACAGTCTGTTTCATGGTAGATGCAATCGTCTGACGATTGCATCTAGCATGAAACAGACTGTCGCCTCTAAGTCTTGACTTTTATATTTATATATATATACATATATATATGTTTGTGTGTGTGTGTGTACACGCGCACACAAGTCAGTCAGGATCCTCCCATCGATTACGGCAAATGAGAGCTGAAAAAATCAGTTTATTGCAGAATGTGAAGAATTAAATTATCACCTGATTGAATGGATTTTTAAGGAAGAATTGAGAATAGAGAACTGGTGAAAAGTGTTGCGCCATAACTCCAGACAGCCCTTGTTGGGTTTGGAATTCAGAATTGTCCTTCTACACGGGTTGCAAACTAAGGCTAGAGAGCCAAATCAACACTGATATTTAATAGCAAGGATGTGTGAATTCCCAACAGTATTTCTGCAATATACACATGCATATACACATACATATATGCATATACATACATACATACACACACACACACACACACACACACACACACATACATATATATATATATATATATATATATATATATATATATATATATATATATATATATATAATTAAAAAGATATATAATCCGGTGTTCTTATTGATATTATTTTTTTTTATTTTTACAAAACAGTGCTCAATGTAAATTTACAGAGCATAAATATTATAAATTAACTGATTTAATATATATATATATATATATATATATATATATATATATATATATATATATATGATAGCTGACCACTCGTGTTCGAGGCTACCGGTCTAGTCTACTAGGGTGGCTAGCCAATCCCTATTGCAAATGCCCGCTCAGGCGCATTTGAGTTTGTTCAACAACACAGAGCCCACTTATGGTTTATACTGCAACTATTCTCTGATATTGAATAGGCAAAAGTAATTGGTAGAAAATGAACTTTGATCAGTTTCTACACAACTTGTCAACTTTTTCATAAAATAGAAATATTAAATTTCAAGCGACATTGCTCGTTAAATTTAATCAAACTTGTTTGACTGGATTGTTGCACATATATATATATATATATATATATATATATATATATATATATATATATATATATATATATGATCTTTTGAATTTTTAAAATATATTTTATTTATCTGCCTCTCCATGTGGGTAGATGTCACATAAGGTCGTTTTTTTAATGTGAGAGTCTAGACAGATAGATTTCATACGTGAAGTGGGAAAAAGTTATTCAATACCTTGCGGTCTGCGCTCTCAAAGCGACAAACATCCTTACTTCTACTGAAATGCGTTGGTGTTGCTACCACTAGGCCCTAGGATCACCTGTTTTAATTTTTCTTTCATTTTTCTGTCTTCCCTGAAGAAATGAATAAAACTGATCTTAGCCCTGAAGGACGGATGAGTCGCGATATGAAATTTGCTCATATAAAAATGAGCAGCCACTGTTTGTGGGGAAAAAGAGAGACGCTAACTTAATTTTACTTTAAAAGTGGGCCACTTCGATTAATGTTCGTAAAAGTAAAAGAAAATCTATGATTAAGATACAGATCTGAAACTAAACATGAACTTGTGCACTTACTGAATTTGCTCAAATTGTTGATATCGCAGAAATTTCAGTCAAGGTTACTGTATTTCTCAATACGCCTCTGCTAAGCAGTATGTAACCTGATCGCATAATGAACGGAACTTTAAGATAACATGATACGTCACTATATTGAATATCTGCCTACTTTTCTGCATTAATCGACATTGCAATTGATCCCCAGTCTGGCAAAATATACGTATTTAATCTCAGCAATATGCACGTCCCTTTAAATAGTCAATCTGTGCTCCATTATAGCACATTCACTTTAGTCATACACATACGTTTTAGACATACGTTTTAGGCATACGTTTTAGGCATACATTTTAGACATACGTTTTTACGTAAAGTTTAATATTCTGTTCATAAGTAAAATATTGATTTTTTTTCATTTGTGTCAAGACACAGATATCTAGTTCGAAAGATATCGATCAAGATAAAGTATTTGTTTTAGTGTTGACATAGCATCGATTCTATGTTCGATTATCGCACCTTTTACAGCATTGTTTTTAAGAATTGACAGCAAAAGTTTAGTAATGTGATATCACGTTCAAATACGCTTAATTCCTGCAGACTCTTACATTATTGAATTTTACGGTTATAGATAAATTCAAAAGTAGCACTTAAAAGTACTGTACTTTGGAACAGAGGAGAGTATAAAAATGAACCATTGATTATTTCAAAGATTTTTAAATAAATTTTATATCGCAATCTTTCACCCCATATATATATATATATATATATATATATATATATATATATATATATATATATATATATATATATATATATATACAGTAGCGGCCATAATATAAGGAACGGAAACAACAAAGACATAAATATGTGTATTACTTAAAACGTAATGCATAATTAGCAATGATAATTTTCCCGAATGAAGATTAGGGTGTAATGCATAAATATTATACAAAGTTACAAAAATTTACATAATAGTTTTTTTTTTAAAAAAAGATTAAATAAGGAAATAAACTACTGGACAAAATTTAAGGAACGATGTTAATAATTTGCTGTAGACTAGAACGGGCTAAGGAATGAAGAATATTTAATAATTTCATATAGCCCGGTTGACGGTCTTTCAACAGGAAAATTATTCTAAAAGTAATCTATATAAATAAATACGACTCTTTCACACTTTCCCAACTTTACTCCTAGAGTCCATAGCCCAACATATCATACTATTTTGAAATCAGGTCGACTCATAGAGAAAATTAAAAATATTCCAGGCTGGATCCGGTCACGCAATCCTGAAATTTTGGATTCACAAGTTTTCATTACTGCAATTGTTTTACGTGATATTTTACAACAATTTTTATAACTTGGAAATATATTTGGAAATAATTGAAATTAATTGCGAAATCCAGTGAAAGTTATCCATGAAATAGTTTGTACGGAAAGTAAGAACCTACGTACATCGAATTGCCTTTAAATTAACAGGCGACAGGAGAATTATCACTGAACTTTTAAAAGGTAAGGTTAAATATTAATGCAATACTTAAATGCAGCAATCAATTTTGAGTTCTGTAGTTTATTGCATATACAGCAGCAGTATGTCTCGCAAAAAGAAATCCCCGCCAACAGAGAACAGGATTGCAATCAAAAGAGCCAGGGCCGCAGCGAAGCAAAGAAAATCCCCGTGCAAATGAAAACCCAGTTCAAAATATGCAAAGAATTAGGGACACTCAAACTCCTGATCATGAATGTTTTTCCAAATGTCAATAACTTATAACACTGTCGGAATTACATACCCAAATTTATTACATACTGTCTACATGGAGAACGCATGAATAAAAACAATTCCTTAATTTATTTTCTACCCATTCTAAGGAATTTCCATTTCAAAACTCGGACACTTGAAAGCGGAGAATATAAAAATGTTAAACGATTTTTTAAAAGTCATTCATTTTCTTTCTCTTTTAGTATCGAGCAACGACAACTTAGGAAAAATAGTATAAGATTTAATTATTTTAAAGACACACAAATGCATACACACACAATACATTTTTCATTATCCATCTGATCAAGCTGTTAGGCTCGAAATGCATTATCAGATATTATTTCCGAAATATACTTTCATGAACGTTTTTCCAAATGTCAATAATTTATAACACTGTCGGGAGTTTCATGGCGAACGCACACTCCAGGTGCTGTGTGTATACTGACCCATTGCGATTAACATGAAAATATGCATATCCCAAACGGTGTGGGATATGCATATTTATGAATATATATACTTTATAGCTCTATTATATAACATCGAGCACTGTTTTAATGACACCAGCACTTTATGGGAAACTGATACATATATATATATATATATATATATATATATATATATATATATATATATATATATATATAATTTTATTTATTCAATAATTATAACATAAGCATGTTATAAAATCACTACAAAAATAGCCATTTTGTTTCAACACTTCTGGTGTCTTATCAAGTGATGGTTTTAAATGTAGAATAAAGAGTTTTCAAAATATTCAACTCAACCAAATACTCCTCAGTGGGAAAACGCTGTTACATAAGCTGAAATGACCAATCAAAATATAAGTATATGAGAATTCAAAAACCTTGACAACGAACCTTGGTTATAATTATTAATTGTTTAATGTTAATGTTAAGACTAAAATAGAAATCATTCGAACTGATTAATTTTAAATTTTACTATAAAATTAAAAATAAAAATTCTCAATTTTAAATTTAACCTGTATTAAGTTTGAAATATAAAATTATTTAAAAAAGAAACTGAGGAAAATATACATGTATTTTATTATTTATTTAGTATTTTAATCGAAAAGCCAAACTTACAGTTAGAGCAAACGCTAATCTAAGAAGATTCAAACATCGTAACAACTTAGATACATTTGAAGCGATCTGAAACCAGATAATTTGGGCAGGGGAAGAAGTTTTACAAATGACAATACATACACACATTATAATATACAAACTTGTAGACATATTTATATATATAAACACGCAAAAAGCCGGTCGAAACAGGAAATAGATGTTCACGACAAAAAAGGAATATAACATCAGACATGTATACATACAATGAAAAGCATCTACAAACAATCACACACACACATACATTAATAAAGACATAGACATAGACAAACCCACAAAGATTCAAGTCTAAAAGTATTAATAAACGAATGTAAACCAATTATTAAAATATTACTTACATGGGCAAAGAGATGTAAATAAAAAGAGGGTTTAATAGATAGAAGTTAAGAGGGGTAGAATTGAAAAACAAATATTCGGTTATGAATAAAGCAAAGAAAAAAGACAAAAGAGGGGTTTATTGATATATTTGTGTGTTAATGTCTTTTTCTTTTCTATATATATATATATGCTAGTTTAATTTTCCATGTTTCATTTTGCCTGGACATTTGAATATGACTGTTGAGTTTTTCGTTTTGTGTGTGTGTGTGTGTGTGTGTGTGTGTGTGTGTGTGTGTGTGTGTGTGTATGTGTGTGTGTATGCGTATATATTGTGTCTGTTCATTTGTATATATATGTTTAATTGTCTTTTTTCTTAATTTAAAATTAATCAAAATGATTTCTATTTTAGTCTAACATTAACATTAAGACATTAATAATTATAACCAAGGTTCGTTGTCAAGTTTTTTGAATTCTCATATACTTGTATTTTGATTGGTCATTTCAGCTTATATAGCCGTGTTTGGTCGATTTGAACATTTTTAAAACTCTTTATTCTACATTCATCACCATCACTAGAGAAGATAAGTATGCGGAGGCCGAGATACAGTATTAATCCAATGTCCCCATTAATACAAAAAAGCTTTTAATTTACGCAAGTATTTATTTTGCCACATTCTTTATTGTCAATGCACTTAATTCAGTGGAGAATATTAACAACAGAGAAGGAACGTGATAGAGATCAAAATCCATTTCATAACTACGTGTCAAGTTGCGGAATTAGCCGCCTAGTAAATAATTCTAGGTCTACAAGCGTAGAATAATTTTTTACAACCCCCTTCTGCAGGTCAATTAGTTAATGTAATGAATTCTAGTCTGTGTACGTATTAATGTGGCCTTGTGTCAGACTAAAACGTGCTTAGTAAATAGCTGAGATAGTGAGGTTATAACGAATAAATTTGTTAGTATACCAACCATTTCGCGTAATACAAGGAAACAAAGCGCTTGGGAATCATTTACAAAGAAAACAAACGAAATCGGTTCAAAAGCTAAATGAAATGAAAGAATAAATGACATAACGTTACAAGGGGAAATAGAAGTATCAGGTTAGAAAAATCTCTTCCAAACACAAAAAATGACGAGCATAAAAAGAGTTGACAAGACGCACTTGAAGAAATGAACGCTCTGACACAGAAGTCATAAAGTAGCGAATGATAAAAAATATCGAAGGGAAGAGAAAATATTACGAAAAAGTATCTCGGCACAATGTTCAAAAGATAACGAAAAATAACAACAGTATGAACACTAAAAGATGAGAGAACCTTGGAAGGAGAGAATAAGAAGGAAAAAAGGAAATACAATATTGTCAGAGTCTGAATAAATAGCCATAAAAAGTCGAAGTGACTAATGTCTGCATGCTCAAGTTGAGGTCTATACGAGCAGAATAAGTGATACAATATTTCTTCAGATAATTTTTACTGCTATATCAGCAACTAGGACGTATCAGAACAATCTTTTGGGGTGAATATTTCGAACACAATAGAATTTTAGAAAAAGTTTATATCTAATTATTAACAACGTAGGTTCTACTTGCCAACCAGGCATTGTATAATTAAAAATCAGTTTCTTTGTTTTCTTTTTCTCAAATCTTTACAAATTCCATTTGATTCATTCTTTGAGGCATTGGAATGGAAGCGATGGTAACAGAATAAAATACTGTAAATAGAATTTTTTGCTCCCGGTCTTCTACCGCCTCTTTATTGATATTTATTCAATGTAGTGTAATACAATACAAAGTCTACTGGAAATAGAACGATTCTGATGCGTCAAACTTCAAGTGAAGGGAGCCTGCGTGACATGAACATCAGTTTACGACCATCTGCGCCATTGGAAAATCACCAATATATAACCGAATAAGCAAACGTTACACAATCTTATTTATTTTCATAATTTTCTGGAATACAGAAACGCCAACCAAATGAAACATAAAATTAGAAAATTAGTTTCTCATAAATACAATAATATCGAGTCTTGCAATTGCTTTAAGTGTTATCATTTAAATGACATCTTTACAAAAATCAATTAAGTGTCCTTAATTTTTGTGTCACTTTTTTGCATCTAAAATAGTTTAATTTTTTCGATTCCAAGTTAAATTCATTTCTTTTGTTGAGACGAACCAACAATATTTATAAAGAGATTTGTTTTTTGTTTGAACAGGTGGTCTTTCAAGTAAACAGAAGTCAATATTTTGAAAGAATAAGTTATTTTAGCCCACGGAATTTGCGTTTTGGATATTTACAGACCGAATTCTTACATGTGATTTTTAAAAATATATTCATTAGCTGAATGCTGACCCATATTGAAATATAAAGACAGGAATAAAAAGAAAAACAGGAATATTGAGAAAACAATGAAAAAGTGCTTTGAGAAGGTATGTTCAAAATGATTAATGCCTATATCTTACAGAAAAAAATGAACGATACGAAAGGTGATGTGATTTTTCTTACGTTAGACAGTTTCTATCTTTAAAATAAAAGTATATAAAAAATATTACTGCAATGCGGTATGGTGTGTGTTTATGAGGATTGAAGTTAAATAGAAAACAGCATTTGCAATCTTCATCGTTTCTCGTCTGAAGACAATCAGCTGTCATGGTTAAGAGCGGAGATCTTTGCGAATCTTGCAAGTGGATGAATAATTTTGAGTTGAATTTTTCCATACGTGTTTAAAAGGGAAGGTTGAATGGTTTTCCTCAGAACCAAGAAAAATATGTTTGAAAAAGAAATGTTTGGTCATTTTGTTAGATTTTAAGAAGTGGTTCAAGCTGAGAAATTTTCAGCACATTCTCATATATACAAGATGCGATAAGTAAATTGTCGCCATTTTATATTTTTAATTTCGGGCATACACCTTATTTGTTTTGGATTTTGTCGACTGCACTATATAGTAGGGTCATTTAGGCACCGTCTGTGAGAAAAAGAGTACCATGACACAATTCAATCCACCAGAAATTTGGAAACAACATGTTGTACTGTTTGACATTCGCCTCGGAGGATCCAATACGAATATTTCAGACTGAAGACAGTGCAGAGGACTCGGAGAGAGATGGAAGAGTCTAATAGTGATTACGATAGTGTTTGAAGTGATCACTCGCGATGGCGACGTTATACCTCCATTTATCTTCTCACAGGGCCTCAGTCAACACCGAGAATCAAGTGCGTTGAGGTGGTAGTGCTGCAAGAGAGTGGCTGCTAACAAGACCTTGCACCATGTCAGAAAATTTCTGCGACCACATCACCCTTTGCATCTGGCCACTTAATTCCATAGACTTCAACCCCCTTGATTTTTGTGTGTGGGGCGCAGTTGTAACCCCAAAGATGAACTGAAAGCAAGGATTATGGCAGCATTCACCAACCGTTGACCGTGGTTGAAGCCAATCGTGATTTTATTGAATAAATTTACTTTATAGTATTTCAAGATACTTTTGTGTAATCTTGGTAAATATATCTGTTAAAATGAGATGCCAGTGTTATTTTCATTTTTGCGTAATTTAGACGACACTTGATCCATCGCGACACCCTGTATATTCCGATGTGTTTCTGCTAACCGTATTTTAATGTTTATCCCAGAGACAAATAATCTCGTTTTTCTCTATGATGCCTGAATAGTTGAACATAAATTCTAGTGTGCTTCTCACTCTACCATGAGAAGATTATAACTTACATAACGCTATTATATATTTAAAAGAAAAGAAAAATGACATAAAACGAATAACACCGAAAGAAATGTGACCAGAAATGAAAAAAATCATGTGAAGCCAAACATGGACAACCAGTTTGAGAAGAAATATTTAGAATTTGCAAGTTTCAGGAAGCCATCGACGTGAAGGAAAATCGATAACAATTATATTGTTATTTTTCAAGATTTTTTTTAAAAATACCAATAATCTAATTAATGGTGGATGTCAATTTTACTTTTTATATAAAGCACATAATACTTTAACGGTAAATTTTGTAATTTCTCTTTTGTCAAAAACTTCCATATTTTATGAAATGAATATGATGTTGTCTGTATTATTGGCACTTGCAGATTCTATCGGCATATATTCCCTATAACGGAAATATTATCTACAGCGGGAGTTCGATGTCTACTTTGCAGATAGTGGTCAATATTCAAGCTCAGGTAAAAATTAATATCTCAAATTCTGATTTCAGTCCAGACAGAAGAAATACTTCAACATAAATTTTCTTAGACCACTAATCTCCTCCACTGAGTCTTGTGCTCTTATAATCTAGTCTTGTTCTCTTATAATCTAGTCTTGTCCTCTTATAATCTAGCCTTGTGCTCTTATAATCTAGCCTTGTGCTCTTATAAACTAGTCTTGTCCTCTTATAATCTAGCCTTGTGCTCTTATAATCTAATCTTATTGAATAATATAAAATATTTTCATCGGATGTATTTTTCCCAAAAGTAGGTAAAAGGTGCATGTCAAAAATACCTCTTCATCACCATTATTTTATAGGCATTAAGCGATAGCCATATGTGGCTAATGGTCATCCTTCAAAATGGTTGTTCTTCAAATTAAAAGAAGTATTAGCATTGTAAATGAATTAATCAGTGTGATTTTATCTTACAATGCAAATTTTTAAGAGCACAACGAAGGAAATGTTGTTTAAGTAATTGTAATAATTTCTTTATTTAAAATTCTAGCAAAATAAATTCTCCAAGATGTCGCTACAACATATCCAATCGATCTTTCTTCGAAACGTAATCTCTTTGCATCTTTCGTTTTTTAAATGCTCTCGGTCAAAAAGATTTTATCATTTTACAATGTCCTCTTTCAATTCAAAAAGCAGTACTATTTTCGACAAACCTATTTATCTGGGGGAATCCTTTTATTTAATTTCAATTTTCTTTAATCAGAATAATACTTTGAAGCAACCTTTAGCCTAGCAATGTTTATAAACTATAAATTTACATTACGTATGAACTACTGTAGTATTCTTAAAATTTTAAGAATGACATGCAGATAACAAGATAAATAATTTATTAAATTATCATTATCATAATCATTAGGCGGTAAGAATGGTGTAATAGTTATCGAATCGGAAAGTGAAATCTGCGTCCGGGTTCGAAATCCGGACATTACGTTCACCTTCACAGAAATAACATTTGGAGATGTATAAACCTATCTCTTCTCCTCCTCCCACCGGCCATGTGTTAAATAGCAGGATTGACTGACCTCTCTTGCGTTGAGGCTTCAACCAGCCTAGGAGACAGAAAACTCTGAATTCAAAACCACCCCAAATAGGGAAGGGATCCATCAGGCTGCCATGGCTGCTGTACATATAGTGTTCCTACGGAACTTACGACCTTATGATTATTTCAAATATAGGTTTTCAATATTTCAAACACATTAGGAAAAATGAGTTCAAAGTTACAGAATGTGTCCGAGTATTAAATCAATTTGGAAGAAACAATTGACAGATTTGCCATTTAAGATATAAATTCCTTTTGGAAACAGTTTAATATAGATATATATATATATATATATATACGAAATTGAATATTTTGTTAGAAGTCAGAAAATATACACATTGGTAAACATTTTAAAATATTGGCATTAGTTTAAAGCTACAGAAATTGTAAGAGAATACAATCATTTGTTCAAAAATAATTATATGAATTTAAGATATAAATTTTGAGCAACTGCTGATATATACACCAAATTCTAATTATTAGTTATAAGTTTTAAAATACATAAACTGTTTTTTTAAAGTCATCTTTCAACTTGGTAATACTCCAAGGATTCTGTACAAACATTTACCGGTTTCCATTAAAACTTAACATGCAATCATTTTCATTTATTCTTGTTGATGACGAGTCGAAAAACCTCAAAAATAATTTAATCAAAATAGTTTAATCATTAAATAACACAGTTTATCAATTATATTTTGATGCATTTTTCCAAATACAAAATATATTTATGTAACGTATGAAAAGCCTCTGAAATCTGTTCTATTAGACATTCTCATGAAAATTCTAAATTAAGTTTACTGAGATTTTTGAAGATTACTGTCAAAACCTGATTGATTATATAAAAAAATCTCAAACCGTGTTGTAAATTAGGTTCAAAATATTATTACATCATGTGATCTTCTCTACAAAAAATAGAGGGAAAATAAGGTCTAATCAAAAGAATTACCTTTCATATTGGCTTCGGAATTAGTAATATCAATGAAAAAGGTGAAAGATTAAACAAGAATACTCATGCCATTCCTAAAGTCGTGATAGTCATTTTTATAGATTGAAAAAGAAATAATTACATTTTGCGCATTTCTTATTTCCGCCCACTAATTAGAGAAATTGCTTAAGAAATGACTATTTACCTACACTGATTCGACAATTTCAAAATCCTCGAAAACATGCAGATTAGATAAAAATCGGTGGTTAAAATTAGAAAAATTGTGACTTACCAAGTCTAAGATTTGGTTGAGTGAAAGTCCAAAATCCACAACAACCGTTGAACTGGCATTTCGAACCGGACGGGAGAGAGAATCATATTTGTCAAAGAGGTGCGCAAACAAGCGTCGCTCCTCTGCTTGATATTGGTGTAAACGAGAGTGTTCTGCAAGAGAAACAGAAAGTATTGAAAAGAAATGCAACAGTAATATCGACAAGAGATTAATGACAATTAAATCCAACGGCATTAATTCAAGAGTCTCTTTCTATTTCTGGTGATAGACTTTTACATTTATCTACATTATTTTAATATACTCCATTAGAAGAGATGATATCTCTGTCATAAAACCAGATTTTAAGTGCGTTTGCTGGAGAATATTTCATAAATATAGCCTCATTCATAGTTCAGAGTAGTCATAAACTGAATAAAGACAAATTTAATTAAAAATCATTATTAGACCTCAAAATATTTTAGACAAACTGTAAACGAAATCGTTACAATCACAGTAATCTATTACGCTAATCTATTCACATATAATGCATTTTTTCACACTAATACGTTGTAAAACTATTTAAGGAGATCAGATCTTGAGACAAAATAGCATCAAGGAAATTAATGTAAATTAAATTGAATTTATTTAGAATTTTGCATTACGAACATTGATACAACTTCAATCCAAAAGTGAATAAGAAAAAGTATTTTAAAAGAATCAATAGGAAATCAATTTTTCACAAGAATCAGAGTTGAATGGCCTTTGCTTTCACCTTTAATGACATTTATGTCTTATCCTAAATGGAACGGGTTTTCTAAGGTCAATATACTACTGTATCGCCCATAAATTTCTTAACGCCAACTATACTTTTTCCCGGAAAGTTCATTTTCTTTTAAATCAAACATGGGATTTAATCATTTCGAACTGAAAATTGTACAATCAAAACGGGTATTAAGTATTCAGATGAGACAAAGCCAACCTATTCGGTTCTGCTAGTATCCAAAGCGTTTGGCTTTTTTATGGTGATATGTACAAGCATTAATATAAAATAAAGGCGATCACAGCAAATAGTCTTAAGTTTTTATACTAGTGTATTCATTTTTGCATAATCTATTCATATTTTTGGCAACAGTTTCAACTTTGTGAAGTTTGATCATAAAAACACATGATAATAACGGTTTTGATTGTGTAATATCCCACTATAAATAATTAAATCCTGCTACGTTTGATTAGAAAGGAAATTAATTTTCTTAAAAAGAAACACCTTATTAGAAGTGTAATAGTTTTCGGCTGATGTTGTATGAATCCTTTTTATTCTGAATGTCACTAATTCAACAAAATATTCTTTCTGATGAATCATTTTAATTTCAATAAATTGAATAAAAGCACGAAATGAAATGTTCGCAATTTTTCAACGTAACAGATATGATTGTCTTAGTTATTCGAACAAGTATTTGCATCTTTGAAGAAAGATAAACCTGAGAAATAAAGATAATTCATCCCAGGATTTCAAACAAGTCATATAACTGATTTCCTTTTGATTAGCCGCGCGTAGTATTTTCTTTTGTATTATTTCTTAATTCGATTCAAAATTGGCTCTCAAAGTTCAAAGCCCTTCATTAGAAAGTATGACAATTTGTGATAATGAACTAATCTTTAATTATTTGGTCGCTTAAAACTTTAAATTTCCTTCATATGTGAGAAATTTTAACTAGCCAAATTTATTTGTCACACTCTAAATTCCACCTTTGATTCGATCCCCAATATAGGAAGATAGTACAACTATGAAGTTAGCAATGGATCGATATTTGATTAGTTTCTGGTTCAGTTTCAGTTAAGATTAAAATTACTGGACGACGCACGATATTATCCTTTAAAGTGTTACTATTCCTAACAGCCGAGGAAATCGGCGCAATATTCACGAGATCGTTATATGAATAGGCAACCTTGGCCAAATGATTCTATTAAAAAATGACAGAAAAAAAGAAAGAAAATCTCATCACAGATCAGTGAACCTAAACTTGACTTATGGGGTTATTATTTGCAAATTCGATTATTAAAGAACCAGAGAAACATCTTAAAGATGGTGAATCGTTTACTGGATTTTTTATTGATCAGAGTTTGAGTTCAATAAGAATTCTAAATTAAGCCTATTTTTATTGAAGAATTGATTGCATTTTTTTCGTTAGAAGAAACAAAATTTTTGCCTGTAATTTGCTGAAATAAATGTGATTTTTACATTGAAATGAATAACATCTTGACATTTTCTAAAAGTCACTTTAAAAGATAAAAAAATTACAATAAATTTAAATATTGCGCTGATATTTCTCGTTATTTCTATTGTTTTGTACATAAAACTATATTATTAGACATGTCAGTAGTTTTGAGTGTAACTGACATAGCGAAGTCGATTGATTACAATGAGTTTTCAGTTGCTATTTGTAGTCAAGATAGCACCTAAATTCGGCTAAGAAAAGTAAAAGTACCTTTCCTTAATAGGTCAGTTGAGTACAGTTATTTTAAGCAATAGACTTCCTTAATGTTGTTTATCAAACTTTTAAAGAATTAGGAAGAAAATCTTATGTTTATGTGATTATAGAACGATTTTTATTTCTTACAACAAACAATGAAATAGCAAGACATTAAGTTTCAGTTTTAATCAATAAAATGAAATCTTTTAAAAGCAAGCCAATCTATTTTATCATATGAACAGCTACACATCTGTCTGAAATTATTGTCATGGTCCGGTTTTAAAATATTGGAAATAAGTACAATGAAAATTGAGTAGTAAAAATTTTATAAAAAACAGAAATAACTATAAGAAGTTAGTAAATATATAAACAAAAATGTTTAATATTCAATTATGAATAATTGTAAAGAAAAGAAATAATCGCATGTATGGGAAACTCTGTACTCAAATGCACATAACTTTTAGTTAGTTAAAATCTTTTCTAATCGTTTTCGGTAATCTTATACTAAATTAGCCGAAATGTGCCCATGGCTATTTTGCCACGCTTCATCTGTATTGTTGCAGTTGTTGCAGATTAATTAGATTTCTTGCACTTACAAGTCTTTTTGAATTCATCACATAATTCAGGTGAAGACTCTGTGAAAGCCAAAACAAAGCTTTCATATTCTTACCCTGAAGGCATTTATGTACTAATTTAAAAATATGTTTTGAATCCTTACCGTCGATAAAGATCCAGACTCTTTGAACTTGGCATCCAATACTTCACAATAAACCTTTGTTTTAATATGCCATTAGCTCTTACCCAACTTTCCCCCGCTAGCAGCACTGACATACGGGTCTCTTTGCAATTGGGCAAGATCCGAATCTTTGTAAGCTACATCATGCCAATAAAAGCGACGGGGAAACCAGCACTTGGCAAGACTCAGTATCTTGTGAAACCGATCCCGTGAGCATTCCCTTCCTAAAGATGTCGTGCTGTGGTTTCTGAGGCAGTGTTATTTTGTTACCTCCCGTCTCTTTCCCTTCTCTGCCTATTACTCCCGTAGTTCTTGGGAGAACAGTCGGTTAGGTGTTTCCCTCAACCTCAACACACACTTGCCGTATTTTACAACAGAGGAGTTAATATTATTTACACTATTTACATTCGGCCTATTGTGTTACGATGAATTAAAGTGGCATAGTAAGTGTGAGTTCAATACCTGTGCTGGGCATTGTGTACTTGGGTTCGTTGGAAACAAGGCAAGCAATAACTGAGAAGTATCAAGAATAAGAACTAGACAAGATATCACTAGATATGGGCAGTGGGACGAGAAAAGTTATCCACCGTATATTAAATAGGGGCGTCATTTTAGAATTCCCTGTTAAAGACCGAATGACCGAATGTCCCAACGACAGAAATGTTGTGATAACAACAAAAATTACAATAGTTAGAATGTAAATAATGTAAATAAGAAAAAGAAATTTGTTTTCTTTGAAAATTGTACATGGAATGCTCATTTCTTTTCTACTATGCAAGTAATTTCATTGTACCTCGAATAGGGCTCATTAATCATCGTAGATTCAGGCTAAAAACAGCCATAAAAGACAACCTTAGTGTTGAGATAAAAAGAAGATTAAATATAAATTCGTTTTAAATGAATAATAAAGCAAATGCTCCACATAAGAAATTTGGACAATGCAAATTCGTAGTGAGTTTGATATTTGTTGAGTATTGACGCACATCAATCTACATCTCGGTGTAAAAGAAAGCAATAAGCAGTCAATGAGTGAACTACGTAGTACATTGAATTTTTCATGTTAATAATTCGCGTCATTTCATGGCATTGCCTTAGTGAAAGAGATCAAGTAAAAGATCCAACTTGCGTAAACATCGATAACAATTTTTAAGCCTACATAATCGTGCTGGATTTGTTCTTGGATCTGACAGATTAATTCAAGAGTTACTTTGACGGTGAATTTATTTAATAATTGAGGAAGTTGGTGTATTTTTGCCGTTAGAAGAACAGGTCAATAAAATATTCTAATTTTCCATATCATATTCATATCACTGACTAGCCTAGTTAAGGAGATAGTTTTGGATTTCCCTACGTTGCCAGTGCACGAACCCATGTAAAAGCCACGATTTCGAATGGTGATTTTCTAGATAAGTATGCTGTCCCTACTTGCAAGACGAGCAGCAGTTACCATTTCATTTGATCACACCAATTTAGTAAACATTAATAGTTTCTTATTTTCCGTCAATGCTAGAAAGCACGACTGATAATATGAAACCTAGATGATTTCACAGTTGATTAACAGCAGACAAATTACTTCTTTGTATATACTTTTATTTCGATGGCAGAAAAACAGACGATGCAGCTAATTATATCTATACAACATCGTATCGTCATTTATATGAAGGGTGTCATAGGAAAACAGATTTTTTACACTAAATCAACAATCAATAACATTTTTGTTTCCCAACCAGACACCTTTAGAATTTAAAGTTTTAAGCGAATGAGAACAGTTTCGGTACATGGCCTCTGACCTAAAATGTTCAAATGATGCCCCAATTCTAATTTTGTGAATAGATTTGGTTTTTGGATAAACTCAAATGGTATTTTGCAATAATACTTTCTTTCATTATGCTCGTAGATTTTCAGTGTAATTGATGTTGTGAAATGTCTGACCGACTAATAAATTTATAATTACGAAAATCGAAAAGAAAAAAATCAAATTTATGCGCAGCTTTGAACACAGAATATGCAGTCCGTTTTGTATTAACGAGTCAGCTATCAAATTCCGAAAATTAAGCAAACTTCGTGTGGTATGCAAAATTCGCGTAAGATAAAGCTTAGAAGACCATATGACTATTGTCAATATATTTAAGTTTCTTTCAAAATAGTATTTACGTTCCTTTCTATAAAAAGGTTTTTGCTATGGAGCCCCTTTTAATTCTTTTCGTGATAATGAGTTTGAACATGAAATTATGAAATACTATTTACAGTTATCGAGATTTCAGACTTTAAATCTTCTGAATTCCATCGTCAACGGCCAGTCTTCTACACTCGGTACGATTAATGAAGGCTTCCCTCAAGTATCTTTCCTCGATCTTAGCAGATCTGCCAATGAACATTCTGAAATCATTAGTAAATATATATTTATATACAGATGATTTTACAGTTTAAGGGTGCACTTCCCAAAGTTTTGCTGATCAGAACCTGGCGGCTGATCTCTCCTCTGATTTAACTCTCAGCTCAATGTGGGGGTGGGGGAACTGGTTTGTAACATCCGATACCTTCGAAACCAAACTATTAACGTTCCATCATCATCGAACATACCCTGAATTTTTTCATGTCATGAGGAGCGGTTTACTTTGAATGAGGCTCCCTTTCCTGAACGTTTGTTGAGATGGAAGTTCACACTGGACCTCAATTGGAACACAGAAGATCCATTGCTAAAGATGCTGCAAAAATGGTTGGTTCTATTGACGCCCGAAAAAGTACCTGACACCGCTTGTCATACTGTATCTTTACAGGGTTCAGATCAGACCAGAAATGGAGAATTTCTGCTAAATCAATTTTAAATCTTATCCTTCCAGAGTTCAAACGCTTTTATACGGCTTTGTGGGTGATTAACTATTTTCACCCCTACATCACTTTTCTCATACATGAAACCTACTTACATGGCAAATGTTCAGACAAGCTAGATTCCTTAGTTCCGTCAGTTCAGACCTTTACAGATACAACCCGCGTACCACGTGCACGGAGCCGAATCCTCCTCATTCCCTTTGTATTCCATTGGTAAAGAGGAAGTTCCATTCAACTTTACCCCAAGAATGTCAAAATCAAATACTCCGAGAGTAAAAAAAAACAAAAGAATTAAGATAAAATAAATGTACTTTCTAAGCAATGACCAGAGATGTTATGAGATTTATCACAGTGAACGGAAGCTGCACTGTGAATATTTATGGTAAAATCTGAAATGTTAATGTAAATAAACTTTGAATCATGTTGATGCTTCATCTCATGTGAAGATATGAATTTAATTTTTACAAATAGACTTCACTGTTAAAAAATAAAGAAATAGAATTTACAAGGTTCATGTTATGTAATTTTAACTGATCTAGCACAGGAAGAGAAAAATATAAACACAATTTCATGAAGTTTTGTATATAAGAAAGTGATGTATGGTGTAACGGATAACGGCTCAGATTGAGGAATCGAAGAGCCGAGTTCGAATTCCAGTCGAATCCATTACATTCACTTACGTGCTAATACTCTTGGGAAATGTATGAATCCTCTTCTTCTCCCTTCAGCTATGGATAAATAGCAGGACAGACGGGGTTCTATAGACTTGGATGGGTCTATGACAGAAAGAAATGGCAACCTACTGTGGGAAAATATCTGCCTCGTCAGTCATGTATCGAAAGATACATGATCGCCTTAGCCTGTATCACGCATGGAACATAACTGACTAATATAAGAAAACTCATCGTGCAACGAAGGGCTATAACTGGTGGACTATTTTAAAAGTTCATCGTTTCACTGGGAACTACGCATTTTAGTTCAGTTTAGAATGTCACTTCTTTAGTCTGCTTAAGAAATTGAAAGAGATCTCTTAAAAACTTGGAATAAGGTTAACCTATTTAACTGAGGTAAGCGTAATATTCATTTCCTTCAGAATTGCTATTATTTTATGTTCCTTGCAGAAACAAACTTTTCGTGCAAGATTCATAAATGAATGTAGTTTACGAAACCTGGAATATTATTTAACCCTTTCATTTAAAATCCTCTATGAAATTCTTTACTCATAAAGGAAATCCACTAATGATAAACCTCAACAATTTGTTAAATCTGTACTCCTGTTTCTAACAGGTATAAAGTATGTTTAGTTTTTACCAGAGTTTGTATAGATTAATGTAACTTTTAACAAAATTAAAGAAAATAAATAACTAGACACAGCAGTATGCTCTAACCGAAATATGTATTTTTACCTGATTTAAAGAAATAATTTATTAATCTGATTTTTATAGTTTTTTTTTTTTTTTACAAATATTACAAATACTCTCTCAAGAATTCAAATGTTTTATGTTTAACTTCGAACAGACTTTTATTTCAAATATGTTTTCCTCTATTTTGTTTTTACACTGGAAAATTTATTTTAAAAATACTATTAATTGTCACAAAGTTATTTTAATATTTTCTCTGATAGTGTAATTTATAACAAATATATTGATAAAATTTAATTTTTCATAAATAATCTTTTCTTTATAAAAGTTATTTTAACAAAATGATGATAATATATTTTATACTACAAAATTAATGAAAAAGTTATTTATTAAGAATGTTCTTTAACTTATCTTTTCTCCCAAAATTTCTGAAAGTCAAACATGTTCACATCAGCCTCCAATTCTGACCTTAGTTGCACCATGAGTAATCATGTAGTATAGAATGCCGTGACAGATATTCGATTACCATCATTTATCAATCGATTTCATTTTAAACGATTAAAGTTCAAGTGTTTTCCATTCGACATCATTTACAACTAGGAACTAAAAACTCAAACTACGAATACAAATTATAAAAAACAACATTTAAAACATTTGTTCATATCAAAAGAATGAAGTGAAGTCGGTAAATACAATATTAGCAGCTTAGAAATGCTACCAACATTAAAAGATTTATTTAATGAATCTGAATAAACATGTGATTATTCTCTTTATATTTGGCTACAAGATAATCGTATACTTTGAGCATGTTTAAAGCTAAGTCTCTAACTCAAATAACATCATGTTATTTGGCGATCCCCTCGGCAATGGACAGTGATTAAATTAGCCTCTTTTGTCTGACTTTCTTCTGTTTGCCATTTCCCCAGTGATATATTCAATTAGAATTTTCACTTTCGTTTGTTATTTGTTGGTGAGAAAATAACTGAGGATTAAATTCCGTATAGCCGCTCAAAACAGCAAACACAAAACATTGGCTTTTGTTGTACTGTTTCTCTTGATTTGCCTTTTTAACGGTGAGCAACGTTAAACAAATTAATTAAGTTAGCATTCAAAAATTAAGAAAAAGTAGCAAAATGAACGGAGTTTAGGAATTTGTTTAATTTTAAATTAAATTATGTCCAACATAATTGATGCTCCGCATTTTCTAATCATTTGAGTTTAAGCAACAAAAAATTCATTAATGCACTGAATATTTCATTATAAAACTTTGCAATAACTAATTTGTAAACTGAAATCATGTCCAAACATCTTACAGTTCCTCTATTATATCAGCCAATCCGAAATGAAAATCTGCTTGATTGAAAACCAAGTTTCTTGTGAACTGATGTTCAGTCCTTAGAAAGAAAATCATAGATGACTTAATGGATTAAGCCAAGTTTTTGTCTAGAATTTTCAGAGGTTCCATTAAACTTCCATTTTTATCTTAATGTTTTTAAATTGGTGTAGACTGTATTATCCATTAAAACTAAGGCTTACTGAACTGTAACAAGTAGTCGGTTTCAAATGTTAGAAGTTATATTAGCAAATCATTTCATTTTCTTGAATTATGTTATTCAAACTTGTATCACGTGATAATTATCTACTAATTACAGTGAGACACTATGGGCTGTTTTGTAACCATCATCATGAGTCCCATGACAGGGTGTGGTTGTACGGTCACTGAACAGATGAGTACCACACCAGCTCCTTCCATATGTTTCGATTGCCTGCCAATGTCTGAGTTTCGGAATGATCTTCCTTGTCCACTTACTGACGCTGTCAGCCCATGTCTTCCTTTGCTACCACTTGGCGTTCTTTTGTAGGATGGCAGTTGAAAGATTGTCGCCCTTCTTGATGGTGGATGATTCTATAGCGTCTTATTTCCAATGCTTCAATTATTCACTGTTATTCTGTCTCTTAGTGTCCAAGATTCGCAGGCGTCCAGAATGATTTAGAAGGCCAAAGCACGCAACAGACTGATCTTTGATTTACTGAAGATGTTCTTGTTTTTCTAGATGGTTTTGCGACAGCTACCATTGTCTGTGCTGGTCTTGAAATTATTTCTATTCTGGAACAATATTCGCTGATAATCTAAGATATTTGAATTGTTTCACAACTTTTTCTTCCTTACCACCAACATTTTTCTTTGGTGAAAACACTCTCATTTTTTTCATAAAAAGTTTTCTGATATTTTATTACATAATAATTTTATAAATATTTCTCAATAGATTGTTTTTCAAAACCTTAGCATCTATGCTTCTAATACGGGGCCAATATCAAAACTGTATCACAAATCATGCAGAATGTTTACAGCATAAGGGAATTGTACTCAAGAAGATAAAAAGCGCTATTGAAATATTAGTCTATTAAATAATTTGGGGCTTTAGCAAAATGCTTCCTGAATTGTATTTTCAATTTTAATGTTTAAACTTAATGTTACTGATTTCGTGATGCTGCCAAACTTTCCGGTATAGGAAGGAATGAAATATATACTCCAACATGACTAGGATTCATCATATATTTTATTTCAATACTGACATCAAATGTTTGAGACAGGCAGAAAGGGATCACTCAGATGATAGGAATAGAAAGCAGATTTATCTTGGAGACATTAAAATTAACAACATATTACCTCCCAAATTACCATCAGATTTTAAGTAACTTTTGAGACCAGCTGTTATTCATCGAACCGATCAGACTTACTATTGTGACAGGAGTAAATAGTTTTTTTCAGCATAGATACAGAGATGATGAGAGCAGAAAAATGAAGATGAAAATTAGAAACACCGTCGGTCCAAAGATAAATCCGCGGGGGACATCCGTAATAATGCAAAAAGATCTGGAAGAGTTGTTGTTCGAGACAAATCTCATTTCGCGATTAGATAAGATGACGGAACCAGTTCAACAATTCGTCCCAAAATAGCATAACCTTTCAACTTTGGAAGACCGCTATGCCAAACCCAGTACTTCAAGAGGACCAAAGCAACTGCCCGAGCTTCACCATTCTTATTTAAGGCGTTATAAACTTTTTCAGCTAAAATCCTTAAAACACCAGCAGTTGCTCAAGGTAAGTGAAAGCCTTATTGCTTATTTGAAAGAAAACCCTGTGATGTGAGGTGATTAAGCAGCTTAGAGTTGATTAAGTCCTCTAGTACTTTACCAAATACAGGTAGAAGGCTAATAGGCCGATAGAAGGAACAGACGATTCACCTGAGTTCTTAAAGACAGAAGACAATTTTCAACATGCAGGAATGCAGACAGGAATTTATCCACTTTTTCACTAACAAAACTTTTGCTTGAAATTGTTTCTTAATTTCTGTGATACAGAAATGTTTGTTCTACCTTTGATGTCAGAAGAAGCGTTTTGTGTTAACAATTAAAAATATTGCTTTTAGTGATAATGTAACATTTACATATTATCGTACATTTTTTTTTTAATTGTAAAAGTTAGCGTTTATTGATTCTAATATTTGAAGTTGGGAGAAAAGAGAACATTTTCGATATATCACGTATTTTTATTTTAAGAAAGATAAAATGCAACTCGAACACAATTTTTATGCAGCTTATGAAGGGGGGTAATGAAAATAATCGAATTTGTAAAAAGTTGGTTTCGATCTTTTGTGCTGCAGAATTCCCGGTAGACGATGGCTGGTAGCGCCCAAATCAAAAGATTACTTGAGTATAATCAACGTTAAACCACGCGGAAATTAACCGATATGGAAGAAATATTCAAATTAACTGCTGAAAATTATTTGTACTGGTTGGTTATGTAAGTTGCTAGAATGTTTGTCGTCTATTGCATAAGCCTAACACGAAATGCTTCATTTTTTGAAAATAAATTGCGACGTAGAAATGTTACAACAATGCTGGAGGCAAAAAATCATGGAGCAAAGAAAAGGAACGATTATTAACCATATCAAAGACCAATCAGTCTTCATATGT
Source organism: Acanthosepion esculentum (assembly GCA_964036315.1). NCBI lineage: Eukaryota > Metazoa > Mollusca > Cephalopoda > Sepiida > Sepiidae > Acanthosepion > Acanthosepion esculentum. The sequence goes on from OZ038475.1 coordinate 84,109,252, forward strand.
TGGTATTATGGCTACAGTTTCTTCTGGAGGACCAAATGACTAATTCGTACAAGTACTGTTCAAAATGTGATAAATGCTGTAGTCGATGGAATGTACTTGGAATTTAAAGACAAGTCAAAGTACACATTCATTTGGTGGCTACGCAAAATTTGTTACCGCTGGTCTGTGAAGCCTTCAATTATCCATTGTATTCCTCATATATAACATCTTCAGTCTTTCAAGAATTCTTTTAATGAAAAACTTCAGTACCCTGGAAGAGTGCAAAAGCAATTATATATAAATATAAATATATATATATATATATATATATATATATATATATATATATATATATATATATATATATATATATATATATATATATATATATATATATATATATAAATGGTAAGTATAAGCTTTCTTGTGATGCGTTTTGCTATTCAGGACAAAGTCCGATGAAGTCCAAAACGACGAAATGCATCACAAGAAAATTTACCCACTTTGTCATACATTTTTCTCTAATATTGTTCTTGATATAAAAATAGATATCAGTATTTCTTTCTGCCTCTCTCTCTCTCTCTCTCTCTCGCACACACACACACATAAACACACATACACACATATATATATAATTATATATATATATATATATATAATTATATATATATATATATAACTTCTGGGAGGACGGAATTATTAAGTTGTTGGAAATATAACTGAAGCTAGTGAAACAAAACGATAAATATCAATTTAAATAAAATCAATGTCAAAAATAAATAAGATTTCTAGTTAATAAACCAAACGAATATTCTTACTTTCACCAAGACTTCCCGCTACTGAAATTCATTTCTGTAAATGTACTTCTGCAATGAAACCGCAGATAAAAAGCCAAATGAGAATTATTTATTTATCATTTGGTCACTTTTAAGTTTATTTTCTTGCATGGAGAACATCAATGAACATTTCTCTCATGCATACAGAGAATATCATATGAAATAGCAGTAAAAACTTATGCCACATGATTAATGCCAGGTCTCTAGTGAACCTCATAAATCGGCTTCATAAGAAAGGTAAAATGAAATAACTAAGGAGAAAGTTTAAAAACAACTTTGGATTTCCATAGCAAAAGTATTAATCGATTTCTCCAGGCCTACATAGCAGTATTTTTCCGTCAGGTAGCAAACAAATAAGACAATAATGATCTGAACTTGTTTAGTAATATCTGATTATTTCTATATAGCAAGTTATCATTTCACAAGCCAATTTTAATAAAAATGAAACTATACATTATTCCTCAGTTTCGTTATATAATTGCAAAATAATTATTTTACTCTTTGTGTAGGTATATCAAGACACAAACGTCTTATCTTTTCACAAAAGACAGAATTGAATTTGTCACATTTGTCATATCACTAGTCAAAGTATTGTTGAATGGTTTCCTTTTTATTGAAAAGTAAAGGCTACAACTGCTACTCTACTAAACATAACAAGCCGAACCATATTCTTTTGACAACAGGATCTAAAAACAGTTTTTCATTTATACTGATTTCGTGAATTTAAAATAGAATAATCTTCTAGAAATTTTAAAATCCTTCCAAGATTTTGTATAAGTCAGTTTCCAGTATAAATAATTGTATTTGGCTTGTTTATTCTTGATATTTAGCTTAACAAAACTTGTAGTGCAAATTTTGTATAACGTTTTGGACTGAATACTTGAAATTAAAATAATCCTCTATTTTTATTCCAATCCATATTTTGCTGAAGAATATACGATATGTGAGTGGACGTTTGAGGTTAATAATGAAATGGCTTCTTTAATGGAGAATAGATGCCTTACAAGCGCGTTAATAAAATAAGTTTTTCCATTGGTAAACATTTTCAGGCAGAAAGGCTTCTTATGTTTCTTGTACTTTCATGTTCGCCAGAAGATAAAAAGGAAAAATGGGGAATAATTAATTTAGGTAAAAATTCTCTTTGTGTGTAATTGACATGAAAGCCAAATGAACTTGGAAACATGAATAATGACCTGGAAACAATTCTCATTCGGGAAATGCTGGTTAATATTATCAAGTTGAATAGTTTAGAATGCTGATAACGATATTTAATGGATTTTGAACAGTTTTAAATACTTTCCCATATCATGAGAACGCGATTTTTAAATACATTTGCTTAGTTATTTACCTTCTCTATTTATGATGCTGTGTTTTAACATCAAATTTACAATGTACTATATTGACAAAAGATGATTGTGATAGTTTATAGATGTTTGCCTTGTATAGTTACTTTTCTAAAACACTATTCTTCCAGTGATAAAAATGCATGCCTTTAAAAATATCACTGCATTATAATGCCTGGAAATAATTCTAAAATACTACTCTTCTAGTGATAAAAGTGTAAGACTTTGAAAATATAATTGCATTGTAAAATAACTGAGAGCAAATCAGATCATATCATCAGTTGAAAAGTGTTACTAGAGATCGGTTTATAGGCTTCGAATACTAGACTATATATTAAAACTAATTAGATTAGTCAAAATTCGGTGATTTCTTTTTCTGCATTCATGTAGCAGGTCATCAGTTTCTTCATACGATCTTAGAGAAGTCTAGATTAATATTGCTCGCTATAAACTCACATTATTGTGCTCGAATTAAATAAATTTGAAAATCTACTGAGAAAATATAATTAATTAAAATGTATAATTGCGTATTTATTTTATATTTAATACATAAAATTCCCAGGTATTTACTCTGATTTAAACATCAAATGCATCAAATTAAAATCCAATACTCTACTGGTATTTCCATATCGAAACCTCCTGAAGTTTCCCAGAGGCACAAGGGGAAACCTTTCTGGAAATTTTCTATCATTCTCCCCTTATTCTCACGCACAGGGGCGATAAAAAGAAAAACCAAATCAGGTTAAAAACTATATTTTATGTTAGAAAATGAATATAACAGAATTCAAACACAATGGAGGCAATAAAGAATATTAAATGCACACAGGAATAATTACTTTAAACGTGAAAATGTAATCATATAATATGAAAGTTATTAAATGAACTCAAAGAGATAAAAAGACGGGAAAGAATGAAGTTGCTTTACACACTCAACTATCACGTATACCAAATAAGCAGAAAGAGAAAACTTTATAGGCAATTTTATTAATTCCTCTGTTTTATTAGATTTCCCAGCGTTATCCTTTATACGATATTAGTGAACTTTTAGAGTTTACTAAGTTCTTTATTGCTTGTCTAATCAGTCTGCTCTAGTTTGTCATTTACAAGTCATAGCAAAATTTCTGAAAATGGTAAAATGGAACATCGTTCAACACTTAAACGATTACCTTTCTTCTCATGTTTAATTCAGAAAATGCTGATTCGGGGCAAGATAGGCAGGTGTGATGAAGATTCATTACGAAAATCCAAATTTTTAAAAATATTGTAAGTTGATCTTAACCACTCTTCAATATTTCCCTCTAAACAGTCTATTGGAAAAAAAAACTTCGTGTTTGAGATTCAAAGATAATTCTATATTACTAATTGTTGGTATCTCAATAGATTGCTACAGAGCAAGTCTTCATTAAGTAATTGTCTTGTTTGAGTAACGCAGTGGAAATCAACGTTTCCTGGGTAAGAAAGTCCATCAGTGAATTTGCTGCATGACAAAACAATGGTGATGCAAAGAAAGATAATGGAGCTAAAATTAGTAGTTTTTCTCTATGTACCATATTCTCCAGACGTGGGTACCTCGATATGGTTAGCAAGCTTGTCTCGCTATACGACTGAGTAGTAAGTTCGATTCTCACTGGATGCCCCATACTTTCGGCTTTGTGCAAAATCTACGCTTCGAAAATCACCATATTCTTCAGACATGTTACCTTCAAGTGATAAATTGTTTCTTCCCCTGTTTCATTTTGTCTGATCAACGTTTCAAATAAATGTTTTAAATTCCTTAATGAATTCATCGAATTGATTTAAAATTATTATTTGATGTTTTTGCACGCAATTCAAATGAAAAGTGGTTTAAATTGACAATCTGGAAAATAATTTAATGACTGAATAATGCTGCTATTGATTTGACTGAGAATGTTTTTAACGAAATATGCTAGAAATGTTTGCATCAACCAAAATGTATCCTGCTTTAATGGACATTAGACATAATACATTCATGAGAATCCAACCGTATTTGTTACTCGATCATTCAATATCGTGAAGGATTTCACGAATATCCCAGTTATCTACTGAAAATAGAATCAATTTGCGTTGGAATAATAGTTTTCAAGTTTTTATTTGTGAATTTCATTTCATAAGGGACTATGGGTTGAAGCCAAATGATTCGCTACATAATCTCAGTAAATGAAATAATCGAAAGCCTTTTAATCATTGTTACTGATAAATTATTTTGTTTGAGCATTTCTTAGAAAGGTGTTGCTTAGGACCAAACGAGGAAATGAGAAGTCAATTTTCAAACTTGATAAGAACAATTTCATTAGCCAAGAAACCGCTCTGTCTGAATAGTGTATCAGAAAAATCAGTTTTCTGATTCTCGTGGCAAAAGTATAAAACCAGTAATTGACACTTAATGTGGCTTTCCTTCAGCTGATGTGCAAGTAGCTGCGCCAATGACACCAAGTTCATTAAGAAGCATAATCGTTTTAGTATGGTGAGAGGTCTGTCTAATGATAGCGAAATATGTCTGTCTTATATAAGACAGTGCAAGAAGTCAAAATATATTTCTGGAATTCATCGTATATCTGAAGTTAAGATTGAAAAAGGATTTATTTTCTGTTTCGGCTGTAAAATATGATCCTCTTGTTCGCCTTGGTCCTATAAGCGATGATTCTATATATTTGTTTTATGATTTTTTCATATTAACTTTGCATATCATTGTATATCATACGTTGTGATTGTTTTTATATAGAAATGTATGAATTAACATATTTGGGGCATATCAGATATTTTTCCCACTAATTTTATAGAAAGGTCGAAAGTATACTTGATTCAACAATGTGAGTTCTAGGAACGAAAATTGCCTGTAAAGTCAGCTTTCATCATAAATACTTTTACAAGAACTGTTAAAAATTAATGTAAATCATTTACACATACACACACACATACATATGTATATATATATATATATATATATATATATATATATATATATATATAAATATATATATATATATATATATATATATATACATATACATATATATATATATATATATATATATATTGTACAGTGAATTATTGAACGGTTAGGAACAAATACATATTTATTTCTAAGATATATATATATGTGTGTGTGTGTGTGTGTGTGTGTGTGTGTGTGTGTGTGTCTGTGTGCGTGTGTATATGTGCATGCGTGCGCACGCGTGGAGGTGGGATCAATAAGTCTGTAGTCTGACAAGTAGTTAGTTGAATTTTGATATGAAATTTTTTCGTATTTATTTGTTTGTGTTGAAGGGTTTTTCAATAAGTTCGTAACCTAATATGACGATAATATTCTATCTACGGGATTAATATCCTCAACTGAATTTAGTTCATTGATATGAATGAAACAAAGGCGTGGAATTAATGTTCTTTTCCTGTATTAGTTTACTGACTTGTGGATGAACTTTTTGGGTGTGTGAGAGTGAATTCAAGACACTCTGAAGCCGATATATGTAAATTGATATTTTTAGTTATGCATCTTTGCTCGCTCGGTAACTCGAAGATAAATGATATAATTACAATATTCATTCGTTATCTAGAAATACATAACTGTCACGTGATAGTACAATAGCTAATACAGCGACAGAAACGACAGTAGACCTATATAAAGGTTTTTATAGCACTAAAATGAATAATATATTCATCTGATTGTAGGACATGTAAAAAAATGTTATTAAAAAGATATAGAGAAAAACCTAAAAAAATTCATCTGCTCATATTTTTAGCCTACAAGGACTGTTTATACATTTTGTTCATAGAAGAAAATATTTTTAAAAATAAATAGCTTTTTTCTTTTTCTCAATTTCATATGTTTCCTTAAAAACTGTTTTTTTAATAAACAAATGTATAACTCTAAAACTACGTAGTGTTTATAGCATTGACACAGTGAAGTTCAAGATGGAACTTTTTATCATAAAACCAAACTATGACTGTTTTCCGAGATTGTGAGATAAAATATTTTCGTTATTCCATGTATTTTCAGATTATTGTTTTCATCTTAGTTATTTTTAGCGCAGCACTTTCGCCCATACATATAAATGCGAAAATATATCAGCTAGAAGATTGTTAAAAATAACAGTTTTAAAGGCAATACTCCTAAAATATAAGAATATTCTCTTCTTTTAAGACAGATTTAATCTTGCTTGCTAGTCTATAGTCTTATATCTCGTTTGTTTCTAGTCCTTTATAAGTTTAAATAATAATATTATGTGAATTATTTCTCTAGTCGTATTTCTTTTCTCATGTTCGATGCTACCATCTTTAATATAGTAATATTCCAAGCGCAGCTTAGATGTGGCACAAGGCCGAAAGTAGTGGGCACCCAGTGAGGAACGAACAACCATCTTTAATACATATTTACATAAACCACTAGAATTAGCAGCAATGTTACCTGAAATTACATTAGAAAATTGAAACATAATTAATTCACCTTTTCTTTATCTTCATTTCTGTAATTATCGTAACACTCAGATTGCCATTCGGCAGTTACTAGTAAATAGCGTTGGTCTAAAATAAAGAATAAGTTTTTTTTTTCAGTTTCGAACTCGTATTCTCTCATTCTTAGAAAGCCTGACTTGGCGCGATAGCTAGTTTAACGATTAACCTACGAAAACTACCACTACTAGTGTAAAACTAGTACTGTAGTTATATGATCTGAAACTATTATTTGTTGAAACATTGCCAATTATTACAATTACCGTAAGACTGTCTGAGCAATTCCGGTAAAAATTACCAAAAGTAAGATGAAAGAAATAAAGAAATTCCTGTCAAAAATTAATAAGTTTATTGATGCCATACCATGAATGGCTTTCATGGCTTCTGAACTTGAGTGGAGGTGTTATCACATACAGGTTTTATCTTGGTGAATTGAGACTGGCAACAATAAATACCCCATTCATTACCAGATTTACTTGTCAGTTGACTGACCATAACCAGTATTATTATGTGCCCTATGGTCTGAAATACTGTGCACCTCTTTTCAGTATTATTGGGAGAGCATCTTGATCAGGTGTCGAGAAGGTTGTAATTTTGGAGGATAAGGCAGCCAAGGCAAATTGGGAGTCATATGTAGATATTTGAAAACCTCCTTCATCGGAGATCGTCTGAGCAGACTGGGATGCCTGAAATAGTTATTTCTAATTTGACCCCACCTGTAAGGTTATACGCTATTTTATCAGAACCTACCAATATATCACGCACATTTGGCTGTGATACATGTACCTGGTATACTCTAAACAGAATGGGAGTCATGATAGGTTTATTCGGTTTCGTATATTTGTACCCCAACGTCACTTTGTTGGTGTGTTGCTCTTTCACGCAATAAGTTTAATAATTTAACTAAATTTATGAACAAGAATTCTGCTCTCTGTTTCTATGTTCTAACTACTGTGCTGTATTATTAAACATGATTATTGCTTGTAAATCCTGCTACTGTTCTAGAGATTCTAACTTTTGTACATCTACTTTGAAACATTGGAGAAGAGTCAAGTTCATTCGAAATACAAAGAAAAGAAATTATTTGAAATAGTCTTAATCCATATTTTTGTGGAGTGTTTCCAAGCAGGAAAGATTAAAAGAAACTCTAAAATAAACCTGCCTTCTGAAGATATTTGGCGAAATCATGGATTTAAGTTAGAATTTCTTGGTTGCAAATAAGTCGTCGATGGTTTTTTCTCTGATATATTGGCATGTAAACAGATTTAAAAAACGCGAATAAGAAAACAAAAAAGATGATTCTAAACGCGGGCCTACACACAGATCCACATTCAAACATAATTATACAAAATGACGCAGACATATTTTTCACATAAACATACTTAAGTAGAATGCACACATAAACCAGTTACATATAGGCGTAGAAATAAAAAATAAATAAATAAACAGTTTCCCGCAAAGTCTTGGCACAGAAAACTTGCGCCTAACATAAGTTTACAATATAAATACGTAAGATAGGCATTATCACTGCCTTGTCAATATCAACATTTTTATGTATTTTCTTCAATCATTTTCTCTCTCTTTTTGAAACAGACAAGCGCACATATATACATGTTCATCAATGAAGCATTCCTATAAAGAAAACATAAAGAAACTTCGTATTAGCTAGCTTTATTTATCTATTTATTTGCTTTGATTCCTACCTGGAAACGAACTTATATAGTATTAAGAGAAGTTGGTAAGGTTCTCTGATGCGGCCTAAATTCTTAAACTCTGAATGGTGATCTATGTAGATAAAATTAGCCCGATCGATCGCTCAAAAACCAATTTCTAGTCTAAGTACATTGCATTTATTTCAAATGATTCTGTTTTTTGCAGTTGACTGAATTCTGTGTTTGATAGCAGCTGGCCCATACCAGTTTGTTTACTCATAGTAAAACCAAATAACATTTCTTTATATGGACATAGTCATCAGTATGAGTTAAGCCCTTACATTGAATCTCAGTGCTGGCAGATTTTTGCTGCATCTGTAATAAATATTTTTCTTCTGCTTGTATGAAGGCCCTCGTTCTATGGAATTGCGCGCTATGGTCTAAATTGGATTAAAACGAGAGATAGAGGGACGGAAAGGGAAAGAAAATGGGAGTCTTATCATAGTCCAATATCATTATGATCAATCTCTTCTCGGAACTTTATAGTGACAAAACTATGGCAAAATGATAAAAAATAATAGTACGACTTAAGATAGGATAAAACCATTTTCAGTTGAGTGTAGAGAAAGGCATCAATAACCACGACCCAACTGGGTATCTAGCATCTTTTCCCGCAGTTAGGCACAATTTATCATCACTATATAGGTGTCTCTCATCAAAGAATATGCATAAAATTCACAGGTCCCCGATGAATATGTAAAACTTTTAATACAGCTATGTTTCTGTTTCTTATTTTTGAAAGAGTTTAATGAACTGCGACCAGGATTTTATTTCGACAATGATAATATATTTAATTTTATTAATGTTTTACTTATTTATATTTTAACCATAACACATTTTTCTAATTTTACTAACTTTTCCATGCGTGAATGTATACAGCCAGGGAAGGAAATAAAATATTTGTCTTAAATAAACATTTCATTTTACTTTGATCTTTGTGCAAGAGAGATAAACATCCTCAGAGGCTTTCATTGCAATGCCATCTAAATACTCCTGACTAAACGTTTTTAAACTTTCTAAATTTATTTTATTTTTCATGAGATGTCTAAATAGAGAATCCACTGAATGCCCTGGAAAATGCAAGAAATCGTCGATCGTGAATAGAGATTTTGTCATTTGGGACCATAAATGAAACATAAAGAAGCAGTGCAATTAATTCTGCAAAACAGATAAATAACAACTAACTGAAATTTTACACATATACTTTTTGATATCATGGATTTTATAAGTAGACGAATATACTGACCACAAATGCAAAACTCATATGCATGTTTTACCTACGCATTTATAGCCTTATTCATGCATTGCAAATTTTGAAAATAGGCGTTTGTCTATCTTGGACGCTCCGGACATCTATCGTTCTTACTTTTTCACAAGGAATGCGTCAGTATGTCAACAGTTCGAAATAATTTTATTCATTTGGCTTCATCCCGGTTCTTAAATTCTATGAATTTCTATTTTCCACCATACACATTTCTGCATATATGATTCTCTTTATCATTTTCATTATATTCCATACAACTCAAGGTTTATCTTCTTTACTTGTTAGTTCCCATATATATATATATATATATATATATATATATATATATATATATATATATATATATATATATATATATATATATATCGTATTGGAATGGTACTAAATGGCTTCCAAACCTTTCTCTAAATTCTCTCCCTGTTAATCTGTTGAAAAATTGAAAAAATTGCTATGCATGAAAAAGACTGCAAATTGGTAACTAAATAAAAGTTTATTTTGGTGAGTATTATAAATCACTTTAATTAAAATTTAAAATAGAACACTAATATATGTAAGAAAAATATCCAAAATATATATATATATATATATATGTATATATATATATATATATATATATATATATATATATATATATATATATAAAAGAACGAAAAGAATATGAATTAAAACGTCCATAACATTAACGCAAAATATTTATTATAAAATGTTACATTTGAACATGCAAGTTATCGCGACAAAAATGCATATTTGTTTGGCCAAGTGATTCCATGAATAACTAACCAAATTGGTAACATAATTCGTGTTTTCATTTTTCTCTGTAGTGTTATTCATCGTTTTCGTTCTTTTGTGAACGTACAGCGGGCCTTTCCCAGTTTTGTGCACACCGAGAATCTAACTGCAGACGTGGGATGATTTGTCTAGTTAGTGAAAAACTGAGAGAGGACAGCAGTTATATATTTACAGACAAAAAACGGGAGTGGTGCATTAAAGATGTTGACTGCGATGAAGATATTTATGATGACCAAGGGAATGGTATTCGTTATACGGTTATTTCTTTTCACAATTTTGATTGATCATTGCAATGCAGTTTATTATTGCACTCTCATGTTGATCATTGGTATCATTTCTTCGTGATGTTTAATGTCGTTTTATAAACACCACGAGGGTTGCTGAAAATGTCTAGGCCTGACAACACAGAATAGCAAAATAAATCCTGGCGTTAGGTCATTTGGTCGCATTTTGTTCAGTGGGGCATAAAAATCAACCCGCATTTATTACCGCAATATGGCCACTTTGGTATATAAAAGATTGAACATTACTAAAGAAATAACTCGTGTCTTGGTTTCAGCCCACATCAGCGAGTTCAAATAAAGGTTTATGTGAATTGATCATAAAATAAAATAACGATGACCATCAGCTTTTATCTGTTTTCTTCTGAAGATAAAACTCATAGCAAAATTTTCCTCGGGATGTTATTGTGCCACTTACTGTTTAATCGCCGCAGTTCGACATATGTATTCTTCCGCCAAACATAATACGTATTCTTCCGCCAAAGATAAGTGTATCCACATAGGCATACGTATATATTGTGTTCCTTTCTGAAAGTCGGTTGGATGTTAAAAACTTTTTTGTAGATATTACTTGAACTTATTTTGGATTAACTCCGGCAAATAAAATTGTTTGCTTCTAATCTTCTTTCCAGTAATTCAATCAAAGAGACCGGATAAAATAAAAGGAAGGAAGATATTCTTATTAAAGACAAAAAAAAAGTTCAAGTAAATCTCCTATGTGCGGTTTCGTAGTTAATTGGAAAAAGTTTTTCAAACAGAGCAGGCATGAGGCAGAGGATTTTTTTTCATCCGTTTTCCTTAAAATATATTTATTTGGAGACATGAATATGAGCGTATTTTACATTTATACTTCGTAAACGTTTCAGGCTATGTTAATAGGATCTCTTCCAATTTTATATTTCCAGTAACGTCTGTTGAGACGATGTTACATGCTTTTAACTCTTCATTAAATAATAAATATATTTTGGCAAAAATACTGATTTTATTTATCTAGATATTAATATTAGTTTTAATATTTAATTTAGGTATCTTCCAAATTTATTGAAGACTTCCTTTATTCTAATGATATTAAGAAAGCGTTAGTTAGTATTGGGACACGTGATGTCTTCAGCAAATAGATATAATTATATACATAGTGACACGGATATCATCCTTAGTTTTCTAAGTTTTTCTTCTTTCGCCAGTCTTTCTCATAATGTGTACTAGACATTTCAACTGGTTCTTTCTGATAAGTTTCAGTGTTCTTTTTGTTTCCATTTTCTCTAAAACTTAGTCTTTATTCACATGTTCAGTTGGTGATATTCTCAACATCCTTCTGTAGAACCAGATTTATACCGCCTCAAGTTTCTTCTTCAATTGCGCGGATGTTTCAGCATTCACTGCCATGGCTGATATTACATAAGAGTTAAGTCCTCTTTTCTGTTCCCTGATATTTAAATTGTTGTATTTGCTTGATTTTGGAATCTCCAATTTGTAATTTATATCGGCAGTTCCTTTTGCGGTCAACCATGCATTCTGTTTTCTTTCAGTTGATGTTTAACCCTTTCTTCTCGCTTTCCTTCACTACCTTCTGTAAGGGTTCTTGTAGTTTCCTTGCTGTGTCTGTTATCAACACTCTGTCATCTGCATAGCTTATGTTAAGATTATAGATACTCACTCAGACTCGCCTCACTGTATAGATTGAATAAGTCCGATGAAAAGACAAAACTTTGTCTTACACTCCAATTATATTTTTGTATATTTACTGAATACAGTTTTTAGCTGTATGCAGGCAATTTGCTCCCAGTATAGATTTTAGAATATTCTAATAACCGTTCCCAAATATATCAAGTTTTCTTTGTTCTGGCATCTTTAACGGACGCGCACTTTTTTGTCTTATTTCCGGTCTAATTCTGCTGCGCGTTCTATTCATTAGGCTAATTATTTGATGGAGTTCACATTCATTTGCACCTAGCTTCTTAGGAAGTACTATGAAAATAGATCTACTAGGTCTTCATGTATATCCTCACTGTTGTATAGTTTAATGATTATATCTATTATCTTGTCAATACTGAAATCGTCTAACCCTAACCCAGCACCTCTATTACAATTACATCTGGTCCTGCTGTTTTGTTTCTGTTCATTTTGGCCACTGCTGATTTCACTTCTGATTTTAATATTTCTACTCTGTCGATATTTCTGTGTATTGCTGGTTGTCCTGTTTCGTCCTGGAAGAGTTCTCCGAGGTATTCATTCTATCTCTGAAGTATCTTTTCTTTCTCTAATGGACTAGTTTTTGTCCATGAATGTTATGCATCCTGTTGATGGGCATGTCTTTTGTCTTGTTAGTTTATATTTTTATACATATCTGCTTATTCTTTAATACTCATGATTTCTATTTCTTCGTTGAGTCATTCCCCTTTAGCCTGCCTATATTTGTTCCTAATTTCTTTGTGCAGTGTCCTATATTCTGTGCCGTACCTTGACATTGTTGCTTGTCTCCTTTTTATTATGTCAAGAATTTCATCAGTCATCAGTCATCCAATGGTCTCGATTGCTGATATCGCTAAAGCTTCTCTTAAAGCTTACATTCCTCCTTCATATTTGATCAGCTTGTGTGCTGCCTTGGCCCTCTTTAGTTAACGTTGTTTCACTGTGTTTACATATCAACAGAAAGTGGTCTCTCCCACAGTCGGCACTTGCGTATATTTTGCAGTATAAATGTGTATTTCTTATAGAGTGGATGTGTTTCTTTTATTTCTCCTTCTGGCTTTCTCCATGTTAATATATGTCTCAGGTCTTCGTGAAAACAGGTGTTGGCTACTACCTAATGATTCGCCATGCACCATTTGACACAATTTTCTCCACGTTCATTACGGGTTCCTAGCTCAAATTCACCAACTATTTCTCTTTCTTCCTACGTTGCCTACTTCAGGCCTTCGCTGACGATTGTAACTTATTGCGAATTTCATTGAAAGAAGGTTAATAAATACAAGATTGGTAACACTAACACGATTTAGAATCATTTTAACCAAAATGACATTTCAAAGAATCAATTATAGAATTTTGTCTTATGTGTTTTGGGCTGGAATTTTAAAGTACCAGTAAATGAAGAGTCAAGGAAAATTAGAGAATTTCTATGCAAAACAAACTATTACATTTAAAAGAGAGAAAGGTAATGAAAACTTGCTACCTGAAAGCATTGTGAGTAATTGTCTAAAATGCCTCAATTTTTGTCAAGGTAAATTGTGACGCCGCAGCAAGTGAGCCTATGTTATCTGGTTACGATTTACTTTCAATCGAACAGACATGACAAACTGATTGCTCATTATTTATAACTTGTTTTGTTTTACATTTTAGGTTAAGTGTTGCTATCTGGTATAATGAATTTTAATGAATTTCAGTGTTGAATAATTGGCAGTTTTCTTACACACACATCCACAGACACATAGATGGGGATAGTTTTAAAGAAATATATACACGCCATGTTCTATTATTCCAATACAAAAATATAAATATAAAACCATGTTTTCAAACTGTATATGGGAATTAAAGGTGAAAGAGAAGTCACCTTTAGTAGAAAGGTATGTAACAAAAAAATAGAGGGAAATACAGTAATTGCAATCTGTGTATGTCGGAGAAATTAACAAACATAGAATTCAAGGATGTGGGCGATTTAATAAACGGAAGTAATAAAATTATTTCGAACTGTCCTTTTGAAAAACGTGAAAGGGAGATACTTCTCGAGAGCGTCAAAGATTTAAAAACTTGCCATGCTTAAAATTGGCTCTAAGAGGATATCTAAAATAAAGTTGTTTTTATGTATTTTTATGCATTAAAATGCTCTTTTAAAAGTATTTGAGATTGATCACTCCTATATATGTAAGGAAAGGAATAATATATAAATGTGGATAGCGGATGTGGCATTCCAAGTGAACTACTGCATAAATCCAACCTCCTCAAAACAATTTTGTCTAACATAACTAAATCCTTGTACTTTTGTTAACAAGACATTCCATTCAATATAGGATTATTAAATGAAAACATGATTCCAATAAACAATTCAAAAGAACGATTTTTGCCAATATCTTATATAAGAATTAATTCAAAAGATTTAAGCTGTATTTCCAGAATAATGCAACAAGGTTATATATATATATATATATATATATATATATATATATATATATATATATATATATATATATATATATATATATATTGTTTTCATTTATTATTGCTGGTCAAACCAGTTACTTTTTTGTATTTTATATTTTCTTACTTTTTGTATTACTTTTAAAAACTACCGTGTAACTTTTGGATTTTTTTTAGGTTAATATATTTGTAATTGATCTTAAATTTTAATTTTCTGGGCAAACCAGTTTTCTGCATTTTATAGTTTGTTTTCGTATTTGTTTTAACCTTTCGGTGTAATTTCGTGTTGATTGTCACTTAATTTTATTTTTTATTTGTTTTTCTGTTAACCCAATATATTTATTGTTTTGAATTTTATGCATACTTTATTCCCCCCCACCTTTCACTGTATTTGATACAAGAAAAAATACAATACTGCTAGCCTCTGAGTATTAAAAACGAATAATACCCAATACCCTGCTCTTAAGGAAACGAGAAAAAGTATGGAGTCATTAATGGCCAATAATCAAAACTGGAAAATATGGAGGCAAATACTAACCAAAATGCAAATAATGGCCAAGTCTCAAATAATAAAGAAAGTAGGGAGAACTATACTGTTATTCCCGACAAAAAGAACGATAATGCTGAGGGTGGGAATGCGGCTTGTTGCTGGAAATCCCCACCTAAATGTATCACTAATATTGCGGAGTTCTTGGAACGAGCCGAAAGTTACGCACACCTTGTAAAAGAAGGTGGACACTTGGTACTTTGACCCTCAGAACTAAGAAAATTGAGAAACGAATAGTGTCAGTCTCCGTGATTGACAAGCGTTCGCGTAAAATTTGTAGCTCCACAAAAGACACAGTGGTAAAATCACTGGAGTCATTGGTAGATAAGCCGCAAAGGATATTCAAGGAATCGGACTATGAAAACGCGCTGATCAATTTACGTTTGACCATCGATTTCTGGAGGCTGTCCTTTGGCCGCTGGTTTCGGGCCATACTTTCGTACCTAGATCCGACTTCTTTATGCATCTCCCGGTGTGCTAGTGGAAGTGAATGGAGTAAGATCGGAACCTTTCGTATTGTCTCGTTTTATTCGTCAAGATTGTCCGCTTTCGCTTTTGCTGTACGTTCTTGCGTTGGAGCCTTTCCTCTGCAAGTTAAATAAGAATCCGATCCTGCACGGAATTTCCCTACTTGCTGCTACCACCTCGTCTACGTACTCCGCCAATTCTGACGAAGTTTCGGTTCTTGTATCGAGCAGAGCCGAGATGGACGAAGTCAGCAAATAAATCAGTGTACGAGACAGTGATAGGAGCTAATATCAATAATTCTGTTGGCTTGCGGCTGGGTGCGTGGAAGGAAGTTTCTCTTACCGGGCCTTTCCTCTCGACGGATGGGCCGGTAAAAATATTCGGTGTCTGTTTCAGTCCCGATCTCTTATTGGAAATGAATTGGTTGGACGTGCGGGAGAAGGCTGAGGCTGAAGTTCGCCCGTGGTCCCGTAGGAATCTTTCATTTAACAGGGAGGGCGAAAGTATGTGCCTCGCACATCTACCAGATTCACCTTTATCGATTCTCCGCACTTCCACTTCCGTGTACCATACTAATAGCATTAGTTAAGGTCTTGTTCTCCTTATTGTGTGAAGGCAGGTCCCGCAAGCTATTGTCAAGACATCTGTTACCTCCACCCGTCTGAATGCGGTTTGGGTGTGCCTAGCGTTGAGATTCATCGACATGCGTTTAGATCATATGTGTTTGCAATTGGATGAGAACGGCGAATTCTGGAAGGAACTTACCATCCCTGATAAGTATGCACTCGTCCGAGCTGAGTGCTCCTTCTACTGTGAATGTGAACTTGCTCTCAAGTTCCTCTTACGGTCGACAGATGGCCTCTCCGACGTACAGGCGTTGTCCCGTAAGTTCATTATATCAAGTGTTAATTAGGGATCCGTTAGGGATGTTCTGATAGGCGAGCTCGGTATGACGAATCAGGACGGTCGCTCTATATGGCCTTGGGCGTCCGGGTTAAAATGCTTCAATAATGATAGGTCATCACTCACGTAGCTGATGATTCGAAGGGCTGCGATGAGTCGGAGGAGACTCTCGATCATGACTTCCTCCACTGCAGGGTCGTAAGCCTGTTGTGTAAGTTTCTTAGGGATATCATGGTTCGCCTGGTGCGCGGAAAGTTCTTTGTCCTCGAGGCTAGTTCCGTTTGAAACAATGTGGTACCGCCGTTGTCTAGGGCTGAGCACTATGTGTTCTTTTGCTTAGTAGATGTTATGCGAGTCGTGATTTGGATGACGCGATAGAAGGAATTCTACAGGGACGAGAATTTTACCTTCTCCCCACTAATTCTGTTTTTAGGCATCAGCTTAAAGTCAAGATAAGGACGGTGAGGAAAAGACTCCATCGATCAGAATTTGGTGAAAGGTGGGTGAGTCTTGCGCGTCTGTGTCGGATAAAAGTTGCTGACTTGGAGTGGCATTTTGATGTCGGTTAGGTATTTAAGGATATTGGAAATTCTGGCTTGAGCATTGACAAACCCTGCCCAAAATAGGCTTGTTTAAACTTATTCTGATTTATTTTATTTTTCTGCCAAAGTTAACTTAGCTAGAGGATGTATGCTCATTGGACCCTTTTGTTTTTGCCCCTCTTTCTTTAGTTTAATTTCTCCTGCCTTCCCCTATTCGTCATTTTTGTTGTTTTTGTTTGTGTATGAGTGCTTGTTTGTGTGAGTGTTTGGTTGAATGATTGATTACATTCTCTTCAGTCCCACATTAATTTCGTCCAGTTGACGAATGTTTCTCTCACACTTAATGATTGTGGGGTTGTCTATTACTAACATTATTTTGTTTGTTTCTGTACATAAATATGTATTCGTTGTAAATATCCATAAGGGTTAAATTTTTAAAAGTTGTTAATTTATTCTCAAACAGACAAATTGTACGTATGGGGTCTGGTTAGTATTCCACAGAGTCAATGCGCTATTATGGTGGGTACAGTAAGAATGGTATCGAATAATGTGTTTTTTTTTGGGGGGGGGGCACAAAGATTATTGGAGTCTGTTTGGGTCAATGATTGTGGCTAGTTAAGTTTAAGTTTAAGACAGATGACGACCAGCCGTCTCCATCTCCATTTTAGACCATGTCCAACATTTGTACATTGTACAATAAACATTCCGACCTCGTGACGATTGCTTAAAGGCATGAAACTTATAATAGCGATCGGACTCGGTACACCTGAAAGATGATTCTTTGTTTAGTAAAGCATATTGTATGGTGCTGAGCACTTTCCTTTCTGAAGGGCATATACGGCAGACACTTTTTAAGAGTTGCTTATTTGTATTTCTATTTGAAAGCTCTGCCATGGGGGTCTCTTCGACACTGAGCACTTTTTTAGCGCATCAGCGAGATATTTTTATTATATTTTTACTAAGGGAAAGGGTATAATTATGTGTTTACAGTTTTCTTTTGATCTTGGCTGGATGGGTGCTTCCCCCCACCCTTCAGGTGAGATTAGTTGGCTTAGGCATCGTCCGCGAACAGCGCCCATATTTTTCCCATCTTAGTCTTTCCTGGGGATATAAAAGCTCCGATTTTCGCATTACAACTGCCGACGGCCTGATGATTACAAAAGGCATGAAACTAATAATAGTGATCGGAGTGTGTACACCTGAAACGTGATTCTTTGAATAGCCCTACCATATTGCATGGTATTGAGCACATTTCTTACTGGCGTGCATACACGGCAGACTCTTTTTAAGAGTTGCTTATATATATATATATATATATATATATATATATATATATATTGTAACCCGGATATAAGATACCCGGATATAAGAGAAACCCGGATATAAGAGAAATTTTCTCTGGTCCCAAATTAAAGTCTGTGTTAATGTATATATAATAGACCAAACCCGGATATAAGAGAAACCCGTATATAAGAGACTTCTTCTCCGGTCCCGACAACTCTCTTATATCTGGGTTACACTGTATATATATATATATATATATATATATATATATATATATATATATATATAAGAGAGAGCGAGAGAGACTGCTTGGAAGTAAAATCAAAACACTATGAAGGAGGTTGCCAATTTTTGTTTGTTGGGGTAGAATATGTGCAGTCTATGAGTTAGTAAATATTCTGACATTTTCCGACCAAATTATGACGTCTGTGTTTTTATATGATAGTGATATTTTTTATGATGAAAATGTTCAAGCAGACAGGTATCATACTACCCAAACACCTTTTATACAATTAGATCATCTTGAGACGGTTCAAATCGTGGTTTCTCAATCGGCTGGATTTTCCTTTAAAAGTTACTGTGCCCATTGACTGTAACGCGTTGGTGACGCTTCGATAGTGACAATAATAGTCAAATGAACATTCTTACAGGCATAGATCAGTTTCTTGACGGTCACATAATACAGACGTTCGTCAAGATTAGTGTTGTGTTCTGGCAACAGTGGCAGACGGCATGGCATCCACAATACAGTGCAAACGTTGCTCTTGGAGTGTCAAATCGGGCTGGTGGGAATTAAATGCTTGAAATAGGATGATGGAAATGCATTCCTCTTAACAAGTCTCTACTCATGCCTGTATCATACATATCTGTAATTATTTTTTAATCATTTCACCTCAAGCAAACAATAAAACCACAAAGACGCAATGGATTATTAAGTGTGAATGAATGGGAAAAGAAGACATTAAGGATAGAAAATAATAAAAGATCACGAATTAAGATAGATAAGGATTATAAATTTTTGAAGATCAATTTTGACCAATGTCGATAAAAGGAGCAGACGTCTTGCAGACGTTTTTAAAGATCTGGAACTACAGAAGAGGATTTCCATTAAGCCGGAAAGCAAAAAGCAGCAAAGTATTTATTGTAGAGTTTAGAGAGAACAGGAGCCAGTACAGGAGCACATTTCTTAAGCTCTATTGCAGAGATACCATCAAGTCCACTTTGTGGGGATCAAGTTTAGAGATAAAAACCATTTATATTGCAAGGTGGCAATATATACAGAACTGAATATAAAGCAGAAAGAGGCCAAGACGGAAAAGCAAACCTCTGCGAACGCTTGCATCGATCTCATAGGCTTCAAATAACTGCCCATTAACAACGACCTTCATGAACCTCTACCTGATAAGGACTTGATAATTGCGAAGACTCTTTTAGGCATCTTCTAGATGGATAGTTTGTGTAGACATCCCTTATGCCACACCTTGTCAAAGGACTTTGATCCGTGTCATGATTGATTTATTATCAAACGCTTCACTCATTCTGTGTAGTGATTGGTGAAGACATTAAAGAAAACTAAGAAATGAAACATCTAACGATAGCGTTGAAAGCGCTTAATAAAAATAAAGACAAACCGAAAAGTGACTTTGATAATATGTTTAAAACGTAAAGTGTGTAAAGATTGCACAATATCAGATATGACATTACGGTCGTGAAACGTGAAAATTAATAAAATCGCTCGAAAAATTAGAAACACGCAAACAGTAATAAAAAGAGAACTGTCTAAGGTAAGTGAACGAAAGATAATCTTCATTCACACAATCGCCTACGTGATGTATCTTTATGGCTGTAATGCGACAGAAGCGGGGGAAAAGTGAGTAAATAAAAATAGTCGCATTATTAATATTTCATGTTAAGAATATTTTACATTTACTGCTATAAAAATAGATTAAAATTTGCAATATATTGCAAAAATAGAAAATATTAAAAATAAATATATGTGTTTTGTTAAACAAGACTGTCTAGGTACTTTAATTAAGATGATTTTATATTTTTCTTGTATTCGAACAAGTGTTTTCTTTTCTGGACTTGATGAGTGTAGAAATTGTCCAAACGTTTGATTCCAAACGCTTTCAATTAAACTGTTAGCCATTTTCAGTTATCTTAGTTGTACTGCTATAATAAATGATGTTATGTGCGATTGTTTGGCTGGTTTGAATTAAAGTTAGGACATACGAAATCTTTTATTTCCCATCATGTACTACAACCCCTTACAAAAATTATGGAATTATCACACTTAGAGAATGTTCAGTTAACCTTTTTGTATTTAACTGTGTAATTGTATGAGATACAAAATATATTCTTTTATCTCTGAAAATATGAAATATACCTTAAACAACATGGGTTAAATAAGTTGAATAAATGCTATTTATTTTCAAGCCATGTAAAAGAAAATAGGGAGCAAAACATTAAAGAGGGGTTGCTGCCTCGATATTCACGCGCGTGCACACACACATGTTATGGCGAAAAGGCGACAGGCGCAGGGACGATACGGGGGTCGTTTGTCTATCTTCCTCTTGGTCACTAAAATTTAGTGTGATTTTTATGTCAAAAGTTAGGATGGTTTTAAAAATTCCTTTTACATGCATTTGCTTTATGGGTCCTCATTGGTTAAGATTTGTTTTCTTTTCTTTTTTAACAACAGGTACACGTCGTTGCGATGATAGTCTCAGGAATAAGAATACCCTCTCTATGTTTCACAATTTCAATTATTGTCTCCTCGTGCTATATTCAGTTTTCTTTTACTCCGAAATTATATAAAATTATTGTGTAAACTTTTGTATTTTACTGGTATATGTCGTTCTATTCTACCTTTAATACTTATCTTACAAATTTGCATATATCACACGTCGAAGTTTAAATAAATATATTTTGATGCTTTTACGACAAAATTAGTATACCGTCAAAGTGTTGGCGAACTGTTTTTACTGTTTTGCTGTATAGTGCAATGCGATAAATATCTTTTCCAATATTTCCTCGTGTAAATAAAAAGGTTGCTTTGGGAGTAATCGGTTAGCAATCTAATAATTTCGTTTCCCGTCGAGTGCTTATCTGGTCTCGAAGTTGGTGTTGTTAATCAAAAAAATAACATTTTTGCACAGTGCGAAAGTTTTCTAACATTTTTATCTTCTTGGTATTACTCAATGGTATTAAATGTGTCATTTCACTATTTGCTGCATGCATTAAAGGTGTGTATATTCTTACTTGGGATCGGGTAAAAATCTATTTAGATAAAATACACTTTAAAACCTATAAAATACTATAAATGAAATCCGTCTTAACATTTAATCTTTATTGACACACGAAAACTCTGAATGTGGATCGTAATTCAAGTGATCTTAAAACATATTTCATCATGTGCAAAAGAGATGTTTAGAAAGAATCCTAACATTGGAAACAATGTTAAAAGTAAGCATCTCAAGTCAAATGGTTGAAAAATTTGCAAGTATAGTATATTAAAACACAAAGTAAAGAAACGGATTTAGTTTATTTTTATTAGTAGTAGTAGGCAGATATAGACCTATAAAGGTAATTGTTTATTTTGTAAACCCCCACCAAAATATTATGTGCAGACTCTCGATAGTTTTATTTTTTGCTTGTGTTTCAATAATCTTTGCTAGAGTAGGACATCAGCTCTCTCAACTGGTAATTTGCCCTTTTAAATCAACAAGCGCTCAAGAATTTCTATGTAGACGTTGTGTACACACGTCATTTTTTAAATCGGTATCACCCCAACCAAGGCAGTACAGCCACTAGTATGCAAGGAGTTTCTGGGTGTGGGTGAATTAAGAAGAGAAACATTACTAATGAGGAGAAAGAGAAAAGGGCAATCACGAAGACAGTGGATAGCGACTGACATTGCATTTAATTTTTGCAGATTAAAGTTGGTTGGAAAGCAAGGAACCGTGAGGGAGTCCCATGAGAAAGAAATGCGTGATTAAAAATTGTTAGTATAGTATTTACGGCTATATCTAGCTAGCACAAAGGTAAATTGATGAGATTTCGCAGCCAGTCGAGTGTTGCACTTAAATTCCAAAAGTCTAGGTACTATAGCGAAGAACTCATCGGAACAATAAACATGAAAGTATTTTTTTTAAAAAGGCACAAGAGGCAACCTTACGGTGGTGGGCAAGTAACTGAAGCCGTGCCGCCAGATCAAGACCGGTAATATTGCTGATACTTCTCTGGATCTTATCAAGGAGTTCCAGGAAAATAGCAGAGGTACCGGACCAAATATGGCAGTAATATTCTAAGCATGGACGAATGGTAGACTTATAGATATGCAAGATAGATTCCCGTGAGAAAAACTGTCTCACCCGAGACATTTAACCGACTTTCTTAGTGGCCGTTCAGGACAACATTCATATCACGATTAGATAGGAACGACTGGGAAAAAAAACGTGCTCGGAGATACCGTAGATTTTCAGCTTGTGGAGGAGACCTGAATGCAAGACCATGTCAAAGGCCATCGAAATGTCCACTAATACATCCCGGATTTCATCGCTTTTATGGAGATCATGATAGATTCTCTCAGCGATTATCGTTATTATATCAGCAGTTGATCTGGAGAAACGAAAGCCGTATTTTTCTTGTCTGAGAAAAGTCCCATTCTATTTACCTTTGTTGTTTGTACCTTTGTCCATTGAACATGAATGTATGACACTACAATACAAACCGTCCCAAAAAAGACTGCAAATTAACTTTGTTTTACACAACACTTTACTCAGTTTAGCCGTGTGT
Source organism: Acanthosepion esculentum (assembly GCA_964036315.1). Classification (NCBI taxonomy): domain Eukaryota; kingdom Metazoa; phylum Mollusca; class Cephalopoda; order Sepiida; family Sepiidae; genus Acanthosepion; species Acanthosepion esculentum. The sequence continues at coordinate 84,132,601 of OZ038475.1, forward strand.
CCCTTAGGACTAAATATGTGTATTGGTCATAAACTGAAGTAATCCTCTAATTTTCATGTTTGACAGACGATTATATACAGGTTGGCCATCACCAACCAGGTTCATTCAATAATATCAGCACTCATTTCCCCGAGTGAAATTCCAGATTTTCTGAGTCAACGCTTGAACTTGTCACTACGGTTTAGGGGTGCTAATTGCTGCATCTGACGTTACTGAACAGGTTCAAACAATGGTAAGGTATTTCTATTTTTCATTTTTGTTATAACCTGATGAAGTTTATCTCCAGTCATGGTTCCAGTAAATACAGGAAATGCTTTTCGTAGTGTGATGCGCAGACTCCATATGTTGTTCATAACCAGTCAGCTAAAATGTCTGAAGCCACTTGACAGTGACGCGTCTATACGAAGCTTAAGATGCATTGGTTCATCTATAGTTTGACAGGGATATGTGACAATCATTAATCCATAAATTATCAGACACAATATATGTTCCAATTTACCGAACTAGTGACGGTCAACCTGTATAGAAAAAATTAATGCTAATCTATTTTATACTTTTTCTCATGCAAGTAAATAATACAGTAAATTTTTTAATTTTTCTGTTAATTTACCTCAAAATATTAATTCCGCACAAAATAAGAAAAATATATTTAATAAAATGCACATCAATTCTCCCAGAGCGAGACCTTCCCATTGCACTCTGATTGGGTTGATCTTTGCGATCGCCCCAAAGTTGGGTGACTCGTGAGAGCGATTTCCAAGTGTAAGTCTGCGCTCGCGCTAACCGCGATAAACAAGCCAAAACGATTATTTTTCTATTTTTTTAAATTGTAAAAAGTTCCTTGTAAGTACCTCGAATATCATCCGCACTTACGAAATATGAATAACTCCCCAATTTTGTGTAATTTTTCATTCTGAGGGTTGGAGTTGTTGCGAGGCCAGCCAAACAATTTTTTATTTAAAATTTATAATTTCAAAAGAGTGATAAAAATTTAATAAAAATTTTAAAAAACTTTGATTTAAAAAGTATAATTTCTTGGGATGAATTGATATTTGAGATAAGTAACTTTACATTATTTGGGTGAATTAAGAGAAAAAAATCCACATTTGGAGAACTTACAAGAAAATCAGAAAGCTTATTGAAGTGCAAGTAGCCAATAATGACAGTGCAATACAGCGTAATGGTTATCAATACTGTAAATAGTATCTACAAAGCGAGTTCGAATTTCACTTGATGTAGCTTATGTTTTCTTAGCACTAATATGAGAGATCAACCATATTTGCATAAATGTTCACTGTATAATGTTCGATTTATGCTATTAATTAAAAAAAAGTTAGGTTAAATTGTATTTAAAGTGTATATTATTGAACCATAAATATTTATGTAAAATAAACACTTTTATATAATAAGGCTACAGACTTATTGATATTGTTCGTCCGCTTATTAAGTAAAAGTTCTATTTAAGGAAACGAACTTTTTCCCGATAGTTATATATTCCCATCTTTTCTTTCTGAATTACCGCCAGAAATAATATCTTGTCACTCTCATGCAACGATGATTGACAAATGAACATTTGACCAATTACACAAAACAACTCTTACAGTACTATTTTTATTATTCATTTTGGAGGAAAAATCTATTACGCCTATTGCCAACCTTGACAAGAATTATTATTGTATTTAGTCATTTCATAAGAATATCCACGGTTACAGTCATAATTTTTGAGAGACGATGTTATAGTTGAGAAATATAAATCATTTATCCTGAAAGTAATAAGAGAATTTTGAAGAAAAATAAAAAGAATTACAAAAAGCAACACATACTCTTTCGCTTGACGTTCTTTATAATTCTTCGGCGAAAGCAGAAAAATTTTGTCTGCAACTTCGAGAAGACGTGCTAGAGAATTAGCCAGTAGGTCGGAATCTAACATCATCACCTGCGAATTTCATTCACCCTTCCTCTACAATATCAAATTTATTTGAATTATATCTCTGCACACAAAATAGCTTCAAGCAATATGCAAGCAAGATATTCGCTGAAAATCTTCAAGTCCAAAACAAACTTTATAATAAATGGTTTATCAAATCAGCTAAATATGTATCTTTCCTGGCAAATACTTTTCCCAAATTTTAAACATATATTAAAGATCGAAATTTATTGTAAAATAGTACTTGCAGTGTTTTCGACTTATAAATATGGAATATTTTGAATTATTTGGGGTATATCATTTCAGAAATTACAGACATATTAAATCGTTTCTGTTGTATTCATAGAATTGCTATCAAACATTCAAATACACCTATTATTGTTCGAATTTTCTTGGTTCAGTCTCAAATTTCATATTTTCGTTAGTGATTTTTCTTATGTCATCATGATGTTCATTGCTTTTAACTATTAAGGGTGTGCTGGTGTCATGGCGGCTTGGGATGAGAACTCGGAGAGTTGATTTCGATTCCAGTCGGGATCGTTACAGTCAATTATGTGCAAATATCATTGGGAAATGTGTGAATCCATCTCTCCCAGTTATGGGTTAAATATTAGGGTGTCTGTCTAAAAACCATGGTTATTTTTAAGATTATTAATTCAGTTGATGCCTCTGGGTATTTTTGGCGTGCATCACATAATATAACTGTTCTATCGTCCGATGTCCATTTTTTAAACTAACGAAAATTTAATCATCAGATTTCATTTATTCTTTTCTACTTCGGAGAGATTACTCTACGTAAACGACTCGATATCTGTATAAGAAGCGTATCGGGATTATTACTTCATCTAACTTCCTGATCGGCATGATTTTTTTTGTCTTGTTTTATCCGATAATCTGACCAACGGATATACGGGTAATGTACACAAAGTAGAATCGACGAGCCGAAGTTATATTCCTGGCTCTCCAGGTTTGGGTTGTAACCAGTCTAAGACAAGGAAAACTCTGAAGTCTAAACAGTGGAAAAGGCAGGGGAAAAACCACTCAACTATCTTCCCCGAGATAACAAAGAAAATGAATAAGTGAATAATCATGATGGACTACGCCCTCAAGGGAAATGACGTTAAAAAAACTGACCAAACAACAACAACAATCCAAATTATATATGGGCTAGAACAGGTTGAAACTTTGTATTTTTTCTCGTTCTTTCATTTCAACAAAAATAAAATTTGTTTTCTTTGCATCTTTTGTTTCTTTCAATCACGCCCATTTGAATTATTGAAATTTCCGAAGTTTCACTTTCGTCACACTTTCATCTTAAAATTCTATGCGCCTTGAAAGACTACATATAATTGTTATGTCAATTTCTATCACTCCTAGCACATTATTTGGATCGACATGTTTATCGACAATGACGTTTTTTTTATTTTTTTAAACTCCAAACAAAGCTGCAAAGCCACTAAAACGCGAGAGTTTACAGAGGAGAAAAAAGAACAGTATTTAGGGGGACAGAAAATGAGGAGTGACGTTGTATTTAAATTTTTGTAGATTGTAGTTGAGAGGAAAACAAACTCGAATAGTCAAAACGTGCGAAGAAAGAAAGTATTCGAATAGAACTTATGTTTACATTTAGCAATTTTCACAGTAAAATGATGCGCGGTCTAGTCGCCAATCTACTACTCTGCGTACATTCATGAGGTCGAGGCACCAATGAGGAAAGCTCATTATGCAGAAAAAATGTCTACAAGTTTAACTCCCTGATTCCTTTTAGGGCATTTTTTCTGTTCGATATTTTCTGAGCTTAGTTTCGTCAGTTAATACCACAGCTGTATAGGATTAAATCCACTGTAATCCTTAAAGTACAGACCAACAATGGTGACCCTTCTGTCATTCTTTGATTTTCTGCTCTTAATGTAGTTACATATGTCATCTTTAAAATGCCTAACATTTATGCTTTAAATATAAAGTAATATAAGTTAACTTCAAGAACTTGTTACACCAAACATTCCACATCGTTAACATAAAATTAGGATACATTTCGTTGATACAGCAAATGGGTCCTGACCGACAACTTAAATTACTCGTGCAAACAGAAATATTCTAGGTGTATAAAATAATAGGTGTTTCTACCTGGCAAATTGTTATTTAAAGAACTAAAAATCAACTCAGTTTTCTTGATTTAAGACTCCTATAAAAGATGAATAACGAAATAATTGTGGTATAATTAAGAGTTTTAGAGGAGTTTTATACAACTAATCGTAATAGGCAGATCAAATATTACGGTGCTAAAAATGTCTCAATTTAGAAAATTCCAGACTGGTAATGGAAAAACTAAATATCGACATCCTATGAAAGAAGAGTAAGACTAATATTACACAAAGAGGAAGAAATGTATTCAGGAATACAGGCAACTATGTGACATTCATTCACAGTGGAAGAACACGTTATGGGAAGTACTCGTGGCATCAGGAAAAGCATCATCGGAATCAAAAGAAATGAAAAAAATGATAAACGACAGAGGAAATACTCGAACTAATTAAAACTCACACAAGAGACAATTTCAAGGAAGAGTACGGCTTATAAGATTTTAAACAAAAGCAAAAAGAAATATAAGCAGACAAAAGATAAATGGCTCAACAAGATTTGCAGAGATACAAACACTATAAAACACAGAAACAATATGACAGAGTACACACTTCTCGACAAGAAACATAAAATCTCAAAAGATAATGCACATAATAAAACAAAGATATTACAAAGGTGTAACGAACACATCGAAGAAATCTTCCAAATCAATGAAAGAAAGAAATATATGTGTCGTGTCCCTTCAAGACGCAGGCGGTCATGGTCCGCGACAATTTCATATCCCTTGTAGTCCTTAGTAGCGTTTCTTCATTTGCCAAGCCTCTCGTCCCAGTTCCGCCATCCATTCACAAGCTTGTCAAATAGGTGGTCCGTTGGCTTTCCGTATCTGTCTTGTCCTCGATATGCCCGCTGAGGATTAAGTTTTCCAAGTCCTCTTTCCTCTTTACATTTCCTTGAATTTTCTTCTGTCCGTTTCTGATTCTGAGTACATGTCTTTTTTATTACGATTACTCGCTCCGTCCATCGAATTCTCAGCATCCTTCTGTCGAACCACATTTCTGTTGCCTCCCGTTTTCTCTTTATCTGTCCAGCATTCACTGCCATGCAAGAGGTTTGATATCGCATAGCAGTTCATCACTTTTTTCTTTGTTTCTAATAAAATTTTCCTATTTCAAATACTTTGTTTAGCTTTTGGAATGCATCGTACATTAATCTACTGTTTGTTCGAATTTAGGTGTTTCATCATTTCTATCCTCTGTTAAAACTTAGGACCTGTAATAAGATATTGAGTAACATCAGCACTAGCCAAGATGAGCAGAAAAGCATCATCATGACCAGATGGAATTGTAATAGAGATGCTCTCAGCCTTAAACGATTTCCAGATCCTCATATCGATAGCAAATAAGCCAGGTGCAAATGAACGCGAAATCCATCGGACAATCAGTTATTAGGATTCTAATGAAGAAGTCCCGTAGCAGAATTAGGCATGAAATAGGAAAAGAGAAGTGTGGCTTTGTTCAAGACGTTGGAACAAGAAATGCTATTTTTATTATCAGAATGTGATTAGAAATGAAAAAAGATATATACCGATGTTTTATGGATTTCTTTCAGCTGTCCGACGCGATGGACTGTTGGGATATAGCAAAGGACAGGCTAGCGCCGTTAGCTTTTATATATTACAGAAACGAATTTGATGTCTAATTTTGTACGACACAAGGACCTACTAGAACAGCGAGAAAAGCTTGATTTATATAGGAAAGATATTAGAATAATCCGTAACATTTACTGGGAAGAAGCCGCCTTCATACAGATTGAAAATGCTATCACTGAATGCATAGATCTCTCCACAGATTAATAAGACTTAAAGCAACAGATGTGCTTCTATCGACTGAACATACGAATAATGAAGTTTAAAGGAATATAGGAACTGAAAGAATATATATTTACAATCAAAAAGATACGGTTGAAATTTCTGAAACATTTAAAGTGAAAAATGCCTGTAGAGTATTTAGAACATACTGAACTCAAGAGAAGGAGAAAGAAACAGGCATTCGCCTAATGTTTGTGTAAATGGTTGAGAGAACAAGGAGAAAGTGACTTATAGAAACAATGGTCATGACATTATAGAGAATCATTATTGCTCACGTTCTGTGTGGACACGGTGCATAAAAGGAGCGGAAGATTTTTATCCCAAATATGATCTGGTCACGGCAAGGCTTTAATACCTTCCGGAAATAACTGCAGTATCCTTTCCTCTTACGTGCTTATTTTACCAAATGGTTAACCCAGCGTGGAACAATGATATCGTGGTAGCCTGTGAGTATATAACTAACTATACAATAGTAATGGTCTCTGTGACTAGTTTGCTAATGACTACGCTACTGCATGCCTCTATATTTGCAATACTTGGCTTAATTTGGCAGAATCCAGAGGTGTAATTCACCAAGTGAGGATCACAATCACTGCATGAATGTATTGGTCTGCTAGATTAGCCATTAATTATTTGACAAAGCGGCCTTTCTTTGCATTTTTCTTTATAATTAATACCGAAAAGTTATGGACTCTTCACGACGTTATGTATTCAATTAATTACAAAATTTTGTTTCTTTCGTTTCTTTGATATTTTGCATATTCACGTTTTTCGATTTCATTTGCTTCTATTCACTTACTCTTGGCAGAATGAAAATGCATCTTAAATAATTGCCGAAGATCTTTTGTCTATGACTGCAAATTCATCTCCAGACTTGAAAGAAACACTAAAAGAAATTACTCAGTCCAAACAAAATGTAAAAAAAAAATTATGATACGATCAAGAAGAGGTTTTATACATCAAATATTTCAATATAATTCTAATGTGTTGAAGATGGGAACATTTTTGTCTTTCTAATATTTTTGTCTTTAATTTCTAACGGAAATGCTTCTAAAATTTTGTTGATATTTACTTGGTTTGCCTTAGATATGCACAAGTTTAAATTGAAGGCATTCGAGTAGGAACATGTGTCATTCGTTTAAGTAACTTGAAAATTAGCATTCAAATATCTGAAACACTATGCAAGCTCACTTTTCTTATTTTTCTTCTTTTTCAGATGATAGACAAACAAAAATTGTAAAATCAATGTAATGAAATTTGCCTTTGCTTGGATGAAAGAATTTTTAAATTAAAACTATTCTACCATTTCAAAGTAATAACAAAGGATTGACTTAAAATGGCGTAAATTTCAAAATGACGGCAACCATAATTAAAAAAATTACCATTAGAAAAATAACGGTAGGAGAACGTAATTACTCGGAGTACTTTATGTTCATGAATTAGACTTGCTTGTTTTTCTGATGGCAGCTGAACAAAAATGTAGAAAGAAATGTATTTACAAGAGAGCCTTCCTTGGAGAGATGGCTAAAAAAAACTAATCTCGTGGGAACCAGAAGGCAAGAGAATTTCATCTTAACTGTGGTCTTGTGTCGTACTTGGGCGTGACAACAATCAGTTCGTGGCCTGCTTAATGTTCATCACGTTCCATTCCCCAGCCAACGGCGCCAATGATCGGATTTCTAAATCAAACAAATGCTGTCACATCGAGAGTTGACTTCCAAGAATTTCACGTCTTCAAACATAAAAAATAGCAGCTACGCACTCTTTTTACTCCCTCCAATATTTGTCCGCATAAAGTTCAGGAAGTTAGGTTTTGAGTTCTCAGGGAAACGCCACCTGATTACCTCAGTCTTTTAGTCAGAATCGAATAATTGTGTCCTAGTAGTTTCTATTACTAATCATTTTGATGCGGTACAATAAATTCTGGAAATACAAAATTGAAGATCTAATATATAGATGACTCATTAGCCAATTCTCTGCACCATAATTCATACTCGAATGGGAATGCGGTCACGCTTAACGACATTAGCGACATTTATACAGAAGCATATTGAGACAATAAAAAATTGCTAATGAACACTGTGTATACATCTATATATGTTTGTATGTATGTATACGAGGTGTTATACAAAGTTTCAGAGGAATCTGACAACGAAGAAAAAAGACACTACCTCGCAATTTACACTTTCGTAGTTATTCCCTTCGGCGTGTATAAACCAATCTCACAGTGTTCCTGTCTGCTTCTGATTACGTGACGTCTCTTTTTATGCATTGGGCTTTTTGTAATGTGTATCTATTTGACTGTTGCTACAAAGAACTCATTCACTAAGTAAAGAGATAAAAAATATATGCAAATTGCATCAAAAGATTCTGTTCCTTTGTATTTCCAACATTAGTACCAGAAACTATATACCCTTTCACTAAATATTGCGCTAATCACTCATTAGCAACGTTTTAATGTCATTGTCATAATCTATTGCCTTCTTTATTAGTAGTTTCACCAAGTTGAAGAGACTAACTTGTTTTTGCCTATTAGTAATTTTAATGATTATTATATAATTGACCTTTGGGAAATTGAAAATAGAATAAAACGTAATTAAATTTGAAACTAGATTAAAATGTAATTAAATTTTGCATATAAAGTACAACATATATACATACATTAACAGAATACCCAAGGTTCTCATGTATAGACAGCTTGACAGTAGGCAAAGGAATGTTGGACAGCCGTGGCTCAGGTATAAAGACAAGCTGAAGAGTAACCTCTCAGCTGTCAATATACCTCATACTAACTTCGAGGAGTTGCCCTGGATAGAAATAACTAGGGATATTTATGCCCGATTAGTATCAAACATTTCGAAATTAGCCTTGTTGACCGGCTAAGACACAAAAGGACAACGACGAAAAGCATCAGCAAATATTTCTGAGGTTATGCCCCAAGATCCTTGCTGTTGCGCAATATGTTGACTTGTCTGCAGGTCACTGATTGGACTGCAGTGTCACATACGGAAATTCCTTTTATGTCATATCATATCATATCATTCATATATATATATATATATATATATATATATATATATATATATATATATATATATATATATGTATATATGTATGCAGGTGTGCAGTGAAATAGGAAAGAACATGTTAGGTAGATAATCCGATGTTCCTCAGTATTTAGCTTTATTTTCAAAAGGACAGTGCTCCATACAGAAGTAGAGCTTATATTATAATAATATTTTTAGTTTTTAAAAATATGATTCCTCCGCTACATAAGAGTTCTCATGTTTCAAAAGCGAGAGCCGAGACCCCTAACATAATTTTTTAAGTTATGAAGAGTTAAGGCGTCTGGACCCGCTTCCTTGTCAAGCGAGAATTTGGGAATAAGCTATCTTTTGGTTAGCTGGTGTTTATAACTACGGTATCATTGGAACATTTGTTGCTATGGAAACGGCTAGTTTCGGCCGTTGAAGTTTGGTGGTTTAAGGGGCTAAGAATTAAGAATTAATTTTTATCTACAGGCCAGTCCCTTTCTAAAGAAGCGTATCAAGTTACAATGTCCAGAGTGTTTTTGGCTTGTGCTAGTCAGACGGCGTCTTTTTTATTTATGGGTTTGCCTTGAGTCGTTGAGTGACTAGAAGGTTATGTTTCATTATTATCTATTTGATCTGTTTGTTTATTTGTTTATTTACATGGCTTTTTTTATCAAAGGGTTTTTCTCAATAATTAAATATATATATATATATATATATATATATATATATATATATATTTTCTCAATAATTATATATATATATATATATATATATATATATATATATATATATATATATATATATATATATATATATAGGAAAAAAGACAATAGGAAAATTGTAGTTTGTTTTAGCCAACGCGTTTCGTCCAATGTGGAATTTTTCAAGGCAAAAAATGAAATGAATTTATTGAAACAAAGTATCTATAATGATGATGATTTTTAACTATGTTAATTGTGGTCTCATATTTTGGTATTATGTGGCAAATTTCTGACCAAAGCTGAGTGCTTCTAATTGTTGCATTTTTATAAGTTCAGCCATTTGCTATTGTTAATGAGTGTACTGAGTTTATTTCGCTGAAACCTTCAATATCCATATCATTTCATCAACAACGCAAGAAGAAAGGCATACAAAATATACAGCCGCAACAAAAATAACAACATCATCCGTAATAATAAATTATATGAGAACAGATACATAATACTACCGACCAACTCCATCACATCCACTATCCAGAAGAACCAATCCCATCTAAATAATATCAAAATAATCACAAACGCTTCCAAAACCATTGCGGATATAATCAGATCCTAAAACACCAATAGCAATAATATTTATGAAGCAGGCATTTATAAAATAAATTTACAAAACTGTTCCTCACAATACATTGGAGAAACCAGAAGAAATAAAAAAAAAACGCATCTAGGAGTACAAAACGGACCTCATAAATAACAGTTTAACAAATACGCTAGTTATGCATAGATATAATGTCAACCACAATTTTGATTTTATACAAAAGAAAATAATTCACTCAGGAGGAAAATCCTCGACAGTGTCGCTACTGAATATTATCCAAATATTAATCTACGCCTCGGTTTTTTCCAATATCACCTTTCCTAGCACAATTACTAGTCTTCCAAGCCAACGTACTCAACAAATATATCAAGAAATCAAAAGAAAACGGTTGGATACGTAAATACAACAATACAAACAATATTTCTACCTGTAAAAATATTCTCTTCATACATAAAGTAATTGACGTAGTTTTTCAGTTGACCATATGAATATACAATAGCGTTTCTAAATTCTTCTACTTGCTAATGAGATTTTGTTGTTTATAGATACTTTGTTTCAATAAATTCATTTCGCTTTTTCGCTTTGCAAAAAGTTCACATTGGACAAAATGCGTCGACTAAAATTAGTTTTTCTATTATCTTTTTTCCTATATAAATTTTGTCTTCATCTAGAGGTTAATTATGAGAAATTTATATATATATATATATATGTGTGTGTGTGTGTGTGTGTGTGTGCGTGTGTGTGTATTGAATTGTAGATTTACAAAATTTTCCATTGCACAACTGTAAACTGACTTAACCGTGGATACGAGTAAGAACGTATACATATGTATGTTGTTTAAGCTAAATCCTGGCTTTACCAGTCAAATGTTTCATCAGAAATCAAAGCTCATCAAACCTGGTGATATTTTTCCTATCTTCTGTTGTCTAATAACTGTGATCCGACGCGAATGGTAGCCACAGTTTCTTTTTTTTATCTAAAAGGAATAGCACCAGGCATTAGTGTTCTACTGCTGTAGCCCATCTGTTTGATCGTTGGTCATGATGTGCGTTCAGAGATGCTCTTCTATATACATCCCTCAATTAGTAAAAGAGTGGTTATTTGAGCGATTGGTGCTCTTCTAATCAGCCTGAACGAATCTGGCTATTCTCACTGAATGACGGCTAACATGTCTTACTATTCTCTATAAACCCTGGAGATTGTTTTAAATGAAAATCAGAGAAAATATTTTAATACACAAAGCAGCCGCCTGACACAAACAAACATGTCGTGTTCAAGATCACTAAAATCATTGGCTTATAACAAGTATTTAAGCAACCAGTCTCTCTCTCTCTCTTTCTCTTTCTCTCTCTCTCTCGCTATATATATATATATATATATATATATATATATATATATATATATATATATATATATATATATATATATATATATGAAGAAATATAGTTTTAAGGTGTGCTATATTTATGGGATAAAGTGCTCAATTGTAAAAGTGAACATTGAAGTCAACACTCAGATGTGACAGGCTGTTTCATGCAGAGACGCAATCGATTGTTATACATATATATATATATATATATATATATATATATATATATATATATGAAAGTGAACATATATATATATAAATATATATATATACATACATACATATATATACACACACACACACACATATATATATATATATATATATATATATATATATATATATATATATATATAAACAAACTTTATTAAATAACACCGACAAGGTCTGTCTATTCAATTTTTTTATTGTCTTTCTAATTTTTGGAACGCTACAATCCAAATTAAATTTTGGCTCAGATCTTCATGCTGGTTTAGTTGATGTAATGTAAATTTTAACTATTAAAATCAATGTTTTCGTAAATATAAAATAGTTGTTATAACAAACATAATTAAACGTGCGAAAATTTCTTCTACTTTGTTTTCCAAAAAAATCCGCATAAATTTAAAATTTAAGAATTATTATAACAGAGCCGATTCACGCATATTTTTAAAAATTACCATCACAACTGAATGCAGATTTTATCGTAGTTACAATAAATTTATCTTTGTAATTTACCCCTGAAGATGATCTTGGAAAAAATTAAAAGTACTTGGATTAGAAAAACCTACGGCGCCTTCTTTGATGAATTTCATCTTAACATACAGAAGCTGATTAGAGAATGGGAAAGGATCATTATAAAATTAAACACAATATCTCTATATTATTCAATGAAACACACACACACACACACACATATATATATATATATATATATATATATATATATATATATATATATATATATATATATATAATTAAGATTACGTGCAAACAGTACTCTATACTGTAATCAGATGTGCCCATTTTGTAATGAAGTGTGTTGTTTGCCGATGAAATAACAAAAGCCTTAAATCTTCATTACTTATTTTATTAAACTCGATTTTATGAAACTCGATTTTATTAAACTCCTTATTTCATGAGTTACTCTCGGCGACACTTGTGCAAATGGCCTCGTCACTCTCGATCCGATACGTGGACCCTCCATTCTTTTGTGACGTCTGACGTAGACTGCCCCAAATCATCCCTAGAGCGATGGTTTATATGTCCATCTGCCCAACATTCTCACTCCTACGCTTTCAAATCCATATGTACTTCTACATTCAGTGGCAAGAAGTGACTCCAGGTCAATTCACTTTTAAACCCGGCTTCTCTGATTGTCTACAATGTCGGTTCAGGTATCCTACTGCAGTTTTAACGTTGTGGTATAACCCTTAAAATGCAATATATAAACATTTCTCCTTTACACTTTGTACAATCAAATGTTTTAACATTTTCCAAATCGCACAGATAATTTAAATGACTGCTTATTAGTTTATACTACAATAAATCCTGTAATATTTGAAGCATCTAAACTTTGAATGTAAACAACATTTAAACTTATTTTATCTACCAATGTATGATCAATGTCTGTGATGCGATATGTTCATATTAAAGATATATTGTCAAATTTTATGAAAGTAACAAACAAGTGTTTTTGGTTTGTTTGTTTTTTCAGTTTACGACAAAATCTAGAGTAAGGAACATTTTCTTTCCTCCTCTTCTCGGATCACAGTTTCCGCATTTCAACAGCCTTTTCATGAAGTACTGCATCTCCCTGAATTTTAATAGTGTCGTGCCAAGAGGTTCCGTGCGCATGCGTCACATATCAGATGAATTAGCCCAATTAATGATTTTAAGACACGCTTTCTTGATTTAATGAGCTAGCTAACACTTGCGAGTCTTTCTATTTCATCTCTACGGGATCTTGCCCGCAGCTGTTGAATTTTCCACAGCGTTCCTTTATCATGTTTGCCATCGTCACAAAGCAAGACGTAATTACAATATTTAATTATTATTTCCAATAACTTTTTAATGATGCAATTCTAATTTCACTTTTATTTTGCTTTTTAATAGTCTTATTTAAATTTGTTTGTGTTTATATCTTAATTTAGCTACTTTCTCAGCTTTCCCCACTCATTCGACTTTCACTTCTTGCTGTTATTTTATCTCCGAGATTTTACTTAGCGCATTTAACGTCTCTCTTTATTTATTTTCGTAATTTCCTTAATCTTATTAAATCTTCAGCATCACTGTCATCTAATTATCTTTCCTTGTAGTTTTAGGTTTTCATCGGCCTCTTCATATACATTCTTCATATACTTTATCGTCTTTCATTCTTTTCCTTTCGACATTTTTATTTTTCATTCTCTTTTACTGCATTTTTAATCAAATCTCCTCCTTTCCCTTCTTGATTTCATTTTCTGATCTTCTTTATTCCCTTCTTTCACATACACTTTTCTCTCTGGTTTGTTTTGTAGCTGAAATTGTTGCTGATTTTTCCATGGCTCAATGGTCGATGTTCAAGATCAGATAAAAATCGAGGTTTCCAATACTGATTTTTAAGGCAAGCATATATTTTTCACTTGAAAGATTCATAAAAAATACACATTACCTCTAATTTGGGCGTGTGCTGTACAAAGTTTGGTAAACATTGATAAATTTAATATTCAAACAGATGGTCGGTGTTCGAGCCTAGGTAGAGCAAAGATTTTGACTGCTTATTTAAAAAAAAGCTAACTCATCTCTACTTGAAGATTGACGCAATCAATCTTCTTAAATCTTATTTTCCTCGATTTATTACTGAACTTAATTCATGTGAGGAATTAGGATTTAAGTAAAGTTGATTGCATATTCCAACGACTTGTGTTTCTAGTTCTTTTTGCCAAGATCTCTAGAATCAAATCAGCCTGACGCTATGAAATTAATAAGATAAATTGCCATGAAATGCCATTTTTGTCAATTTTGCAAATTTGAAGGACCTGATCGTAAATATGCGATGAAGTTCTGAAAAGTTCTTAGCTCGACCCACACCCAAAATGTAAACAAACGTCAGAATTTTACTCCTCAGCCGCATAAGTCGGGATTCGATACGCCACCATTTATGTGTTATGGGATAGAACTTTGGCAATCATGACTCTCTCCAACACCATGTCCTTTGCGATTCTATACAGTACTCTGTCCATTGCTGCAGGTCTATGCAACGCCCTATGCCTTGCTGCAAGTCTATGTAACGTCCTATCCTTTGCTGCAAGTCTATGCAACGCCCTGTCCTTTGCTGCATGTTTATGCAACGCCCTGTCCTTTGCTACAAGTCTGAGCAACGCCCTGTCATTTGCATCACAATAATTGATACTTTAATATCACTGATTTCCCCACTGCTCTGCCATCCATTCACATAAGCATATTTGGTACGTTGCACATTAACTATCTCTCTACTCATATGAGTATTAAATTTTCCCCAGTCGCCTTTCGTCAGAAAGTGTCACGGAAATTTCCACTACCTGTTTCTGGTATGACATTTTCATTTTCTTCGGAACTTAATTTGTAAAATTAAAGCAAAATGCTCTGTCTATGGTATTTATTCTCTGTAGAACCACATCTGTCACCTAGAGGCTCGTCTTTTTCTGTAAGGAAACTGTATTGTATTTACTGCAATAGTGGAGAGCACATATACCATAGCAGCTCAGCACAATTATCTTTGTTTCTTTCGAAATGCTCCTAATTCTTAATACTTTGCCTAATGTCTGGAAGTTTTCTTCTTTATTCCGAAGCTCCTTCGGATCTCACTGACATTTTCGTCATCTGCCAATTACACTATCCAGATAGTTACATTTCTGTATCCGCCTCATTCGTGGCTCACGCCTTTGTCCTCTTCTTCTGCTGACAGCCATACGTTGTCTTCTTATTGCTAATGATTAATCTTTTCTTTTCACTTTCCTCTTCTACCTTCTCTAGGAGATTTTGTCACTTTCCTTCTGAGTCCACCATTAGTACAGCATTATCTGCGTATCCAATGATGCTAGATTATTTACAAAACTATAACCTTTTTCGGTAAACGAAGACCTAATGTATTCAGCTAAAATCATTTTCAGAATGTATATTAACGTTTGACATGCGAAGTTTATCATTGAGAAGGCTGTTTTTTATCACTAAGGCTTACTTCACAGATTAATTAATATCGATAACCGATTACACAGATCAGAGATTAATCATGTAAATCTCACCAAAACATGGCTTCAATTTGCATCACTGTTCCATCTTTCCAAATACTAGACATGGGTTGTAATAATGTGTATAATTTTTCCTTATCAAAGTTGAAATTGGAAGTCATTATTTTTGCCTCTACCTTCGAGTTGTGGACTAAAGTGCCCATTTGCTTACACCTTTCAATCTAGAATTGTGGCATGTCCGTGACGTTACATTTTTGTCATGGAGCCACGAGGACTCGTGCTTTTCACAAGGCCATTAGTGCAAAACCTACCGAAATTTAAACCTGGCTCGCTGATAGAATTTATCGCACCGATAATCATTAATCTGTGTGTATAATAATACATTCTTATTCTGTGCGTGTTATCATTAATACGTCTTGGTTATTAATCATTAATCATTGTCTTATGAACCCATATCACGTAATAAATATTAATCTCTGATATAATTATTAATTTATATCCCTTATTAATCCTCAATCTACCTTATCATTAACACGAATCATCTAATGATTAATCTTTTGCCTTATCTTTAATTTGTATTACATTTTAATCGCTAATGTGTGTGTGTTATTATTGATTTCTGTATCTTATAAATCATATCACTTGCTGTTAATCATTAGTCTGTGTGTCTTATCATTAATCTGAATCATGTAATATTTTAAACATTAATACGTATGTCTTATATATAGGGTAAGGAAAAAGAAATATCGATTAATTTTATTAATAATAAAAGCTCATATGTTCTTGCATTTAATTTCCGTTTTTATAATCCTACTTTCTCAAATACCGTGAATAATACTTTTTCTGTTAAGTATCTGAAAATAGTAAATATAAATAAGTTCTGTATCTATAAAATATATAAGTAAACCAAATCCATAAATACAGATTCGATATAAAAAACATGTGACTGAAACATGATTCCATGGTGTTACTGGCTGTAACTTGAGCTGAAAGTTATTTAATCCATGTAAAACATTAAAGAGATCATTAAATTGAATAGTGAACAAACAAATTGTTGATGTGAAGAATCAATAATTGATGGCATTGGAAAAATTATCTTAGCGGTTATTTTGTTTAAAGTTAAGGACTATATTTAATTTTATTAAATTTAAACGACCCGTATGCACTCATGATATTATATTTGTATATCCTTACAAACATGCTTTTCCACCATCTTTATATTTATTACACATAGATTAATATGTAGCACAACATCAGTTGGGAGGAATCGAGATAGAACGTCAGGACCGGAGATCAGCAAAGTACACAAAAGCAGAAGTGCTTTATCACCAAAGAATATAAATTCTTACCGGCACCTCCCCTTTGCCTTAACATGAACCGTTGATTGCGGCACTACCGTCCGGCATTAAACCAACTTTTTGTCATATATACTTTCGTGTGAGAAGCGAATAAATACTGGAATGAAGAAAGAGCCTATGAAGGACAAATCTACAAATGGGTAACGATTTTGCATAGAATTCGAAAAAAAATTACTATAGCCTGAAATCCAAAAGTAATACATTTCTTCTATGGGAAATATACAGCAATAACCAAATGCTTTTAACTGAACTTAGTTTAATATGATACTGGTGTGGCGAAGCCAATGGGGATCGAACTCATTACATTAGAGAAGCAGCGAATTTAATTAGCTCTTACAAACCGTGACAACCTTAACATTTTTATTAAGTTTGGTAAAAAAATCTTTTTAGCATCAAAGAAAAGCGTGATGAACTGCTATGTAATATCAATCCATATATACAGGGTGCGATGGATAAGTTGTCGTCTAAATTACGCAAAAAAAAAAATGAAAATGATACTGACATTAACAGATACTTTTACCAAAAAAAATTTCACTTGAAATACTAAAAAATAAATTTATTCAATAAAATTGCCATTGGCCTCCAGAAGACTTCGGAATCTCCTGCAAATCTTGTGAACGGTCTCCTTGTTTAAGTTGGTGAATGCTGCGATAGTCCTTGCTTTCAGTTCATCTTCTGTGTTACAAGGAATTTTGTTGGTCCCTCGCTCAACTGCACCCCACATAATATAATCAAGGGGGTTACAGTCAGGAGAGTCAGGTTGCCAGCTACAAAGGCTGATGTTGTCGCAAAAATTGTCTGACAGCCCTGACTGGGTTCTTCTGTTTGTGTGGCATGGTACCAACTCCTGTTACCAGACATAAGGTCTCCCAGAAGCCACCTCTTGACCCATGGCAGTAATACCTCCTCAAGGCACTCCCTGTGGAGGCTGAGGCCCTGTGGGAAGATCAATGAAGGCACAAGGTCACCATCACTAGTGATCACTCCAAACACCATGATGTTGACTGAATATATCATCCAACTCTTCCCGAATCCTCTACGCTGTTCTCAGATTGACAGCCAAACAATCTAAAATGTTCATATTGGCGTTTCCAGTGCGAATGCCAAGCAGTAGAGCATACCTTTTCCAAATTTCTGGCGGTTTGAATTGCGTCATACTTACAGAAGGTGCCCAACTGACCCTATTATACTGTACAGTCGAGAAAATAAATACAAACTAAGCGAATGCGCGAAATTTCAAATATGAAATGGCGACAATTTACCCATCGCATTGTATGTTCTTTGTTGGACAGATCAAGAGGAAACTTGAGGCAACAGAGATATGGTTCTGAAAAGGATGCTCAGAATACCATGGCAACAAGGACGGAAAATGTAAAGAAGAAGGACTCTTGTAGTTAGAATCAGAGTCAGAGAATTTGACACTTAAAGAACATTGAAAACAAAAGGGCAAACCGAAAACAGCGAATAACCAACTTTTTGTAAAAGGATGACAGAAAAGGGATTGGGTGGTATATTAAAGGGACAAATATTATTTAGTTACAAAGGATAGGAAGGTGTGGAGAACGATTATCACCCACATACAAAAGAGATACACTATATAAAACTAGTGTAGCAAATTGTGAGTATCAAGCTCATTCCAAAAGGTGTCTTCTATCAGTTGTATGAACGATTCTTTAAAAAGTTTGATGTTAAACTATACCGGAACTGATTTCAGTAACTATTATATAAAAGTCTGATAGTCCTGTTATTGTCACATACAATTGAAATGACTTGAATGTTTGATTACATCAACAATATATAACAATTTTTCACATAAAAGCCACTTCTTATGTTGCAACTTGAATCATTTTAAATAAATGCCATGATACTCAATACTGTCTTTGCTAATCCCTCAACATTTTCTCCCAAACCAAATAAGTTTCCTCCATGATACTCTAGAGAAACCTTGGAATACACTTTGCTAAACTAAAAGAATACACTTTTTTCTGAGTTTCAGAAATTTCACTAAAATATCACCAAGAAAATTAAAGTCATCTAATTTTGAAACTTCTGATATCAAAGCTGGTAATGTTCTACACTGGGTAGCTTAAAATTATCCTGAAGTCTGTTATATAATAACTAAGATGGAACAAAGTATTCAAATACCCTGATAAGAATATCAGAATCATAATATTTTCTCTCAATTCTTTGTGGTGACATAATATTAATATGCTCTTTAATTTTTTTCTTATTATCAATTTTTAAGTTACTAAGATAACAAATTGCTTCGTTGATTTGTGACCAATCAGATGGAAAAATGCCTTTCACAACAACATTGTTTGGTTTGTTAGGGATGTTGTCTTGAGGTATTGATTTTAACCATCATTCTTGCTCAATCTGATCTTGGAGAAGACAAAATACACAAACCTTATTTTGTTAATCATAGTTGGACAGTGTTTTCTAACATTTTGAGAAATATGTTGCGGTACTGAACTTAAAAATATTAACTTAAACTAATATTTTTTAATAAATTACATGGTGCTTCTAAAAAGCGTATGTATTGTAAGGTCTGGTGGGTTTAGGATTCAGAATTAAGAATGTTAAAGTTTGTATGAATGTGCAAATTTGTCATCTTATGTTACTTTCCGTTGTCTTTAAGCAGTTACGTGGTTCTAAAGGATTTCCAAATTGTTTCACAGATCAGGTTCCGTTTTATGTTGAAGTTACATAATGAACTGAACCTCCCACATTAAAAATTTTTGGATAATCCTATTTTACGGGACAGTCCGAATCGACAGCCTCCTCTCCCATAAAATACGATTATCGAAACAAAATTAACCAGTTTAATATTTTTACAGTATATTTTGAAAAAAAAATATTAAACTGGTTAATTTTTTTGTTTTACATTTTTAACAAGAACGCTAGTAATATTCACATAAATTTTTTAAATAGCCGTGTGCAAACAATTTTTTTTAATCAATGTTTGTTATAAAGAATAATATCAGAGAAAAAATATTAAATTAAATTTTTATTCAATTTTATTTCAAATGTGCAAATTTCTGTATAGTAATTTGGGAAAATTAGCCGTGTAAAAAGTTAAAATCATTTTTTTTGTTTTCTTACAAAGGCGGTATCAACATACTTTACGTCTTATAAAGAAAACACGAATTATTGTTTAAAAATGAATTTTATAATTAAGATATTCATTATTATGAAGAATAATAGAATAAAAATTTAAATTAATTTCCTGTAAGAAAATTCTTAATAATCACATTTTTGTGAAATTCGCTGTTTAAAATAATCGAAAAAAGTGTAAAAAAGAAAGACGATATTGACAAGACAATACATGATTCTTCTTTACATTTTTGTGGTATATTTTTAATAGTTGCAAAATATTAAATTTATTGAATTTAATTTGTCACATGAACTTTATGATAAATCCTTTAATAAGTATCATTTTTATTAATTTCGCAGTGAAAAACGTTACCTTTGTTTTTAATGTCTTCTATTTATTTACGAATACGAAATTCAACATAATTTTACAAAGAAAATAATACGTCTTTGATCTATTAAAGAAAACATAAATTATTCATAAAAAATTAATTTTATACTTAATATCGTCATTGTTGAAGAACAATGACATAGAGAAAATATTAATTTATATTAATTTTTTGTTATAGAATTATTACTGACCCTCGTGAATTTCGCTCCGAAAAAGTTTGTTTAAAGATAAAATATTGAAAGTTCAAATAAAATAAATAAATATTACTTACTTCAGTATCTTGAATAATAAACTTAATGCAAAAGTAAAAAATAAAAATTTATTTAAAAAAAAAAAGAATTTCTTAATCCAATTCCAGCAACGAACTTTCGCGTATTGGCAGTTGGCCCCCAGTGCCTGAAGAGCTACATGCGCTGAATAGGCCTGAGTTAAGGATCGCTTTAAGGAAAGCGCATTTTTCAAAAGCAGGTTAGATTTTTTAAAAACTAAAACATTTATCTTAGCACAAGTGCACAGCGGTAGAAATGTAACAAGGAAGAAACAAAAGGCAAAAGAATTAATCAAACACAACAATGAAAAAATGAAATTTATTGAATCCTTTTAGCCGGAAATGTTTTATTCTCTAGTAGGAAAACCAAACACACACGCATATATACGATCATTCAAATGCTAAAATTTATAAAAAAAATAAAAAATTGGAAACGCTGTTGTTCTAATCAAACAAATACTTCTCCTTCGACAATTGTCATAGAATTTCTTTTTCAAATTATGGCATTTTTCTGTAAAGTTTCTAATTTTAATCAAATTCCAATGAAAATATTTTTTGATTATTTGAGATGCAAAATATTGATCAGTACTAAAGAATTTAAGAAAACATTTTTATTTAGTTTCAATTTCAGAAAAAAGACACGTTCTTGAAATGGAGAAAAATTTCTAAAACAAATCTACCAAATTAAAATTTCAAATGTTTAAATTATAAATTTACCTGTTTTAAGGAAATATCTACAAATATAACCCCCCCCCAAAAATTTTCGGTTTTCCGGTAGAGAGATACGTTATTGGTTTAAAAATGAGTATTATTTTGACTTGTACAATTTATCTCCAGCATATTGCGTGAAACTATACTGCGGATTAATTATCACTAATTCCTTCACAAAACTCCTGCTTTACTATCTAGGAATCACTTCCAAACTCGCTTGTGGTGATGCTTTACAGAGATAACAGATTTTTTTCTGTGAATGATTGAAGATTTTATATGTCTTGCTATATTAATGGAAGAATCCGTCGGATCATTTATAAATATCGCCAATATAGACTTAGAAAGCAACCCTGCATGGTAACCGGCATTTATTTTCCCGTATCAATTGATCATGTCAACATATGCCTAAGATACTGAGAGAGACACTCTCGTCGACTTTGATGTTTCAGGCTCTAACAATTCAGTTTTAGCACTATCAATGAATAAGGTTTGATTAATGGCAAAGACTTGTGCAGAACCAGCCACTCTTTTCGTAAGAACTGATAACAGAATTGTTACACGATGTATCCAAAACACCCGTCCTGAATTGAGTTTTTCTTCTCGATTGGCTGCTAACTGATTTCCTTCTATTTAATCCATTGATTGTTGGGGAAAGAAATGTATTCATGTTTTTTTCCCAAGGATATATGGCGAAAGTGAACGCAACGCCATCGACCAGAATTCGAACACTGCATGCCGATAATACTTTCCCCGTCAAAAACCACTATGTTATGCGCAAAATATATTTTACTAGCTGTTTAGAATCATATCTTAGAATCTCATTTTTTTTCTTGACCTGCCTCATATTTTTCCTTACCTGGCTGTGATTGATTTGACATTCACCGACACAGAAACGTTTTGAAATAACTATATTTACATTGTTCGGACTGTTGTCCTCATCTCCGCCTGCTTTCAAGTGATTTACGTCGGAATTTTGAGCCGAGCCCTTTATTTCGTTCACTGGAGTAGATTTTTCTCGTTTCACATACCATGCCTTTTCTGGATATATGAGTTTCAGTTATTCCCCTTTAGTAACTCAACTCTCCAAATTTTTGTTCACCTCTTCTATGGACAGGTAATGAATTCACAACAGTTTGGGTCAAGTCAATAGATTACTTCAACCAACTTCAAGATGAGGACAACAGTCCGAGGAATGTAAATAGTTACAAAACCTCATTTCAGAAATATAGACAGTTGTTTTGAAATACTTAACTGGAAATTAAAATTATGTGCAATTATTATTATATCGGTACATCGAGTATCGTTTTGTTTTGGTTGTTTTTTATTTCGTATTTTTTATAATTTTAATTACGCCATATTCTTGCTAAAATAATTCAAATATTTTTTAAACCTGCCGAATCTGTTCTATCTTAGGAATGCCAATAACCCTCAGTTAAATAAAAAATATTTTCGTTTATTTTAGTAAAATATTTTACCTCTTTGAAATATGGATTTGAAAATATGAGACGTTTCACGATGCCGAATTATTTGCCGAATTAAATGCCCATTATTTTCTTATGTGAAAGAAAGTTGTAAGGAATACCTTTTCTTACATTACTCGAAAACACGAATATAAATGCGTTGAATCTTGTTTTTCACTAACTCAGTGGCTCTACTCAGCATGTCAAAATCATTCCTACGCATAAAAAAGTATTTCTTCGGCTGAAGTAGTTTTCTTTTTTCTTTCTTTTTTTTGTATGACATTATTTAATGAAATACACTCTAAATAGATAGTAATACTTCTCGATATAAATACATATATTTAAGCATATCCATTGATGGAAATATTGTTTCATCTAATTCTAAAGTTTTTCAATTGAGTATCTTTATGCGTCGCCCTTTCTACTCTGATTTATTCTTCATTTCGTCTGCCTATTTATGGACAAGCCATGAAGCGTAAAAACACAAATTTCTTTACTTTTCTTCTTATTAAGAATCCGTAGAATAAATATATACCAAAAAAACAGAGTTGTTATTGACAGGGTAAAAACGTTTTGGAAACACAATTCAAAGACTTAGCAAAGGTCAAAAGATCTGGAAAAGGTTAGTGCTGACATTTGTTTCATTGGAAGATGATAATCAATACACTTGAAAGTTAAAAGCTACATTCGTTCACTATTTGTGACCTTACATTTATCTTACATTTTCCAAGTATTTGAAAGAATTATATTTATAGATATAACAGAATAAAGGTAATTAAAGCTTAATTAATGTCATTTTCTAAGCATAAATAAAATTTCACTAAGCTTTTTGATAATCTAGTCAATTATGTTAGAGACTTTATTATAATGTCTGCAAAGCAGGGAATTAAGAATGGAAAATATTAACGATATTATCTTAACTGTCAAACCATAATACAATCTTGACTACAATAGTCTTTAAAAATTATGACAGAAGTTATTCTACATGAAACCAGTGCAAATTATTTATATTGATCTTTTAATTCAAATTAGTGTGCTGCATTTTGTATGTTTTAACCTTCATCATTTTTGTTTTTAATTCAAATACGTTTAAAAGATTTAACTTATAAAACAAGACGTCCATATAATATGGATCCTTATAAAGTTATTTTTTTCAAGTTTCTGTATTAGTTCATAAAAATTATAGACAATATATAGCGTTCTCCTTTTTAGTGGTTTTTGTTTCCTTTTTTTGTTATAATTTTCGATCGACTACTTTACGTTTTTCCTTTTGCTTTCCCTTTCTCCCCCTTTTTTTCATATTTTGCCTACATATCTATATATACAAGCCTGATTGGCAAGGGGTGGGGACTCGGACAGTCCTGTAAACCCTCGCTATCTTATCAACATTTTCTTTTTCTGTCTACATTTGCATACATTACAAATTAAAGTACAACTTATTATTAAAGAAGGAAAGATTTTTCGTGGGTTTTGACGTCATTCTGGGACCTTTTTGTCCAAATCCGTGAATTTATTTTGCTCATGCTATTTCTTGAAAAAACACGATATAAAATTCATTATTGTTTCATAATGTTGAATATTTTAAAATTAACAAGTAAAATCTCAAGTTAATGTTAAAAGTTGTCACCAAGATGAAATGATCTATTATGAGATATCTCTAAATTTTATTTATTTTCAACTTTTTTAGTTGAATTGTTCACCTATTCTGCATATGATCCATTACTGTACATAAGTATTTTATATGATACTACTTTATGAAAATTAAGGTATAGCAGAGTGCGGGGGGCACCAGACCCTTGGACCGGCCTTGTATATATATATGTGTGTGTGTGTGCGTGTGTGTGTGTTTGCGTGTGTTTGTGTGTGCGCGCGCACGCGCGTGCATGTGTGTGTGTGTTTAAAAATAAAGTATCACCTGCAAATGCGTCAATCGCTAGTAATTGTTTTAATAGAAAGTTTTTTTTTCTAAAGCAAGCACAGCGGCTTACATTATGTATAGTGATGACAATACATAATCAAAAGCTATATTATCAAGTATTATGTGACCAAACTGTACAGTACTTAAATTTTGTTGCCATCCAAAAATCAGTACATCGCTACGAAAAAGTAAGTATACTTTTAAACCATTATTATTTTATTAAAAGATACCACCTGTAGAGTTCTTATAAAGTAGGTTTTTAGTTTAAACAAGTTTACTTTAGTAATTGAACCTCATTAGAAAGAAGAAATTTATTACAACAGAACATTGATTACAAAATAACTACAATTCTTAAGTTGAACTGAAACACTGAAAATAGTAAATGTTATTGTTCAGATTACCAGGTTGGTAATGCTAACAGATACCGTTTGTCAGTGGGTATGTACCGGGAATGTTTCTTCTACGACAATTTAAATTTATTCTAAATAAAAACCGCTTACATAAACAGACGACTGCGTAATAAACCGCTACTGAAATGGGGACACAACGATGCCTATTTAAAGTTTGTGTAAGAGAATAAGGATAAAATTCACCCTTTTGAAAAAGCCTATTGAACTCAGATGAAAATGAAATAAACCAATTTGTGTCTGATGGAATTCAACGAGTTTTAAGTACCCTTCGTAGGAAATGCGTCTGAAAAGTAAGTCATGTTCTTTGTTGGATGTAAGGTAAGTACTAGTGTCTGCGGAAATGTTCTCAACTCAACCAACTTCTCAAAATCTTAACAAATAACCAAACATCACATAGTTTTAATCACTTCTTGTTCAGGGAGATAAATTTTCAGAAACCCTCATACATTAATGTTTAAGAATTAATATATTTAAAACCCTGATCTTTTAATAATTTTATTAATAACTTGAATGTTACAATTATACTCTATTTAATTGTACTGTATGATTATTTGGTATTATTATCATTCTATTATTTTATAGTGTTCATTAATCTACCTTTGTCATTCAAGATGACCAGATGTAAACATTGGTTATTATTTTAGTGCAATCACCTTGTTAATCATTTGTATCCAGATGTGATTTTACAGCTGGATTAATTTTAATTGGTTAAGATTACCTTATCATTTTTACTCATTGCTTATCGTCTTTTGTTCATATAATTTATTTCCTAAGCTCAGCTCAAGGTTTCAGTGATACACTAACGAATTGACTTCCAAGATGATTTTAACAACTCTTCAGAGACGCTCTATCCACATTATATTTTCAGTAGTTTTTTGAAATATAGAAGCACCACTTCTCTGTGATTGCAATTATACAAGATATTCTCTCGACCTACGTCAAGTAAGGGTTAAGCTTATTGTATGGGAGCCAATTATCATATTCTGATCAATCCACGAAGTTAATGGCAATTTGTATTGTCCTATGCCTTATGATTAAAGCATCGATCAAATTAATAAGTGACTGCCATTAGTTTGACGTGCAGCACATGCGATAATTAATTATAGAAATAATGATTTGCATTTCTTTTTCGGTTTTACATGTTGGGCCTACCACTTCCAAGATACGGTCGAGTTTAGTTGTGATAAAAGTGGCAGAAATAAAAATTAGTTGATATTAATCTAACATTATCATATTCCAATGACATATAACTATAACACTGATTCGCTGTTCCATTAAGAATTCTAATGGCCATGAGATTTGCTCAAGGAGAAACACTGATCATTACAATTCATACACTCCATTAAATGGATATTTTCAAGATATATATATATATATATATATATATATATATATATATATATATATATATATATATATATATATATATATATGTATATATATATAAATATTTTTAGAAAAATGTCTGACGAAGTGAAAAAAAGTTTTCTTGTAACCTGTTTCGTCTTTTGGGGCTTCATCGGAATAAATTTGTTATCTTGGTACAACTACATATGCGCACAAACGATGGATGCTGGGAATTTTTCATTATAATTTTTTTATATAGGAGAGCGAAAAACAAAATAGAATTATAATACACCTTAATTATACACACGAACGATGCTAAACAAATCTTATGCACGTGAAATTTGCTTAACCAAAGAAAAACACAAAATTAAAAATACCAGTTTTTTTTCTCTGATGAAACTTTAGTAAAAGTGAAATATGTTAGATTTATAAATGTTTCTTATTTCTTCCTTCTCCTATTATTCTGTCGGATTCCAATCTATATTTGATCCAAATTCACGTGTGTGTGTGTGTGTGTGTGTGTGTGTGTGTGTGTGTGTGTGTGTGTGTGTGTGTGTGTGTGTGTGTGTAAAAGTTTTTAGTAAGTCTTACGATTTATTATAATTGTTTGAGATTCTGAAACGAAATATTTTTTTAATATTTTGACAGTATCATTATTTTTATCATTTTTTTTACTTGCTTTTTATTAACATGTAGCCTTTGGATCTTAAATAGGTCCTGAAAAAGACTATTCCTGTCTCCAATTTGGTTACCCAAAATAATATAGGCATTGATACAGTATACAAATAGGAAATCCGTATTCAAACCTGGGTTCAATCTATTTCTTGGTACTGATTGTCATCAATATAATTTCAATGATATTTTGTGGTGAGAAAACCTGAAGATACATGAATAATGTGGTTGTATCCTTTTTCCAATTACAACATAACGCTTTGTTTTCACATGGCGCCAGGATTTGATGTCAAACGTTGATATTAATAACAACTCATTCAATGACACTTGAGAATTTAATCAGATGGAATATTTGACAAAAAATGAAATGAATAAATACAAATTAATAAAGGGAGATTGACGATGAGAGAATATAAGGGAGGAGTAAAGAAAAAGCTTTTGCTTCTTTGAATTAGATTTAGATTAAATTTTATTTTTGAAATTATTCTTGTTCAGACCTGTAGCTCTTCAGTATCACCTTTTAACAGCTTTTTTGCCTGATGAAATAAGGTAATTGTGAGTTTTTTATTGTATTTTCAATTAACGCGATCACTATCTTTTTGTTAGCCGTAAATACATGCCAGTGACAAGACGTATTCGTCAAAATAATTAGCGATGTGGCAGTTTTGTGAGATTCATGCTTTTCCCCGAAGCAAAGTGTATAAAATATATCCAACGGCCTTCGCTCCGTCTTTCGTCGACTTGATAGCTTCACCCCGCAATGTTTCGATTCTCCCTAGCTATCAAAGTACGTTCCCAAGAAAACGAAAGTCGAAATATTGTCACGGCGACAATATAAACCAGGAATCCGGTTTCCAATATTCTGAAATCTTTTATTCACGGATTCACTTGGCCCGATCTGGGAGAGAAGTAGTTAACATTTGGGATATTTTCGCTGCTTCTTCTACCTTTTCTAACGACATACTAACGGGCTATATCTTCCCTTCGGCAAGCGAGAATTCCATCTCTCTTACTCTAACCGTCACCTTGACTGCCGATTCTCTCCTATCGCCCCTCTATCTCTATCTACATCACGACGTGCGGCTTGTCATCTGCCTACGGGCAGCACGTAACTTACTCGAACGTCACTCTAACTATATAAGCATACGACCGAAACTCCCTACCTCCTGGCCGTGTGGCACTTGATCATACTCGGGCTGCCAATTGTGAACCATTACCTCAGATTTTAACATTCAAATAACATTGTTTATATAATGGGTTTAATATATTTATTAAAAAAATCTTTATTAAAAAGGAATATCGCTCGTTTAAGTCAAGACAACACAACTGGAAAAACTTGTGACGAAAGAGGCTACAGGAAGCATGAGCAGATTGTAATAAAAAATAGTATCACTTGTGGCTAGAATGCGAGTTCTGCCTAAACGAGATGTCGCTCTTTAGTTCACATGAGTCTCTTAAGTGCAACGCCTCGAATTAAATCTTTCCCTTCACTCAGTTACTCAGTTGCCCCACCTGTTGTTTTGATCTTGGGATATTGATTTGTCTACCTGTTTTATCAAACTTAACTCTTTTTGCCAGGCACCTAGTTTGACGCTGAACTCTTCTCATCATCATCTTCAGCCTTCCCACCGCCTATACCCAGCGGCAAATTCCCAAACCGTTAGTCAATGTATTTGCGTTGTACATTGTCCTTGCATTATCACTGACCTTTAACGATTATTTTCAGCTACAATGGGCTCAATTCTAGGATGCTGGATGGAGGATTGGTACCTTCTCAATAAATAAGGACGTTTATTTCTGTAAAGAGATAAATTGATCAAAGAAATCATTGAAAAGATGCAAAACTCTTGTGCCTTCTTATCATTATCCATTTTATCTTATATTTATTATCAGTCTCTATCCTTTTTACTTAAATAGGTTCGCCATTCAATTTGTTTGTGCCTAATTAATCCAGTCGTCTTTCTTTAGAAAGCAACATATATTCAAAATCTAATTTATTCTCTCACCTCTTCGAAAATAACCTTTCTCAACGCTGACGTTCTAACTGTAATTTATCTCCATTTGCACGCGGATGATACGTTCTACTCTAAAAATCCAATCGTATATTTTCTATGAGCTCATCCTTCTTATTTTTTCTGTTTTATACCGTATTTGGGTTCTTTTTTGCTCTAAACTGATGCATCTTACTCAAAATGGAAGCAGAAAAACCTACTTTTAAACATTAATCTTATGATCTACTTGCACCAATCTCCTCAAGAATTTATATTAAATTATCTCTCTTTGACAAGTCATTAGCATTTCAAAATGTATCAACCTGACAGCCAAGTGCATAATTCATTCGTATAAATTTTAGCACCGTTTGGTAGACTTTTTTAATTTTAATTTATTTATTTATTTATTTTGACAAATTATGTATTGGTGAACTTTTCAATGTATAGTTTGGAACCACCTGAATACATGAGTGTTGGTATGCTTTCATCTGTATATCGAGATTTGATGAAATAGCCTGATATGTTTGGTATAACAATGACACAATTTCCTTCTCTCGGCCTTTTTCGGAAGAAATAGGATTTTCTTCTTTCCTTACGGATGACTAGGGATGAACCATTGTGTTCTAAGGAGATGAAGGAGGAGTTTAATTGATCAAACAAAATTTAGAGTGCAAATAATACATGTTAGAATTATAGACATTATATTCCAAATTCGAATAACGGACTCCTTTGTTCTCATTGTTAACAAAACGTTTCGCCCGACGAGTGGAGTTCGAATTCAGAGTTTGCTACATTCATTTGTGTTCTAATACCCTTGAGAAAAATACGAATCCATCACTTATCTCCTCATCTATGGGTTAAATAGGAGGGTGAACTAGGTAGACAACTGTCTAGGAGAAGGACATGTCTGAATCCAAAACTGTATATAGCCTTAGTGAAGTAAATAATATATAGTCATGTAAAGCCATGTATTATGGAGCTAACAATTAACTGCAGCGCAGAGTTATGCACTCTATAACCTCAAGTGAGGTCGATGAGGAAGCATACCAACGAGATGATATCGTTTCGGTAAACATACTCTGCCACTCATGTCCCACTGCGATTCAAATCTACACGGTCGAGTTCTCCGATAACCTATGACAAACTTTGAAATCTATATTAACTTGAATTGTGAACTTGACAAGCCAGTTTTGCTACCTCTTTCACCTTTCTCACCTTCTGATGATGATCTCTGTCAATTATCTAGCCCCCATCCAAGAAAGAGAAATGTCTTCTATATAGGAATGGATTGGCTCGAAGATTGTAATAATATTACAAGAATACGAAACAGTTCAATTATCATAAACATAATTCTCTACGTGTATATATATATATATATATATATATATATATATATATATATATATATATATATATATATATATATATATATATGTATGTATGTATGTATACATAAAATGTTAATGGTCAAAGTTGAATTGGACCAGGAAACAGTAGTACTAAAAAGTTGCCAATACACGTGTGGGAAAAAAATTTAAAAAATATCATGTAGCGCTTTTAACTTTAAAAAATAAGATCTCAGTTGATTCCGCTACCTTGGTTTCAACCTTACGGTATCCTCAAGCGATTTTTATCAATTGACCTCCCAGCGTTAGGAGGTCAATTGATGAAAATCGCATGAGGATACGGTCCAGTGCATTCTGTTGAGGTCTCATACTCGATGAATTACTTATATATATATATATATATATATATATATTATTAGAAAAAAGAAGACGGAATATACACGCGTTCAAATGTGACATAATTTATATTTTTCTAGAATACAAATTATCATTATAAGTAATTATAACAACCTGTCGTCCTGTAATTAATTTCTTTGTTCAGCGTATCTCGGACTGCAAATCGAAATTATCATCTTAATCAATTGCATGATTTTGGTAATTAATTACAATTCTAGAGAAACGCACTTCTCCAAGAAATACATTTTAAAAATTTTTTCCATATCACTGTCGATTAAGGAATTCATGGTTCAGTTTTCTTTGGAAATACATTGTCAATTGATTTCTCTAAACAAGTAAAAAAGAAATACTTATACCACAAGATAAAGCATATTCTCATTTATAAAATTTCAAAGTTAAAATTAATGATAATATTCATATTAACACATAGTCTTACTTACCTTGTTGCTGTGTTGTGCTAAAATAATTTTAAAGAGTCACAAAATATGAATTTTAAGCATATTCTTACTTTTCCCTATATTAACTAGTGTACCGTGCCATCAAAAATTATAATAATTGTTAGTATGTTTTAATAGTGAGATGCAATGAAACAAAATACTTGAAACAATGTATTAAGATTCAATAAAGCAGAGATAAAGAATTCACAACTGAAATAGATGCCAATTAACCGTTTAATTAATCAGTTCCCTTTATATTTTTTAGCTGTTCAATGGCATCTATGATTCATTGATTACTTCTGGTATTATATAAATCCTTTCTCCTCAGTAGCTTTTCATGTTGAAAATTTTGTGTTTAATATAACAGTGAAAATTTAAATTCCTCTTACATACCTAAGTGTAAATATCTCTTACATGTTAAAATTTAGAAAAGTATTAAAAAAATAATCCTTTAAATATTCGTGACCGGAAAAGCCTAGTCGATAGTATGAAAAGAAATTTTGAAAAAAAAATTTCTTGGAGGGGTTCCTTTCTGTAGAAATACCTGATAGTCATTAGAGTTAGTATAGTGTGCTCTGTCTAATACAATAACATCGAATGACCACAGGGCAACATTCCTATTAAAAAAAAACGAACATTATTGTCAATGTCTCGTAAAGAACAGATTTGGGCAAAATACTTTGATTTGGTGAAGAGCGACTTAAAAATGCATAACCATCTTATTAGTAAAATAACCAGAGATTAAATCAATGAGCTTTGGTGAGTCTACCTCAAAATTCCTATTCATCAAATGTAACACCTTTTAAAGGTTTCAGATAAAGGAAAACTTTACATGAGGGAAAATATTTTAGAAATAGAGAGGATCTCTCTTATTCTATCAAAACCTTTCGTCCAGATTCTCACATTCTTTCAATAAGGAATGAAATAATTTGATTCAGTTATGAAATTTTGCCACTGGCAATAATGAAGATTATGTTTTTGACAATTACTTCCAACGTTTGTTAAATTTGAATGATCTTTTATTCTGCCTCCCCCCTTCCACTTTTTCGAAAAATCTAATATACATTGCAAACTTTGTTTGGACATAACAGATTTTCATTAAAATCAATTTTGCTATAACCTCATGTCTGATAATGGTAGAGATAGACACCTCTTAAAACTAAAAATTTTCATAAGTATAATTCACGAATCATTGTATGAAATGCATTATTTTTCAGACAAATGTAAGCGAAGTTTTCGTTGTTATAAACTTCATTTAATTATTCAATGGCATGACGGCAAAATAACTGGAGAGTAATATTTGGCTGTCTACTGCGTTATAACTTTCTTGTTCTTACAGTTGTCAGTAAATCTAAAATTATCATACCAAGAAATATCCCATGTTATCAAAAGATACACAATGCCTGGTAAATATTTTGCCAACTATAAGTGAATTTCTAGTTAAGGGCATTTCCGAATTTATATCCATGGGGGAAACTTTCGTAGGTCTCTTTTAGCAGTTTCACCAAATAAAGGTCTGTTGTTGCACACCGATTAAGTCACAGTACATTCATGTTGAAGTAGACACTTACTAATTTTTATTTAGTCTGGTATACAGTTTGCTTACAATATATGCTATCTCTAAATAGTCAACCACCTAAACAATGATAGGCACTTAGCAGGGATTTTATGGGAACCAGTGTATTAAGTATGACTTGGCCCGTAGGCTTACATTTTACTTACATTCGTAATAAAGTGAAGTGATAACTACTTCATTGCAAATAAGACTGATTACATATTACGAACGTTCACATCATATATTGTCAGTATCACTCATAGCAAGTTCACAAGAAAAGAATATGTGTAATTATAAGCACCCGGTTATTAAACTGCCAATGTTTTTCTTCCTATGCGGTATTGATATCATGCCTATTATGTTCGAATTCCTTTCAGTACATAAACAGATTCAAATAAACATGTTTATCAATGTTTGAAAATATGAATTTAATGACATAAACAATTTGCAAGGTTTGGTTACATAAATAAATATACTGCGAAATATGGACTTGGGGCTAAATATATCGATATTAATTAATTTATTTTTTAAATGACGCGATCTTTAAAATTATAAAATATAATAATGATAAAAAATATAGATAAAGATGTATAATATTTTTATTGAATGTTGGTACTTTTTTCGAAACATCTATTTTATCATAAAATCAGTTGATTCTCAATTGCGTATAAGTGTTTGATTAAGGCAGCACATTATTGTTTTAAGTTTTGCGATAGAAACTGTTTTTATTGACAGTCTATTGTTAATCGGTATTCATTTGCCTGAGTTTAATATATGCAGTGCTGTTCGATATTAGTGACTCACCTGATTTTTTTTACTAAAAATATTTTTGTCTATTGTTTTTGCGGTTAAAATAATTTTTAATCTTACTTATATAAAGCCCCCTTCCCAACCACCTAGGAAAAAAGTTTATTCACCCTAAGGTATTCTACTGATAATTATAAATTTGGATATAAATGAGATTCAGGAAAAAAACTCTGCACAAAAAAAGTAACTCGGATATCGCATTCTAATGATTAAACTGGTAAATTTAAAGAGCTTTTGGCAATATTGAAAACTATTTTACAATACACTGAGAACAATATTCTAGAGAGTTCTAGAACAGCTTAAATTAAATCTAGAGTATTCCAGAATATCCCAGAAAGCCTCATACAGTACAAAACCAGCTTGAAAGGTTTTCAAAGACATAGCCCTGTTTACTAATTTTTAGTCTAGTATGGCACAAGAAGGAAACGAACAGTATGAAGATTGTGTTGTACCATTCATCCGTTGAGTATAATTTGTCTTGTCAATCAGTATTAGAAATCTTTTATGTGCGTGTCTCTTCAGAAAGTAGGCAATCATGGCTCTCCACAATTTCATGTCCTTTGTAGTTCTTAATAAATTTGGTCATGTCGGGTGCCGATCATAATCCCGAATCTTAAAATCCCGAATGTCGAAATCCTGAAATTTAAAATCCCGAAATTTGAAATGATTAATTTATAAAATCCTGAAAGATCGGAATCCCAAACTTTAAAATCCTGAAAGATCATTTACTTCTAAACATTTACAAAATGGCGTTTAAATAGTTTTTATACATTTGAAACATGCAAAATTCATTAAAAATATAAAACCAGAATATGGCATAGGTGATGGGAAAATTTAGTAGGCAATGTTCATGTCGGTATTTATCACATTATTGGAGAGTTTCAAAAAGAGCAGCAGCACGTAGAAAACAAATATGATCACAATCTCCGTGGAGACTCTTGTCAAAAAAGAAAATAAAGTCTGTTTTATCGTGATGAACGGTTTAAATATATAGTTAACGATCGTGAAAACCGACCAGATCTCATGGCTTATCTTAGGGCTCTTGCTCATAATCTTTCATTATAAATTATTTATATATTCTGGTTTTATATTTTTATAATATTTCAATTGTATAAACACTATTTAAACAGTATTTTGTAAATGGTTAGAATTTAAAGTATTTCCAAAATTTTCCCAAATATTACTTTTCGAGATTCTGAACTTTCAGGATTTTAAATTCCGGGATTTTGATCTTTTGGGATTTTTATACATTCGTGATTTCAACTTTCGGGGTTTTAAATTTCAGGATTTCGACATTTGGGATTTTCAGATTCGGGATTATAGCCCAAACACGGTCTTGTTAATTCTTCAAAACCTTGTTCCTCCATCCATTTATTTAAGCTGGTTAGGTAGGTTGTGCGTTGGTTTCCTCTTTCCTCCAATATGTGCTGTGAGTATCAAATTTTCTAAGAAATACAGACTTGTATTTGGCTTTCACATGGAATTCAAAATATGCAACTACCTCAGCCACTAGACTGCTCCAATTAACTACTAAGCTTAATTTGACATAACCTCACTGTAATGGAACATCCATTAAAATAAAACTCAATTACATTCGTCTATTGGTTTGTGAAACAAGCGTGCTAACAATTGTGCTACCGTAATGCCATGAGCCTAGATCGTTTAGTTGATTTAATGTTTCTTAGAGCATTGGGAAGATCAATAAGATTCGTGACCAACAAAAATACTTTGGCAGTTGTTATTGAAAGTTAGCGAAGTTAGCATGTTCATTTCTTACATATATATATAGAAATAGTTTTGTATATAAGTTAGTATACCTATTAAAACATTACATCCGAATATTTATTAAGTGTCAATCCCAAAAGCGGTAACATAAATAGGTGTATATTCATTTTCAGCCTACGAAATAGTACACTCAACATACATAGTTTTATCTCGCTCTACAGTGTGCCTCTATTCAGTTTGTTTCTTGTCTGACTATTCTCTCTTACAGCTAACAAATGTCTAACTAAATAAAGGGGTTCTCTGAATCTACATATATAAGCCTGGATGTGCATAAATATCTCTAACACATCCTCTCTCTCTATCTCTCTTTATATGTGTGTATAGAAGAACATCAATAAGTCTGTAGCCTTATAATGAAGAAAACCATATGCTGTACACAAGTGTTTGTGTGTATCATTATTACGTCAAATATCCGGAGTTTTTATTTAACAGTGTTTATTTCGCCTACCGGTCTGTGCACGCGAGAAAGCTTAATAATTTGCCTATGAGACTCTATGTGGCCGCACGATCTAAAGCACACCGGATCAGACTATGGTTTCTCCTACAAATGTTGGGCGCAGGTTCGAATC
Source organism: Acanthosepion esculentum (assembly GCA_964036315.1). Classification (NCBI taxonomy): domain Eukaryota; kingdom Metazoa; phylum Mollusca; class Cephalopoda; order Sepiida; family Sepiidae; genus Acanthosepion; species Acanthosepion esculentum. The sequence goes on from OZ038475.1 coordinate 84,168,881, forward strand.
ATGGCGGAGGTCACTTGTTTATAAGATTTCTTTTGAGTGCTCAGGCCAGTATTCGAAATAAACCCTGTTTAAAAAAAACAGCTTGCCTACTCAAATACAGGTATCCACTAAAAATAATGTTTAAAGAAATAAAATGTTGCATTAAAAATAAAATCCATTAATTCTTGATATGTAGGAGATATGATATATATAGTCTATATGTCCGATGAATGGTGAATAATTGAAGGACAAAAGGAAAAAATTCTATGTGAAGCTTTTCACCTTTCAAAAGCATTTCTTGAAACCAAATAATGTTTTCTATTGAAAAGGCCATATATATGTAATGGGAAATAACGAAATAGAAACGTTGATTGTTTTTCAGTAATTTTCGGTTGGATTAAAATCATGTCTACTATGACGAAGATTTGGGGCTTTTTGTACGAAATATTAGTTCATTGAAATTTTCACGTTATTTCTGATTTCTTCGGCAACGTCTACTTATTAGAAGTTAAAACAAAGAATGATTTTTTAAATTTATGTATCTTCTATACTATATTTTATACTTGCTTTACAATATTTGAATATCCAAAAGGAAATGAGCTGATTATTAGGCAATAGACTCTATGTGTTATGAATCCATCCCTTCTCGTTAACAATTACAGCAGATAGTTATTAATTTCTAGTTTTAGAGTATGTATTAAAATATTTTATTAGCAACATTTAAGACGTGATCATGCGCAAAGAGAATAAAACAAGACTTTTTTAATACAATCATTTTTTAAAATTTGATCATTTAAAAACCATTATAAAATTACTTAGCCTGAACATGGTGTTTTTATTTTCGTTCCAATTCGGAAATACTAAGTGAACCCCCGACCATCTCCCTGGTTTTCACTTGCCTGCTCAGTCGCTATATCCCGCAGGAATCACTCCTTGCGGCTATACCATAGCGACTTCTGATTACGACAGACCCCTCTTTATTGTAATGACTGCAAGCGCGTCCTCAAAGAAACAAAGTTAGTATTTGCTATCAGAATAAGACACCGACCAGCCTTTCACAAGTTTTGTTCGAGAGATTACTGGTGGATCTGCAAGAGTATGTTGAACAATGACAAATCCTCAGTCCATCTCTTCAATTAATTTTAAGTATTGACGTCTACTGCGGATAAGTTAGTGCTTTGCCTGAAATTCATCTGCAGTACCTCTGCCAGATTTCCTCCTAGAAAACACTGAGTGGCATACGCATGCCCCATTCACTGATTTCTCGCATCATCTCAAAATTAGACCACTATAAGGCAAACGGATATACATTCATCCTAAGAAATGTTCTCCAAAGCTGGTTCCTGTTCTCTCCAGACTTTACAACAAACGTCTCGCCCTGCTCCGTAGTTCATGTTCTCTGAGAAACCTTCTGATCCCTCAAATTCTATTACTCTCTATTATTCTCTTACCTATTTCAGACAAAGTATTCGAAGCCTTAATCAATACCAAACTGGTTAAGCAACTTAGTTCGCACGACCCAGTTTCGGACAAACAATATGGCTTCCGTTTCACTAGGTCTGCCGCCAACGGTTTAACGGCCATCTCTGATGTTATCTGTCAAACTTTAGATAAGAATGGCGAAGCTTGGATGGTGGCTCTAGATATCTTGAAGGCGTTCGACAGGGTTTGGTATACTGGCCTTCTACGCAAGTTCGAGGGCTACGGTATCACAGGACGTATATTTGGCTTAATTCAGTCGTTTCTAACCAATAGAGTAATGAAGTTCGTATTGAACTGGCATGCTTCCAGATCTTTTCATACTAACACGAGGGTCCTCTGGGACCTACGCTGTTTTTGATCTTGATCATTGATTTCCATGATGTCATCACTTCCCAGCAAGGTGTTTGTGCAGATGATACTATCATTCACTTCTACCCTAGTATCAAATCCAACAGATCCAACAAAGAAAACCTGGCAACTGCACTTGAATAGGACCTCTAATCAGTGGTTAACTGAGGCAATAAATGGCTTTTAATTTTCAGCGCTTCCAAAACAAAACTGCTTTCATTTAATTACCACACAAAATCTTTTCTGCCTACCATCAGGGTGACTGATGCTGAACGCCAGAAGAGCGACACTCTACGCCTTCTTGGCTTCACGTTTTCCGCTGACATGAAATGCAGCGATTATACTGAATCAATTGTTACGTCTTTTGTTGTGCCAAATTTTCTCGTGAGAATCCATCTTGTACATTTATAAATCTACCATTTTTCCTTATATGGAATACTGTTGCCATACCTGGCTTTGTGCTCCTGCTGTATTTTTGACTAAATCTAGAGAAGGGTTTGCATTTCAATCTATACTAACCATTCACATCTCACCGACATGACGTGGCTTCCCTTTGGCTTTTCTACAAATTCTTTTATGGTAAATGCTCGGACAAGTGCCCCGACTACACGAATTTAAGCGTGCTGCGAGATTGGCAACTAGGTTTCATTGTTGAATTAGTTAAATGCAATCGCCATTTCTGCCCTAACATCTACTTTTATCGCACTTCCAACCTGTGAATCTCTCTTCCGACTGCTTGTTTCCCTCGTAACTACAATCTTCAAAAATATAAATGAAACGTCAATCGCCATCTTCTGCCTTCTTGAACCTGTACCCCTTTGCCTTGTCCTCAATATTCAATATTCTTAAACTCATTCACTTTCACTCCTTTTAACCCTTGTGTTCTATTGAAACTGTCGCCTTATCTGGAGTGAAATGATTAAAAGAAAATAAGAATAAATTGTAAGTCAAAGAAAAATCTTTTGTTTTGTTTTAAGTTTTATTAGAGCATTAAAGATTTGCTCTTCTAATAATTGTCAGCGTCGAATTAATTTACGGTCAAGAGGCACTTATAATAAGACTTCAGGTTGGTTATTTTCGTAAGGAAAATATTTTGATATTATTTTTATTTTTTACTAAAAATCTTTCAATAAAAAGTCGAAATAAATCAGTCGTCGATATAATCAGTGTAGAAAGTTTCAATTAAATTTTAATGAGATGAATTTCTTTGGATTCTTTTAAAATCGGATGTCTACTTTAAATTCTAAATACTTAATAACAGAAAAAAAACTTTCAAACAAATATTTCCGTTTCTATGAATATTTTTTTTCTATCAGAATATTAACCAAACACTTCTTTCTGTTGGTATGAAGTGTATGAAAACTGTATTACCTTTAATATAGAATTGAAATAGCAGGTTTCAATCTCAGAAGTCCTAGGAAATAATCATTAGAGAAACAAGTTTAAAAGACAAATCAACTTCCACCGTCGGTGAGGCTAAACCTTCATCAAATGTCAAAACTAAAACATCTGTTTAACTGGTCCTCGAACGTTTATCATACAGGGAAACTTAGCCTTAATTTTTTTACTTAAATGTAACATCAATTAAACAGATTAAAGATTAAATGAAAACTATGTTTAGATCCATTTGTGTCTTAGATTATTTTCCATCGTTCCCAATCTGTTATTGTTCGAAACCAATCAAAATTCTAAATATTTATTACTGGTTTTCTCAACTTAATTGACAGAATCAAATGTTCCTTCTTTCAAATTTCTCCGTTAGCCATTATGTTTTACTGTGCTCAGCTTATTATTCAGCAAGTTTTCCTCAGTACTGCATGAATTTACTTATAAAATCAAATTTTCAATGTGTGTGAATATGCGACTTCTTGTGAGTATCTATACGTGTATATATGTAGTGATGTTTAATGAATCCTGATTTGTCATTTTCAATAACTTGTTTGCAATTATTATCTTCTCTTAAAAACGTACAGTGTGAGCTATCAAATGCTGACATTGACCAAAGTATGCATTGATGGAATAAAGCGTATGTCTACTGTAATTAGGAGAAAAGGAACAAATTATAAACTCCTGAATTTACATTCAAAACTGACTGAATCTTTGATCTATAACATTTAGTTAAGAATTCAGGTTTTATATGCAATGTTTGACAAAATATAAAACTATTTGCAATCGTATTTTTTGAGTGGCTTATCTGAAAGTTACTATTTTGTCAAATAAATATTACAACTGAAAATTTTTTTACCGATTTTCACATATGTTTTCCTCTTATTTTTATTATCAATATCGTTTTAAGTATATAAAGTTCAAATTCTTTGTAATACACTTTCAATTCTTGATAATCTTTTAAGCAAATTGTTTTTATAATTAATTCTGTTCTTTTTAGCATTAATTTTTAAACTGAATACTTATATAATAAACTAGTTCAATTGCAATCCTATTAAAGGAAATTAAAGAAGTGTAGTGCTTATAAACTTTTAAATTAAATTTTATTTACAGAGTTTGAAGCTTAGATTTTCATCTTAAGGTGAAAGTCTACAAGCTCATGTGTAACCAGAAAGAAAACTATTCCCTTTAACAAATTTTGTTGTAGCAGTGTATATTTTCATTTAAAAATTACCAACCTCGGTGTAGGTAAATGGGATATGATATCTTGTACGAATGTAGAGCATGAGTAAAGCACATCATAAAATTATATATATGGATATGAGGATCGAAAAGAAGAAAAGCGACAGTTACAAAAGTATCATTAAAGTCTCTTTCCAATAACACATTTTAATAACACCGTCAGCAATCTCTCTCATGCATATATATATATATATATATATATATATATATATATATATATATATATATATATATATATATATATATATATATATATATATATATATAAAAGTACTAGCAAAAAAGGACCTTATACAACTTGAATTTATTAAAAACAGGGATCATAACTTCATCTAGAGGTTCGTGGGTTAATGTAATTTTAATAAAGTTGTTTGCGAAGATGTATTCTCGCCATTTATGTCATTAACTTCACTAATCTGCTTTTTGCATGAATATATATATATATATATATATATATATATATATATAGATAGATAGATAGATAGATAGATAGATAGATAGATAATATCCGAGCGTTTCTTTTATAATAACTAAAAGTATAAATAATTTACGTCAAGAAAAATACATAAAAACTTAATCGCAGTATCTCGCCAATCGTTTTTAAGGAAGCTTGTACAAAAGATATATTGCTGCCCAAATATACAATTTCATATATATATAATTTATATATATATATATAAATATAGGATTTAAGATTTAAGAATCAGCAGATATTTTTATATATAATTCACAATATTAAAATAATATTAAAATAATATTAAAAATAGATCGATGTTTCTGGGTAAAATTTTCATTCTTCAGGGCTTGTGGTTTTAAACGGTATTTTCAATTTTTTTCAGATTTTCACTTTATTCCGCGTCTTTTTCAATCCGCTTTTTACTCCGTTTTGTACACCTGCGTATTCAAGAGAAGTAAATTCCACTAAAACAGCTTCTTCTCGCGAACCACTTCCCTGTGGAACAGACTCTCAAGAGAATGTTTCCTCGATCACTACAATCTTAACCTATTCAAGTGTAGAGTCAACCGTTATCTTCACTTCCTATCCATATGAACTACCCCTTAACGTAATCCTCTACCGCGAGTGGACCCCGTGATAGGCATTAGATTGTGTTTATTGTAAGAAAATCGATATCAAAATACAAATTTTACAGCTTCATTATAACAGTAGTGTTTAATAGTGTTCAATCGTGAGCGAGTAAAATCGGAAATTTCCAAATAGTATGAATTCACAATATTTTGATAGTAAAAATAGGAACAATTTCATGCGAATACAGTTGTATGCGAACTTCCAGATGATGCAAAATCTCATGTAGAAAAAAAAGACATAAACAAATCCAACCACTTATTGTCTACAATCTGATCGATTAAAAATCTGCTTCCGTAACGTTGATGTTTCCGCTCCGACGATTTTGTCATCTTTATAGCCTTTATCGCCTGAGGAGAGTCAAAATGAGGAATCGATTAATGATTCAAAAGTAAAGTTTCTCACGGGAGGTTTTTTTTCTTTTTAAATTTCTGATGATTTCTTACTGAGAGCTACAGATTACAAGACAACAAAATTATCATTTGAAGTAAAGGTTTCTTAGCATGTGGACGTTCTGCTATATTTTACTGATATTTTTTGGATTAGATGATGGATACTATAAAGATATGTGGACAGTTTCCATTAAGAAACAGAAGCGTTTACTTAGAGTTCAAGTGAGTGTCAACCTTTATATCAATTTAATATTCAGAAGTTGAACGCTTATGGAATGAGACAAAAACACAATCATATATATATATATATATATATATATATATATATGTGTGTGTGTGTGTGTGTGTGTGTGTGTGTGTGTGTGTGTGTGTGTGTCCGAGAAAGATATCTAAGTTGGGTGTTTAAAAATTCTTTATTCTGATGTCAACGTTTCGTTCCTCAGAACATCTACACACAGTAGTAAAAACAAATAGGGGAGTAAATGTGACGAGAAAAAACATAAAGGTCCAAACTGAATTGTAAATTTATCAATTTTTGCGAATGTATAAAATTATAAGGATTTATATATTTTAAACACTTTAATATATATATATATATATATATATATATATATACACTGAGACATATATATATATATATATATATATATATATATATATATATATATATATATATATAAGAAAATATTGCTTATCTTTTCAATACCAATTTTATCTCGATATCGATGTTGTGGTTTTAAACGGTATTTCCAATTTTTTCTTGTTATTAAGCCTCAAAAAACTTACTGATGATACTAATGTGTTCTATATTGTGACGAGAAGGATCGCTTCCCTGCATTATTGAAGAACGGGCATACGCTTTCCACCTTCCACATGCTTAAGAAATATTTCTCCTACAAGCAGCTGTTAAATGATTTTGCTAGGATAGGGGGAAATTCTGAAATTTTGTCTGTGGTAGTAGCTTTTTTGGGTCGATGCTTTTGATAAGTCTGGAGACTTCTCTTACAGAAATTAGTATATTAATGAACTATTCTCATAAATTTCAGATTTTATAGCATCTAAACTTTTTAGATATTAGTTATTATTTAACTTTTTAGTTATTATTGTTCATTTTTGGCTACTTTTTCTTACATCTTGTTATTATCATCGCTCTAAGATCGTAATTAAATGGTGTGGATCATAAAGAATAATCATCTACCAAAATTTGATCTCGCATCCCTTATCTTTGAGGATGGGGGGTCTTTATCTGACAGCTCCATTGTTGGTGGTGTAACTACAGTTTTTTTCTTTTCTCTAACAAGCCATATCGCTGTTTCTTACATTATACTCCGTTCTACAATCTTTTACTTGTTTTATTTCTCTTGCTTCCATCAGAAATGTCAAATTAGACATAAACGAGTTCGATTCCCGCCTAAGAATTATTCTTTATTTCTGATCCACACTGCTAACATCGTTATTCCAAAACCTTTAAGGTTGCAGAATAACGATGTAAGACCTACGATAAAGTCTAACAAAACATGTCACAGAAATAAAATCAAAGATAGGCGACTTTAAAATTGATAAACTTAAAAGAATAGAATTAAAATATTTACATTGTTCGGGCTGTTGCTCTCACCTTTGTTGCCATATTCACGGCGTTTCGGTCATTGTATGTTCCGGCTTTCATCAGGTGATTGGAATTTCGAACTGAATCCTTTATTTCGTCCGCCGGGGTAGACTGTTCTAGTTCCACATGGCATATGTCTTCCGGCTATCTCGCTTTGTTATTTCCCTTTAACTCAACTCTCCAAGTTTTGTTCACCTTTCCTGTGGCCAGGCATTGAACTCACAAGTCTTTGGGGCAAGTCACTGGATTATCCACTGGACCAGGTGTCCTTGAAAGAATCAGTATACTAATTTTAGGTTCTTATAAACCTAATGCTTCAGTTACATTTTTACCAGAGCTTATATTAAAAAATGTTGTCTTTGTTTTTCTCTAGCACTCTGTATTACTGGTTCCCATATTGTATTCATGTCGATGCTTGGCCGACTTAGGAGATTTTTGTGACTTGGCATATTCGCTGATTCCTTAAGTTTTTGTGTTTTCTAATGATGTTCGTCTATTATTCGACCACATCCCATGGGTGGTGTGGGGGTGATTTCCCTTTTCCCTCTCTATATATGGTCAGCCACGCCTGATTTTTTCTATTTCTCCTCGTGTTATGACTTTAAGGTGTTGCTGCAGTCTTATCTTAAAATAATACAATTAAGATGATAAAATAAAAGAAAACTTACTCCAAAGTTGATAAGAATTTCAGATTCAAATTTCATCGTCTGACTTGAAGATAATTTTAATTAAATACTTTTCATGATCTGATGTCTTCGCTACTTCTCCGGAAATGTTTTCATATTCGTCCATATCATGCTGATGGAAAGTGTCCACCCACACTGATGAACTAGACATTTAAAAGTACTTCTTGCTGAGTCTCTTATAACTCGTAACTGCATAAAACTGTTGGCTTTAGCAAATGTTTAATTAATGCTACACTAGTCATGATGTGAAAATTATTTGCACATCTTCCGCATTACCACCAGTTCGTAATGTATAATTCACACAGATATTCTTCTTTCTGAACTGAAAAGCCTATTTTCTATCGTGGCTAATGATAGTCAATGTTCAAATATATCAAGAATTTCGGATGGTCAGCACCAGAGCTGACATTGCAGGTTTTACTTGCAATACTGATGAAACACAATCTTTTACAATTTTATAATTATATTCGGATGTTTTGAAATTCCGTTTTTCCACGCCATGATATATTATTCAAACAACCAATGCAGGTTGAATGATATGAAACAGGTCTAGAATTAGTTAACCATCTCCTACATCCGAAATTTTGTAGCGTATTTCAGAATTTAACTCCGTGGGGATATTAAATTTAAAGAACAATATATTCATTATTGCATACTGTATAAATCCTGAAAGGTTAATACTGTAATTGAGGCATCTAAAAAAACATTTCTTCTATGTAAATGGATGCACTGAAGACTCGTACATATCAGTCAGTTTCTGGAAAATGATCCACTGTGAATGAAGACATTTGAAAAGACTCTTGAATTGGATTCCAGTCAAAGCACCAGATCATGTGCAAAAAGTATGTATGATTTTCAGATATTCAAACTTCTGAACTTTTGCTGGATAACTGAACACAGTTTCACCATCTGCATTAGTCTTCTAACCAAGAATGCCAAACTATCATTTTATCAACCCATTGTTACAGGTGATGAAAAATAGGTTTTGCATTAAAAAAATGCATTGGATATCACAAAATGAGAATTCAATGCCAACACTGAAACTAGTTCTTCCTTGCTGTGCGTCTGGTGAAATATGAAAACTATCGTCCATCATTACAGATGTTTATTGTTAGCAACTTCATCAAGTAAATGAAGCATTGCGTCGAATACACATACGTGGATGCACATAATTTATAAAAGAAACATTTACAGGAAGTTCTTCATAATCGACACACAAAACAATAAAAAATATAGGAATCATCTTAAATTTTTTAATGTATTTATTCATATACTATATAGATTTCGTACATGCTGGAAATATTTTTCTTAAATTTACTATTAAATCTGTTAAATTTATGCGATAATTTAAATTTAACTGAACCATTACCGAGTTACCGGCTTGTGATTTATTTCTGTGATTAATATTCGTTAGAATTTACCATAACAAACTTTACACGTTCAGAAGCCAATAGCAGGGGAAGCTTTCGATCGAATCAGAACGCTAATGTGTAAAATACTATCTACGTAATCATGATAGCAAATTAAATAGTGCTGCTTCTTATGAAACTGTTCGTATTTCTTGTGAAATCAAAATAGAAATCTCGAAAACCTTGTATGTAACTACAGAGTTTCTGGTCTGGAAATTTCCGGATATGTCTTCAGAGAGTGATGCGTCGCTTTCGTCAACAAAGCTTCTGGAGTTAACTACGAGAATAACCATGCGAACACGTCATGTCAAAATATATAAAAACGTTGGTCACTGTCTTTTTCACGTGTATGTGGCGACTACGGTGATGTTTTCTAGGATGCATGAATTTGAAGCTCACTCTGCATGGATTTATCACTTTGTGACAGGTTCTTGGGAGGATCTCTGTCATTTACTCCCGTTTTGGTGACTTTGTGACCCAAACATGTTTCCTTTATCTGTCATGCATCAGTGATAATCAGCATCCGTTTATTCTACTTACTGACATGTACACACCACAAAAGTCTCTAGCCTTTCCTTGAAACAACACACACACACACACACACATACACACACGGCGGGGATGAAAAACAGTTCCAACGATTTGGAATGTAACAAACCAGTCCAAAATTAACCATTCATAATTCTTATTTTATTCCACAATATCTTTTCTAATATACATCAAAGCCGTGAAGCGTGTACAATTTCATAAATTATCTACTCTGTCGTCCAGAGTGTTAGTGAACTGCGCCAAGAGATATATTTTGTAAGAAATGTAATATTTTCATCGGGAAACTCGGACATTTTTAATTATTTACATATAAATGAGTTTGGGGCATTTTAATAACTTAATATTGTCTTTCTAAAGATAGTATATGTATATACAAGAAAACTCAAAATGTTACTACAAAAGTTAAATAAAATATTTATATCCAAATCTTTTACTTCTGCATTTAAGCACTTTTTGAATAGCAAAGTTTTTTATCAAATGTTCGCCTTCGGGAAGATATTCAAGATGTAAAGCAGTTCTCAATGCTTGGAGAAAACGTTAGAAAAGCTTCGCATAGACTGACCATTTTTCCTAAAATATCTTTAGAAAATTTCCCCAAGCTTTACAGAAAGCACGAGTAATTAAAACAATCGACATTTACGGATCTGATTCTATGATTAAAAGTCGTACGTGCTAAGTGTTCACCTAAAGAAAATATCAACATTTTTAAGGTTACATACACATGAGAATACACGACCACCTGCGTTGTATTATATGAAATTTATTTCGAAGTTTATTAAGTATCTTTCTTTTATTTTTAAAATTTTTGACTTGTCACTCGTGCTGTCAGTGGATGACACAAATTAAAATAAAATTGTGACTTTTTATAGGCTTACTTGCTTCTGCCTTTGAGGCAAGTTTTATTCCCGTCAAATGTTCGTACAAATTTCTAAATATATGTGCCTTTTGAAATATACGCCATTTACTTTCCTTAACACCTACATAATACATGATCATAATTGATAATTATAATTGTTAGTATGCTCTATTTTTTAATATCATTCATTATTTATTCTGAAGAAATGAATGAATGATATTAAAAATAGAGCATACATACAATTAAAATTATCAATTATAACCATGTATTTGTAGGTGTTAAGGAAAGTATAATGTATATATAATGATATATCTTGAAAGATTATTGTCTTCATAATTCATATAAACTTTCTCAGCATAATCAACGCGCTTAAACGGCAACATTTTTATATGCCTAAAGAAATCAGAATTATCGATGTCTTGGAAGCGATAGATTAGATTCTATTTTTGCTACTCTAAAATTCCTAAATGTTAATAGAATAACAATACATACTAGTATGCGTTTGTACATTTTTAAACAAGTAAATTACGCCGTTATAGTTATTTAGTCATTATATTCACCCTTCTCAAGATAAACGTATCTATCAAGCAGTCAGGACAATTAGCTATCACTACAGAAAAAAATCACTGATTCTGAAGAAATACTTAAAATATTCGTGATGCTTAATTGATACATTCTTTATACAAAAGCATTATGAAACTTTTCGAAATGATGACTTCACCTTAAGAGAAGTGCCTCTTATTGAAATGTTACCAAAGCTCGTTATACAGAGGAAGGATATATGAACAGTCTGCAGCAGGTGTTGGCAACAAACAGCTTTTAGGCAAATAGACATGAAATTAAGTTCGTACACTAAAATAGAAATGGGAATACAAGTATTTCTCTCACTGGATTTAACTTTAACAATGAGATTACTCGACTATTTCGAGAATTACTAGACCTGCCATGCCTCTTTGTCGGTGAATATAACGTTAATAACATACTCACAAAGATGACACTGTATTTGTGGCAAACTCAAAAGGAAAACTGAAATTTTAGACAGGGGAGGCAAAATGAAAGGACTAACCATTAATTGGTGAACATAAAATAATGTATAGGTGGGGACAGTCTAAAGCATGAGCTAGACATCCAAATTAATCAGGTGCTACTTATTGAGTGAGGTGTTAAAGGATCGATAAAGAACGTTAGAAATTAAGGAAACTTTTGGGCTGTAAACTAATGTCTACTCTCCTTGAAGGAGGTGATAAAATGATCTCGGCTCAACCCACTTTCCCAAGGCCCAAACATCGGTATTTATTTGAGATTCCATTCTTAGTCAAGCCGAGAACTTTTTCAGTCATATATGGTAGGGAATGCTGGGCGAATTCACTAAAATTGAAGAAGGCTTGTAGCATTCAAAATGTCGGGAATATTAGAGATAGTGTATGTAACAACGACCGACATGTGGTTCTGTCAATGAATATTGACAATATCATAAACGGTGCATTTAAAAAAACGAATAACTGTAAAGACGACTAGCAATTACAAATAACAATTAGAAAGAGATGAATGACTGCGGAATATAAAATAGTATCTACCACAAAATGTATTACAGATAATCGTTGAACAAACAGAAAATATATTACATAGAATGCAATTTTTTTCCCAAGCTTGAAGCTTATTTACGTGAGTCATTCAGTTTATCATTGCTAGTGATTCGTTCCTTGCATTGAGATCATAACGAATTCGTTTACGATTTCTGCTGTGGGGTTTTATTAAATATCTACTGATAGAATGCGTTTTTCTTTATCAGAAGGAAATTTGAATTTGCTGCCTGATCAAAACAATTCAAAGATCTGTTCCATTATTATTAAGAATTTATATTAATTAATTTTTTATACAAAACGTTTGATGATGTTGTTATTCTATTATTAAGTTGTACCTTTTGACGTTGTGAAAACATATATTCAGATTTTTTCTAGTTGTCTTCGGAAAACATTTTTAGATAAGTGAATACTTCTTAATTACAACTGAAACGGCATAAACTTAATGTATGCTCTATTGTATACAGAGATTTTGACGCAATAATATTTTCTCTCTTTCTCACTCTCTCTCTCTCTCTCACTCTCTCTCTCTTTCTCTCTCTCTCTCTATCACTGAAGATTTCAAATTGGAACTATTGCTCACATAAAATGTAAAATCTGTAACAACTATTTACTAAGCTTTATTTAGTACAGCATAAAACTAAATGAAGGCAAATGAGATAGGAAGATTGTGTGACTTTCCTTGAAAAGCAATATTCGAAGTAATGAATTTTATCTGGGCTTGAACACTTACTTCTGGAACAATACTGATATTGAAAATTTTAGCTTAGTATGACACACGGCTATAAACTATAATGTGGCTCACTCAGGTTCTAATTCACAACAGTAATCATTATGTCCCGCGTAACACCTACTACAAGGCAAAGGTTTTCAAATAATTGTCTTTTCAGTATCTACTCAGCCCTTGCTACTTCTCTAAATTTAGTAGAAATCAAGACCAAATGAAGACAACAGAAAGATAATTGTTTCAAGCCAATATTTTCTAGTAGACTTGCCTGTCTAGTCAACCAGAATTTCAAAGTCTTACTTTTCCCCTAATTGCTTCCTTTTTATTATTTTTGTCGTTTATAAAGTGTCATAAATGAGGAAATGATGTAAACATATATTTTTAAATAACATATGAGAAATTTTATAAGAAAGTATTGAACCAACGAATGAGAGAAGACTGTGAAAGAAGAAATTGAAGAAAATGAAATTACGAAGGTATGAAAGGAAAGATGAGTGATAAAAATGAATGACAAAGGAAAGAAAATCTGAATAACAATGGTAAGATATTCGCTTCTACTCACGGGAACGCGTTCAGAGTGACGCATTAATATTGTGTCGCATTTGCCCTACTGAAGAGACAAATTAATATTAAACACGAACGGAACGAATGAATTAGGTTGATAGAGGAAAAAGCAAAGAAAGAATTTTTTAATTTTGCGGGGGAAAGGGGTTTCAGTGAGAAACCTGTGAAAGAACAAAACATATAAAAGTGAAAATCGAAACCGTAACCAAAAAGAAAACAATCCTAAATAAAAGCGCAAAAAGGAAAAGAGAAAACCGTGTGTTGTCGGGAATAAAATGTAATTTCGAACCCGCTCGATTAAAAAAGATTTATATTTGGGTTTTACAAATAAGGCAAATATTTCTTCCAAAAGTATTAAGAAACAGTAAATTTTCTTATGAATAAAAGAAACGTTGATGGAATATAATGTCATATCAATTCTCCTATAAGGCTGGTCATTTTCCTTACAGAAGAATTGGAAACATGCGGCAATAAAATAATGTTGAAAATACCATGGATGAAGCATGTGATCAACTAGGAAGCTAGCAGACAAATAGGAACAAAACTGACACTTGTATGTAAAAAAAAAGCGACCGTTGGAATTTCTGAGACACATCATGAGAAATGAGAGATTGGAGAATTTGGCACTCATAGACATACTGAAGTGAAAGAGAGCATCGCGAACAACCACCTACCTAACAAGGTTGTGTAAATGGATGGCAGAACAGGAACTGGCAGAGATGGTAAGGGAGTACACCTTTAGAACAAGGAGGGATAGGAAATTGTGGAGAACCATGATCACCTACGTTCTGAAGGAACATGTCACATTAAAGATTTTTTTTAATGTGAGTGAAACTAACATGATGTGAGAGACATTGTCAATCCTATTCCGTCAGAGATGTTCTGCATGTGTCTAAAGCAAGTCGATGAATTGGAGCTCTAAGTTGTGGTGGTTACAAGAGATAATTTCATTTCATTATAACTAATTTACTTTCACAACATTTTTTTGTATGCACTCGTGTTACAAATAATCACTCTGCATGTGTTTCTTCGTTTGCAATACAATCATTGTTTTCTCTACTTCGTCACAACTAAAATACTGCTAATAGGCGTATCTCTTTTAACTCTCTTTCTATATACAGCAGCTAGTCCTGGGTAAAAATAAACCACAATCGGCAGCAAGGCCTCTAACTGGAAGATCGGAGCGTTTATGGAGTGTGGAATCGCCTCTTAATTGTAGCGTGGTGAAAGAAGTCGAAGCTTAACAATACTTTTCTAAGTTTGCAGTTAGCAATGGAACAAGTTATTTTAGTTGACGGCGATAACAACTATAAACTCCGGCACATGTCTAAAGAGAAGTTTGAAAGAGAAGGAAAACTTGAAGTATCCATTTCTATTTCTGACGAGTTGCAACAAAGACTGCTTTTGTTAAAGTAAACCTTCCCCAATTATCTTTGTTATTAATTTAACTGTTTATGTTTATCAGTTTCGATATATTTCACTTAGTTATATGACCATTCACTAATATTACTCATTTACTGTTGAGGATGGGAATAAATGATATTTTTTGTTCTTTTTGGTGTTTTTTTATCTACTGGAACAATTATTTTGGAACAACATGAAAAATATTTTTGTACAACTATTTCGGAACGGAGGGAGTACATCATACCATTTAATATTTAAATATACAGCCTCCGTTCTGCTTACGGCTAACAAACACAATATTTGTGAGATATAATGCTAGACTAACCCGCCTGAAGATTGAAGACGTAAATCGAAGTAGCGTGGTGAAATAATTATATTTTTTAAGATAAATGTTCTTAATATTGCTCTATAGTTTAGGTATTGAAATCTGCTACGACTCGTCAATTTCGGGGAAAACTTTATCTCATAATTACTTTAAATAAATACCTATATATATATATATATATATATATATATATATGTGTGTGTGTGTGTGTGTGTGTGTGTGTGTGTGTGTGTGTGTGTTGTAATAATTACTGTTTTATCTTTACTACCCTGCTACCATTACTTTGTGCGATGCTAAGATAATCTTCATATCTGTGTATGATAGAGAAGTGGAGCGAGACAGAAAAAGACAGTAATTAACAATCAAGGACACCCAGAAGACAAACCCGAAAGTAGCAGAAATTCAGAATACATATAATATCCATTGGACACGAGTGGATAAATTATTGAAACTATAATCACATGCTTGGTGTTGAACATGTATATTTCCCAAGGCACCAATGGTCAGTTTAAAAACCAAGTTTTCGATTACCAAATTTCGAGTTATGCAGGCGCATGCAACACTATTTGAATTCCTTTTTTGTTCTCAGCTTAAGAAAGTTAAACTTACACACATAAAAATATTTGTGTGTGCGCACGCGTGTGTGTGTTCGCGCGCGCACGTGTGTATATATATATATATTATTTTCAGATTGTGTATCTGTAATGGAACAAAATGAATAAAAACACAAGAGGTAAACATTATTAGCGGACGTGTTTCGTCTTCTGATGGAATGTATCAAGGTAAAATTTTATCCATCAGAGGACGAAACGCGTTGGCTAAGAATATTTTTCCTCCCGTCTTTTTATTCATATATATATATATTTAAATAAAAATAAAAACAGACCACTTTAAGTGGTCTGTTTTTATTTTTATTGGTCTGTTTTATTGGTCTTTAAGTGGTTTGTTTTTATTTTTTCTTTAAATTATTAGCTCTGATTTACATTGAGCTCTCTGGATTTTATCCTCCTTGGGTCTACCCATACGGATTACCTAGTTTTTCGTAAACTAAATGATTAAATAAATATATATATATATATATATATATATATATATATATAATACACACGTGATTAAGATTGCGTATAGACAAATAGGTTTTTATGAGTATCTGAATGATTGTGGAGGAACAAAAACACTTTGCCTTTAAATATTTATGTACCAATCTGTCTTTCTATCTGAAACATTTTGAGTCCCTTTGTCATTTGGTCCGTTTATCCGTGTACTTTATTTACATCTCTTTGTTATTTTACATCAAACCATAGATAGATTTTTCTATATCGATCTTTAGAAATTTCTCCTGTTTACAAATACCAGAGAAAGAAGAGAAATAGAATGAACATACATGCGCACATCCATTTACATTTCTCTCAAAAATATTTTTAATTACATTGATAGCTGATATCATGATTTTATTCAAATTAAATTCGTATCTGGTGTTTTGTTGCATTCTTCTATTTCCTTCGTTTTCTCAATTTCTCTGCAGACGTTTTTATAAAGAAATATTTTATTTCATTGGGATAATTCATTTTCATTGCATATTTAAAAAAATTTTGACATTGCGATTAATATTGTCAATGTTTAAATTGCGTTTATATGTTTTTGTATGAAATCCTATATTTTAAAACTCACTACTTTCTAATTTGGAACAAATATAAATATCCTTCAAAAATTGAAAAAAGGGAGTTTTTTAATAATTGTTTTTTTTTTTTCTTTTCGGTGGATGTCAGTAAAATTTTGTCTGTGTTAAAAAATTACTTATAAGAATGAAGTCGATTTTTGAAAATCATGTCGTATAAATCAACATGGCAATTACAATGTCATTTAATGTCCTATCAGCGAGTCTTTAGTTTGTTTTTTTTGTTTCTGTTTTCGATCTGGACTTAATAGATCTACTGATATTTATACTAAAGCCTGCAATGTTGGTCATTTAAATCAAATATTTTTTTTCTTTACGTCCAAAATGGTGAACCGAAGACTAATTTCCTGCGTCTGTTGTCTGACGAAATTAAAAGTGTCTTCGTTTTTGGTTATGCCAAAGAATCCTACTTTATATGCATAAATAGCAGAAAAGGAAAGCGGAATCCAGACTTGACTTGTGACATGAAATAAGGCAGCCATAAATAAATGGTTATTTGATAGATCTTGTTATCAAGTTAAAATAGAAAACTTGTTTAAATAAAAAAGGAACAAAACTATAAAACATTTCTATTTGAATACGCTTTCTTTCGTTCTGTCTAACATTCACTCGCTCACGTACACGTACGGTGCGTAATGAAAATGTATTATCAATCAGTTTTTGTAAAGGTAGAAAAATGTTTGTCATTATTTTCCTCCATTTTTCAGCTAAATGCCTAATGCTTTTCATCTATTTCCAATGAAAAGAAAAGAAAATTATTAAAACAACTTTTGCCCAATTTTTAAAAGAGTTCTGTTCCAACTTATTAAAATGTAGAAAGTTTTAAAATTGAGTATTTCGCCAAGAAAAATACATAAAAGTAATTTAAACGATATTAAACAATATAAATCGCTATATATCTAGTCTGTCAAAAAGATTTAAATTCACAATGAAATGTCATTACCCACACAAAATAAAAAATATTCGTCTGCAGAGGAAATGGAGAAAAGAATAAAACAGAAGAATGGAAGGAAGAAAGTGCAAAATATACGAGTAATCTTAATAAAAAATGTGTAATCAGCTGACACTTTTAATAAGCAAACCATGTATTTTTGAGAGAATTGTAAATGGTTACCTATGTGTGTATGCATCAGTTTTCATTTATTCTCTCTTTTTAATATATTTTCTTCCACTGTTATTTCTCAAAAGGAGAATATCTGAATGGACAAGCAAATATTTCAAATGCACTCTACAATATCAAATGGGTTTAAATGAAAATGGAAGGATATTATCAAATTATCAGAAGTAATGAAATTGTCCAATAGACAGATTGACCGATAGAATATCGCATAAATATACAGTGGAATAGATTAAAAGAAGTGTTTTGGCTTCCCCACAATCGTTCATATACAAATACAATTAACTTATCTATAATTAAGAATACACTCAGAGGTCTAATCCCACACGCACATAAACGCGTAACCAGACACAGACATGTATATGTGCATATATGTTACAAGTCATTGTGAACTTATTTTCAGGATACTAGCCTTGATCAACTAATGGCGATGTCAGATTACGTGATCTCTGCCAGAAACTAACTAAAGTTTGCCCAGCACAGTTGCAGTATAGGCCATAGGTTAAATCTGACTGTTGAGAAACTGCAAATATATGTGGTCGGGCGTCTGCCCCAGGGGTTAGCTAGCCACTCTAGCATCCCTCCATCCAACACGCACACACACACACACATATATATATATATATATATATATATATATATATATATATATATATATATATATATCGGTAAAAATCCGTGATAAGTAATCCAAGTGAATCATAGTAATATAAAATATTAAAATTAATTTACAGAAAAAAAGCTCAATGTATTTATTACAGAGCATATATTACTGATAAATGAAAATCACTCCCCCTCAAGAATGGCCATTTCGCCCTTCAAATAGTCTTATCAACATAAGAAGTTTTATGAAAAGTGAAAATTAAAAAGTGAATCAAAATCCTTGCGTAAAAAATAGAGGAAAAAAGACAGAAAATTAACAACTAAGAAAATAAAAACCATTAAAACAATATCATTTAAAATTAGAGTGGAAAGAAAAAGGACAAAATGGAAAAGAAAAAATGGAAAAGAGAATAAGAAAGAATGAAGTAAGAAAGAGCAGGCGTAAAGATCTTAAAATGAAAATCAAGATGAGAAAATCACCAAATTCGTCTAGACATGTGCTGACCATGACCTAAATTTAACATGTGAAATCTTCATCAAAGTAAGAAATAACATTGCTTGCCAGCCGGTAAGAAAAATTAATACAAAGGAGATTTTAAAATAAATGATTTTTTTTAATTTTAAAATAGAAATATTATTAAAAAAAATTAAAAGAAGAAAAAAATAATAAATATTAAAAAGCAAATTAAGAAGGAATCAAAAGCAAAAATTGAATAGTAGATGAAAAGTTTTTTTTATCTATTATTATTTGTTTTTAAATTTTTAATTTTAAAATATTTTAATTTTTATAGCTAATTTCTTTTTATTATGAACTTATAACTAATACCCGGGGTTTATTTATTTATTTTTTTTTATCTATCTGTAATTCATTTATATATATATATATATATATATATATATATATATATATATATATATATATATATATATATATATATATATATATATATATATATAGCTAGCTTTACGTAGTCTTAGTTCGCTATGAAACCAAACTATTACTACCGCAAATGCTATTTTTACTACAAAATGAATACAAGCAGTATTTCGTGCTCAAGCGAGCAATGTTGTTTGAAATTTTTCACACAATGGCTCCTTTAATGAATCTCCAATCATTGTGGTGGTGTTTTATTTTTTCAGGCTGAATTGTTGCTATTAAATAATCCTGAGTCATCGGTTTTCCTTTCAATTCTCTACCTAAAGCATTCTTAAGATTCTTCCAAAGATTTTCTATCATATTTAAATCGGAAGATTCGGCTGGTCATTCGAGAATGCCGATTCGCTTACTGGAAAAGCAATTTGAAACAGAAAGTGCCATAAGGCAGAGATATTATCATGCTTAGCTGGAATATCCGACTTTTTTAGTTTCCTTAGCGAGTTTTTGAACGGCAGAAGTTTAAATACTCGAAAGCCAAGACAGGTCATCGTATACATCCGACCTTCAATGATGTCTCGGTTTCTCTTACTTTTTGGCAAAATTTACGCCCATACTGAATAGAATTAATTTTCAGTTTATTTTGTTGCAAAGTTGGCAAAATGTTCAAACCTTGTCTTTCAAATATTCTCATTTCTACTGCTGGAATCATGTTCAATGTTGCACTCATCACTAAAAATTGATATTTTAAAATGAAGGATTTGTATCTAGCACATAAGTTTTTATATTTTCTTGTTATAGATGTTATAGATGTTATTATAGACACAACATTTGGACCAAGTACGATCTGGCTATCATCAGATGTTCATTGTTTAGCTGACATGGAATTTCCGTTGATCACTATATTATGTAGTGCAAGTGATATCAGTTATAGTAACTGGAAGTTCAGTACAAGCTCGGATTCAGTGGGCTCATGATGAGTAATAACAAAAAAGTACAAGATAAAATATCCTTAGACATGAACAACGGAGGGAGAGCAATGTACGCCTGAAGGTTAAATAAAGAGTTCAGTTCGAAATTCTCTGAAGCTTACCCGGGTAAACACTCGAAGAAGGCCGGAGAGCCCAACGACTGAAACACTGTGATAATAGCAACAAACATGAGGAAATTTGTCCGAATCTAAATAAAGATGACTCGTCACCCCAGAAATTCAGACGGACATATTTAGATTTCAAATGTAATTCGTTTGCACTTAATTCAGTGGTAAATATTTTTCACGTTGTACGACTATTTCATAAGCAAAAATTGTATCAAATTTTCTTCTAATAGCTACACACTTACTGCTTAGCGTTTTTCATCATTCGCAAAAACTGAATGAATTTACATTTTATCTTAGATTCCTGGATAAACTGCACTAATACCCTTTCGTATGGAACCGTTAATCTTAAAAATACTTCACCGGAGGTTGAATGAAAATGTTTGATGATCTAATCATTGAGAATCTAAACAGGACAAAAGGAGGATGTATGCACACTTCCGGCATATCATTTACATGCTTTTCATCTTTTCATAGATGTGTGGCTGGTGTAATGGTTATCTGCGCAGAAAGTGACGCCTTCGAATCGAGTTCTGATTCCGGTCGATTCCATTTCGTTCATTTTGTGCTAATGGCCTTTTAAATGCATAGATATATGGTTTAAGTAGCTAGGAAGTCTGGGCTCTCCAGTCTGAAAAGGATAACTCTGAATTCAAAACTAACCTGAAGAGCAATTGGCACCGTTAGGCTATCATGCCATAGACTCACCGACTGCTGCTATGGTAGCAATACACGAAAGGCAACAACAACTTTAAATGATATTTACTTAGTTTTACGTAATAGGAATGATTATCGATTTAAAGATAAACAGTTTAAATTAAGGTTAAATAAGAAGATTGCGTCGCGCCAATCCTTCAATTAGAACGGTTTTGTTTACCTTGAAATTTTGCATTTGAAATTCTGCCTTTTATTTGGGATCAAACACTGACAATTAGATGTGATGGAAATATAGAGTAACGAGCATAAAGATCGGAACGATGCTAAGAAAAAGTCTAAATGTGAAATAACTTTTTATTTTAAATCTTCAAAGAACATTTCTTTTCGAATGTTATATAATTATTCTTATAACTTTATCAAAATAATTTCTTGAGCTTTATATTTTGGAATTATATAATTTACCTTTATATCCTTGTTTTTCCTTGAAAAAATGTTCTTTGAGGCTTTAAAATAAAAAGTTATTTCACATTTAGACTTTTTCTTAGCATCGTTCTGACCTTTATGCTCGCTACTATATATAGACCTTAGCCACCACTAGAAGCACCCTTTTATTTATTGCTAAAATAATAAAAACACATTTGTTTCTCATGAAGGCACCAGAATGGGGCTCAAGTTTCCACTAAATTGATATCCTAATATTCATCCACATTTGTGTGCCGAGAGCGATCATAGCTATCCACAGCTTCTTCTCCCTCGTAGCTTTAAGCAGCACTTGACTCTTTACTGTCTTTCCATATCCTTGTCCACCCATCGATTCAAACTCCTTAAATAAGCTGCTCGTCGTTTCCCTCTACTCATCTGTCCCTCAATATATCCACAGTGAGTATTACCTTTTCTACCCCATACTTCCTCATAATGTGTCCGAGAAATTTTAACTCTCATTTTTTTTAATTTTACTGTTCTCAATTTAATTAGAATTACCTCGTTGTTCACATATTTTGTCCATGGTCTTCTTTGCTTCCATCTGTAGAACTACACCCCTGTCGCTTTGAGTCTCTTCTTCTTCTGTAAAGAAATTTTCCAGCATTCCCTACCATACAATAAAATACATATGACTAATACTCTTTTGTCTGTTTCTAAAAATATTCCTGTTTCTTAATACTTTTAGTTTCTGGGAAGCCCCTTTCACTATTCTGATGTGTCTTCGGATCCCCGTTACATTTTCAATCGTGTGTTACTATTAATTCAAATATTATTTAATCGCAGCACAAAACTGGCGTCGTGATCCCATCAATTTGCAGTTGAGCTGTCTTGATATAGCCGTAAATTCTATAACAGTTTCTTCTTTTGCCAACTTTAATCTGCAAACATTTAAATGCAATGTCAATCGCTATCTACTGTCCACCAGATTATTCTCTTCTCTTCTCTTTTTCCTACCATTAATGTTTCTGTTCCTAATTCTTCCGCTCCCTGGCATTATTGCCTTGCTTGGTGGGCATTCCTATTAAAAACATTATATCCGTAAAATATTATGATATCTCGAAGGTAAAATATTATATCTTCCTCTCTATTTATCTCATATATGCTTATTGCATAGAATATGCAGTAACTTCAGTAAATACGCACCCTATTTACACTATTTACATTGTTCGGACTGTTGTCCTCATCACTGCCATATTCACAATTTTTCGGCCATTGTAAATTCCGGCCTTCCTCAGGTGATATACGCTGAAGTTTCGAATCAAACCCTTCATTTCGTCCGGCGTGGTAGATTGTGCTTGTTCCACGTGCCATACCGTTTCCGGATTTCAGTTATCTCCCTTTAGTAATTCAACTCTCCAAGTTTTTGTTCATCTCTGCTGTGGCCAGGAATTGAACTCAGAAATTTTGGGGTCAGATCAAATCGCTTTTATCCACTGGGCCACTTGGAGAAGGCCGGAGTGTATAACGGTCGAAACGTCGTGAATATGATAATAAATATGAGGACAACTGTCCAAACAATGTAAATGGTGTAAATAGTTACAATAACTCATCTCAGAAATATAGAGAGATACACACACACACACACACACACACACACACACACACACACACACACACATATGTATCTAATTTGTCTCAAATTCATTATATTCAATATCTGTTTAATTTTATTCACTGTTACTACTGTGTTTATCGACCATTTATTGAACTTAATCGAGAGTAATACGATAAACCATTCTCCAGTAATAAATGCATTGCGATACTTTGGCAATCGGCGTAAACAGCATCAAATACCGAACTATGCTTGCCATAAACAGGTCCAGTCAGGAAGAAAGAACATGGATATAATGTCTAACTTATGAATTGAACAAAGTACGATAGCATTTCAAAATGAGCTCCCTGCTAAGGAAATCCAATATGTTCAAGTTCATTATTGCCCTACAACAATCTTTATCGTATATGATTACAAATGCGCATCATTTGCTCGGATCACAACTTTTATATCATGCGTTATCAATGTGAATGTTAAATACATAATAAGATACTAAACTTGCATCTGGTCAAGGCTAGCGTTTTATGTCTCAAATTGCCACAAAGAAAGTTAAAATAACTTAAGCATATTAAGTTATAATAACTTAAGCATATTAAGCGTATTTTACTCAGGCCGACATTAATGGAGCCTTCGATGAGGATTGAACTTAGTATGCTAGCGATGAATAATTTGTTAACTAGAGAATGTGTCCTTAAAAGTCTAAACTAATGTTTAAATGAATGTCAGTATACAAATAGGAACATGGATTGTGTGCGCAAAGGATAATTACTCATATTCAATAGCATGACGTGCTAGAATGAAAACTGTGCACGTTAATTAGCATGAGGTTAAATCGCTACACATTTGTTAGACTTGTCTAAGGAATGCCGATACATAACGGCAATTAAGCGTTTGCAAGGTATTCGTTTTTCTTTTGAATACCCAGCAATTGAGATGCATGGGATGAGGCGATACAATCGATATTGCTGAAACAGGTTAGACGATCTGAAACTTTATCCTTCTATCCTCCGTTGTTTTTCCTATACAATCTACTCTTAACTAGAGAACAGGGAATGGCACTGTATTGTTTTTCTAACCATTAAATGAATCAAATCTTAGCATACATTTTCGCGGTACGGATAAAGACTGATCGTCAAAGCAAGATTACAAAATATTGAGAACCAAACTTTCTTATCATTTTTTTTCATTCAGATGCTAAGTAATATTCCCTTAAAACGTTGACTTTTATTTCACATTGAAATTGATTTCATCAAATTATTTTTCGAGTTCGAATCAAATTCCGACTTCATCCTGTTCTTCAATCCGAGATTTCTTATATCGGCACCGACACGGTAGTTTCTGCACTATCCGCACATTTATATACAGTTCTTCATTCGCTAAATCTTCTTCTTTTATGTGCCTTGACTCTTCAGGACGTGAACGATTGTGGTTCTTCACAACTTCCTACCCTTCGTAATTTTATCTCCTTCCCACTCCATGTTCTGCCATCTATTTACACAAGCTCTTTAGGTAGCTTACGTTCTGTTTTCCTCTTAACATTTTGACTTCTAGAAGTCATGCCAGTGTCAAATTTTCTAAAACTTTATTTGTCATAATGCGTCGCAGAAATTGTTTATTTTTGGATTGTTTTCCTTAAAACTTCCTCATTGCTGACATGTTCTGTTCATAGTATTCGTAGCCTCTTTCTGTAGAATCGCATCTCTGTTGCCTCAAGTCTCCTCTTCATTGGTGAGGAAATTGTATTGTATTCAGTGTCATATAGGATGCTTTATATTACATATATCTTGGACTGATATTACATTAGTTTAACTGATTTAATCTGAGTCTAATTAAATTTTACTATTCCTTAATATTATTTTTAGCCTCTGTGCGGAATCTTCCACTACGTCAGTACGCCTTCGGATTTCGGTGTCACATTTTCCATCATCTGTAAAAACACTTCCCAGATAGTTAAATTTTTTACATGCTTAATTCAAACATCTCCAATTCGTAGCTTGCATCTGAAGCTGTGGCTCTTGCTATCAACCATATTTTGACCTTTACTTTAGTCCTTTCTTTTCGCTTTCACCTGCTACTTTGTCTATGAGTTCCTACAGTTTTTTCTGTGTCTTCTATCAGTACAATATCATCTGCGTATATTAATTTCTAAGATTGTATCAGCTAATAAATCCTGATAGAACATTTATTTCCCTTAGGATAGCCAAGTTGTACAGGTTAAATAAATCAAGTGAGAAGACGCATCCTTGTCTTACGCTTCTTTCCGTCTTTGTGTAACCCATTTTCTATCCGTATGCAGACAATTTGCTTCTATGTTTCTGGTAATAATCTCGTCTCAAATTGAGGCCCTTCAGAGGATAATTATCTCTAAAGAAACTTATTTACTTAGCTTTTAACCTTCTCTGCATAAATCCCTTTTTACATTGAACATTATACCTCTTAGGCGCCTCTGAAATATTTACCTTGCCTATGAATTGAACAACACCTAAATATAGTTTTTATTGTGCAAACCTCAATATATAATATTGGAAAAGGAATAGGCTTCCATGCTTTAGTCCAACAAATGATTACAATTTATGAGATGCAGTAGAAAAGATATCTATTCGTATGTTTTGTCTGTAAGGAATTATAGTATATAATTATAGTATATGGAATTATCACCCTTGCACTCTTGAAGCTATGTGGCAGTATCTTCTTTTGTGACAAAGACCGACTCTTCAAATATAATTACGAGTCTGTGGGTGAAGAATAAGAACAGAGTACAATAATAATTCTAATCATAGTAAAGACATAAATACCCATTTTATATATGTTGTCATTTTGACGACATTTGTAAACTAGTAAGTAATAATCTCCGTCTTGAATTACGAATTGTTCTATATGGTAAATACGAAATTGATAATTTAACACATTTAAATTGCTGAGCTAATAAGATAGACGAACAATGAAGGAATAGCTTGTATCCGGTTTAATTGTTCGGTCGATTTTCCCTGGAATCAGAATACCATGTAATCACTTGCTAATACTATGCTACAACTACCACTTCTAATAGGATTTAAACTGCTTATATACGAACAAGTGGAAGAACTTGACAACTGCTATAAGCTGTATTTCAACTGATGAAATGATATATGAAAAGAAGCAATGAGGAACTCAAAAGAAAAAGAAAAATGCGAAAGGAAAATTCTATGTACAAGATGATCGGAATATCGAAGATTTAAATTTTTAGACACAGCTGTCAGAAGGACGTCTAAAAGAGAAATTAATCTTTTATCACAGAAGCCTACAATAAATTCATCTGTTCTAATTACGTCAAGGTGGTCTTCTTATCAAATCGCTACACCACATCCATCCAGTGTTGAACACAGGGCACTGACTGGGATGTTAAGGTTTCAAGGTCGTTAAGTGCACATGGATCTTCAAGATTGGGGCAAACTAGATGTTCCATAGTTTGTGATAATCCGCATTGGCAATATAAGTGACATAAACCCATTTCTGAAGTTTGTCTCTACAGCGATTAAAAGCTGTTCAGAGGCGATTTAGGCAGGATCAGAAGGGCCAGGCATTACTAGAGCCAGGGGAAGTGGGTCTATAGGACCGAAAGAGAGTCTGTGTTCCATGTAGTTAAGGTGGCTGAACCACAGGGACAAACACTGACTGGGAGCTATGTGGTTCAATGTAAAAAGCTGTGTCTTGACTTGAGACTCTTTGTCATTGGTTCACAACCGTGGAGTAGATGACGAGGGTCAATTTCTTGCGTCAACTTCTCGAGTTGGGAGTAGACTGTCCCAACGACGTGAACGTTTTTTCCGTGGACTGCAAAGAAAATCGACCCTACCTTCTTACATAAGAAGGAGCAATGCCAATAACCAAATAGAAGTTTTTATAAAAAAAATGAAAATCTCAGTTTGAAATTCTTTTAAAAATCAATTATAATTTTTTCAAAACTTATTTTAAGAAAATCATAAATTATATTGTTTAATTAAAATATTTTGAAACAAACTTAACTTTCTGCGCCGAAAAGATGTAGTTTGAAAATAAAACAAAGCAGGTCATAACATTTTGCGTCACTTGACAGGTGACGAAAGACATTTTCATGACGTATTGAAAGCTTACGTGAGGATACTTTATTCTACGGAAGGAGAGAAGTGAAATTATTTAGAGTTAAATGAACAAATTATTTACCTCATTATTTTTAAGGAAAACTTTCAGCGTTCTATTTTTTTTGTACTTAGCTTTTATCTTTACGTTTACGATGCTTTATGGAAAATATATTACAAAGAAATTAAAATAAGACTGTTGAGAGTGAGATTCAATTTCATAAAATTGAAATAAGACGACTTGAAATTGCAATGAAATATGTAAATGAAATAAATGGTACTTTTAAAAATGTAGTAATGTTGCTGCTGAAAATGGCTTAGGATGATGTTCAATTTTTTTAATTAGTAAAAACGCTAATTCAAAATGTTCAACATGTGTTTTACACGAATAATTTGCAATTATGAGATAGACGTTCAGCAGAGAACGCTTACACTCAAGCCACGTGACATTATATTGCTTGTGACCTCCCGTACTTTTTTTAATTACAGCCATTTTAACGATTTTCTATGAACACAAAATTATATTTCTTAATTACTGCAGATCTGATTAGTTAAAACGATACAGTTTACAACGCGCTAAAAATATCTGTCTCATAAGGACACTTACGAAACCTGATGCAGCTTCTAATTTTATAATATTTTAACAACTTAAATGTAAAAATCTATTATAATTAAAGAAATAACAAATAATTGTATTAAAAATTCATTTTTCATCGAAAAAATTTGTTGCTTTCAGAAAATATTGTCCATATTCATAAAAACAACTAAAAGCAAATAAAAGCATTTCAAATTAAATAATATTTTTGTTTTATTGAGTTTTGATATATTCGGGGCTGATTTTCAGGTAGAGGGGGTCCAATTTAAAAATAATAACATGATTTGCTTTCCTCAAAGCCTTGTGCTTTTAACTAATATAATCACTAAACTGAATGCAATTGAATTTCTAGAGTTTTCATAAAATTAGTTATGGGGGGTAATAAATATAAAAAAGTATTTCTGCCATGACTTTAATAAAAAAAAACGATATTTATAATAATTTCCATCGTCTGTGAATAGTTTCCGAAAGTTTCATTAACATCCGACAATTATTTTTATTTTTGCAAGATTTTCCAAATTAATGTCTGTCGTACAAAAAAAACGTACTAAAAATTGTATGTTATTTTACTAGTTCCGGTGATACAAAGAGAAACAAGTTTTTTTTTAATCAAAATTTCGAATGTTCTAAAAAGAAGAAAAAATTTTAAAAATAATTAAAAAACAAACTTTGGTCTTTCCTCTTAATAATAACATATATATTTAGACGATAACATTTTGTTTTCGTCAAGTTTGGCATCTTTTTCATAATTCTATGCTCTTTTTTGCGATCTCATGAAGGTACCTATTTTAAAGCAATGGGATTCGAATTAGCCAATAATGATGTCATTTGTTAACCATGTATGTGTGTATATGTATTTACTAAGGTTGCTTTAGTCTGCCA
This sequence comes from Acanthosepion esculentum, assembly GCA_964036315.1. NCBI lineage: Eukaryota > Metazoa > Mollusca > Cephalopoda > Sepiida > Sepiidae > Acanthosepion > Acanthosepion esculentum. The sequence goes on from OZ038475.1 coordinate 84,198,137, forward strand.
CAATGACATATGTATGAGTGACCCATTGAGAATCAAACTCGTTACAGTTAACGATTTTGTAAACGAGTTTCCTAACTAGTTTTGAATGCCAACAATTTTGTTTAGTCATTTACAAACTTATGGAATATTTGTCAGCCAAGATCGGGCAAAAAGACACAATGTTTGATTTTTTTAAAATTGTGCTGCGTTAATTTGCTAGAGGTTGTGAAAGTTGTCTTCCTCAAAAGTCGATATTTGAAACGAACTTAAATTACTGCTTCAAGCTAATAAAACAAACACATCGTTATTTTCAGTCACTGACGTTCCTAGAACAAATTTCTTTACAAATTTGAATATTTTAAAATGAAAAAAGAATTACCATTACAAACTGGCGTGATGTCCACTCTTTCAGAATTAAAAAGGAAAAAAACACTGATTCATTTCAATTCCTATGATACTCTCTTATTTAGTGCAATAGAAATGTTGCTTATTTGGGGATTCAGTTTACTCTGGGAATATAAAAAATAAATCTTAACACCTCCGAATTTTAAAGGCAACATGGACTGTACTCTCTTTCTAGAAATCTGCATCTTCTGTAATCTCTTTCTGGAAATCTGCACCTGCTGTACTCTTTCTGGAAATCTACATGTAAATTTACAAAATACATAATCCTCACGACGGTTTCCGTACTTTTACATTTGCCGGCTCGACACGCAAAAGCACACAAATGCGGTGAAAAAGGGAGAAAATATGATTAATATATTTGATACGTGGATCCACCAATACGTGGATCCCTATCAGCAATGATTTCAATTCATTTTCATCATAGTTTTTACAGATACATCTGAAGACGCAGGGGTCGAAATATAATGTCAGCAAACAAAGCATAATGAATAACAAAGATTAAACTTAAATTCAATTAGCTTCAAGGTTCGGTTTTCGCTCTAATACCTAAATTAATCTTCTTAACATGAATTTGATATATGAACAAGTCATTCTCATATAATGATGCAGTTGTCCGAGATATGATCACAAGTGATACTGTCAATTAAAAAGAGATCACATCATTTAAATTACTATTAACCCATTTACATTTTATAATTTAAATATATTCATATTTATGATTGTGAATTTTTTTAAAATTAACATGATATAGTTGAAGTAAAGGTTAATTAAATATTTATTATATATATAGGTTTCAGTCATAAATAGCTTCCGTTTTTGTTTATCAAATTTATTCTTGAAAGAGTAAAGAACAACCATATTTTATTCAATTATATAGTCACCATTATTTGCAATGATATAGTGCCACTCATTGGGAAACACTTTGATACATTTACGTAAAATTCGACAAATTTTAATCTATCTATCTATCTATCTATCTATCTATCTATAGATAACTATATCTGTCTATAACTATCTATAACTATCTATATTTATCTATTTATATCTCTCTATATCTATAATTTTATCTCTCTATATGTCTATAATTTTAGCTATTTGTCTATAACTATATCTCTTTATATCTATCTAGCTATATCTGTCTATATTTCTGAGATAAGCTATTTACATTTCTCGGACTATAATCCTCATCTTTGCCGCCATATTTATCACAACGTTTCGGCCGTTGTACGCACCGGCCTTCTTCAGGTGGTTAGAATGTCGAACTGAACCCTTTATTTCGCTCGCGGGAGTAGACTATTCTAGTTCCACGTGCCATGTCTAATGGATGTCAGTAATCAGTTATCTCCTGTTAATTCCCCTCTCCAAGTTCTCCACCGCCTTAACCAGGTATTGAACTCACTCTTTTTGGGTCCTGTCACTGGATCTAACTAACGCCTTTATCCACTGTGGACACATATCACAGTGGATAGTTATATCTATCTGTCTCTCTAAGTATATCTATCTATATCTGTCTATAACTATATATTTCTATTTATAACTATATCTATCCATATTTATCTATAACTATATCTATCTATATCGATCTATATCTATCTATCTATCTATATATATATATATATATATATATATATATATATATATATAGAGAGAGAGAGAGAGAGAGAGTAAAATAGGCAGCATATACTTTTATATTACAAAGAGTTAATCATACCTTGAATCAATTAGCAATATTATTATTGGCGAAATCCCTTCGCTAGTAGACATAATTATAAGCATTATACTACTAATAATCCACTGAATGATGAGATCCTTATGTATAAAATGGATATGGTGTATTTTTAATTTTTTAACCTATATATATAATAAATATTTAATTAACCTTTACTTCAACTATATCATGTTAATTAAAAAACAATTCACAATCATAAATATGAGTATAGTGTATTTTTTAATTCAGCTAGTACTTTCAAATGCTTCACGGATTCATCTTCAGGCTGTATTTTTTCCTTTAGAATCAAAACTGGAAGACGAAATAAATGTGTTTTTCCGACCGAAGTATGTTTTTAAGAATGAGCTATTTATTAACGACTATGTAGTGTTGGAGCGTGCAAATAGCAACGCTAAACTTCAAATATTACAAGTGATAATTTTTTGAATTTTGTAATTTGGTAAATCCACGAATTTTTTATTATAAGTGTTTTTCAGTTAATATGACATGAACTAATTAGATAGTTCAATTAACAGAGTGATATGTCTTAGTAGTTTTTTTCTCAGGAATTCTTTACTGCAGATCAATTGTTTTTCATGAACATAATAAAATAGGCAGCATATACTTTTATATTACAAAGAGTTAATCATACCTTGAATCAATTAGCAATATTAATGCAATTATTGGCGAAATCCCTTCGCTAGTAGACATTTGAAAGTACTAGCTGAATTAAAAAATACACCATATCCATTTTATACATAAGGATCTCATCATTCAGTGGATTATTATTAGTATAATGCTTATAATTATGTCTACTAGCGAAGGGATTTCGCCAATAATTGCATTAATATTGCTAATTGATTCAAGGTATGATTAACTCTTTGTAATATATATATATATATATATATATATATATATCACTTTGCGTTTATTTCGTGTATTTCTATTCATTTCAGCTGAAATGTAGCTTCTTGGTCAATTAATGCTGAATGTTTCTATATAAGAAAATGGTTAATATTAATATTACTATTTTCATTACATAATAGTTGCATGTTAATGAAATCGCTGTAACTATTTTGTATAAATAATTGTAGCTCTTCACTAGATTCACTGTTTTACACAAAATCCTATTCTAATATTCTCGCACTTCTATACACACTAATCCATACAAATGTCGTGTAAACAATTGTATTGGATATTATTGGAAAATCTAATATCAAAATTTCAATTAATAATAAAGGAAAAAATCGCTATTCCATTAACAACTTTTATCGAATGAAAAATTCAGAATTTTAATGAATCCATCAATTTTACGTCATTAAGCGAATCATGCTAATACAATTTACGTAATCATAAAATAGTTTTATAATATTGAAAAGAAAATATATGTAAATAAACACAAATCACATAATATCTCCTGAGAAATAATATGCAACTTCAAGTACGGATTGAAATAAGATAAATTGACTATTTTAAATATTAATAAGTATGCGCATATTGAAAATATGGATGGAAAATAGTAATGTTAACATTTCATTAAGCCACATGCGAAACATTCTAAGAAGGCGGTGACAAGTATAGCGAATACGTGTAGTATGTTTGAAATCATATCCGTACTGCTTTTCTAGTAAGTGTAATACCATAGAAGTGTTAACATTTTTTAATCAATATATACACACACACACACACACACATACACACACACACACACACATATATATATATATATATATATATATATATATATATATATATATATATATATATATATAATAAAAAGACTTAAACACTAATATTCCATGGTCATAATTTATTCCATTGGAATCGTAGACGATCCAATACATCACACCTACAAATTCAAAAAGAAAACAGAAAAAACATCTCCGAGAATAAAAAATAAAATTTAGTGAGAGTGTATGTATGAAAGTGTGGGGCGAATGCTAGAGTGAATGAAAGCCAAAGGGAGGGGTAACAGACGAGAGAAGAATAGGAAGGTCTAAAGATGAAGGGGGCGGGGGACTAAAATTTAACAGAGAGAAGTTTTAAAAGGGAGTTGTAAAGACGGTTTAAGTGAGAAAAATATGTATATTTCCAAGTGTCTGATACAATTAAAGATACACCGGAAGAGTGCATACATTTCTTGGTGACATACACACACAATAGACGATAAAATTGATAGCGGCTTGGATTGAGGAATCGGATAGCCGAGTTCGAATTCCAATCGAATACATTACATTCACTTACTTGCTAATAACCCTGGGAAAGGTATAAATCCTCTTCTTCTCCCCACAGCTATGGATAAATAGCATGGATGGCAACTGGTCTACCGCAGAAAGAATGCTTAACATTTCCTGACTTAGTTGTTAACGAGTAGTCAATACAAGAATTTCTTAATTATTTGTTTTAAAAATATTCACACTACGTGGTATTTCGTATTAAACTATGCCCTACATCAGAAATGTTAAATCTGATAAATACATCCTGCTTTGTTTGGTAACTTTTAAAAATTAAAAAGTTTTAATTGAATATTGTAAACTTGATGTCTGTAAGAAAAAAGATAATTTCAAAATTCTAATCAAATTTCAGAATATTTTTTTATGTTTAAAATCTTTTTACCTTTCATAAGAGGTTAAAGGCTATGAAATAATAAGTTTCTTAATAATCGATAAAGAAATTCATCAATAATCATTATCTGCTGTAATTTTAATAGATTTTTTTTAATTAACAAAAAGGGAGAGTTTACCATGTATGTGCGTTTTGTTACGGAATATCATTCAGTAGACAGTCTGTATGTTATGACGTCACTTGACTGGTTAAAGATGTTTTCGTGACCGATTTTTAATTTTAGATAGATTTCTAATTTTATGTCCTTGCTAGCATAAACGTTATTTTTAATAGGTGCACATATTTGACTAGACATCGCTTTGTGTTTTTTAAACAGTTAAATTCATATATACCAGCCCAGAAACATCTAAAATCTTATTAAAGAAAATTTACGGTAGTCTTTTGATAGTGTGTTCTTTTAAGAAACTGTGTGGGTATTGCAACTGGTAGTGAATTGTTGCGGAGAGTCGATTCGCTAAGCTGAGTTCCAATTCCACGCTGCTCTGTCGCTTTCAATTACATACAAATGCTATTGGAAAACACATTAAATCCTCTCTTCTCATCCCAGTTATTAGTTAAATACCTGGGTAGACTGGGCTCTCTAACCTTGAATGGCAACCAATCTAAGAGAAGAAAAAAGTAAATTTAAAACCCGAGAATCACTGACAATTCGCAGATAATAAAGAAAATATGTCCAGTCACGATTGCCTACGTTCTGAAGGGACAGGACATACAAAACTCTCGTCAGTAATTAAACCTGCAATTCCTCGTTACTTTAGGGAAGCCACCTCGTAGCCAAGTGATTTTACCGTTTCAACAATGAAGGCCTCTAGAGCAAAAATAAGTTATTTTTGTAATGTACATCTCTTGTTACAGTCATACTACTAAATGAAGAAACGTTACATGTGTCTATCATCACCTACCATCAGTAAATAAAAAATTGTGAAAATAGTTACTTTTACAGCGTTAGATTCTTCACAATTTTTATCACAGAAAAAGCAAATCTGTAATACGTGTTATTGTTCTCTAGATTAAAATGAATCCCTTCCTTTATTTGATATTTCATTAATATAAAAATGAATATTCTTAACAGACTGAAAATTGAATAATTAAAAATTACATTGGCGCCAACGAAAGCGAAATTAACTAGTTTTCACTTTAAATGTCATTGGTAATAATTATAGCTTGTAAAATAAATAGAAGCAAAAGTAACAAAATATTACTTGCAGATATGGTTCTTCATTGATCAGTATCTGATTAAAAACATGAAAACACCAACTCTGAAGTATAATAAACTTGTAGAAGCGTTTTGGCAAGAAAAGTTTGTTCTGCGATTTAGATTTTCAAAGCGCTAATTTGTGGAACAATTTTTATATAATTTTATTTGAGTGGGTGCACACTAAGGAAAACAAGTATTCAACTGACCTCATCTGTTTTTCAAATGGACACTATTTTTAATTCAAATTTGTGCTCCAAATTAGTTGTTTGAACGTAATTCTCTTTCATTCAATTAAATTCTTTTAGAATGTCTTCTGTTTTCCTCCTACCGAGATTTTACTTTATCCTCTTGAACTGATACTATTGACGTCTTTCATTTTTCTTTTTTAATAAATTTTCTCTCTTCTTTTCCTATTTCCCTGCCTTGATTACGGCTCTGTTCTCACTTGTTTAACTTCCGGCCCACTATATTTAGGAATTTATTATTTTAATACATTGTCAGTTTGCTTTTATGTGACGTTATACAGTAGCAACGTGTGATTTTTACTGGGCCTTAAATTCTTTATAATATTTCAGTACTAACTACACTACTTTTGTTGATTTCAATAATGCTGTAATGGGAATACTTTAAAACTTGGCTTTCTAATTCTTCTACTTTGTCTTAATAGATCTTTGCAAACATTACAGTAATTATAGGCGACATCTTTGCTATCATATTCCACAATAATTTACTTCCCTGTCAACTATTCGTCCAGGTTTAAGCGCCTTTCTGTTTTACGCTTTTCTCCATTTGGATAGGCTATCTGACAGATCTATCTTTACGATGATTAGATCGTTAGATTGTCGACGCCTAAAATTATTTTACTGTTTCTATTTTTGAAAAGCCTGCTTCTGGTTTATATCCGATGTATAGAAGGCTGAATACATGCCGTTTGAATAATTCTGTCAATCACTGCACTTAAACCAGTAATGTCACCTTTTGTAGTGATTTTGGGTGATTTTCTGCACTCAGTTATGATATATTTTACAACTTTGTTTCTGTCTCCTTTCAGACAGCATTTGCTACTTTCTTTGGTCTTACCAGTTTCGTTTTGATGAAACCTGTTCCATTACATTTGTTCTCAGCTACTGTTATCCTCTTTTTCTGTTCAAATGATTTTACGCAAACAAACCCAGCTATTTTGTTTACTTCCGGAATTTTCCACGGAATTTATAATTTATTTCCCATTTTTCGTTGCTTGTTTTTTTTTGGGGGGGGGGGGTTTGTTTTGCTTTCTGTTGCAACTTTCAATTCTTTTTGCTAACTACATCCATCGACATCATTTCTGTAATGTCGGACATGTTCATTATTTTTCTAGGTCCTTTATCGATAGATTTCAGTCCTTCTTTTGTCCAAGTAAACAAGACTGTAAAATAACTAAATAAAGAAATTCCATGAATTTATGTCTTTAGAGTTTAGTCTCACCTCCAAACCTATTCTTTTATTTTTTATTTTACGTTCCACTAATGCAAGACATTTGCTCTTTCCAATTCAATGTCCTTACCTATTCACTCTTCGTTAGTTGAATTTCTTCCTGAGCTCCTTTGTGACTTAATATTGCTTCACATTACTCCATCCCAAGTTCTATTTCTGTATTTGGCTCTGGACGAATCTTGCCAGCACGGTTTTATTTCTAGATTCTTCATTATATGACTGATTTCCCTGATACATTTATGACCTTACACAATGTCAGATTTTACTATCAAAGTAATTTTCTTTCACAATAGCATCTGCAATAACCAACAAATTTTGATAAAATTATCGTACTATATTTTTCATATGGTAAGTGAATTTCATATTATAATAGCTGATTTTATACTTACATTAACTTATTTAGCATTGTGAAAGTTGATAATATTAGTCGTTTCCTTATCAGGAAACATTCTGCATTGACCAAAAAATCAATGCTACTTTCGGCTAAAATTTATAAAATCTTTAACCAGTTTTTCAGGAAAATAATTTTCTCAAGTCCACAAGCTCTTTCCAGTATTAATGGGGGCTTCCTTCCTAACCTTTTATTTGCAGTCGTGTGGAATATCAAATATTTTCATTATGTTATTTTTTTATCTTCAAGCTATATGTGCTATCCATTTTAGTTATGGCTGTTATTAAAAGTCCTCAAGTGAATGTCGCATCTCTTATTTGGTAAAGTTATTTGTGATTCTGTGGCGCCAACCCACGAGGTTTCATGACATATGGTTCTCGCTAAGACCAACACGTTTTATTTGCTGAAAACTATTTTTAATCATTGATCAGAGAAAGTGATTTCTGTATAACTTAGATCTTTCTGAACGAGTTTGGTGCTATGCATGAGATTTAAAGAAAAATCTTGATATGAGTAGACTATTTAAGAACATGGCCAGTCTTAGGTTGATGAATCAATTTACGGTATTTGGTGAAATCACATTTCACAGTGCATATTCTATGCCTTCTATGATAAATTTGTTATGACTGATCCATTCATCGAGGTATTTGGAGTGTTCGGTATTTAATAAATCTCCATCTTGAATTTTTATGATGGCTTGTAAGAAAACTATGACCTCAAAGAGAAACAAGTTATTTCAACATAATGAATAATGGGCAAAAATCGTTGTCAAGTGCCAAAATTATGAAATAACAAAAAATTGAAATATTGTCAAGATAAGAAAAAACTAGCAAGTTTTGCGTGTCACTTAAATAGATTTGAGAAAACTTTAAAAGGCAAGTAAACATATTATATAAACATATGTTTATTGTGTAAACATAATATTTTGTGTTGTATAATGTAAGCAAAGAATAAATAATATCAAGCAAAACATGAAAGCAATCAAATTACAACTTTACATTAAACAAAGAAAAGGTTTAGCGAATAAATACAAGAAAACTCATTTTTCAGCACTAGCTTTTAGCGGTGAATGTAAACCTGTATTTCATGGACATGATAGGTTGGCTCGAGTTTAGATGCTTCATGGAAATCATTAACCAACACGAATTAAAAGACAACAATGTGGAAGTGAGGTAATTTTGGGGGTTATTATTGTAAACAATAAAAGTATAGGACCATTCAAAATTGATATTGTCAAGATAAATGCAGAGAATTATTATGTTTTTGGACATGACGTTATTGGGTGGTACAAGTCACAACCAAGTAGCTTTATGTTAAAGAGTTTATTCTTCTAAGACAATGTTATTTCATATTTATCAAAACTGACAATTGCTCACCTTGTCGAAAAATATTTCAAGGGTACCAAAATAATAGAATGCTATTCATTCTTCCTGGTCATTTATCCAATATAAAACTTAAAATAATAATAACCATAATTAAACGAGATTTACATGAGAATGGAAAACAGTTTTTATTCAAAGAAGCGGTACAAAATTCAACATGATCAATAGGTGACTGATAAAAATTACGAATTACATATTAATATATGTATTTGTTGAACAGAGTGCTTTTGCATAATAAAACCTGACATAAACGAAACACGTTATTAACATTTTTAATGTGAATTGACATAAGCTGAAAGTCCTAAAATATATTGATCCTATAAATATGAACTGAAACTTTTTTAATTTTTGGTTGTTTAGTATTAATTTTTTGTGAAAACATTGACTTAATTAACAAAATCTAACATCAGATTACTCTATTTTTACAATTTTATTGAATACACATGGGATAGAGAGTAGTTATTTTAATTTGTGCTCGTTGAATTTTCATACGAGTAGCATTCATTGTGACGGTTGATCTCCTCACTAGACCAGGACTTTCCTCAGTACTTTTGCAGGTTTCCCCCCGAAGGTGAAATGAGTGATAGAAATTCTACTCAATCGTCCTGTACGTTGGTGTTTATTCGCTTAAGCTGTTCCTCAGTTTGGATCTAATATAGTTTTAATTTTATATTGAAATTGTAGTTTCTTCAATCTTCATTTGAATGAATTTCTGGCCGCTTCCCTTTCAATTTTATGCATTTTTTCACTTTCGTTGAAGATCAGGTAACAAGCCTCTTTTGTCCTTTTGTACTCTCCTCATTAGTCAAGCTGATTTTTATAATTTTATTATCTTGATAGTTTCCATTTTTCCACGGATTTCTCAAGCGTTCCAGGAATGACGGGTGCAATTGTGATTCCTGCGTTCCCCAATTTTGTCAAAGAGCAGACATTCTTTCAGCTTTTCACTCTCTTTCACTTCCCTTCATTTATTCTAGTGTAAGAACGGTATCTAGCACTTTACAATTATTCTCCTTGTTCACTGAGAATAAATCTTGTCTAAGCTAAATTGAGTGACCAGATGAGATTTTTATTCCTCCAACACTTCTGGATAGTGCATATAGCGTAGGATTTCATGGTCTACCACAGTTGCTTCTACAACTTCTGATGGATTCAAGTTTTTCTCAAACAATCACTGTAGGTTAATAAACTCACAGTGATTGTGTATGCACAATAGGAAACAAAGGGATCTACTGTAATTATACTTGTGATATTCCTGATCAGTTACCTTGGATCCTCTTTGTGCTAGTCTATTTTGTTTTCTTTCTTTTTCTTTCTTTCTTTTCTTCTTCTCTCCCTTTCTTTCTTCCCTTCCTTTCCTTATTCCCTCCCTTTCCTTCTTCCCTCCCTCTTCCTTCTTCCCTTCCTTCTTTTCCTTTACTTTCCTTCCTTCCTTCCTTCCTGTCTGTCCTTTCCTTTTTTTTCCTTTCCTTCCTTTTTCCTTTCCTTCCTACCTTTCCCTCCTCCATTTTCTTCATTTCCCTCCTTTCCTTCCTCCCTTCCTTTCCTTTCCCTTTCTTTCCTTTTCTTTTTCTTTCCATGTCAAACAAAATAAACTGGTACTTGAATGTTTCATAATGGCGTTCTTCTCTAAGCCAAATCTTAACTACACTAATCTGACGTGACACGCGTACTTGTTATCTACTACCACACGAAATTTGCAATAATTAAGAAGATAAATTAATAGTAACACCATTTACCAAATTATTTGCTTTTCCTTTTAATCCTTTTTGTCTTTGAATGAAAATCTCGATTTTCATTTTCGTTCCAGATATCCGTCTCTGCTTCCGTAAGTACGCGCTGCGATACGCGCAATTGTTTCCTGCCAAATTCTGATTTATCGTTAAATCGATGATTTGATCAATACCTTGTTCAATCTGGTTTACTTCGGAGTTGGAAATAGATTAGGATAGTAAGAGCGAGCTTTAGAGAAAAAAAAAGAAAATATGAATGAAACGGAAAAAGAATAAAGAGAAAATGAATTAAAGAATAAGAAATTAAATAAAAATGATGGAGAGGACAAAAGAAAAGACGCAAGACAGGAGAACTGATAAAGAAAAGGAGCCAAAAAATAAATTCGGCGTAAAAGAAAGAAAGAAAATTGATCGATCGGTTAATTCTAAGTAAGTGGATTAAATTGGACGCTATTGTACGTCATTTTCTCGCAAGGATCCTAATCTCGGTCAACGTAGTTGTACAAATCAGCAAGTTATCTGAGGTACGTAATGTTCAAACTCTCTTGAACGTCGACTGTCTCAGATCTATAAGCTTTCTACACCGATTTTATCAAAGAAAGCGCTTTACCTTAAAGAACCAAAAAGCATCGAGGTAAGCGGATAAGTCAGCTTCAATAGAGTCTGGATTATCAGACCCAAGTACTAGCGTTTGACCCATAGTTCAGCATAGCTCTCGCAAGTTGTCTTCGACGTGTGATTATCTCCAGATTCATTCCTTTTGATTCAGTTCGACTTATTGTTCACCATCAAACGTTCATAACTGGTAAATCAGTTTAAATTGTTAATTCTCCATTATTCTGTTCTTTTGATGCGTTCTGCTGAACACGTTATACACTTTAAGAAACCAAAGTCATATACAACTATAATTAAATCATGTGAAGTTGATTTAAATAATATTTTAGATAACTTTCCTTTACTTGTTATTTCATAACTCTTTCCTCTATAGAAAGAAAGTCATTATTTACGAAAAATAATTGTGAATCGCGCCTGAACAATTAAAAAGGAGGATTAATGTTTATTATAAATATTGTTTTATTTTAACGTTTGTTTATTTTAAACACTATTTTAAACAGAAGTGGAAGCAGAAAATATTACTCATCTTATAGCAATCTGCTGAATATTTAATATTCTTGTTAGAATTTGTTTTAACCTTAACTCATTCGATGTGATAGTCATTTTTTAATCTTTAGATGAACAGGTCAAACAAAAAATGTTACGTTATCATTGGAAGAACAGAGTTAAAGCGAAAACTTTTACGTCATCTTTGGATGAACAAAAGTACAGCGAAAAATGGTACATTATCTTTGGAAGAACAGAGGTACAGAGAAAAATGTCATATCATCTTCAGAAGAACAGAAGTACAGCAAAAAAGTTACGTCAACTTTGGAAGAACAGAAATATAGTGAACATTATGTTATATTTGGAAGAATAGATGTACCGCGAAAAGATTTACGTTATGTTTGGAAGAACAGGCATAGCGGACAACATTACGATATTTTGGAAGAACAGAACTAAAACAAAACGTTATCTTCAGAAAAAAAAACAGAAGCAAAGTGAAAATTGCTACGTAATCTTTGGAAGGACTCAGATTCAGCGAACAATATCACATTCTTATAAAGTAATTTTTAGAGCTAATTCAGACTAACAAAATAAAATAGTTTATTTTTTATTAATCGGTTGGTTTTCTTTTGCGATTATTTCAACCGATTTATTCCTATTCGCATCTTTCAATTTTCGGTATTTTTTAAAATCCTATTTTAAAAATAAATTCCTTTCAACCTTGTTAATCAGCACTTTTCTGCATATTTGCTTGTCGTCGATCACGTGACAAGCATTTTGATCATAACTATGTGTTCTACAGTCCGCTTAGCTTTTTGTTTCTGTCACGTCACACTCTTTTAATGGTAGGGAATGTTTTGACATGCAGAAACAAATATTAAATGAACTTTATTGTTTAATTCAACTTGCATAATTATATATACAATATAAACAAAACTTTTGCTATTTCTAATAATTTAAAAATAATAATAGTTGTATAATATAAATATATTGGATATTATTGTTATTGTGATAGCTTGTCTAATTTTCAGTTTTCATATCAATATATTTCTTATTGAAATTTATTGGAAGTGTGTTCTCACAAAATTATCTCATTTGAAAGCAACTATTTTCTTCGTTTTAATATTAAATTTATCATGACACTTCGGCAATTAACCAGATGTACAAACGTACTCCTTATGATGTGAACATCTGTTTCTCATTATTTAATATTTTTCTTTACAGGTCAGATTATGGATGAAAATAGCTTCTATAATTTTTAATGAACAACCTAATGTGAGTGTGCAGTTGTTTTTTTTATTTATAAGCAGATGGACAAGATGTATTTACATTTGTGTTTTAAGCATTCACACTAATTCAATACAATTTTCTAACTGTATGAACAAGTTTCACTTAATTACTTTGGGGTAATTTCAACCCAGGCATATAGATTTAAAGACGAAAGAATTGGTGTTTTAACATCTGAAAGAAGTGGTTGCAAATGTTGATCACAGAAGAAATCTCACAATACTGGAGAAGGTAAATCAAAGTAAGTTTAATTCTCATCTAAAAAGACTAAATATTTTACTCTTGCCTCGGATTCTGCTCTTCAACTTGAATTTCCAGACACCGCATCTAAAATAAATAATAAATCTGCTATTGCATTCCTGTAATAACTCTTCAGATCTTCATTGAAAATATGATTCCTCTTTTAAATCCTTGCTATGTATTTAACAAAGCCCAGCAAAAAGGCATCGATATTAAGTAATATCAATTGCAGTCGATGGTTCAATCAATATTATAACAAAAGACCGATGCATCATTAATGATGCTTTCCCGTTTTCATAGTCAAGCACTATCAATATTCACTGATGAAAGATTTCAAAACTAAAAAAATCATTTCCCAATCGATTAGATACTAGATTTATAATAAGCTCTTTATACCATATTAATATTTATTTTAACAAATTTCAATACTATATGTTAAGATTTGTAATTCAGAAAAAATTAAGGTAAGCTCTACTAAGTTGCATGATAGAACATTTATATATGAAATAATAGTATCGGACGCATGTCTAATTCTTGCTAAATACATGTATATCTTTAATATCGTATATATCTAAAAAGAAGAATAGAGAAAAAGTGAATGATCGCATACGACTACTATTGTTGCGTATGCCATCTCCTTACTACATTACTCTTAAATATGGATGAAAATATAGAACAAAAGTAATAGTGTACATTATATATTGCATAAATTGCCATATTATTTTGCTTTCTTATTTCAAGAAAATAAATTTTTGTTTTCAGTATGTTAAACGTAGAGTTCCCGATATTACGTGATCACCAATGAGATGCACATGTCAGTATGTGGAAAGCATAGCATTGGGAAGATGTTAGTACAGAAACTGAGTTACGGACTTAACAACAATCTGAGTGTATCGAGTATAAAAAATCAATTTACCTTTAACATGTTTTAATGCCAAACTGATACAACAAATTTGAAAAACATTGAAAAATAAAAACAATTTGACTACTAAAGAAGAGATTTGCACCATCAGAAAGTATAACAAATTTCAAGTATAAGAATTGGCAAACTGAATATCACATTTAACAGAGATATAATTTTGGAATAAATAACTACTGTCAGCGAGATGCAAGGGGTACTGGTGCAACCGTAGGCAATCAGGATTGGCGGTAAAAAAATTTACAGTATAACAGAGACATCTTATTTGAGATATATTTTAGGTTTTAACTGTATGATCAAATTGTATTCATAAACAGTAAGGCTCAATTCTCCAATATATATATATATATATATATATATATATATATATATATATATATATATATATACCCTGACGAGGGGCCGAAGCGATTTCTGGAGGCTCTGTCTATGAAACTGATGGCAACATCAAAAGTGATAAATGTCATATTTGTACTAATTTCTCTCTGTCTCTTCACACACACACACACATATATATATATATATATATATATATATATATATATATATATATATATATATGGTTAATACAATACAATTAATTAATGGGAGAGAGAGAGAGAGAAAGGGGAAAAACACTGTACCATAACTACGCATCTGCTGCCATTGCCCGCTCATGGGCTCTGCAAAAATTGACTGCCAACTACGAGATTACTCGTATTCGGCAATTTTTATTATGATGTCGACTACGAGTTAACTCGGGCCAACAACGTTTTTATTCGCAGTGATACTTTTTAGTGTGAAAAAAATTTTAAGACTTCAGCTGAAGCTATAAGTAAACTTATAAAAGTTTTATTAACTAAGTTAGCTATTATAAAGTTGCATTTGAAGTCAGACTTCATAATTGACCTCTGGCAATTCAACGTGTTGAACAAG
The DNA here is from genome assembly GCA_964036315.1 of Acanthosepion esculentum. Lineage (NCBI taxonomy): Eukaryota > Metazoa > Mollusca > Cephalopoda > Sepiida > Sepiidae > Acanthosepion > Acanthosepion esculentum. The sequence continues at coordinate 84,213,493 of OZ038475.1, forward strand.
AAAAGCTTCTCACATTGCTGACAAATTTACTTTGGGTATTTGTTTGTCCTGTCTTTTCATGACTGATATTATATACCTTCCTATACCGAGGGACTTGTTTATGCATTGCTAATGACTCAAGGTACAAGTCAAGTCCTCCTATTGACGGTAACATTTATATTGAATCCAATGTCCTTGTATCTACCATTTCATCCCAGCAGATAAGGATACTTTCTTCAGTTGTATACACACCTACGAAATGCAAGCTAACCAATGTTCGGTAATTGAATGAAACATTGCTTGGGAAAGGTGGATGTTAAGGACATTTGTTACCTAAATCGTATATACTATATAGAAAAGTGTACTTGGTTTAAGTATCAAATATATTTAGGAACTTACCAGCAGTTTGAGTTGACCCAATATACAGAAAAATAAAACTAATAATGTGACCCTTAATATACTATCGAACACAAAACACATAAAAATCTAAATTTTATGAGCGAGGAAACTGAAATATTTTTTTCAAAATATCCGAAAATGTAAAAACCAAAAATGTTTGCCAAAAATACAAATTTGACTCTACAGTAGAATTTGTGTAAAAAAATTAATTCATTTTAAGATTTTTTTAAAGATTTAATTGAATCAAAATTGCATTTGTCCCAAATAAATTGTATAAAAACATTCCTCGGATGATACTGATTCTAAATATATATATTTAATGGGACGCTCATATTTTAAACAGACACTGGTTATATATATTCAAAGACGTACCATTTATATTTGAAATAAATTAGCAGGTTATGTCTACTTTAATTTCCATTGAACAAATCAAAAGCAATCATTCAGCCTACATTTTTATCTTAAATAAACTCGAAATGTATATTGGAAAAATTATTAATTTCGATTTTGATTTAACTAAAATTTTTAAACTGTTGACACGACGTTCGATGTTGTGGTTTGTTTAGGTCAAAGGACACGGTCGATTCTGTGACTTGTTTAGGTTAAACGACAGATAGTCGATTCTAACATTTAAATTCTAATTTAACAAGGTTAAAATTTTGAATTTATTATTCGATTATTTAGATTCAGTTATAGCCTGTAACCATCACTTATCACAAAAGAATCCGATTTGCTTTCGAATTTTACATTATGACATGTAATTGTAAGGAATATATCACAGACATTTGTTTACATATGCAAATTACAGAGCTGCATTGAAGTTCACAAACGTAGTCAGTTTGGATCGTTCTTTTTATGATTTGCTGGAGAAACTTTTTACAAAGCGATACTTTTCAAAAGCGTGTTTTTCCTGTCTCATATAGGTTTGCCCTTGGCTCTTTCACCTAATACCCTGAAGAACAACACGCATGTGCCTCAAGTACAAAGATGGTTGTTGGATGTTGGTGTAGGGTGAGGTAATAAAATGTACTACGCCTCTGAATGTGTGTACGTTTAAATAAATGATATGAAAGCCTTCTGCGGATGATAGGATTCAGAATATATAAATATATGGCTTTACCGTTCAATATTGGAGAAACTCCTGAACGCACACAGAGCCAACTCACATTTATATTATAGTCATATTTTCTCTCTCTCACTCTCTCTCTCTTCACACACACACACCCACACCCACACACACACACACACATATACATATATATATATATATATATATATATATATATATATATATATATATATATATATATATATTGTGTTAGCTCTTCCATATCTGTTAAATTATATACAAATCGAGACGAACATATATAAACTCGTGTATTAATCACAGTTAAAATAAAATAAAAAGTACACTGATAATAGTATATATGCATATCCCCCTAAACACATTTATATAGGCACATCCCCCTAAACACATTTATATAGGCACATCCCCCTAAACACATTTATATAGGCACATCCCCCTAAACACATTTATATAGGCACATCCCCATTAATGCATATCCCCATGAATACATTTATATAGGCACATCCCCCTAAACACATTTATATAGGCACATCCCCCTAAACACATTTATATAGGCACATCCCCATTAATGCATTCTGATGAATACATTTATATAGGCACATCCCCCTAAACACATTTATATAGGCACATCCCCCTAAACACATTTATATAGGCACATCCCCATTAATGCATTCTGATGAATACATTTATATAGGCACATCCCCCTAAACACATTTATATAGGCACATCCCCCTAAACACATTTATATAGGCACATCCCCATTAATGCATTCTGATGAATACATTTATATAGGCACATCCCTCTAAACACATTTATATAGGCATATCCCCATTAATGCATTCTGATAAATACATTTATATAGGCACATCCCCCTAAACACATTTATATAGGCACATCCCCATTAATTATTGTTGTTTGGTAATATTTATTAATTTACTTAATGAATACATTAAGTAAATTAATAAGAACTACTATAAAAGTTAATTGTAAGAAAAATTATATTACTACGACAATAACGCTTGATGAAAATACTAAATGAAATTTTTCATCCGTAAGAAAATTGTTTATTCAGCTCTAGACGCAAATTAACATTAAACGAATCGAATGCATGTGGTCTCGGGCCTTCTTGCGAGGCTGTTAGTGATTTCCCTTCTTCGTAGGTCATACATTTATATAACTTCGTGTGAACCGGTTGTCTTGTGTGTGTATTTTCTAAATGTTAGTTGAGTTCACTCCCTTGTTTATGCTGGCGAAACAACGGACATCATTCGATGCTCGATTCTGCACTCGGTCGCTATGAGCCTACGTTTTAGTTCAGTCCTCACTTTACACACACACACACACACACACATACACACACACACACACACACACACACATATATATATATATATATATATATATATATATATGTACATTATTTTTTCAAACGTACGCACGCATTCCTACTCTCGTTGGGATAAACGAATTCGGTTTTTCATTCCCTTTATTTTACGGTATCGAAAGGAATTAGTTTCATAATTATTTCATTGGTTTTAATTATTTTTGTTGCGTAATACCTGAATAATCAATAAATTAATTTTGCATTATGTGTATGAGCTTGAATAAATCCTTTCATTTGCATTGTCACAGTCATCAAAAATAACTACGGCTAAAAAAGTTAAGAAAACAAAAAAGCTTTAAATTCTTAGTAAGTTACTAGTTTCTTTAATGCCAGGTATTTTTTTACTTAAACGAACCGAAAAGTGGGTTCAATTTTTTATTAATATTATTTTTAGTAGCAGTAGTAGTAGTATAGCTAAAGGGAAAAATAGCACACATAGATATATGCGGTTTATAGTGTTGGTGCTATAGCAGCTGTTGATAATAACCAAATCTAAACACGTATTTTTAAAAATAAATCACACTAATTTGACACACGACATCACAGAAATACTCCACATCACACATGAGCGTTATAAAGCATTTGAAAACATTTTGATACGTGAAGTGATAGGAGATTTGGGTGCCATATGATTTAACGGGAAAAAAATTAATGGACCACATTTCCATCTACGATTTGTCTGCTCAAATTACCGATTTCTTTTAAAAGAATAATCACAAACCAGGAGTGAAAAGTCCCAAGGAAAACTAAATAGGCTACCATTTACCAATTCACAAATTGGTCTGTATACGAAGAATGTGGTGCTGTATATCTGGTGGGATTGGGTGGGCATTATCTATTACAAGCTCCTTCCGCAAAAAAAAGGACGTTGAATTCAGACAGGTACTGTTCCGATTCGAATCGATTAAAAGCAGTAGTCGACGGAAAGTATCTGGAATTGTCTACTCCGAAATGTGTCATATTCCATCAGGACAACCTCAGACGTCACAGAAATTGGTATAGCTTGACTGTGCATATCCTCCTGCACCGTCATACTCACTCGATCTTGCAAATCGGATTACCACATATTTTGGTCTCTACATAATTCTCTTAATGGGAAGAACTTCAACACGCTGGAATCCTGTAAAAACTAGTCTGAGAAGTTCATCACTCAGAAAGATTCTATGTTTTGAGAGAATGTAATAATTAAGCTGCCTCATAGATGGCGAAAGTTAGTAGAACAAAAACATTAATTCTTACATACATAAACTCGAAAAGATGTAATCCCCGCCTCTTATATTTAATCATTGGTCCATTTGTCCACCAAAAAATAATCTACCAACAACCGACTTACTTACAGACTCGTATCACTTGACTGATTTCAATAAATTTTCTGATGAAACAAACACGTATATCGACTTACATTGCATCATAAAATCTATCTAATCACAGTGTCGTTTACAGCTTATCCGCGTTATTGTTTCCCATATAATATATTTGCGCGTGCGTACGTACGAATAGAAACATACGGAAACTGTCTCTCCTTTGCGGATATTACTCAACAGGTGGAGCCACTTTGATCTACTTGAACTCCAACTATAGCATAAGCGTTGTTGGAAATACTCCGAAAAGACATACATGTTTCATCCGATAACTTTGGACAATTAATAGTTACTGCCATCCGACGGCAAAAAACTGAACGAGATATCAATATATTTCACATACCCCGTATTGACTACAGTGCAACGTAATGATTCGTGGTTCTAGAAATTAACGAATATTTGCCTTTCAACGTAGAACAACAGGTAACAAGTTTAAACTTGAGCAATCTCCATTTATGACAATGAAAATAATTTCCATAGATAACTAACGTACTAAAATTTAATGTTTTTTCTGAGTGATATTCACCAGATTGTATTCTAGAAATGCTGTTTAAAAAATAAATCACCTCTATGATGTTTGGTATATTTTCATCACTAACAACTTTTCACTAATATATTGTAGTGAAGATATATTGTACAAAATTCATAAAGGAATTTGGAAAGATTCAAATACATAATATTTAAATATCATAGAGCTTTCTAAAATTATTTAAGGCAAGTTCATTCCTGTCATTGATTCATAGGTTATAAAGCTCTTTCGCATTTCCTTAATCTATTTTTCTCTTCGGGGGACTAAAGAGAAAAATTAATAAAATAAATACAATAATCAAATATAACGCCTTTCAACATAAACATTAGAAAGGTCTAAACCATTTTAATCCTAAGGAATCTAAGATCAGAATTCTTCCTTTCTTTGAGTATAGAGTCAATAGCTTTTTCTCATAATAGATGCCATTTTGAAGCACTAAGATATGGAAAATATCTACAGGGTATTTCTTTCTTGATGATAAGAGCTTTAAAATATGATTAATGTGAAAGAGACAAAAAAAAGAGAAATAGGAAGAGGTTAGTGAAAACAGTAAAAATATTTAATAAAAGAGCAATAATTTCTTATTAATTTCTTTTTCTTAAGTAATTATATTATTGTAATATATATATATATATATATATATATATATATATATATATATATATATATCACAAATGGAAAAACGTTTCATTGAAACGAGATTTGGTTTCGCCTTTCCAGGCTTCATCAGATCCCAAAACGAAAGAAATAAATATGTGTTTGTAGTTACATAAGGAATCATTAGTACTTTTTGCGCCAAGTTGGCGTTACTTGTGATGAAAGAAAAGAATAAAAATGAATGATTTTTTTAAAAAAGCCGTTAATAGGTATCCTCTATGTTTTCTTTATAAGTCTTAGTTCTTGACGAAAGTTATTACTATATTTTCTGTATCGAATTAAAGGTAAACCCTCATGTCATTTTCAGAATGGCTCGAAAGCAAGAGATTCATATAACCTCTTCTGAAATGAATCTAAGGCAAATCCTCATCCATTCCTTCAGAATTAGTTTAAAGTAAAAGATTTATATGTTTTTAGGTCTGTCCACGTTTTTCCCCGTATCGATAATATGGGTTTTAAATAGGATATAGAATCCCGACGCCTAATCAAATCTAGTTTCAATGAAACGTTTTTCATTTGTCAAATTGCCTCAAAACTTTGTTGGGAATCATATTTAAACATATATGTATGCATTATATACTTACATTGCTCATACACACACACACACACACACACATATGTCTATGTTTGTGCGCGTGAATGTGTATGTGCAATAGAGGCCCTTTTAACTCTGCACTCTGACTTATTCCTACGTGTCAGATTTTGAGCCATAAATGCGACGTGTACTATTGCGCATTGTTGTTACAGAACATGTGTGTTTGTATATATTTTGTTTCAAAAACCTTTCATCAACAAATATAAAACATACTTTACTCACTACTAGCCTTTACAATTGAAGAAAATCAAATTGTAACACTTTACAGGACGATTCTGATTTTGGCCTGTCTATAGAGTGGGTTATGATACAACAATCTTGGCTTGTGTAATAAAATCTCTTCTTTTTTTTTCAGACAATACCATGTTAATATCAAGCTACTCTCATCGATAGTTGACATATTTTGCAATGAAAGTTTGTGGAAGTAAGGAAATTAGTGAATTTCAACAAGGGCAAATAATAGGATGGCATCATCAGTGTGACATGTCAAATAGAGAAATTTCTAGCAGGAACAGGCGTATGGACTGGGCGAGAGAATTCGAGAGCAAAGATTATGAATTTTGGCTGTCTGTATTTTGGTCAGATGAAAGTAAATTCTGCCAGTATTTGAATTCGAGGCAGGTTTATGTTTGGAGAAATCAGAATGAGACTTGAAACACTGAATGTCTGCAAGTGACCATGAACATGGAGGGATTGGAGTAATGGTGTGGGGCGCTGTCTGGTTTGGAGAGAAATCTGAGCTGATTCTTGTTGACAAGCGGTTGAATGCTCCAAAATACAGTCAAATATTAGAGAAAGGACTACTCCTACCATTTGAAACCAATCAGATTCACAAGAATGTCTATCTTTTTCAAGAAGATGGAGCGCAATGTCATCCAAGCAAAGTAGCAAAAGCCTGCAAGGAATCAAGTTAGTGCTATGTGTAGCCCAAAGTTCTGACATGAATCTAATAGAGCATATTTGGGAGCACCTTGACCGAAAACTTCAAGAGTGTGCAACCAAAATCACATCAGTGGCAACCCTTAAAAAAACATTGCTAAAGGAGTGGCAAAATATGGATCAGACGATTGTTGATAACTTGATCAATTCCATGAAAATTCGAATACAAGCACTGAAACTAGCAAATGGAGGACTTACTCCATACTAGTTCCAAATACTGTTTATTTATGTTGAGTTGGAATTACGTAATTAAATTTTGAAACCAAATGTAGTTTATTTCTCCTGGCTAAAAACTTTTCTTAGGCCACTGTAGTATGTGCAAATTTATGGAAAGTAGATATTCTTTAGACTTTCTCAATCATCAATACATGTCTTTTCAATCTAGAATACCAATAAGTACATTAGTTAAACATGCATCACACTCACTCGGAGGTTAACTTGTAACTCATCGAAACCTGGTGCAATATAGGTCGTGACAACGAAAATTCAACAATTAATATACAGCAAATATTACAAATAATACCAAAATACTACACAATACAGACTGTAGTGAATGACTCCAAATATTCGAAGCTACTATTATACAAAAAAGCCGCCTGGAAATGTGAAAATGCAAAAGAAAAGTCGATATATGCTTCCTAAGTAAAAGGAAAAATCTCAATTTTATAAGCAAAGAAAAATGATTATTTACACTGTTTACATTTTTTTAGACTGCTGTCCTAATTTTTTCGGCTGTTGTAGGCTCCGGCTTTCTTCAGGGAAGAAGCGTTGGAATTTCAAATGCCTATCACCTGAAGAAGGCCAAAGCTTACAACGGCCGAAACGTCATAAAATGATTGTTAATAATTACTATACCTCATCTCAGAAATATAGACAGGTGTTAAAGAAAAATCATATTTTATAGTTGCCAAGATAATGAATCATCTATTTGCCATATTGCTATATTGGTATTACTGTTTTTTTCCATTATTCATTGTTGTTGTTACTCTCTTAATGTGTTTAATATATAAATTCATTTTTCATCATAGTTACGTATTTGAAAAATATACAGTATGGTGTCCAGTACTATCCGCGGTTTTAAACATCCTTTCAGACTTCTGAAAATTATCCCCTCATATCCGGGGAGTATTATTCAATTGCTGTGGGAAATGTCTTAGATATATTCCCATATTAAGAATTCCCCACAGAGAAGCTCAGTATAGTTCAGTTCAACTTTGCATCAACAAAACCTAACCATTTTTCTGTGGTGCGGACGAGTTCTACTAACATCTTTTAATTTTAGTTTGAATGTTTATTTGTAGCTTCATTTCGTTATTGGGTTCACCTCCTCCACATTTCATGTCATAATTTTATATATTTTTATATATTAAAAAAAATTGTATATATTTTCATTTCATGGATGTTTTAGTAGGATCCTTGTGAATATGTGGTATTCCCAGTCTTGATAATTCAAAAACGTATCCGATTCTTTGTTGGAGAAGAATTATTTTCCACCCTCCAACCTCTCTCTCTCACAGGCGGGATGTGGCGAGTCTCTCCCTACTCTATCGCTACTACCATGGAAAGTGCTCGTACGAACTACATTCCTTGGTTCCTTCATGGCTAGGATCCACCCTGCCACTTACATTGTAGCAAACCACCCACATTCCATCCCTATTCTTCCCGCGAACCACTGCTATGAGGAACAGACTCTCAAGAGGATGTTTCCCGATCTCTACAACATTAACCTGTTCAAGTCTAGAGTTAACAGTCATCTTCCCCTCCTAGCCATATAAACTATCCCTCAACATAAACCTCTATCTAGAGTGTCCCCCGTACCTTATACAGGGGGAACCTTACTGTAAAAAAAAAGACACAGTCCGAATAAACGAATAGCGATTCCTCTTAAGGAAAAAGATCGAATATGACGCTATTATGAACAATGTTGCGTACAGTCAGAGAGAGAATAAGATATGCCAGCAAGTGATAAAGCAAATGCACATCCGCGTTGTATCTATCAGTAAACCTATGTCCGCTTCAACAAACAAAGGGAAATAGAGAATTACGTGTCACAACAAAGATTAATGAAAACCAACTCGGATAAAGAGGATAATCCCAATTTCAATTAGCTTACATCGTTCAGGGCATCGGGAGAGCAAATGGAATATTGATCTTTGCTCTGTTACTTATCTGCTTTTATAGATGGCGTGAAGAGTCATACAGAATATTTTCTACAGATGTACCCTCTCTTCTGTAGGTGCCTCTCTATGCTTATCTTTCTGTTGAAGCCATGAGTTTGTTTGACTCGGGTATGTATGGTTGTTTATTTATATAAGCATGCCTGCCTATATGTTCGAATACATACAACGAAATGTTACATTAACGCGTATGTGCGCATCTGTCCGTATAAAGAGCGGACGATATTCTCTTTCAGATTCAAGTTTGTTCTCTTTTCCGTCTAAGTATGAACAAATATGTATTCATTTGTTTTGTAGCTCGTACAGATTTGCTTACATTAACTGTAGGCTGACACCCAATTTACCAAATCAAGTCATATTCTACTATCCAGACACACAAATGAAAGTAGGCGTTGAAAAATTCTCACCCCGATCCAATTCTCAAAAACTGACATAATAACATAAAAGATTTGTTTTTTGTTTATTTGTGTATGGGCTTCTTTCTCTGACCAAGAATATTTCTAAACCTCTTCATAACTCTCATGTTTTATCGTGTCCAGTCGATAAACCGTTTTCTTTATTCATGTCACTCTTCATGTCTCATATATATATATATATATATATATATATATATATATATATATATATATATACCACGGTCGTAGAAGTATTGATAGACAAACAGTTGAATTATGATAAAGAATGTTTATTTAGGAATTATTTTTCAAAATCATTTCTTTGTCATTGGTCAGTATTAATTCTATAGATTTAATATTATAAACTATCAGAACACTAACTTTTTATTTAGTCTATACACACACAAATTAAAGTTATAACAAATTTGCAAACAATATATATATATATATTATTAATAGAAATCATAGCTCTGTTATTATACATTGAACACTATTTTATTAACCAGTACTCAATATTTGATATTCATATATATATATATATATATATATATATATATATATATATATATAATTCTTACACTTCTACTGATATATATATATGTGTGTGTGTGTGTGTGTGTGTGTGTGTGTGTGTGTGTGTGTGTGTGTGTGTGTGTGTGTGTGTGTGTATTAATAAATATACGTATACAAATACCTATATTTAAGCGTGCGACTTAAGTTTCGCTGGTTTCCAGCTCATCGGGCAGAAAGTATATATTATGCTTTTTTTTTTATAAAATACACAGATGTCACATGGGAAGGACGATGTTTCATAGATGAAAAATAAAATAAAATATAGAATAAAAGATGTAAGAAATAAATTGTAGTGTTCATAAAAAAAATTAAAAAATTAAAAATTAAAAATAAATAAATAGAAATTTAAAATTAATTGTGGAGACGATGGTCTATTTATGATACGGTAACGCTCGCCAGGTTAAAGGCAGATAAGCGGTTATGGAATCTAAAGTTCAAAAGAAAAATATATAATGAAAAAGTTTAATTTAATCCGGCCTCGAGTATTTTAAGAGAAACGATTTCCTGTGTCTACAGGCTATCAGGAGCTAGCTCCGCTTATTAAGTAGGCCTACATCGCCAATATTTTTTAGGGTGTTTTTTTTTTCAGATAGACATAGGTTTCAATGTCCCCACTGCCGGAAAATGGCTTGGTTTGAGCTACGAATTCCTAATTTACGTGAGGTGTGTAGGCATCTGTTTTGATACTCCAGTAAAACTTAGAGAGTGCTGTGGCGTTTGTATATTTTTTGTTGCTAAGGGTCATCTTATAATGATAGAAACACCTTTTCCAACTATTAGCGGTAAATCCAAAATAAAATTTGATCTGACAATTGTGCTTGACGCTAGGCTTAGAGATAACTCCTTTATACATGCATTTTCCGTTCATAGAACAGACGGTACCTTTGCGACAATTACATTTTTGATCATAGCTACTAGTGCTGGTTAAGTATTTGTTAAGGGTTACACTATTATGTTGGGTTAAATATTGATCCAATTTTTTAGGGCAGTTGTAGCTAACCTTAACATTTTGGTTGAAGATTTTTCTGAGTGAAGGATTATGACTAAAATTTTTGTGTACTAACCTAAGAAAAGTTCTACCGATGTTGGTTTGGATGTTACTGTTGAAGGGCGGTTGAACCAAATAATGTTGCGCTTTCCATTCTTAGATTTACTATTGGTATTAACACTAGTGTTAGGGATGTACTTTATGCTTACTTCAATTTAATGCATCAATGTATTTGGTTTTGTATTTGTCAAAGATGTGTTTATTGCTGGGGTTATTGTAAGGCATGTACACTCCTCAGGATAGATCGAACGTAAATAACTTATAAAGAAATTTATAATCATACAGATATTAGTAAAAAAAAATCCAACCACCCGCCGTCTATTCTTAATAACAAATCTGTGCAACATAGGCTCTCCACTCATCTTCATACCTCATCTCAGAGCTATAGACACACACACACACACACACATATATATATATATATATATATATATATATATATATATATATATATATATATATATATATATATATATATATATATAATGTGTGTGCGTGCGTGTAGACAGACTATTGAGATAACATCTGGACTGCTATGGGAACGTGATTTTCCAAAACACTCATTCGCATTTTTCTTAGCCATTGTAGCACACTAATATTGAATCAAGATATATTATGATGAGACAAAGTTCAGGGGGTGGGGAGGGGTCATGTTTTTTTCTTCTGCTGAAGTGTATGAATTAAATATAAAAAAAGACTCATCTGAAATTAAAATCCTGTTCACTGTTTTGCGAGGCCGATAACCGTCACGCCACTCCGCACCAAATATCTGGATCCAATTATCTAACCGAGAAATTATGTAATATATGTTTATTGGCAAGTATCAATGTATTATTAGACCGCGAATCAATTTTCTGTATATTTTTAGATAGATTTATTTTCACCTTGCAAGATTCGTTAATTAGTAATTACCACAAATAAAGCAAACCGCATTTCAGTCATGGCTAGTACGTAGTCATGATTTAGTACCTGACGGATGTTACCTGTTGAGAAGATGAGTGCCACCAAGTAACTGCCCTTACCCTAGAATTATAAGAAAATAGCGATATGCTTATAATCATAAATCCTAGGACTATCCAACATTAGATGTGGTCTGCCCGAAAAGTAACCATCTATATAATATCTAATAAGGTAGCCAACCAATGGCAGGAACCCTTATCCTCCACAAAATGTTCTCTTTCACTTTTCAAAGCAGTATGTAAAGTTCACTTTCGGAAGTGCCATCAGCTGCTTCGTCGCGTTTACCTTAATCTCATCCACAGTCTAGAGTTTTCACCTTCTAATGGTGATGTTGGCTTAAAAAATCGCATGAACCCAAATCCGGACTGTAAGATGTGTTGTGAGTCCTAAACGATGAGATAATTTGCGAACAACTGATGAATGAGATGCGATGGTTAGCCAAATGCGTTCTCATGATGAAGTTGCTAGTCATCACTTGTCCACAGCTGCAGACATTTCTTCTTACTGCATTCCTCAAATAGCGTAGGAGTTTTATTTATTATCTCGCTTGGACATGAGGGAGATTCGTGGGAAAAACAATTGCATGATCTAAAAGCAAAATAAATAACCCTCAACATGATCTTGACGTTGCTTCAACTTTGTCAGGTCTTCTTCAGACGTGGAGATTTAGGTAACTCTATTGGTAAGCCTGGGTTTTTGTTTCCGTGTTATAACCATAGACCCGTGATACATCTCCACTTATGACGTTGCAATCTTGTGACGGGAGTTGCAGACTAAATTTTATCTTCACTTCATGACAAGAATCAAAATCTCTGAATCTAGTAGATTCTACAGAACATCCAAAAATCGCATTTTCTTTGACTGCGGCCGACACGAGTTCAATGGTATTAGAATTTAAAGTTGTTGAACGTTTTACAGTATGTGAAACGTTTTCAACGAATTCCTGGCTAAAGTTTATCCTGACATCGTTCATTGAAATATTCTGGAATACCTTATTAATCATTCAAATAGCTTCATGTCCAAGTTTCACGTACAAAGTTGGTTCAGATTCAGTACAACTACGACAGGCACTCAATACACAAGGTGATTTTGTGATGTCTTACTGTGATCCAAGAGTAGAATGCTTTCAAAAACGCACAATAATTTAGCCTTAAATGGCTTCCCGTAAGGGAACTGGTTCCTGTAATATTCGAAATAACAGGACAAATAATCTGGACAGACATCGTAAATATCTAAATATGTGTCTTTCTTATTTACTAAATCCATTTCACTAAGAACATCTTATGACTCAAATGACTATTTCATTTAGACTGTGCACACACACGCACACTCACAATAAATCAAGAAAGACCTTAAAAATCCTTCTCGGTTCATGAATATTTTATATTCATCTCTTTTGATCGAATTTTTTTAGAAATGGAATTATTATTAGTAGTAGTTTAAAATTGTGATTATTATTATTATTATGTGATGATGATGATTGCTGTCTAAATTGACATGACTCTATTAGAAATTTTGCTTTTAATTCTGATTCACACTCTCCCTTAACCAGTATATTAACTTGTTCAGCCCTCTCTCGCTTCCCCTTTTCTCTCTCTCTCTGTCTGTTTCTCTCTCTCTCTCTCTTTCTTTATTCCCTTAATATTTTTTTTTAAATTTACATTTAAAATTTTATTTTTCTTTCGTCCTTTTTATATTATAATTGTTTTTCCTTTTTCTTTTTTCTTTATCCTTTCACTTTTTTCTATCTGTCTCGATGGATTGATTCCATTTCTAAAAAACTTTCGGTCTGAAGAGATGAATATAAAAATATTCATGAAACAAATTATAACCGAGATGGATTTTTAAGTTTTTTTCTTGATTTATTATTATTATATTGCTCTGTAACATACATTGAGCTCTCTCTGGATTAATGTCTCCATTCGAATTATCCCTACCAATTGCAAATTTGTATTTCATATATATATATATATATATATATATATATATATATATATATATATATATATTAGATTCTGATGTGAGTTCGTACACCTACAAAATATAAATGTTTATCATTTTTTAACAAAACAATACAGTATTATTGTGTCATGAAATATTCAGAATCAAAAGGCATGTATTCGTACCGCATGCGCAATAATAGTGACAATTAATTCCCAAGGCCATATCAAAACGTAAGATATATGGAATAATCATGATGTTGTATTTGAATATATGGCACTATGCCAACTCATTTATTTGCATCAACTATTCTGTACAGTTCTGTGAGATGAACTAGTTTATATATTCTGTCAACAATCCAGTATCTTTTCCACGTTGTTGTTGTTCCCTATGATTTGCCTCGAACCAATTCAAAACCGCAAGAGATAAATGTAAATATAGATTTCTTTAAGCACTCATTGCCACCAAATAATTCAGCTCAAAACTATTTCCAGCAAGTGCAGCTAATATTCATCTTTAAGCCCCGACTTTTGTTTTATTTTGCTTCTTCAAAACTCCATACAGGAAACCTGACTTACTTAATCGAACGAGTCAATCGATTTACTGACATAGTTTGCTGCAAATGTATATATTTCAAATTAACCCCTGGCTGTTTGTAGAGTGTTAAAAATACTACCCTCCATAACATTATCTGCATCATCTCTGCTTCATCTTACATTTTTAACTTGGGTTTCCAATGCATTATGAATTCTCTCCACTTAGATCTTTACCTAGAATCTAGAAAGCCTCCATTTCATAATGTAGCTACATTCCACCCTCGTTGTTATATGGCATTTTTTATAGTAATGGGTAGAATGAAAAATGTTCGAGTAGATTCTAGAAGAATGTAAGCTACCGAATAAGTCGCCCACTCATAGAGCGCAGTCACTTCAATCATTTAAGGATCTAGACGTGCTTTGTTTCGTCTCCCTCGTTATTTCTATATTTCTCTTCGAATGTATGCTGTTCCAACAGATCATTTTATCCGGCATACCATTTCATGCATTATGCTTTCATTTAGACAACAAATTTTAGGAGATAAGTAAACAAACGAGGAAGGGGATAAAATTTGTTGGATAAACCCACTTACCAAAAATATGATCAAATGACTAAACATTACTTTTTTAATGTTTTGATCGGACTCATTAGACTTTCTATATTATTTTCATAGTGTAGAACAGTTTGCGTAACTGTATTCAGTTTAGTTTGAAATTATGTACGACATTATCTTGTAGAAATGAAAATTTAGTAATTACATATATCCTCTTGGTTATTTATTAAAATATTTTGAAAGCAGTTGTATTTCTATGGTTAAGCTACCGGTATTTTTATTGAATGAGGTTTTTTCTTAGTTTTCATCTTACTTTCATCGAAAGAGGATACATTAACGTTGTAGCTGTGCTTCCTACCAGCAGCAATGGTTTGTATTCGTACCAAAATATTAATTACGCTGACGTGCCAAAAGTTATGACATAGATGTCTAGTACCGTATAAGATTCTATTTAGCCCGGTGAAGTGCAGTAACACGAGGGAGCGGCGATTCTAAAAGTGGTAAAACCGTTGAGTAATGACATCTGTATATGTAAGGGCCATGTGTGCGAATAGACCACTCTATCACATCACATAAATACTCGACTGAGCTCAAACCTTATGGCCACACCAGTCATCAGAAGTCTCCAGGATGCTCCCAACCCAATTCAAAGCAAATTGTGCTCGATATAAGAAGAGGTCTACGGCCTCGTGAGTTCTGTACTCCGCCTGATCAGCACGAAACTAGAAACGTGACATCGGAGCAGACTACAAGTTTCAAATGTCTAGCATAAAATTAGTGATGTCACGTGCCCCGGTAAGGTGCTATGTTTGGTGTCGCGATAGGTTTTCTACTCCTATATCTCATGGGAGCTAAAGAATGCTTAACTGACCGGATGGATATGCGTCTGGTACCTTCTATATTGAATGTAGATGAGATTGGAACCAAAGTCGCTTCATTGTTACCGTAGACAATTCTAGGCAGATACCTCCCGACCACGATCATTAAGCATCCATGTTCAGCCACTGCGTCTTCCGTCAGATATTCTTGGCACAAACTTGAGACAAATATCGAGGGATGTCAAATGTCACACTGACTTACAGCATATCAGAGTACAAGTGATATAGATCTGATCATTTCCATGAAGTGAAGTATGGTGCTTCTGCCTACTATATCCTTTACATATGGCTATAATATGACCTTTCGCATGTCACTGTCAGCAAAGATTTTAAGTTTACCAAATAAGGCAAGCCCTCACCACTTAGATTGGTACAACACAGACTTGCGTTATACACATTCCCTACTAGGTAATTTGCTTTAATAAGTTAAGATTATTTAAACACTTCGGGGTTTGCTTTAATCTTTTTCCTTTACATGTTGATTTTCTAAAGTTCAGTATCAATAATAACAAAAATATCGTTTCGTCCTCAGTGATACACCACATTTTTTTATTTATCTCCAACATTTTTAACCACTTATTCTGTTCACAATGTAATGTCTATCTCATACTTACCAGTGATAAATATAAATATGGTCACTTTGTGAAAATAAGTAGAGCTAAAATCATCTGCCAAATTGCTCTATTTTCAGAACCAGTCAGTGTTTAATGTCATATTGACGAAATATCTTGCCAACCTGTTCCAAGTGATTAATATCTACTGCTTCACTGTTGTTTTATTATTAGCACTGATTTTAATATATGTTATGTTCACCTTTAAATCTTTGACAGGAAGTGCCTATGCCAGCAACATGATTATGGCTATAATTGTATACGTCTTTCAATCATAATTCTTTTGCGGGTACAACTGGAATTCATGTTAAATCAAGTACGCTTCTAAAACATTCTGAACATTCCCATTGCATTTAGCTATTGTGAGGTTGACATCGTATTACTTGTGCCGACTTAGTGAGAACAAAGGCTATAACCGGTTGCAGCAAAAGTGATTGGCGTCTGTTTTAAAATTTAAAGGCATGTATATCCCTTGGGAGAAGATGTTTTCCTATAGCTGTGTGTGTGAGAAAGAGAGAGAGAGGAACAGAGAGAGATACGCATATAACATAACTAAATAATCTTACGCTGATGTAAGAAAGTGGCATGTGATCACACCTGTTACGACAAAGGCTAGATCGTGTATAGTAGACGAAGATTTGACTATTTATAAGATTTTCCTGAAACTATCCACATATTTGGTGAGCACAAATGATGTCTTTATAGGCACAAACGACAACTACCTGAAATTCATTTTATTCGCACTTGTCTCTCTATTTATACGCCCTCTCTCCCTATATATATATTCCCTCTCTCACTATATACATATATATATATTCACTCTCTCTCTATATATATACCTCTATATCTCTCTCTATAATTATATCCCCCCCTCTGTCTGTCTGTCTGTCTCTCTCTCTCTCTCTCTATATATATATATATATATATATATAGTCAAACCTAATGAGCCAAACAAACCTACCAAGGTTTCACTTAGGCAGATCGTCAGGGTCAACCTGTATCTGTGCGATTATTTTCGACAGACTTTCATGTTCCTCGCTCTTTCTTTTTTAAAACCTTTTTTTCCCTTCGTGATTGATTTGGCTATTGTTAAATCAAGAATTCGAAGGTTTTTCGACACGAGTATAGTTACCTATATATATATATATATATATATATATATATATATATATATATATATATAGATATAACCTCTCTCTCTATATATATATATAGAGAGAGAGAGAGATCCCTCTCTCTAAATATGTATATATCCCTCTCTATCCCTCATTCCTTCTCTCCCGCTCACCTCTCTCCTTCCTTCTCTCACCCTCCTTTCCTCTCCCATACACTCTCTTTCCCTCTCTCAACTCATCACCCTCCCTCTCTCACTCCACCTACTTCACTCTCTCACACTACCTCCTTGCTTCCGTCACCCGACGTTCCTCTCTTAGAGAAGAATGAATAATTGTTGTTCATGGTGAATTAATGCCCGCAACCTTTTCAGATATTTCAGCTGAATTTTGGTCTGAAACTTCTATTGCATAATGTTGGCTCTACAAGATTAATGGAGAATATTTTAGTTAAGTGCATTGACAGAGAAGGAGTAGCTTTAAAATATATTTATGCAAATTTCAATAAGCGATGGATTTATTGATGTGCATTAGTATATTGACGATATATTAGATGGCAATATTAAGGCAAGTCAAAATCTCACGGAGCCTTCCAGGTTTTTCTGATGATTGTTGTTTTATTTGACGATTATGATAATGCAATTATTCAAGTATTTGTTCTTTTCGCTTTTCTTAAATCATAAATTGGCTTTTTTTTTACTTTTCTCGAGTGCCTTTCACATTGGATAACATCTCGGTAATTTAAAACAGAACCTTTATTTCAATTCAAAGGTTTATAATTTTCTCATTACATGTTATTTTTTTTAATCCTGCACAAAGCGATAATGCCACTAAAACGCAAGGGGTTAGTGAGAGTGAAAGAAAATGAGAAAACGCTAGTGAGGAGAAAAAGAAATAAAAGAACAGGAAAAGAGAAGATAGCAACTGACATTGCTCTTAAATTTTGTAGATTGTATTTGACAGTGAATCAAGAAATCAGAAGAGTTCCAGGGGTGAGAAGTAAGGGAGAAGAAACCGTGAAAGAGTGAATAGAACTTACAGTTGCATCTTAGCTATTTCAACAGTACAACGGTAACACTTAGTTGTCAATCTAGCCGTATGCTTATATTCATGCGCTCGAAGTACTAAGAATGAAAGCTCATTATAACAATTGCCATAAATATATTTGTTACATTCAGTTTCTTTCCTAAATAAAACCAGAACTCTTAACCATCCCTTCTTCCTTATAATGGCGTTCTGCCTCTACACTATATATTCTTGGATTCATTGATTAAGAGATTGAACTAAATTAATTTTAGCAGCAATTTTCTCCACTTGAAAATTTACCTAGTTATTTACTAACCGTAGTTTTGCTTCAAAGCCACAAGTACATGGCAGCTAATGGGTATAAAACCCATTTCCCAGCACCAATGATCCGAAAGGCCAGCTTGCTAATCATTATACCACGACGTCTCACTCTGTTAGAAGACTTGCATCGAAAACGTTAGTTTAAATCCTAATGTTTATTATTTTCTTATTATACATCTTCATATCTCGGTCGATTGATTGGTTTATTTCAAGATAACATATACGCTGATTCTTTCATTTAACTTATTCTCCAATATTATTTTAAATTTTGGTATATTAACTTTATTCCATGAATTCTGGGGCGCTGTTATCTCTACGTTTGATAACCCATTATATATATATATATATATATATATATATATATATATATATATATATATATATATATATAGGTGTGTGTATGTGTGTATGAGGGGATGTGTGTGTGTGTGTGTGTGTGTGTGTGTGTGTGTGTGTGTGTGTGTGTGTGTGTGTGTGTGTGTGTGTAAATATGTGCCTATGTGTGTACATATATGTGTGTATATGTGTTGGCTGTATGTAAAAATGTTTAAAAGAAAAAAGACTTACAAGTATTTATTGATTTTTTACCCCACTTACAATACTTACAATATTGTTTTCTTAAATGAATTACATTTTAATAATCATTATTAATGATAAAATATTTAGATGTTTTATGATTAAATACTAAAGTCATCACCTAATTTCTTTCTTAGAGAAGTTTCTTTACGAAATTCTAGTTGCACCCCTATATATATACATATATGGAAGTATACGGAAACATCTAAGAAGATATATGAAATTACCCATGTGTATCAGTACACGTGTACCTGTATAAGTGACTGCAGATGTGAAAGATCGTATGTGTATGAAATTCACATAGTTGAGTTTACAATATATGATGGAGCATGATCTCGAATATTGCGTTAAAATGCCACTCCATATTAAATTAATACTAAATTTTAAGTAATAGAATTTACCAATGTAAAAATAGTCACTAATCAATCTCATAAATAAAATTCAAACTGATAAAGATATCACCTTAATAATCACTTACTACTAGATGTAAACTTATATTTGAGAAAAAGTTTCTAGTGTTTTAATGTAAACTCTATATTTTTTTAATCGACTATTTCACATTAAATCCCCAAAATGTCCGTAATAAGGTTTTTTTTAAAAACTGTAACATATAATTAAATGGCTTAGACTGTTTAAACTGAAAAATTTACGAAATCTCAAAGTAAAGAAAAAAACAACGCCTATTCCAATAGAAGTTAATGACACTTTTTTACAACTTCTTTCTCTTTTTTCTCTCTTTTTTTCTCTCTTTTTCTTTTTTTCTTTTTTCTGTTTTCTTTATATACTTCTTTGTCCATCCCACTTCCTAATCAAGATATAACTTCCGTTAACAGATTTAAAGTGTCAATGTCTAGATTTCAGCGAAAATTTAAATTTGAAACAATAGAAATGTTACATCTAACTCAATGCTGTCTCTCTACCCCCCTACACTGCCCCCACTTCGTGAGTTTCCTTATTATTGCCCGTCATAAATGTGTAAATTTATTTTCATTTTTTCATTTCAACATTTGGAAATAAATCTGATGATCCACTGTCCTTTAAAAGGGCTGTGGTGAAATAATTTATTATATGGAACCTTAAAGCAATCTGTTTTTTATTTAAATTATTAGCTCTGATTTACATTGAGCTCTCTGGATTCTATCCTCATTGGGTCTTCCCATACGGATTACCTAGTTTTTCGTAAACTATATATATATATATATATATATATATATATATATATAGAGAGAGAGAGAGAGAGAGAGAGAGAGAGAGGGTATATATATAGAGAGATATGGGCTTATATAGAGAGAGAAGGGATATATATATATATATATATATATATATATATATATATATATATATATATATATATATATATATACCTGATGCTAATACAGTTTCTTTCGCTCAAGTTGCACACTATCAGTTTTATCATTAATGTCTACTTTTAATTTTAGCTACCTGCAAAAATGAAACACTAAACTCTTTATAATTATTTTATAATCATATAAGAAGACAATGTAATGTCATTATCAAGAGTGACAAGCCAAGATGCGAACTTTGAATAGGAGACGTCAAAACACATCAATTTAATTTTCTGGGAAGTATTACAATAGACGACGAAAAATGTAACATAAATCCGAAAGTGCATTGGAATAGAGAAATATATCTACCAAAAGTTAAGTAAAATATTAAGGAACATGAAATTTCGGTACAAACAAAGGTAAAATTATTCACCTGTTATGTAATATCAATCCCTAAATATGGCAGTGATGTTGGACAATTTCCTCTTAGAGAGCAAACTTGAGATAGTAGAAGTTTTATGGAAGGAAGTTGAGAAAACTATGGACGGAACATATGAGCAACGAGGAGGTTTTACGGACAATGGGAAACAAAAAAAGCATGTTTGCTTCGGATCGGAAAGAGCTGAAAATTCTTAGACACATAATAAGGAAAGAAGGCTCAGAGAAATTGACACACACAGGACATACAAGAGGGGAAACAGCGAGTAACTTAACTAACGTTATTGTGTGTATGAATAGCAGAACATTAACCGAGAGGAATAGTAAGAAGATAAATATTACTTAAAGCTGCAAAGGTAGGAAGTTATGGAGAGCCATGTCATGTAGTGACACGCACATAAAATCATAATATCATAATGTTATAATTATTCAGATCCCTTTGTAAATCTTTAATTCCTCGTTTATCAATTTCTTTTTAATGAATGCAATTAATTCCTTCAAATAAAACCTCATGTGTTTTTATCCTTATGATTGTAGACAATCAGGAAGTGTTGTTATTCACTGTCAAATATTTTCTTTGTCTTTTCACAACTGGGGGTAAAAGCTTAATGATATCTGCACTTGAAGACGTTTTCTATCGTTCTTTCTTTTCTTATCAGAAACCAGTACAGGCAGCTGGACGTCAGCCATTTGCAAGTCATCGCCAAAACATGGTCATTAGTTTCACACTAACGATAATATCGATCTTCAGATCAAAGTTTATCTTTCTTTTATGGCCTCTTAATTCGTTTCTTGCCTTCTCGTCTGCCGGATTTTATTTTTCGGACCCCGCCAACCGCAAGCACTCAACATGTACCACCGACAGAAACACAGTGCCTATAAGAGAAAAACTGTGAGTATCAAAAAAGTAACCAATAGAAAACACTGAGTAGAGACGGATTCAGACAACATCAAAGAAAGGCCGAATCAATGTAATTTCATACTCTGTAGAATACTTTAGGTATTCTAGAAAGGGGCGTAGGATTTGGTTGTAAGGGGGTAGATATTTGGCCGGGAGACAACGAGGATATTATGATCATCAGAAAAAAAGCGAATATGAATGAAGATTGGGAAATGGAGACAATGGTGTAGTAAGGCGTTAAATAGTTTTAGATTGTGCTATTTGGTCATTACTGCCAGTTTCTTATCAGGCGAATAATGTAGTAAACACTGAATATCATTTGAAAATGGAAAAAATGTATTTGTTTTTCCTCTCCTTTTTTTTCCACCTGATATGTTTGTACTCATCTCAAGAAATATAAATATGTATCATAGACAAGTACGCATAATACAGGGTCAGCTTTAGAATCTAACACGTAAAACACATTTACATTAGAAACACTTTATTACCGCCAAATATATACCTATAATATATTTATCGGGGAAAAGTACATTGAAAAGAGAATTACAAAAATTACTTCTCAGACAAGTCACTTTAGAAACCAAAACCCATAATTAATCTTTGTTACCGTGGAAATTTAACCTCTCTTGAAAATGGCTAAAATATTAGACAAAATCAATCGAGTAAAACCAACAGTGGAAAATTTCAGTCAGTCCTCAAAAAAGAAAACTTGTTAGGACACAAGAAAATTAAATAAAAAAACTTACAAGGATTTTTTTATCATTTTTAACGACACAACATGTTTCTCTTTCTTATTTCCCTGTGCGCGCGCACACACACACACACACACACACACACACACACACACACACACACACACACACACACACACACACACACAAGCGCACACACACACTGTTTTCTAAGTATCATAATTTCACGAACTTTTTTGGAGTTGGTGCATTTTCAATCCTAGATGGTTGTAATCATATATATTATTATTTCTATTGGTCAATCTTAAGCTTACAACGATAATTTACTGTATTTGTAAAATTCATGATGACCTCCAAGCAGAGGTTAAGTCGGGCAAGGAACGGTTGTAGATTGTAACGCCTCAAAAGCAAAACTGCTATACTAACGTCCAGGAGAGTAACTCTTCGCGCTTTCTTCGGCTCACTTTTTCCACTGACGTGCAGTGATTATATTGTATCAATTGGTGTCATATCTGGTCTGGTGCACCTGATATATATTTCGAGATTCTTGATAAAATTCAAAGAAAGGTCTGTAATCTAATCGCTCTTGGGCTGACATCTCGACTTTCCCACATTTGTCACTTTCTCACCGCCTTGATATTGCTACTCTCTGTCTTTTCTATAAATATTTTCATGGCAATTGTTCTGATGAACTTCATCCCTTCGTACCTCGACTGCTACTGGATTGGTAACTACGGTTGAACTGGGTAGATGTAACCTAAGTTCTATTTTAATATTTTCATTTCTGACACTTCTTCCCTGTACAGTTCTATTCCATTATTTTGCTTTCCTTGACACCTACAATATTCAAAAATCTAAAAGAAACGCCAATCACCAGTTCATATCTTGCCAGGAACAAGCTTCCAATTTTCCTTTCTTTTTTTCTTCTTTCCGGAATCTGTTCTTTTATTGTCCTTTCACCTCCTGAAAGTCTTCTTATCCACTTTCACTTCCATTAATCGCTTGCGTCTTAGTAGTATCATCGCCTTGAAACGATTAGTAAAAAACTCTCGTCCACTAAAGTTCCGTCTCGAAACTATAAATATATATTCTGTTTAATTTTTGGTATTTTTTTTTCATTGAGTCACTCTAAAAATATTGCTTCATATTTTCCAACCCAAAATGTTTTCCATGAAAGAGAATAAACATCTCACGTAAAGAATTTTAGGTTTAATAATCACAGGACAATAAATAAATGTATGAACAATTAACAAATTGTTTAATGACCTATGATCATTTCCATGTGTAATTCATTTATAGAGAAGATAATTGATGATCGATCACTGATATTTTTCTAACCAACATATGTATATGTGTGCTGTTCGCTATTATACATTTGTTATAGTAAATGATCTTTCTTAAAGTAATTCACAGGACACTTTATAAATCTCTCTCAGAATTTACTGGGAAAATAACCTTACAACTAAGATTGCAAGTTAAAACTTTAAAAAGATTTTTATCTTGAGCGGCTAGGATGAATCCCATGATTAAAATCTGCCAACAATTATTATTATTATTATTATTATTATTATTATTATTATTATTGGTCAAATGTACAGCACCTTTTTGTTTTTAGTTTTTATTTTAATTTTATTATTATTATTGGTCAAATCTACAGCACCTTTCTCAGTATTCTCACAAGTATTCTCTTGCTTTTGATATAATCTCAACATTTTCGTGGATTTCCAACTCATACTAATTCGATTCCACAGAATTGTTTTTGCACCGTTCCAATGCACAAATCTTTCTCTTGTGGGTTACGGGATGAATCCAATATCAATGAATAACAAAAACCAGAAATGGATAAGGGAAATAAATATATTAGCGTAATAATACAAACTGGTAATACGGGTTAGTAGATCCAGGAATGCGGGTTAGTAGAAATAATATATAGTCTTGGTATTGAAGTATCGCGGTATGACTCCTTGCTGAGTCTCCGTGCTCGCTACTGTGATTCTTGTGCTACCCTCCGCTATTACAGACAGTATTCACTGTCCTCCCCCACGAGGGATAGATGTGGCACAAGGCCGAGTTTAACGTGGGTATTCCCGAACCCGTAGGCTCGGACGAAAAATGCCCGTAAAAACTGTAAAAACAGAATCGGGTTGGTCAACCTCCCCGAACGAGACTCTGCCCTTCGGCGGAGCCTCGTCCGAGTTCCTCTCTGCTCATAGGCATAGATTTCGACCATC
Source organism: Acanthosepion esculentum (assembly GCA_964036315.1). Taxonomy (NCBI): domain Eukaryota; kingdom Metazoa; phylum Mollusca; class Cephalopoda; order Sepiida; family Sepiidae; genus Acanthosepion; species Acanthosepion esculentum. Next base: position 84,238,679 of record OZ038475.1, read on the forward strand.
TAGCCGAGAAGGCATCGCCGTCTCCTCTATTACAGACAGTATTTACTGTCCCCCCACGAGAGATAGATGTGGCACAAAGCCGAGTATAACGTGGGTGTTCCTGAGCCTGTAGCTCGACCAAAAATGCCCGTAGAAGCCGTATAAACGGGATCGGGTTGGTCAACCTCCCCGAACGAGACTCTGCCCTTCGGCGGAGCCTCGTCCGGGTTCATCTCTGCTCAGAGGCAGAGAGTTCGACCGTCTGGCCTATAAGGCGTCGCCGTCTTCTCTATTAGAGACTGTCCGGGTATTCACTGTTAGTAGTATATGTATACCTCGAGTGAGTCCATTTGTGTAAAAAGGGGGGACCACTCAATACCCCCCTCCTTAAATCCCTTTTGTGGGGAGTTAATAGCTTTTCCTTTCTCTTATGGTCGACAATTAGAGGCACTGTAAATTTTCTCTTCCTGCTAGTGCTTCCAATTTCTGTGTCTTCTTGTGGTCTTTGAATCTCAAAAACTTCAAAGATAACCTCCATCGACTCGTCACTTTCTGCGGGTGACGAGCTTGGCTCTTCAACCCGTCTTTTTTGTATTTGGTCAATATGTTTTCTGTGTGTAAATTTTTCGCCTTTTGTGTACGTCACTTTTCCTAATCTGTTAATTATTGTATTTGGTTCCTCATAAGCCATATTGTTACTGAAATGGACCCATTCTTGTTTGAATGATCTCTTGAGTACTGTAGGTGTATACCAGTTTTTATTTATTTTTTCCTTCATCCTCTGAATAAATTCATCCTTTTTCGCTTCTTTTTTTATCTCTCGCAAGGTCACAGGTAGTTCCTTTACTGCCTTGTATAAATCTTTACTGTTTTCATCTGTGGTAGCAAATGGCGCATTTCGCTTCTTTTTACATACTGGTTGGACATTTTCTTTCAATTCAATTCTAGCTGCACCCTTACAAAACGAGCTGATAGGTGAATCCCATACGTCGAACTTATGCATACAGTCTGTACTCACTAGATTTTCTGTCTTTCATTACGTAATCCTGAGTTTTCATGTTTTTCCGTGAAATTTAACATTTACGATTATTTCTCCTTCGAATTTTATACGCTTTCTTGTCACCGACTTAGCAATTTTTGTGTATGTAACATGGTTGGTCTGTTAAGCTTTTTCCATGTCTGTAGGCTAATTATCGTTGGATCGGAACCCGAGTCTAGTTGCAATTTTATCTTTTTATTTAAGATTTCAAGTTCCACATATTTCCTTATGTTGGTATTGTCTTCGTCATGCATCCTAGTAGCTCTTATCCTACTAGTAGCTTTTCTGTTCCTACATTGGGATGCCTTGTCCCCTATTTTCCACACACAAGACAGTTTTTATATTTAAAACGGCAATCTTTATTCCACTGTAGTCCTCCACATCGATAACATGCAGATGGGGGGTGGCTTACATTTACTTCGATTTTCGTCATAATTTTCCCTATATGTTGTACTTTTTCCCTTATTATAAAATTTTTGTTTTCTTTTCGGGGAGGGTGAAGAACGTAAACTTTTGTTTAACTTACGTATATGTGATACTCCTCCTAACTCCTCAATGCTCTTCGAGTCTTTCTTTATACTCAGGCATCTTTGGCAATCTTCTGATAATTGTTATAGTGTTAGTTCAGGTTCATTTTGTAGTTTTGAAAGCATTCTTTTGCGCATTTCACTATCTTTTGCTGAGACTAACCCTTGAACAAAGATGAAACACTTGAAATTGTCCGGTGTTAATTCTCTCAACTTGAAGTCGTCGCAATGTTTATTCACGATTGCGGCAAACGTGGAATAGTCCTCATTTTCGCCCTTTACCAGGTTAAGACATTTCCACCTATTGTGAAAGAGTGACGTTTTTGGACTGAAAAGCTCTGTAAGACATGTAACTGCTTCGTCAAACGTTAATTCGTTCGTCTTTTTTGGCAAAATGTAATCCACAAATTTTGTGTATTCCTCAGTTCCTAATTTTCTGAGCAACAGATGTAGCTTCTTTGCTTCTGTCCAGTTTTGACAATCGATGTTTTAGATGTCTTCATAACGTCTGAAATAATCCCCGAAATTTTTATCCTCTTCTAGGGAGTAATTGAATGTTTCTATCGTATTCCACACTGCGTCTTGGGAAAAAGTTGCCTCTTTTTCGATATTTTGTTTATTACCCGCTACCTTTAATATTAGTTTCTGCGTTTGTAGTAATTGTTTTTGCCATTTTTCTTCCATTTTTCCTGGAGTTGTAATTGCTGTTCATTTTGGTATTTTACAAGTTCTACTAAAATATTTTTAAAATCCTCCATGATAAAAGTCTTACGAAAAACTCGCTTTTCCGTAATTTAGTCCTCGTAAATCTTTTGTCGCCAAGTTGTTGTGGACACTGGCAAAAAACGGCAAAGGAGACTTTTATTTTTTTTTGTTTCGTTTTTATTTTCTGTGTGAGTTCGAATACCTCGTCGTCAATTTGTTGTGGACAATGAGGGAGAATTTTGTTTCGTTTTTCCTTCCCGTGTGAGTTCGAATTCCTTGTCGCCAATTTGTTGTGGATTCTGGGATGAATCCGATATCAATGAATAACAAACACCAGGAATGGATAAGGGAAATAAATGTATTAACGTAATAATACAAACAGGTAATACGGGTTAGTAGATCCAGTATTGCGGGTTAGTAGCAATAATATATACAGTCTTGGTATTGAAGTATCGCCGTATGACTCCTTACTGAGTCTCCGTGCTCGCTACTGTGTCTCTTGTGCTACCCTCCTCTATTACAGACTGTCCGAGTATTCACTGGTAGTAGTATATGTATACCTCGCGTGAGTCCATTTGTGTAAAAAGGAGAGACCCTCAATACTTTCTTTTATACATCATGTCTTTCACAGCTGCCGGGCAAATTCCTGGTATTTTTCTAATTTCTCATCTTTTCTTCTGTCCAGTCTCCGTTCTGTCAGCACATCCACATCTGGCAGGTACTTTATCTCTGTTCCCAATTAAAACATCCGGACACATTGAATGAATCAAGTGGTCGATTATATCCCAAAGTATTATTATAATTTCTTTTATTAACCAAGTTTAAACAAGTGATAACAAGTCTACTCAATTCTTTTCGTTTTTTTTTTCACGAGAGCAAACACTACCCAAATCCGAATAGTTTAACTTTTCCTGATCTAATCTATTCTTTAGCGCAGAGAACAATCACAATTATAAGCACAACGCTGGCCCAATGTTCTTTATTTTATTCACTTCTAGGGTGAAATTCTTTTATGTGACGTGCCCCTTCAGAACGTGGACGATCACGACTCTCTACAACTTCCTGTCCTTTGTAACTCTCAACAATGTTTGCATTTTCTACTATCATTCCCACTTCCTAATCTACACTCCATACACACAAATTCATTAAGTAGGTTACTCGCCGTTTCCCGCCACTTCACTTACTTTCATATGTACTCTGAGTCTCAACTTCTCCAAACCCTATTTCCTCTTTGTGCAACCCAGAGAGTTCAATTGTCTCTTTCTAATTATATGTCTACTTTTTGTTTTCATTGTCCGTAACATTCCCTCAGTAAAAAAAATATTTTAGATTTTTTTATAGTGACAGAAGACAGTAAAGGAAAGTGAGGAGAAAAAAAAGGTTGAACATTAATTATAAGAGAGAATATATGGTTCTCTGCAAAAGTAACAGTTCAGTCTTCGAACTACCTTTTGGTGACATCTAAATCAAGCTATTACGAAAATTTAAATATCTAGGAAATGTTTTAAGAGTGTAAAATGTGACACCGAAATCCGAACGTACACTAAGATAGCGAAAGTTACTTTCTAAAACAAGAAAATGTTGTTAGAAAACAAAAAAGAGTACTGAATTGTTACGAAATAATGGTTCTCCTATATGGCAGTAGGAGCTGCACAATCTCCTCACTAATGAAACGGAGACTTGCAACAAGAGAAAAGTCGTTCTACAGAAGGATGTTGAGAATACCAAGTATGGAACCTGTGAGCAATGAGGAAGTCAAGTGAGACAAAGGAAATCAACAAATACTGATTTAATGAGCTTGTGTAACTAGTTGGCAGAATAAGGATTAGGGGGATAACAAAAACACAAAAGAGCTATAAAGAACTGGAAGTTGTGGAGAAACATAATCGTCTACGTCCTGAAGGGATACGCTACATAGAAGTAAATATTGTCTACAAGTGATGACTTTTTAAAGATTCCAGAACGAAAATATGTATGAATTAACAACTTCATTAAACCATTGTTAGACACACACTATATTAAGCTGTTACTTATAGTTCTTCTCAGCTGAGTCATCGCATTAAATATAATCATTATTCATGAGACAAGATGGAGCTACTATCAAATTGCTTGTTGAACACTGACCCCCATTCTATAACTGCACAATCGTATAAGAAATCAATCAAGGCAATTATGGTATTTTGAATGCTACACAACGCTAATATTACAAGGACATTGTATTAGATCTGAAATAGGTTATTTTAAAATGTGAAGAGCACTTTAGGCGGCTGCTTTGATATATGTCTGGGCAAACATTCACAAAAAATGCAAATAAATGTAATAAAAAATGAATAAATAATGTTGTATTTCTACTTGTCAAATGATGCATAACATTTTCTAAATTTATCCAAGACATCTGGTCTCCTAGGAACAACCATCTAATATTTTAAGTAAGTTGTTTAAATAATTTTCTGCATGCTTATAAAGCCAATAAATCATGATATTCGTGTATATAAGTTAAGCAATAAAGAGAAAATTCATTGATTGTCTTAATCTCCTGGTATGAAATGTTTGCGTGAGAAGCACTCGTGAATCTCCAGTAAAGTTATTTACAAACGCAATCTCATCGTCGCAATCGCAAACGCAATCTTATCATCAAGTATTACATACTTGATGAAATATAATGTCTTTAATGGTGAACTAGAAGAATGACTGTGAGGTTTTAGTTGGTAAGTTTCATAAAGGTTAAAGGAATATCTCAATATGACCATCACTGCCACAAGGTTAAATTGATAATTTCGTGTTTGTTTCTTTTTTTCGATTTTTCTCTAAAAATGTATTCAAAATACTAGATCTAAACCCGATCCATAATCTTGATCCACTATCGTATTTAGGGATTTACATGAAGCTAGTTTCTTTGTTTTTAATTGTATTTAATAATTAATTAGACATTACCAAAGCTTCACTCACAAGAGAATAACCGACAGCTGAAATTTTGATTGTAGAACGTCCTCTCTAATATAATGCTTAGATAATCATTTTCATAAATCCGTTCACCAATATAGCGAGTTTGATCCTCGCTTGGTACCCTACTATAATTATCTTTTGTATTACAGTGTCTTCTGGGTATTTATGAATCTAAATTTATTATTATCTAAATATGCGTACTCACATACACACACATGCACACGCACGCACACACACATACATACACACACACACATATATATATATATATATATATATATATATAGGCCACCCCACGAAATCGCTAAAAAATGGCATAGCATGATAAAAAAATACGCCAAACTTCACGAAAACAAAATTTTAGCGTCTAAAAACTTATGTTATTATTGAGAGGAAAGATCAAAGTATTTTTTAATTATTTTTAAAAAATTTTCTTTCTTTTTCGAACATTCTAAATTTTGATTAAAAAAAACCTTGTTTCTCTTTGTATCACCGGATCTAGTAACATAACATATAAAATTTTAAGCACGTTTTTTTTTGTATGACACACATTAATTTGGAAAATGTTGCAAAAATAAAAATAATTGTCGAATTTTAATGAAACTTTCAGAAACTATTCACAAATGATGGAACTTATTATAAATATGTTTTTTTTTATTAAAGTCATGGCAGAATTTTTTTTTTCATATGTATTACCCCCCCTCCAACTAATTGTACGAAAACTCTATAATTTTAATTTTGAGGAGTTTAGTGATTATATTAGTTAAAAGCACAAGGCTTTGAGGAAACCAAATCATGTTTTTATTTTTTTTTTTGATGGACCACCTCTACCTGAAAATCATCTCCGAAATGTAACATACAAAACTCATTAAAACAAAAATATTATTTAATTTCAAAAGCTTTTAATTGCTTTTATTTATTTTGATGAACATGGACAATATTGTCTGAAAGCAAAAATATATTTCGATAAAAAATAAATTTTTAAAACAATTATTTGTTGTTTCTGAAATAATTTTTTTAATTTTTACATTATGTTGCTAATTCTTATAAAATTAGGGAAAAGTTTGTACAACTTTACGAATGTTGTTATTAAGTAGATATATATTTACAGATTATAAATTCCAAAGCATATTACAAACTAACGAACAGATCTATATTAAAAAATTTAATTTGTCTCAATCATGTGTCAATAATGTGTCTGCCAATGAAATCTACGGAAGACCGGAAGTATCATGTGTGCAATAAAAAAACGTCACTTATAATACGTCAAAATTAATACTGTATAAATTTCATTGAATGAAATTTATACAGTATTATTTTTGTATTATGTCAGTTATGATATTTTTCTATGAGATATTTTTAAAATTTAATAAAGTGAGCATAAAAAAGACAATGAAATTTCATAAGTGTACTTTAAATTATAGCATAATTTAATGTACATGTCTTGTTAAATTTTATCTCACTCAGCCACAGCTGATTAAAATGCTTGTTTCTGTCATTTAGGAAAATCCAACAAAATATTAGGTAAATATTCTCATTCGTCAGCAACATTAAACCCATCATAGAATGCAAAGTTCTCAATCTTATGCGTGTAATGGGGAAAATTTTTGCTTAGAACTACAAAAAATGCAAAATTTACATTTTTTTTTTCTCATTTTGGCCCCTGAAAAAATTTCTTGAGTCATTTAAACTGACCAATTTTATTTTTAAATGAAAGATCATATTGTTTGCTTTCAGAAAATATCTAGTTTCATGGGGTTCACATAAATGTTCCTTGATATTTTCTTCAGATGATAAATCATTTTTTTTATTTTTACCCCAATAAAAATATGAAAATTCATTTTTTTTTCAGAGAAAATAGGCTGTGACTTTTACTATGTTTGATTATTTTTACTGAGGATATAATTTTTTTTATGATAGATCTGAATTGACTTTATTTAGTAGGGTCTATATGGGCCCTGAAACAGCAGTGCAGCACTTGTATCTTAATTAATTTTTTTTTTTATAGTATTTATAATTTCTCCAGATAGTATCAACAAACTTATAGTGAAAGCTACAGTACTAAAAACACAAAAAAAAATCCAAAAATTGGAATGCTGAAAGTTTTTTTACTTTAATTATTACAAGGTACTACTTAAGCAAGTCCAATTAAAAAAAATATGTCCATTCTGTACTTCCGTATGAGAACTCGAATCTCACGTCAGCTGTCAATAATTTATAATGACATCTTTCATCACTTGTCAAAACGTCGAAAATGTTAAGATCGGCGCCCTTTTATTTAAACAACATTTTTCTACGAAGAAAGTAAGTAAAAGTTTCTCTCAAAATATTTTAAATAAACTTTAAATTTTCTAATTTTCTTTGAATAAATTTTGAAAAACGTATAATTAAATTTTTAAACGATTTTTAAACAAGTAATTTAACTTATTTTTCAAAAATCAAAATTTAAAAAAAAATGGCTGATATCGAGTTTTTGTTCGATATTTCGTAAACAATATTTTTAACTAAAATTAAGACATGCTAAGAATGATTAAAAAATTTCAAAAAATATTCAAAAAATACTTTAGTGTTTCTTCTAAATAATGAAATATACATTTAACACGAAGAAAATTTTTTTTCATTAATTTTCAGGCCGTTTTTGTCGAGTTATCTATTTACATGAAGGTTCCTATATATATATATATATATATATATATTGTCATTGTTATTTATATAGACAGAAATATTTAAGTAAATGGTCTGTTTATAACAATCGGTATTAACAACAATTCCCGGCCTGCATGTCCGAGAAATCTCATAGAAATTATGCGTCCTCCGACAAGAATCGAACCTGTATTCTGCACGGAACCGTCATATATATTTCTATGAGATTACTCGGAAATTCAGGCTGTTAAATGTTTGTAATACTGTTTATTATAAACAGAGTATTTACTTAAATACACTGTGCAACACTTTAAAAAGTACAGAACATCTGTGGTCATTTTTATATTCATAATGGTATGAAAAATCCATCTCTGGCCTTCTTTTTGTTGAATTAGGTATAGTTTTTGCAAAATTGTCACTTTCAAGAATCTCGGCAAAAATGTTAAAAATAAATTTCTTACAACATTGCGCTTACATATTTTGTATATGTTATTATGTGCTTATATTTAACCGTGTTTATCACTTAATACGTTATGCCTTAAAACCTGTATTTAATATATTTTATATTTCTTTGTACTTTTTCTATAGGTTTCGAAAATGACCTCAAGACAGTGCAACTTTTTCTATAGGTTTCGAAAATGACCTCAAGACAGTGCAAAAATGATCCAAACAGATTCTGCTACATATGTGGCGAATTAACATTTGCTAAAGAAAAGCGCAGCATTACAAGTCATATCAAGAAATTTTACAAGGCGTATTTTCATTGTGACATAGGAGACCAAGACAAGCCATGGGCTCCTCATGTCTGTTGCCTTACATGTGTGAAGACACTGAGCACATTGTTTGCAAGAAAAAATGTTCACATGAAGTTTGGTGTGCCAATGATTTGGCGTGAGCAGAGAGATCATTCTAATGATTGCTATTTCTGCCAGCAAGACTATACGGGCTGTACTACGGCAAAGAGAAAGAAACACATTGTTTACCCAAATTTGCAATCAGCAATGCGCCCAGTTGAGCACTCAAAAGCTTTACCTGTGCCAAAACCCCCAGATCAAGAAATGTGGAGTTGAAGCAGTGGAGATGAACATTCCAGTGATGAAACAGTAGAACTTAATGATCTAGAAATCAGGAATAAACCAATACTATTTTCTCAAGAGGCTCTAAATGACTTATGCAGAGATCTCTATTTAACCAAAGAAAGTGAGCTTCTAGCATCAAGGCTTAAACAACGTAATCTTCTTAGAAAAGGAGTGAAGATAACATTGTACAGAAAACGTTCACAAAAACTGCATGTATTGTTTACCATGAAAGATGACTTATGCTTCTGTAATGACGTCGCTAAACCTTTTGAACAACTAGAAATACCATATGATAACACCAACTGGCTACTTTTCTTAGATGCATCCAAAGAAAGCATCAAAGCTGTTTTGCTACACAACGGCAACGCTCTGCCATCTGTTCCCGTAGCTTACAGCGCAACCATAAAAGAATCATATGAAAATTTAAAAACAATTCTAACGAGCGTACAATATAATAACCATAAATGGCATATTTGTGCAGATTTCAAGATTGTAGCCATGCTTACAGGCCTTCAGCCTGGCTATAATAAATTTTGCTGTTTCCTATGCTTATGGGACTCCAGAGCAAGAACTGAACATTATGTACGCAAGCATTGGCCCGTTAGAGATGAAATTGAGCAAGAGAAATATAATATTAAGCACAAACCACTTCTGAAAAGTGATAAAATCCACTTACCACCTTTGCATATTAAACTTGGTTTGTTTAAACAATTTTTGAAAGCCCTGGACAAGGATTCCCTCGCATTTGCATATCTTGCAGAAAAGTTCCCTTCCCTAAGTCAAGCTAAAATAAAAGAAGGTATCTTCATAGGTCCTCAAATTCGAAAAATTGTACTTGATGAAACTTTCAACACACATCTCAAGAAAAAATAAAAATTTGCCTTTGAGTCATTCAAGAAAGTTTGTGATAAGTTCCTTGGAAAATATCGTTCAGAAGACTATGTGCAAGTTATAAATGATCTAATACGTCATTATCATGACATGGGGTGTAACATGTCCCTTAAAGTTCATGTACTCCACTCTCATTTGGACTTCTTTGCGGAAAATCTTGGTGATGTGAGTGATGAACATGGCGATAGATTCCATCAGGATATTTCAGTGATGGAGAAACGTTTTAAAGGAAAATGGAAGCCTGGCCTGTTGGCAGACTACTGCTGGAATATAAAAAGAGAGGCTGACACTATACACAAGAGGGTTAAGAGGACAAATGTTGTATAAACTGAAAGGTCTTTGGTTTTTATGCATAATCAATAATAATAAATTATGATTTAAAGTACATGAAAACGGTGCCTAATCTAAGGGAAAAAAGGTTAGATTTAGTATCAATATACTTTTCTAGCACTTAAACAGGTCTTATGTGGCATATTACATTTTTAACTTGAAATTTGTTGCACAGTGATATTTCTGTCAATATAAATAACGTATAACAATAAAATATATTAAATAAATGTCGGACTTAGTCCATTTCATAATATATATATATATATATATATATATATATATATATATATGTGTGTGTGTGTGTGTGTGTGTGTGTGTGTGTATGTGTGTGTGTGTGTGTTTGTAGAGAGAGAGAGAAAGAGAGAGACAGAAAAAATTGTTAGAAAGAGTCTTTACAAAAACTTCATCAAATCTCATAATACAATATATATTAATACAAAACACTTCAATACAACTTATCAATATTATATATTAACATAAGCACCACATATAAAATATTAAAATCCCCATAATATTAAAAAAAATAACTAAATACTTAAAATTATACTTCCAATTGATTCATATATATATATATATATATATATATATATATATATATATGAAGAACTGCTGAAAACTTCACGATCCGACCAAATCCCTCAAGCAGTATTTCAGTGAGACAACATCATTTTTGAGTGGATTGTCAGAGAAACAATGTGAGAAGTGTGTTGGACTGCAGAGTCAATATGTGAACCACCATCTTTGTTATATAGAAGTGTACTTTTCCTTTCTTGATCAGTCCAGAAACGTTTCAGCACCCCCTCCACGTTTATGCATTTATCTACACGAGGCAATTGAATAGGGACCCATTGCACCACAATAGCAGTTGACTAAAAAAGTAGTAAAGAAATAAATGTTTCTTACTGCAATATGATTGAAATAAATTTCTAATTTGTTCTCACTGAACAAAATTTACTTTACACATATCAAAATATTTTTGCTCACGCGAATAAATACTATACGGGAATAAATATTTTTAGACGGTTTAACGTCACCTTCCACCCGTTTGCAACCTCAACAAAGGAATTGCCGTGATTACAACTTTTGAAAATAACTAACCTGAACAGTAAGTTTTAATATTTTTACTTGCTAATTAAACAAAACAATTATTTTCTACTAAGAGTGCTAGATAAATATTGATTAAAATGTTCCTTTGGTTTATTAAGTAAAAGACATGTTTTATTCTTTTCGATATTAACTTTATTGAACCATTTTATTCCCATATCTGTCATACAACTACATACTGCCATCCACTAAGAATTTTTATCTGATCGAAATGACTGTTTCAGTTTTTCAAAGAGAAATCTGTAAACTTTGGAATATATACTAATTCAAAATTATCTTTTGAAAGCAGTGGACGAGTGGAAATTTCCCAGCTCCAATGTAACAAATATTACCTGGTCACTAAAATAAACATGCTGTCAATCGTCCTCCTGACATACTCATATTTAGTAATGGTTTATTTCACCCAATCGCACTAATTCCCTGCGTTCAATGTAAATTAAACTCTTTAAATATTAACCTCGTCATTATTCTTTTAAAAAAGGAACATTTTTGTTATGTGGAAAAAGCGAATTGCACACAGAAAGTAGGGTGTTCTTGGTGCTGTTGTTGCTGCTTAGCTGATGTTGACATCATTGCTACAATTGGGCATTTTCAGTGTGTTGCATATCATATGTAATGTGTTACGTTGACTCTTCTCTTTTAATGTCTTGATTTTGTTGGTATTATTATCAACAGG
>OZ038475.1:84255597-84320597 GCA_964036315.1 Acanthosepion esculentum
AAGATTTGCGCATATTTCCCTTTCTCTTTAAAAACATACAAAGTTGACTTGCATGCAGATCTCTACTTATATATATATATATATATATATATATATATATATATATATATATATATATATATATATATATATATATATATACAAACTTATAGGTACAGCATAATTTCATAGCCTATTGCAGATGAAAGAACTGCCACGTTTTATTCAATTTAATGTAGTTCTGTGTTAATGCACTTAATTCACTGCTGTATATTAATGACCTACATATTAAGTGAAAAACCTGCATCAATAACCTTTATGCATAGTTATTAGTTGGGTTTTGATCTTAAACTTGTGATATACGATATTCACTTTCTGTAATTAATAATTACAACTGAATTAAATACATTAATGGAAGAACACTATATTTGAAAGTAAATATTTTGTGCAAAATAATTGAGGTAACTATTTTATACACACACACGCACTCACACACACACTATATATATATATATATATATATATATATATATATATATATATATATATATATATATATATATATAATGACAAAGAGAGTGAAGACATAAGAATCAACACGTCATGCTAATTGTCTGGCGATCTCATTGAAATATGAAACTGACAGACATCACGCAGTGTTAATTCCTATAACCGCACTGTGTATATCTATAAACTCTCTATTTCCGATGCTGTCCAGTATTCACTGCCATATAATATTGGATATATCATATTTTAATAAATTCACTCCTTGTAAGGCAGTAAAACCACTATGACACAAGATGTTACTGAATGTGTAAGAGTAAGAAAAAGAAAAACATTGTTAAGGAGCGAGAATAATAGAAATGTAATAAAGATGACATTAGATAACGATTGACATTATCGAGTATAAAAGTTGGCTGGAATGTATGAACCTCGAAGATAGTTCCAAAAGCGAGAAGTGCGAGAAAAGAAACTGTTAGCATAGAACTTACGGTTACATCTAACCAATTCAACTGCGAATCGATGAGTACTCCGCTTAAATACATAAAGTTTAGATACCACAGCGAAGAGTTCATCCGAACAATTACCATGAAAGTAAGCTACATTACGGCGATGGAAAAGTGACAGATGTCGAGATGCTGACATTGCTGATTCTTCTTTGGATTTTATCAAGAATCTCTAAATATACAGTAGGAGCAACGGACCAAATGTGGCAGTAATACTCAAAAAATGGACGAATAGTAGACTTATAAATATGTCGGATAGATTCAGGTAAGACAAAATGTCTATCACGACACATTGAATCAACTTTCTTAGCAGCAGACTTAGTAATGGATTCAATATAACCTTTCCACTTCATGTCAACCGAGAATAAGTCACTCTCATAGACGTTAGTATCAGCTATGCTGAAGGGAGGCAAGAAAGGGTTTCGTTTTGGAGGCGTTAAAATTAGCATGTCATTCATTGCCCTAGTTAACTATAGGTTATTTTTGTGATCAGCTGCCAATCTAATCTTATCGAATAGAGTAGACTTACTATCGGGACAGGAGTAAATGATTGTGACATCTGCATAGATAAGTTGAGAAATGATGTCATCAGGAAGGTCATTGATGAAAATTAAGAACAAAGTAGGTCCAAGGAAGCGACACCTGCATTAGTACAAAAAGATCTAGAAGTATGGCCGTTCAGAACAACTTTCATTTCGCGATTTGATAAGAAAAACTGAATCAGTTCAAAACTTCGTCGAGAAATATCATATCAACTTCTGAAGAAGACCGGTATGTCAAACCATGTCAAATGCATTCGAGATGTCCAACGGAACAACCAGAGCTTCACCAGTCTTATTAATGCTTGATACACTTTTTCAGCAGTAATCGTCAGTACCTCAGCAGTTGACCTAGAGAAACCTTATTCAGAGTTAATATGGGCCTCTAGTAACTTGAAGCCTTATTCAGAGTTAATATGGGCCTCTAGTAATTTGAAACCTTATTCAGAGTTAATTTGGGCCTCTAGTAATTTGAAGCCTTATTCAGAGTTAATATGGGCCTCTAGTAATTTGAAACCTCATTCAGAGTTAATTTGGGCGTCTAGTAGTTTGCCAAAATCAGCTACAAGGCCGATAGTTCGAAGGATCAGACTCTTCACCTGAGTTCTTAAACAGAGGATTTCCAACAAGCAGGAAAGCAAGAGACAGCAAGACAGTCAGATAATATAAATAATTTACTTGTACAAGACTCAAAAGCTTTTAGGTACTGTTCTCAGTTACGAATATATAAACAGAATATAGAGTTTGGTATACATAAATCACTGATTTCGATAATAATCTGTTCTTTTGTGGTATGAGGGTTAAAGGATTTTCTCTTTTGTAACAGCGACAGCAGCAACAGCCTCAGAACTACATAAACAAAGATTGGCTGAAAGAACAGAGAGTGCTAAACGAATGCTTCTTGCATCTTCTTCGAGCATAGCAGAAAGCGGGATAAGATTTACATTACTCAAGTGAAGGCTTACAGTCCGAATAGCAGCTGCTATATACAGATGACCTTCATTTACTCTGAAAAATCTCCTTTTCTCTTTCTGCGTGCGTGCGTGCGTGCGTGTGTGCGTGTGTAGTTTTGTTTTGTTTTTTTTCATTGATTCGTCTTTCCTTTCCGTTCTTCACAGGCTCTGATCCATTCTGTCTCTAGTTTCATGTCTATCTTTCTTTTCTTTTCTTTCTTCAGTGCCGCCTCACTATTGAGACTGAACGCGTTTTATGATTCGCTGCTACTGTGGTGTATGTATTAAGAGTTTTACAAACAAGTGATCAAGTTTCCCATACCTTATACCGTCTGGATGCTAATGTATTCAAATCTACGAGTTCATTTTATTTCTACTTAGATTTTTGGCTTTTTCTATTCTGCATTTTAACTTCTAAAATAATTTTCATTTGTGACCATTTTTGTAGGAAATAAATGCCCTTTCCATGAATCTCGAAAATTCTGTTATCTATTTCATTTCGATATTTAGTCAGTTGAAGTACGCTAAATGAAAATTAAATTTTACGTGAAGATTAAATACGGAATCTTTTCTTTTAGAGATACCTTGTGAAAATCATAGCACCAATATGTAGGGTAAATAATGTTCTTTCTTTCTTTCTTATTTCCCGTTCTCACTTTTTCATATTTTTCGTTTTCATCTTTCAATATTTTTGAGAAATATTTTTTCTCAGAGCTCTATCATTCTGTCATCTCTTACATCTATATTGAAATTTCCATATACGTTTTTTGCTTAATCTTTCTCTCTTTTCTCTTCCTTTTTGACTTCAATTAATCTGTATGACCTTTCACTCCTCTAACATGGATTTCCCGTCCATTGCTATTCCACCTTTCCTCTCTCTATCTTTCCATCATGATTAATTTTCCTTGTATCTTTTCTATTTTATTTTGTAAATTAGTGATCCATTCATTCAATAGTTTCTCGTCTCTTTAGTTTTCATATGCAAATTGTGGCATTTTACCCTTTTTATTTATTTCAACAGGTCGTGCTGAAGTCCTCAGGCTGAGCAAGAAGTCATTCCAAAATAAGTCTTATATTTGATTATTTACTCAGATTTGAGGAAGTGGGTTTGTCTGAAAGCTTTTCCGCAGCCCGTCACAAATACTCATTTCTACTTAGGTTTTCCCTAAAAGATTTTCAGCAATCTTCCTTGTTAACTATTCATTTCATAACTCATCTTGAAGGTACTTTTCATCAAACTTATTCTTTAATCTGACCATAAACATTGTAAATACCATGTATATATATGTGTGTGTATGTGTATTGAGTACGTCAAGTTCATATAAAGTTTAGAAAAATTTAACGATAGATCAGTTGCGACTGAGTAATGAGTATGATCCTCACTGGGTGCTCCATACTTACTTACTTGCATACATACATATGCAATGTTGCACAAGACCGAAAGCATCGAGCACCCAGTGAAGATGGAACTCACTACTTAGTCGTAACTGATCGAAGTTCAAGTGTCATATATATATATATATATATATATATATATATATATATATATATATATATATATATATATATATATATATATATGAGATGAGGTATTGTAATTATTTATTTACGGACTGTTGTACTTATCTTTGTTGCCATATTCACGACGTCCCGGCCGTTATACGCCCCAGAATTTCAAACTGAACCCTTTAATTCGTCGACTTGGGTAAATTGTTCTAGTTCTACGTGCCGTGCATCTTCTGGATATCTCAGTATCAGTTATCTCCCTTTAACTCACCTCTCCAAGTTTTTGCTCATCTCAGTTGTAGCAACTCTTTCAGTCATGTCACTGGATTCAACCAGCATTTTTATCCACTGGGCCTTGAGGACATCAGTGTATGATGAAAAACAATAATAAAAAACAAAATTACGATAAAATGGTTATTGAGATATTGGGTTTATAAGTCCCAAAAATTCGTTCACTGATGTCGTCAAGGACACCGTTCAAATAAATTATGGACTGTTTTTTCACAGATTTCCATACAATGTAAAGCCAAAAAAAGCTACGTAAATGTATTTCATTGCCTGTTACATTGAACAAGACGACCTTCCTAAATACAGGATAAATATATATATATATATATATATATATGTGTGTGTGTGTGTGTGTGTGTGTGTGTGTGTGTGTGTGTTTATATATATATATATATATATATATATATATATATATATATATATATATATGAGGAAAACCTTTTACACCAACGCTTTTAGTTCTTTGAAATTTAGATAGCCAATCAGCACCGCCTATTTCCAACGCGAGTATCTCTGTATATGTTAAACTGGTGGAACGTAAACAAACTTTTCGGACAAGGAGTATACCTCTGTTGATTTTTACATTTCATTGATCTCTTCTTACACCTGTTGAAATAAATATAGGGTGCTTATATCCATTTCTGACTACCTTTCTAATGAGAATCCCTCAGTTGTGGAGGAAAGATAGTAAATACCATCGTTATTGGTTGCTTTTTTCGTCAACCGTAGAAAAAGATATCAAGAAATAAAGAAGGAAAGAAATCGCATTCTACACAATTCTGTTATTCTTTATCTTTTGACTTTATCACAACCATTTGGCGATATAATATCTCCAGTTCCATATATATTAGCTGAGTTCTATTCTCGTTTTAAGTTGGCCCGAAAAAGATAAACGATAACAAAGATGAAAACACTATAGAATAATGGAAATATTACGTCTCAGAATCCATTATTTCTTCAACCTGTTGTTGTTATACTTGCCAAATATATTTGTGGCGGAAGTTAAAATTGTTCTCAGCATGGACCAAATACTACTTGTTTCCAGAGTGACTGCTTGTATCTGGTTTATAACAAGAAAAATTCTAGTGACTTGAGCCGTAACTCATGTCTTCTGGTATGTGCCATTAACACCGACTGACTCCGCAAATCGTTTTCGACAGTCGTTTCACTCAAGTGATGCCACTCAGAGCCCTTGGCTTTCAGCCCAAAAGAAGCAGCAAGAGGTTACATTGGAGTAACAGTGACAGTAATTTTCATTTAATTACCCAATAGAAGTTTAATATGTGACACAACTCAGATGATGTCTAAATAGACTTTGCACTCAGGGTCCATCAGAGAAGGCAAGTCCATCAACTGCTTAGCCTGAGAGATGACATCTAATCACCAGGGTTAGATCTACCCCTTTACTAGATTTCAGTGGTTACTCCCGTCGTGTAAACAAATGGTCAACACAGCTGCGCGGGTAGGACAAATAAGATGGCAAGTAGATATATAAGTACTCACACGAGAGGGAAGAAGGAAGTATCTCACACATCCTCGCGAAAATATATAATCCACGTTCGCTAACGCTACGCACCCACTGACCAACTATAACTGACCAAGTCCGGAGTTGAATAAACAATGTTGCCTGTACAACGATGGCATAAGAGACTTGTAAGCGAGCGCCAAAACTAAGCTTAGCTAAGTATAAGGGATGCCATCGCCTGGGGCAATCGCTAGCGTGTTAATCTTGCTGATCATGACAACTGCGTAGTGAGTTCGATCCTCACTGCGTGTCCTGTAGTTGTTACATTACGATAACATTAGAGATCTTCAGACAACATAATTTGCCACCACTACCTCTACAGCAACTGCATCATAAAAACTTAGCACAGACAAAAAAATGATGATAGTCGTCCAAAATACGTTAAATAATAAAAAAACATACTTTATCTTAAAGAGGTAAAATAATAATTTAGATATCTATCTTAGCAAATCAATCCTGACCCACTGAACATAAGATATTTGAATACTTTTCACTGATTTGTTTAATTTTCTGTATGATTATATCACAATTCTTTGTGTACTTTTAGGTAGTGGCTTTTCACTTATGTCAATTTTGTTTCGTGATAGAAATTAAAAACTGTCGAAAGAATAATCTATTCCATACATTTTAATTAATATAATTTTGTGTAGTCACTACAAGAGAACACGAGAATCCTCTTCTTACCAGATTTAATTATATGCATATATATATACATATTTGGTATCGTGAACTTCAAGCCAAATACCATAAATTCACTAAGGGTTTACGTCTACATAGATCATTTTTAGACAGCATCATCTTTATCATCATTGCTCTGACTTTACAGACACATATATATAAAGAGGTACTGACAATTCTTACCCCAGCCTATTTCTCAAAATCAGATAAAATATACAAAGAGAATATAGTTCGCAAATTGTTCTATTTCGGGCCGAGAATTTTTCAGCACATCCACGTGTGTGTGTGTGTGTGTGTGTGTGTGTGTGTGTGTATGTGTGTGCGTGTATCTAAGTATAATCATATAGATATATATATATATATATATATATATATATATATATATATATATATATATTTATATATGCTTGTGTGTTTGTAGCTACATACATACATATATATATATAACTGTAGTTAGCTACATATATATATATATATGAAATGAAATATACATACATATATATATATGTGTATATATATATACATATATATATATACATATATATATATATATATATATATATGTGTGTGTGTGTGTGTGTGTGTGTGTGTGTGTGTGTGTGTGTGTGTGTGTGTGTAAGCTCTGCGCGTTATTTATTTATTTTCTTTATATGTGTATTGAGCACATTTTAATACAAGTGTTTCCTGGTCTACTTTAACTCTGACCAATAACTGTTTATAATTATGTACACACACACACACACACACACACACACACATATATATATATACATATATATACATATATATATATATATATATATATATATATATATATACGTATGATAAAAATATATGCACGCACGCAATATGAATTTTAGATTTTAGTAGTTGAAAATGATGGTTGATTCCGTTCGTGTTTTGACATTCATGTACGTGATCGCCAGTAATGAATGACAGGAAGTGACATAAATTATATATTAATAGATTCACACGCATTTAAATAACTAGAATCAAATTGAATAATAGGGCTCGCGTTTTTTATTCCATTTCTACTCGAATGAAGTTTTGGAAAAACATAATTCATCTATGATGAGATAGGGGATCACTTAGTTCAGTCATTTAATTTGTCTCATAACCAAAGGCTTGGAACTTAGTTTGAGATATTTCGTTTTATGGCTCATGCAGCATTAATACGAAATGACCAATAATTTGAAAGGTAAGTATTTACTTCATTACAGACATTTTTTTATTGTTCGTGTATATTTTTTTTCATTTTAGCTTATTAGTATATGGTTAAAGAGATCTGCTCAAAAGGAATGTAAGAAGAATGAAAAGTTACATGAAAGAATGAAAGAAAACTAAAACAAAAAAGGATTTCCATATTTTGCTATAATGCTTTTGTTAAACTACAAAAAGGAATATTGATTATAATGTCAGTTATAATTTAGATATCACGACGAATAATCTCATCATATAAATAATAATGATAACCACAAACACATTCGTGTTGCTGATAGTGGTTAATACGCTTAGAGCTATCAACTCAACACCCTTCTTTAGGTGAATAATCTCTAGAGAAAAAGAGGGGTAACAAATTTTCATTGATCTTCCCACGCATAAGAAATACAACACGGCTAATTTTTAAACGTTCAAGCCCACGCACATTTGTATATGGGCTAGATGTAAAAATTACCTATTTCAATCTTTTTATTATCAAAGGTGTTAGGACTTGCCTAGTGACCTTATCCTGTTAGTGCAATGGAGAAATGCTGTCATGGAGACAGACCTCCAGGGGCAAGCATCCAGTTGAAAAAGAGAGAAGATAGTGAACAAAAAATGGCCGCTAAATATCAATCCGTTTCATTCCAGCAACGCGAGACTCACAAAAGATAGGTTGCCACCTACGTAAGCTGTTCTAATTTATACTCGAGAGTTCGCCCTATTTTTCCTTGTTATTTTCTTACATTTAGCGGTGAACCATATCAATTATATTCACCTCATTTCAATAAGGCTTGCTATTCTCTCCAGACATTATCTATCAAACCAGATATTTCTAACTTCCGTTTTAGATATGGCTTTCTTAAATTCCTTAAGTTTGTCATTTAGAGAACAATTCATTTCTCTCATATATTCTTTTATAGATTTCCATAGTATGCTATTAAAGAAATATTTTATTACACTATGAACCCATAAATTCCTCAGCTTGATAGAAAAAAGCCATGGTATGCGAACAGCTGTGCATCGTAATCTGAAGTCGGCTGTAAAATGGACTGCCCGATTCGATGTGATAAGACCATTGGTAACACATAGACTGAGACCATTAAGGTCTCTAAACAAATAGTGTTAATGACTCTTCTCTGTGTTATAGGCAATATGCTGTCCTGTGTAATGACAATTTTCTACTTCTTTTACTCATGCTAACTTAAAAATAAACTAACTTTTATGTGTGATTATGTGTTACTATTGATAAGAATACATCAAATATGAGTTATATCCTGAGTCGAAGTCAGCAAATATATGAAAATAACAATGCAGAAGAAATGAATATAGAGCTTGCTGAAACGAACTAAAACTAACACTAATTACTCTTCTATCTGCCGTAACTCTTCATTATGTTTTGGTCATCATAACTTTCCACAATTTCCTACTCTTTGTAGCTATTAGCAATATTTATCACTTTACTATCCATCCCACTCTCTGTTTTTTTTATCAATTTACACAAGTTTAATAGGTAGGTTACTCTTCTATGTTCCTCCTGCCTTCACTATGTCCTGTGAGTAAACCCCCTTTGCTCAGCATGTATCCGAGAAATTTAAATTGTCTTTTTCTGATTATAAGTGACCATTTTGTTTCCATTTTCCTTAAAAACTCCTTAGTTACTTACATGCTTCCGTCCACAAATGTCAAAACTGAATGAGATCGGCTAGAATGTCTCTACAGACTCGTCTGAGAAAAAAACATAAACACGGCGTTTCCTTCCACATTATACATACATGTAGCCGATGTTCGCGCTATATGAAACATTATTTTAGTCCGATGAAGTCTACCTAAAGGTCGAAAGGCGTTACATATAATATTCGTACTTTTACATACACTCTAACTCTGATATTGGCACTTTTACCCAAAAATATAGCATTAATTAAAATTATATTTTCATCAAATATATATATATATGTGTGTGTGTGTGTGTGTGTGTGTGTGTGTGTGTGTGTGTGTGTGTGTGTGCCTCTGTGTGTGCCTCTGTGTTCGTTTGTATCCGAAACAAAAGTGGAGATCATGAGACAAAGTGGACATTTTTTTTATAAAAGATGCATTTCGCCAATGGAGATGTGTGTTCTTTTTTGTTTCTTCAATTTGATAATGAAAAAGGACAAAAATATTATGAAGCGAAAAATGTCTTGGGATTTCTGAGGAGAAATGAGCATCGTAGATCAAATTGATTGCCCCAGCTTATCACCCCAGGATTTAGCCTTGAAGAGAATCTATCTGTTGGGCTTGTTTATTTTTCTGTGTCTGTATGAGAGCTGTTTGGTATTGAGATATTATTATTATTATTATTATTATTATTATTATTATTATTATTTTGCATATACATATATGGGTGTGTACAGATATATAAAAATAGTGGTATGAATGATTATGTGTGTACAGGTATACATATACAAAATAAGCCTCTATAATATGTATGGGCGCGTATACATGTGTGTACGTATATGTATACAGCTATATATCCATGGGCATATATGTGCGTATATTCATGTACAAGTATGACAAAAAGTATCTAATACATGTAATGTCTGTGTAGATGTATATATGTGTACACATATATATATTGTTTATATATATATGTGTGTGTCTGTGTGTGTGTGTGTGTGTTTGTGTGTGTGTATAAAATATATAAAAAAATGATAATAATAAAATGTCCCTGATCTAAAATCCAACAATACCAAATAGCTCTAATAGAGACAAACAAGTTCAACAGAGAAACTCTCTACAAGGCTAAATCATGAGGAGATAAGTTTGAGCAATAAATTTCATCTACGATACCCACTTGTCCTCAGAGACCCTAAGTCATTTTCCTCACAATGTTTTTGTATTTATTTCATTATCAAACTGAAGAAGCCAAAGAGAAAACACATTTTCTCTGGTGGCAAAATGTGTTTTTAATTTTTTTAAATTTCAACTTTCTCTTAACACACAAACATATATATATATATATATATATATATATATATATATATATATATATATATATATATATAGTGTATTTAGGCAGCAATCCATCTTTTATACATGTTTCATTAAAGACGACAGACAAGGTACTACGATTAAGCATTTTATTTAATTTTTCTTGGGTTCGAGCAAGTATTTTCTTTTTTGGACACAGAATGTGTAGAAATGTTCTGAAATTCCGAGCGCTTTCGGCTATACTTATAGTCATTATCAAGGATGATTTTACTTTTTACATGTATGTATGTGTATGCGTATGTATCTAGAGTTATAGGGATGTTTTATTTTCCGAACACATTCAGCACATTTTGGCCATGCTTGTAGAATGTTGGCATTTTCTTTTTTTATTATTAAGGCTTCCATTATTTTTCATCTTTTTTTTACATGCAGATGAAGTTATGCTTGTATTTTCTACTAGTATCTTTCGGATGGAGTCTGGTAAAGTCTAGAAAGAAATATTCCAACCTGGTGGTCAATGAGATGATTAGGAAAACCATTGTTAACTAGTGTCTGTTTTGCATTCAGTTCTTTAAGGAAAAGCAGACTAGAAGATAAACTCTATATCTGAGTGGACATTCACACTTAAAATTAAGGCGGCAAGAGTTTCTGCTAGTTGGTTTTTTATACAATGAGGGGGTAAAAGTGATGTTATTGCATTCTACGAGAACATCTAAGTTCGTA
This sequence comes from Acanthosepion esculentum, assembly GCA_964036315.1. Taxonomy (NCBI): domain Eukaryota; kingdom Metazoa; phylum Mollusca; class Cephalopoda; order Sepiida; family Sepiidae; genus Acanthosepion; species Acanthosepion esculentum. The sequence goes on from OZ038475.1 coordinate 84,266,966, forward strand.
GGTTATCAAGTGATGATGATGAATGTCATTCAACATCATCACTTGATAAGACATCAGAAGTGTTGAAACAAAATGGCTATTTTTATATTTATATTATAATTTTCGAATAAGTAATTGTATTTGCTCTACTCTGTATTGAGCACTCTTTTAAGAATAGTATTTGTTGGTTATTGGAATTTATTCCGTATACACCAATCCTATCCAATACTTGTATATATATATATATATATATATATATATTTACAGGGTGTGTTGGATACATTGTCGTCTCAATTATGCAAAAAGGAAAATAATATTGACACCTCATTTTAACAGATATATTTACCAAAATTGCACAAAAATATCTTGAAATATTAAAGAGTACATTTATTCCATAAAATTGCCATTGGCTTCAACCACGCTTCGGGATCTCGTGCGTCTTTTCTGAACAGTCTCTTTGTTTTAGTTGGTGAGTGCTACCATAATCTTTGCCTTTAGTTCATCTTTGATCTTACAAGGAGTTTTGTTAGTCTCTCGCTCAACTGCGGCCCACACATAATAATCAAGGGGGTTGCAGCCTGTAGACTTAGGTGACCAGGTGTAAGGGGTGAAGTGGTTGCATAAATTGTCTGTCAACCATGACTGGGTTCTGCTGCTTGCGTCACATGCCACAGAGTCCTGTTTCAAGACATAGCTTCTTCCAGAAGTCACCCTCTTGACCTGGGGCAGCACCACCTCCTCAAAGCACTTGGTTTAGGCCTTCGAGGTGGAGAGTTTTTATCTTAGCATAACGATCAGTGTGAGCTTTCCGACCTGCCGTACCTTCGTAATCACCATTAGACTCATCCAACTCTTTCTGAATCCTCTGCACTGTCCTCAGATTGACACCCAAACACACTGAAATGTTCATATTGTAGCTTCCGGTGGGAATTCCAATCAGTAAAACATGCCGTTTCTAAATATCTGGCGAAGTTAATAACGTCATGGTGCTCTTTTACACGAAGACTGACCCTACTATACTGTGCAGTCGACAAAATAAAAAAAAACAATAAATACGCTTGCGAGATATTTAAAATATAAAATGGCGACAACTTACCCAAACCTCTCTTGTATATATATATATATATATATATATATATATATATATATATATATATATATATATATATATATATATATATATATATATATATAAAGCAGGTGGGTATTTTAATCCGATATTGTGTCCTATTACTATGTTATATTTAGTGGGGATATGCGCTTAAGTAGACATGTCTATCCTTTTTTACAAACTGTGAAATTAATATCTATCGGCATAGGAGATCGAAACATAACTAAAGCAAATATACCTCTCAACAAGAATTGAACCTGCCTTCCTGTGACGAGAGAAACCTTTTATGCAAACATATTTCATTATCTGAGGATCTTTATCAAGACAAATGTAAAAAAATTATTTTAATAAATGTTATCTATATACAGAAGTAACATGGAGTAAAATATATTGCTAAGTTTTCAAATTTTAAATCAGAGAACGCCCTAAAATATTTTTAAAACGTAGTGTATTTGTAAGGTAATAAATGAAGGATGCTAGGTGAGGTAATTTATCAGCCTATTTCTAACATCAACTCATGAATACATGAATACATATAACTGTATAAATAGAAATGTTTTATTTACTTACATATAATATCATACTTAAAATTGACGATATATATATATATATATATATATATATATATATATATATGTATATAAATATATATATATATATATATATATATATATATATATATATATATATATATATATGTATACATATATATATATATGAGATAACGATATATACATTTTTATGTATAAAAAACAATATTGGAGGAAAAAATATATGACAAAGTGTAACAAAATTTGTAATGTTGGTGCAACTATACATGCGTACGAACGAGGGATGCTGAGAATTTAAAATTTTATTTATTATTTTTTTAGCATTCCTCGTTCGTACGCATGTATAGTGACATCAACGTAACAAATTTAGTTCGTTGAAGTCCAAACGCGCCACACGAAAACTTTTTTCTACTTTGTCATACATTTCCCCTATATATATATATATATATATATATATATATATATATATATATATATATATATATATATATACATATATATATATATATATATATATATATATATATATATATATATGTATATATATGTATATATATATATATATTGAAAAGTTTTATGAAAAATTTCTCTTTCCTTCACGTCTTAAAATCAGACTTAAATGATCAAACATTAACTTTGATTTATGTATCTTCTTTTTTGACCCGAGACATTTTCAGCTTTTGTATTCATGTGCGTATACATAAATACACACACATACACACACACACACACACACACTCACACACATATATATATATATAATGTTTCTGTGAATAAAAATTTTTGTGTAAGCACAAATATACATGCAATTATACAATATATTTATATAGAGGCTCATACTTACGCAAGGACATATAGAGACTGTTACGAAACATAAATGATACGATAAGTGCTATGAAAATAAGTGTTTTGGTTGTAAATATGCTTACATACCTATGCATAAATATAGTGAGTTTTAAATAGTGTCAGTCTATATACCGAAACATAGGTGTCAATAAAGATTAATCGTACTAGACTGTATGGTTAAGAATAACATATTTAATTGGACCTGCTGTAACCGTTTTAGTTATTTTGACGCAACGAAAAAATTAGGCAAAGATAAAAGGTGAATAAGAAGCTTTATTTATATCTTTTCTGTCTTCATTCTTAATGTGGTCTGAGAAGCGTTGTGAGAAGGCATCATAAAAATTGACAACCTTCAGAGAAAATAAAGTTACAACCAAATATTGCTTCAATAAGAAACTTTTCAGTTATATTTATAAAATTGTATTTGATATTTATGGTTGCTTGAAAACATTTACTCGAATAGATATTTTTTAGAATTATACGATATTCAAAAAGTTTATTTATATATATATATGTTTAGCTCCTCTATTACAACAAAATGTTATTAAATAATAACCATTCTAGCGTACTTTTGACGATTGATCTCGTTCTTTGCGTTATTTTTGTTTGTACCAAGTTTTTCCTCTACACTATATTTGCTGGAAATCTATGGCCACAACAAATGCAAAACAATGAATGAGTTCAAAAGTATGAATAGTTTTTAAGAATGAAGAGTTGAAATTCCGCGGACACTAAGTTTTCTAATCCCTTTTTCCTATAACGTAGCAGGGCATATTCAACATAAGAGGGATAAGGGAAGGCAGCTAGCCAGTATCTAGCGAGCTTGTATGAATAGACACTGGAATGGGACAGGAATCTTAACTAAAGTAGAAAAGGTGCTAAGAACCACAACGAATAGGAAGTTATGGCAAGCCATGATCGACCATGTCCTGAACAGATACGGCACAAAGAAGAACAACAACTTTTCACGATTATTATTATTATATGCTTTATTATTCTGACCAAAAAATCTCAGTTGTTATGCTCACAAAGTTGTCTGTCGGCGTACTCGGTAACCCTACTTAAATTTTGAAATGAAATTTTATTCAAGGCTCGCGGGTAGATTGGTCCCATTTCGTTTCAATGTCCAGCGTTTATTTCAGTTAATACTCAGTACTCTTTGCTAAAAAAATAACATTTACCTAACCTTGAGTTATTTATGTACATTCGCGATAGTCATTATATATATATATATATATAACATTTCTGTAATCGTACATGCGTGCGCACACACACACATATAGATATATTTATATAGATATATATATGAGATAACGATATATATTTTTATATATCAAGAAAAGCATTGGGGAAATTCTATGACGAAGTGGAAAAAGTTTACTTGTGGTGCGTTTCGTCCTTCAGGATTTCCTCAGACTAAAATTCTAATGATGGTAGGACTAAATATGCGCACGCCAGAGGTTGCGTGGAATTTCAGAATTTTTTTATCAAGCCGAATTCATTTAGAGTCTTTTTTCTTTCCATCACTTTTGTAATTAGATGCTCCATACTGTGATATTAGAAGATCTGTCAGGAATGGAGAAATATAAGAACCAGGGCGGAAATTTATTGTAGATGACCTCGCAATTATGGCACTCTCTAAACGTTTACGTCGTAACCAAACATTTTCTCCTTTGGTCAGAGTAGCATTTTCCATGTCAAATTGTGGTCCTTCTCGTTACGATGAGCAAACAACGCATTTGAAGTATTATTTTGTAAAATGTCCCTTTTGTGTTCATCTAATCTTTTATTTAGATTCCTTGATTTTTCTTCCATGTATTTTTGTGACAATTATTATAAACTTAGAAAGGAAGAAACATAGAAAGGAAAAGACATATAGATAAATAGGAAGAGACTTAGTAAGATAGGTAGGAAGAGATTTAGATACATAGGAAGATAGATAGGAAAAGACTTAGGTAGGAAGATAGATAGGAAGATAGATACAAAGTGACTAAGATAAATAAGTAACTCAAAAAAACATAAGTGAGTTATATAGTTAAATAGATAGGAAGAGACATAGTCAGGAAGCTACATAAATAAGTAGGAATAGACTTAGATAGATAGATAGATAGATAGATAGATAGATAGATAGATAGATAGATAGATAGATAGATAGGAAGAGACTTAGATTCAATGTTTATGCATATATGAATGATATTTATTCATTTTACTTGTGTTGATAACCTTTCTATTGAACCAGAATAAATTCCGAGTAGGTTACAATGACAGACACCTGAAGATAGCTGGCGGGTACAACGTCCAAACATTGTGAGCATAACAATCACGTATAACCGTCTGAATAATATTTAATCTAAAATATTTCGATGTAAATAATAATAATAATAATAATATAGAATAATAATTTTTAAGAATATCTTAATCAACCGGCATCAATAAAGACTATTTTTTATAGATTTAAATAAATAACTACTAATTAAGTATATAAGAAAGTCAACTTATATCATCCATGTTGATGTTACTTTGCCCTTTGTAGAATTAAAATTTGCCTGTTTATTGATTATCAGTATAAACCCTGAAACATCTCGTATCAGATTTCTTTTTCGGTTTTTTGCACACTGCATAAAAAAAATTTATGGATGCAATACGCATATCAGAAGAAAGACATTTACATTTTCTTTGTGCAAAAATACTGTTCTTTTTCTTTTTTTTTACAATAGACGTCTACTGACAGTTCCATTTACCTTAGGTAATGGTATTAAGTCGTGAAAGTAACTTTATTTTTCTCAAACTTATGATATACTTAAGTGGACAACTACTGAGTGACATATCGTTCGAAGACTCAATCTATATATAACACGCAAGAAGAAAGTAATTATAGCCGATTGAACATATTGAATGTAAAAATGCTATCATTACCTGTCATCAGTTACCAGTTGTATAATCGAATAATTTAGAATATTGGTATGAGTTAAGGACTGATGCCGCTTTTTTTGCTTTACAATGTTTTCCTCGTGGGATCTTTAGTAACGAAAACACATTTCAGTTTATTAGCGATACTTCTAAATGATTTCTTAAAAGATCTACTGAATAATATCATCATTAATGTTTTAGACTCAGATATAGTTCTGTCTACCAAGTTTCACTCAATAGGCTTGGTTCATCCCGTTGTATGTTTTTAGGCACTTTCCAATGGCATCGTACACTGAAATCCACCCCCAGATCAATAATATCAATGTCACCTTCTTGACACATCGACGATGGTGAAATTCGAACTGGGTTTCCTAGTTGGAAAGCGTGGCCGAGTTATTAGAAATAATAATAATAATAATAATAATATATTTGAGTAAATAAGGAAGAATTTAGAAAAATGTTATAATGTTAACGTTTCGCTAGTTAATTTATTTTCATCAGATTTCTTTTTAATTTTCAAGATATTTCTGATGAATTTAATTTTTTAAACTTCAATGCTGCAAAATACCGGGGTATTTCATGTTAGATTTGTTTCCCGCAGCCAATCAATTTATGCTAAAGACGTTTTGTCTTCTCCAACACCAAAGTGACAGAAATTGGTTTGGAAAACGTATGTTATCCTTGCCACTCACCGAATACTGAGAATATGTAACGTGTTAGGCAATCTTCTCTAACCAAATTGTTTACAAAATGAACACTGAGAATATGTACTTGCTGATTTTGTTCTGCAGAAATTGAGTGATTCAATTCAGTTAACACTGGGATTGAAAGACTTTTTTTCTACTTCCTATTTTCTTTAGGACGCTTCAGCAACGAGAATATTCTATCTATGGTATTCTCAGCAGGGATCTGTGGAAACTCATTTCTTTCGCTTCGCGTCTCTTTTTCATCTGTAGAGAAATAGTCTTGCATTCAATGTTGTAAATGAGTAGAGATATGACTTGAAGGTTCAGCACTCTTTTCTTTCCTTTTAATATTGTTTTGATTGTTTAGGTTATGAAAGTCTTTCGATCTTCTGATGCGCCGTTGCATCTCTGTTACACTTTCCTTCATCTGTTGCCATACTACAAATACGACAGTTAAATTTCTACACCTTTAATGTCTCCAATACAAACTCCAAACCTTTGGCGGCCTCTCATTCGGACAACCAAACATAATTAATGGTTATTCCACTGTTGCATATCTTTTTGAATCAGTTTACAATTACGAGCAGTACAAGAAAGTTCTCGGCCTGCCAAATTTACTAAAAATTGAACTATTTTATTTTAATCTCTCCAAATTGGCCAATACCTTTTCAGTACCTCCTCTTGTGTGTTACAAGGTTTGCTTGAAGGAATCAGAACTTCTTATGTTTTACTGTGAATATCATAAATAGACTTCTTTATTCACTGTTCATTGCTTCAAAATGCACTGACTTCTGTCTATGTAATTGTATTAATGTGCATGTGAATGTCTCTGCAGGCAACACGCATGGGAAAGCGCACAAGAAGACATTTACCGCATATATTCGTGCAAATATCGATCTCATATAAAAAGCATGTCCTCCAATTTTGTCCAAAGGTTCTGCCATTTCCCTCAAATCGCATGCATCTGGATTTTTAAGAATTGTCCTAGATTGCACATGAGGCTGGCTAGGCTCCTTTTTGGCGAAGCTATTTTACAAAAATAACATTTCATTATCCCAGTTAATGTAAGTATAAAACTGCATTTAAAAGTCAAACTCAATAGTTTATTAACTGATGTATGCTCAGTATATATATATATATATATATATATATATATATATATATATATATATATATATATATATATATATATTCAAACATGAATATATGAGCCGAAACGTTAGATCAAGGAACAAAATAATAAAAAATCTCCAAATGTCGGACAAGTTTTGTCTTTATTTTCTCCCGAAATTAAAGCAAATATACGGAGTTAAGAACGGCTCATGATAAAACATAATAGACATTCGTTGTCTGTTCAATTTAACAATATATGTTTGAATATATATATATATATATACTTATATATATATATATATATATATATATATATATATATATATATATATATATGAATTATATTTATATATATATATGAATTATATTTATATATATATATATATATATATGAATTATATTTATATATATATTTATATATATATGAATTATATACTAATATAGATACCAACAGACTGATATAGATAGATGCATGGATTTGTGCGTGTGTACAAATAATAATATATACTTAAAATCATTGTTTAGTATTAAGCTTTGCGTGCAACTGAACCTCACCAATACCACAAAGGTTAAATCATTTTGACATTTATCTTTTGAAAACCTTTTACATCTGATCAATCTGTTCGTGGCTAATGGTGGCGCCTGTTGTAATTCCAAAGTGCACACAATTTCTTTAACATCTCCTTCTTTTGTAGATTTACCTTATGCCGCAAATTCTACTCAACAAAAGACAAGTGTAAACTATACTTAATACAATTAACCTTATTTCAAAATAAATATCACTTATTTCACAACATTTAGAAAAGCTTTCTATGAATGTTTGCAGTTTTGAGTTAAAAACTATTAATCTTTGATAGTTATTAAGCAGAAAATTAACTTCGTATAGACTGTCAAGTTAAACGTTGTAAAACGATAAATGGTGGAATTAGTGAGGTTGAGTTGCAAGAAAAGCATAATACGAAACAACGTTTACAAATATATTTTATGATTTGTTTCTATTTCTGAGATGAGGTATTGTAACTATTTATACTATTTACATTGCCAGAAAAGGCATGGCACGTAGAACTATAACAATCTACCCCCGTGAACTAAATAAACTTTTCGGTTCGAAATTCCATCGTATATCATCTGAAGAAGGCCGGAGCTTACAGCGGCCGAAACGTCGTGAATATGACAATAAAAATGAGGACAACAGTCCGAACAATGTAAATAGTGTAAATATATTTTATTGATAATGTGCGTACATAACACACCATAAATTGTTTCATTAAATAATGTTTCTTTTTAATATTTTCATTTGAAAATAACGGATAGACATCTATTATTCGACAACGCACAAGTATTTATCTATTTATCTGACTACCTATCTGTAACGTTATCTTAGTTATGTCTGATAACAATATGAAACAAAATCTTTCACACGTAATATCATTGTTTTTGTAATTCTAAATTCCTTAAAATTAATGTTAGCCATGTTGGTATGTGGTTTTTCGAGAAGCTAGAACATTCGATCTTCTCGCGAGGATATATGGACTCTACCTTGTCCCTCGCATATCTGGTGGACATATAACATTCTGTCATTGGTCTCTTTGTTGTTAAACTAGGAAGACTTCCTGTTTAAGTCGGCACAGACACCTACATACTTTGAGGCCCGATTCTGCAATTTGTGGCTAGAAGGTTACCTTCTTCCTTAACCCTCTAATGAACCAAGCTTTTTTGATGTTCTGATGTGACACCAAGTACGACGCTTACTTTGTGATTTCAAGGTAAGCCTAGTGTATATTGGTATCACTACAGATAAACGCCTCTTAGATCAAAATTCCTGTTTGATATTAAATTCGATTCACACTTCTGATATTTCCTGGCGTGAATCACATAGTATCTATCTATCTATCTATCTATCTATCTATCTATCTATCTATCAAATTCAAGCGATGCAACAGTCACTCTTAATTAAAAAAAACTGAAGAACAGTGATTTAAAACTTAATTTTGTTCAATATTTCAGAACCTTTTCTTTTCAGCTATAAGCCGAATAACAAGTTTTTAGGGCAGCATGCTTTAGAATCAACGCAGCAAGTTTCATTAAATAATTACAACAAAACAAAAACAAATTTTCTTTCAATCAGAAACACTGCTTAAAACATTTTCTGGAAACCTGTCTCGGACTTACACAGGTCTTTTACTTTAGCTCGACAGTAATGAGAGTAGGTACCGAGTTTAACATTATATCCTTCACACTGCCATTACTCATATACACATCGAGACTAGTCATGAATCTTTCAACATATATAAATGCAGCGATTTACTAATCATTCGACGATTCATTAGCCTCAACATTGCGAGATAAACAGCACGTATTTGACTTTATTAACATCAGCAACTTATCTTCCTGTTTTCCTATCAAACAATCTCCCGATAAAATGAATGTACCTAGGTGTTAGATTTGCATGATCGGTGTGGTTGCTTTTGTACACTGCCGACATCACCATTTTTCACTTTGCCAACTTTAATCATATAATTTTATCATTGATCTGTTTACAAAAAGACAAAACACTTTCTTTCAAATCGGAGGAAAGTTAGTTTCCATGTGGTGCCATTAGTGAATTGCATGGCCTTACATTAAAAAATTGAAATATATGGCTTTAGGGGAATTGTTTCTTACAGTGTGGACTTTGTTTATATTTAAGTTCTCTATTAGAGAAAATACACCTACTATATAGATCGAAAATTTTTCCTGAAGGGACGCATTGATGTGTGGATGGCAACATATGCATATTTTGCTAAAAGTGTGTGTAAAATCTCAAAGAAATTAGATATCACTGCTTTTTCCGATTCTTCCGTGTGAATTTGCACACGTAAACACCCACAAACAAAGAAACGATTATCGAAAAGTTCTCTGTCCGCCCCAACACTCAGAACCTAACTAAATGATCAAATGTCAACATTATTTTGTGGGTAATGGCTTCTAAGTCGAGCCGCGAAATTTTGATTAATGCTCGTGTCTGTGTTACATATATATATATATATATATATATATATATATATATATATATATATGTATATATATATATATATATATATATATATATATATATATATATATATATATGTATGCATTTATACAAACTCTTGTGTATTTGAGCAGCATTTATTTTTTCCTTATCCTATCACACACAAACATATATATATATATATATATATATATATATATATATATATATATATATATATATACAAAGATATATATATAGAGAGAGAGAGAGAGGGATAAAGAGAGAGAGAGGAAAATAAAGAAAAAGATATATAATTAGGCTAGATAAAAATTTGTTCTCCACTATTTATGTAAGTTCTTTAAATAATCCTGAATACACGAGTTAACAGAATAAATTATCATAGTATGTGTACATTCTACAATTATATGTTTTCGCCTGTTCTATGATTGGTTTTCTACTCGTTTTCCTAATCTCTCGCTTTTCGACATTATCACTATGGAAACACGATTGCTTTGGTGCCCAGATTCGCTCCCTTTAACCAACTCAAGAACAATCCAAAACACGTGGATATCTGAAACCATTCCCTATTTTCAACATTTTTTCTCGGTGCCAATGAGAATCTCGCTACCAGCGCTGCTTTCTTTTTATCTACTCTCCCCAAATACGCACGCGCTACATGAACATAGCATGAAATCAATTAAAGCTAACTGGCGTAATAATTCTTCACTTTTTTAACCCTTTTTTTTTTCTTCAACCAATATTTTTGGTTATAGAATCACCATTTTTCTTCATCGGTTTTCTATGCTCGTCCTTTGTGGAGTATAAGAGTGCCAGTCCCGGAGTGGGTTCAGTTCGTTGTAGAAATTCAGTAATTACACCCCGTGCCTGTTTTGGCAGGTTATAGCATTACTCTTTAGCAGTACATGTTTTTTTGCCAGAATGGCTGGGATTTTTGCCTGGCAGAAAATAGGTTTTCATTGTGAATCAAGAGCAACTGTTTAGCAAAATCATGACATAGATATACAGAAATTCTGAATATTTCAAATACTGACATTAAATGTTTTCAGTATTTATTTCTACTGGAATTTAATGATTATATAAAAGATTCAGAGTAGGACATTTTTATTTTACTTCCATATAGGTTAAAATAATATTATATATATATATATATATATATATATATATATATATATATATATATATATATATATATTTATATATATGTATGTATGTATGTATGTATATGCATGTATGAGAAAGATCAATAAGTCCGTACCATGTCGCGAGTTATTAGCTGCATTTTAACCAAAATTTTCACTGTTCAATCGATGTAAAAAATATTCACTAGTAAATTTCATTAACGAAAATGTGCAATAAATATGTTGTGTAAAATAATGTTTTTAAAATTAGACAACATACTTGTTGATATGTGTACGTACATTATATATAATCTTTATATAAAGGTCGACGAAATACTGATGACGTTGCGTAGGTATATATATATATATATATATATATATATATATATATATATATATATATATATATATATATATATATATAGGTAGGTAGGTAGGTAGTTAGGTAGGTATATGCGTAGATATATATATATATATATATATATATATATGTGTGTGTGTGCGTGTGTGTGTGTGTGTGTGTGCGTGCACGTGTGTGTAATTATCTATGCACAATCTCGAACTCTTCGTAGCTGAATTGGATTTTTTTTAACTGACTGCAGGGAATTTATTGAAATATGCAGAATATCACAACGAGGGCGCTAATACAGTACCCGGAAATCAACTGTGTTTTTCTTTGAATATCAATCCTCGATGGGAATAGCATTATTTTGTTGGGAGAAACCATCACCAACGGGAAGCATAGCGGTCATAAAGAGTTTTCAAATGGTCTATAACAATTTCCAATAGAACTTCATTTATTGTTAACCTCTTCCTTAGCGGCCAATGGTCTTACATTACTTCCGGGAGCTTGCTGATATTTATCCATAATTCACTTATTATTTAAAGGCAATGTCTCTTCATTGTAATAACAACAATCCTTGTGAAATCAAATATTATTGAATTATGTCTATATTTCAAGTCTCCCACATCTTCACGCTTTACATATTAGCTTATGTGTACGTTATCTAGCAAGTCCAGTAGGGAAGGCCGAAACCATCTAGCTGTCACTTCAGTTTAATACAGACGTGTATGTGTGTGCGCGCGCACGCGTGTGTGTGTGTGTGTGTGTGTGTTAAAATGGTATATAAACTCTATAGCACAGAGTAAGTGACTAGCAAAATAAAGGTGGGCAACTGAAAGACAGAATGCAAACAATCCAATGTTACGCGCTTCGTCTTTCGAAAGAACCTTCTTCAAAATAAATGTTTTTATTGATGGAATCAAATGTATGGAAACTGAAAGACACACATTAAATTTTGGCTAAAATTCAGGATCGAGACACAACGCTGGAGATGCAGGGTCGCTTAACTTTAAATTTAAAATCACTATGCATTCGGCTTTCTGCCAAATCTGTTTTTTGTACTGTTTTAAATATCACATATTATAATAGCGGTAGTTTTCTTTAAGAATCTGATATGTTTTATGATCCTAAACATAAATTTACAGTGGAACCTCAGAAAGCATTGTACCTTTTATATATATATATATATATATATATATATATATATATATATATATATATATATATATATGTATATATATATATATATATATATATATATATATATATATATATATATATATATATATATACACTCTTTAGAAATAGAATGGATAAGTCCTTGTAGTGGTCTGTGAACTGTTTCAACCCTCTCCCTCTGACTACAATATTTCAGTCAATGCCTAAAGTTATATTCCTTACCAATTCGATATCTTTCGGACAGTATTATCGAAGAATATATTTTAAATACATTGATTTATGAATTCTTAAATAATTGGCATCAAATTTGGTTTTATGAATATGCAATTGAACATCAATACAGATAGTAAAATAAATCAATTTCGTGTTAGTCCCAAATGTAATTTGAAATCTTCTTCTAGATGTCAACGAATACAAATCTACTCGAAATGGTTTGATGGAATTTAAGTCATAGGGAGGAATTAATCATTACCACACCAACCATAGATAGATGTATGTGCATGGAAGCGAGAAAGAGAAGTCTGGCTATAAATTTTTCATGTATTTTTATTTTCAAAATCTAGATCTCCGTTTCTATGGCTAGCTATCATTTGGCAATCAGTATCAGATGAGACCTTTCTTCTCTAAATGTGTGCCATCCTATGAGGTTACTCAGTCGGTTATGAACTGCCTTTCAGTCACAATGTCTACTGGTACATTTTCTTTTGCAAATTATCACATCTCATCGCTCGCTCATCCTCTAGTGAAGATATGGTACCCTACAGTTGAATGACAACATAATCATACTACCAGCTGACAAAGGGGATGCCTCTATAGTGATGGAAAAATACAGAAATATACAGAATATACAGGAAAGCTGGGAGGTTTCATTAGAAATGGTAGCTATAGTAAATGTAAAGAAAGACTCAGCAATAAAAACAGAAAGGAAGCGTTCGCAGATCCTAATGAAGAACAAGGTTCTCTTCCCACCTAAGACATACAGACAGTTGTCACATTATAGCAATCTACCTCACATATACGGTTTCCACAAAATTAACAAAGACTATTCTTCTCAGACCAATTATTAGATGCCAAGAGTCTGTGTGCCAACCTCTGAGTCACTTCCTTGTGCATATAATTGACCCATTAATTAAGCAACGTCTGAATTTAGCTCATGATCGAGATTAAGAAGAGCAATAGAATGTAGTTGATTATCATACAAAAATAGAATTTGCAGATTGTTCTGAACAAATGTGTGTTTATCTTGTTTTACGCCATATCAACTTCTATGAATTATTTAATGCTGACATGTATTTTAAAATAGATTCGTATGAATAGAATATATATACTTTGTAAGGAAACAGTTTGTAAATCCGGTTCCATTAATTTATTTTTGTAAAGTGGGTTTTTGTCAAGAGTCAAATGTATTTATGATAATATTGTTTTTCTTTCCAAAAATGTGTTTCTTTTAAAAAATGTAGGGCTTGTAATTCTTTTCTTTAAAAGTGTATTGCTTGTAATAATTTTTCAAAAATGTATTGGTGATAACTATTTGCTCTTAGCTGGGACCGTAATAGGTGCTAACACTCCGGGTCAGGCTGGACCTGGGAACAACAGCAATTAAAAGGTGGTTCCACGCTCCGCCTCCTGTTTAGAGGCCTTGCTGCCGGATGTATTTTATCGTCATACCCAGGACGCCTCATTGGAGGAGTCTTACTCTTCTACACACGTGCAGTAGGCGTATTCTGAAGTCCCAGCCGACAGGGCGGAATGAACATATGAGAAATACTTTGAAGCAAATTAATACGTCATTGTTTTATTATCTAATATCTTTAACAGCGGGAAAATTTAGATTTTAACAATCTCACCAGATATGAATAAATTGTAATAACTTATATGTCACAGAAAAATCCGAAGGCTCATTAACATAGCGAAAGGTGTCTTCCAAAAAGTATTAAACGACAGTAAAAAACAAAGAAAAGAATGCTGAACTCCTATGTAATATCAATCCTCCTTATATGCCAGGGATTGTTGAACAGTTTTCTCACAGATTAAAAATAAACTTGAGGCAACAGAGATGGGGTTCAAAAGAAGGATTCTGAGAATACCATGGACGAAACATATGAAAGTTAAAGGAAAATGAGATTAGAAAGGAGACTTTTATTCTAAATCAGGAAGAGACAGTTGAAATTTCTGAGACGCATAATGCGGAGTTAAAGAATTTCGCACTCACGGGTCACATTAAAGGCAAGAGAAGCACAGTGAAACAGCAGGTAACCTATCTAACAAACTTGTGTAAATGGATGACAAACCCCCGACAGGGATTGAAAGTTAGGAGACAAATATTACTTCGAGCTCCGAAGGATAAGAAGATGCGTAGAACCATGACAGGTTACGTCCCGTATTGACACGGCACATAAGTGAAGAACAAGTCACGTTGAAGTATTTACAATAAACCAACGCTGAATGAAAAAACTCTTCTCTCGCAAAACCGGGATATTGAACTGAAAAGTGAGGATTGTACAGCACCAGCTCAGTAATACTCCATTTTTGGTTTAATAGTCTTAGGGTCAGATTAGACTAAAAATGAAGCATTACCGTCATATCTGGGGTGGAGCTGCTTTCCAGCAATGCTAGTTCAAAATCGTTTACGCTGTCTTTTGATGGAATACATATTTTCCACTGACGCAATGTTGCAAGCTTATTGCTATTTCTATAGCATTAGCTCCAGATCAGATATTTACATATAGAACTCTCTGTGCTACTTACATCGAGTCGAATCACCCTTATTTCCTCCGTATTCCAGGATGCAAGAAGAAAGTTACTCGGATTTTTCTCAAGAACTCTTACTTTGTAGAACAGTCTCCCGCGTAGATACTTTCCTGAACACTACAAACTTAACCTCTTCAGGGTCAATCGTAACTATTCTCTTGAACCTTATACTCTTTATTTCATGATAAGCATTTCAACAGTAATCCTTTACACTGAATGTCTATCGAGACTTGTATTGGGTAAACTTTAATATAAAAATAACACTCAGAAATGAGCACATTCATGTACACATTAAAACATACATTTATTTTTATGTGTGCTTTTAAAGACTGTTAATAAAAATATACAAACCTTATTCATTGCAAACTTCTCCAATGCTGAACAGAACAGTGTGACCTAAGTTATTTAATACTTTTGTACATTACACAAGATCTTGACTTCTCATATCGTGACCTCCCTACACTACAACAACTGGAAACTGCAATTTAATTTAGACATTTTCACAACATTCCAGCTGTCTAAACTACCAGCAAATATATTAGCTAACTTGAACGATGCCATTAATCTAAATCTTCTGTTTATTTTTATGTGCATTCCGAATAAAGTAATAAATATTTTTTTCCAGTAAGACCTTGCACCCCTGATTTCTCTTTAGTAAATGCTTACGAAAAAAACATGTAACTCTCTCCCGGCCGAAGGAAGCCCTCTCTGAAATCAAATCAGTTTCACAAGATTTAATTGATGACAAACGCAATATAAAACGAACGAAACAAATGACATTTAATTTATGGTCAGAGATAATTGCCACCCAAATAAAACACTGAGCAAAATCTAAGCTGAAGCAAAATCAATATTTCTCATTTCATTTTCTTTTTGCTTCCTTTTTTTACGAAATTAGGTTAGGTTTTTCAATTTATTTGATAATTGAAAAAGTAAAAATAGAATGAAATAATTCGAAGGAAATCTTTCCACATACAACAAACCGCGTATTTCCTGCTATTTTAAGCAAAGGTCGACATTTATTAGGTGAGGTGCCATTGAACAATTTATTCGCTTGGCCAATATCTTCATCTTAATCGTTTTTTGTTTTAATTTAAAAATATTGCTATCTTTCAATTTTTGTTACAGGCCACCATTAAAAATTACACAAGTGCAAGAACTTAATGCTTCTTAAATAAATGTTAACCGTATAAATATTTGTTACCAACTTGCTCAAACTGAGTACTTTTGATAAATAGGACCAAATTTTTGTCTGAATTTCGAGGATGAGGAATTATTATCATTTATATTATTTACATTCGTTTCAACAAAGAGGCCATTAGTCCGAATTTATATAACGTTCAAACTTTATACTTTTAATAAATTAGATCGGATATGGCATTTTAAATAAAATGTTTTACAGTTAGTAATTTTAATAAATTGCAAAACAAATGTAACAGAAAATTGAAAACCTGCAATATGATTGCGATAGTACCGTGTCAATATAGAAAGAGATTGTTGATGTTACAGTTTGGTTAGCAAATGTAATTATGAGAAACTCTAAATAGTCATTCGCCTTCATTATTCCGTTAAATATCATAACATGACATTTTTGGTAAGATACCTGGTGACTGCAATGTCTCTATGAATTTATGCATTAGTATAAAGTGAATATAAACGGCCCTCTGTTGGAATTCGAAATCGGTACTGCGATTCCGTCTGCATAACCGTTAACAGATTTAAAATAGCCTAGAATAAGTTAATTAAAGCAATTAAAAATTCATCTATTCATATTTACAATAACATATATAAATTATTTTATTGTTTCTAATTAGAAAATTTGTGCATAGCAAAAACAACTATTCTATTTCGACATGAAATTTAATAAACATCTATTTTTTTTCTCTAGGTACTTATGTTTTCTAACTCATAAAACAAGAACAACAACCCTAACGTATAACAACATTCATCTGAAAATGTAGACGAGTTAACTTTTGGGGTTTAAGATGTTATGCAAATCGAGATTTATTTGTCACATTGTGAATCCTTTATAGACGATAGTATAGTAACTGTTATTCATTTTTAATTAGAGATGAACAAGTTATTTTAAATGTATTTAGTGATGGAAACACACGATTGGAAACTACGAAAACATTGAACAGAGATCGCAGAACAACATCGAACTTTCAATTGACTGATTAAATTAATCTGTTTTTATTTTGTTTTTGTTTTTTTGTTTTCTTTTTTTTTTTTTTCGGAATCGTGGAAATGATATTTTCTTCAATCTCCTAAAATAGCCAAGACTTTTTTACGCCTTCAAAAAGTTGAAAAGTGAGAGTGTATGTTGAACATTAGTGGTGTTTAAATTTTTTCATGGAGAGGATAATGAATGAAAGTCACAAAAAATCGTCTGCGTATGTATTCTATTGACCAACATTAAATAAAAATATTACACACGAAAGTAAATAAATATATTTCTGCAGTGACATTGCATGGTGAGAAGAATCTGCGTAGTACGTATGCGCTAGTGGTTTTGTCAACAAAACAAAAAATATTGAAACTGTAAAAAATGGCGATTACTATTTTGTCATAAAACCTAGAAAAAGCTTCTTAATTAATTTTAAATGCATTGGTATCTTCAGCTTATATCGTACAAAGCTTACAATGTGGTAAATTAGTTAAAACGGGGCAAAGTTAAATCTTGTTTGTCACTGTCAGGGTTATTGAAATCGATATTCAATTATCTATGAAACAAGAGAAATCCATGCTATGTAGACAAATAATAGCAATATACATAGATATTTGATAATAACAATAAAGTAATCATTTCATTTATTTTGCGGCGATAGTTGAATTGGTGCTAGGCGGACTTCACGGAAGAGTTGCTAAGATTTTTTACTTTACTGAAATATTATTATTAAAAATAATTTTAAAAGTAACGAGGTATAAAATTAATATAAGATTTTAATTGATTTTTGAACATATTAAAAAGATTTGCCTTAATTCTGAATAATTAATTTCTTAGAAATTTGCCCTTAGCAAAAAGCTTTTTGTCATGGACCAACTATAAAGTGGTTCCAATCATAAGTGCATCGTTTTCGTCATATAAATTTAACCACAAATGATACGTTTAGGATGTTAAATTTACTTGGACGATGCAAAATGAGACAAACATTAAACTTTGGAGAGCTTTCATCATTATTACATTATTTTCATTACTATTTTTATCATTAATTAAACTTCTTTACGTCACACGACCAAATAGAAAAATGATGTAAAAATATCATCAGTTTGCTTACTCAAATCCTGAACTCTTGCACAATTCTCAGTGGATAACCGTTCCGAACCAATTTTCTTATTATACATATTATGAGAGTAACGGTTTTGTCTGTCGCCATAGAAGCGATATTTGGTATCGGTCGTCTAATCTTTCGTAGCCTTAATATTATTTTTTTATTCAAGTACACATGTTCTGAACCGCTATTAACAGAGATGCTCTTTCTCTCGACACAATCACTCTATCATTTTTTTCTGAGATTTCTTTCTTTTGTCTATTGAAATCATCACTGTTGATTTTCTTCCTATTTTGAACTTCGAGGTTTTCCCATCCATCTTTTGTAATCTTATCAGTTCTGCAGCTTCCGGATTTTTTTCACAATCAGTTACTCATTATTCACTTTTACCCGCCTAGCCAACTTTATCCTCAATATTGGCATTAATTTCCTCAATCCTCTATTGATTTCGTATAAATTCTCTCAACTTTATCTCTGGGGTGTAAGACTGTGTTGGACCATTGATTTCCTTGTTCTTTGATCCAAAATTTGTTTCTTCTCTTGTCCAGTTTAGAAAGGGCCCTGAGTATATTACAAGTTCTGAAAGGATTCCAAATTGAATTATAAATGAAAAGGAGAGTTTAAATTTCTCGTATGTAACATTATATTTGATTTAACTCCAGCAGAGAGGAGGCCAGCTCTGTTCTTGGATTATTTCGGTGTGAAGTCTATTCCGACATCATGTGATTTGCGCAATATACTACATAAATATCTCAACTCAGACTGAATAGCTTACTGTTTCTATTCTTATTATTATTATTATTATTATTATTATTATTATTATTATTATTATGACTGTGTGGACGTTTCTGATATGCTGTTTCATAGATGAAATAAATCCGTAAATAAAAACAATAAAAGAGAAAATAGCAGTATGTGGAAAAAAAATGAACTATTCAACAGTAACCTTGTTTGTTCAGATATCAAAGTGCTATGTAATGTCAAATAAATTTAGTTCATATGCGTTCTATAAGTAGTTCACTGCCATTCTGAAATTGATATCAAATGGAAGATATTCATATTACTAAATAATTAAAGTAAGAGTTATTTAAATATATGATCACGAACGATGTTTGAAATAAATACGAGCAAATGGTACTTACTTTTAGATAATGATCTAAAACAATAAATTTTTGTTTATTATTCATTTGGAACAACTTTTCTTCTCCAAGGAAGATATAATATATACAAGCATAGATTTACACTGTTTGATCTTATTACGCGAACAAATATTTTCACAGATTTTACTATAATTATCAGAATATATTTATATGATAAATATACCAAGTGAAGTTCAACATATTTTTTTCATTAAAAATATTTACAATAACTCATTTTGTGGTTTAAGATGTTATTCAAATCGCGAGTTATTCGTCATATTGTGAATCCTTTATAGACAATAGTTTAGTAACTGCTGTTCATTTTTAATTAGAGATGAACAAGTTATTTTAAATGTATTTAGTGATGGAAACACAAGGTTGGAAACTACGAAAACATTGAACAGAGATCGTAGAACAAAAATGCCACACTATACAAAAGTCACAAAGACATATTGGATACAAATTTAAAGGCTATTAACAAAAATGTTGATTAACCAACAAGAAAATATTTCCAGAAACTGGTATTACGAATGTAAACAATGTGAAAAATGCAGAACATTAAAAACATTGTCTAAAAACACGAGAGCAATCGTACAACAGTCAAGTGAACATCAGAAAGAAAGACGTGTAATTTAGTTGAAGAAGTACATGTAAACTGATTTCTAAATAATACGCTTAAGTGATGAATTTAAAGTCATATTATACGAAGCCGATGTCTGCGGCAGTGATTGTGTCCTTCATGGAAACAGTTCAACATTACAAGACGATAAGTGGGAAGTGGGCTAATGTTTTTGGTTAGTATTGTAGGTAGTGAAACTATAGGTTTTTAGAGTTGATTATAGTGTCAAGATAAATGTGGAGAATTGATTTAAGTTTTTGGAGTTAGAGATTTTTGAGTGTTATATGTCATGAAGAAAGGACACCAAGCTAAAAACTACTTTCAAGTAACACAATGCTACTTCATATTCCTCAAACCTGATTAATGTCCACATTGAAAGAAAATGTTTCAAAAACACCAAACACCCAGCCTTTCTAGATGTTAATTCAATACAAATCTTGTGATCTGTCACATAAAGAAACACAATATAAACTTTGTGGTCCGTCATAAAAATTATAGAAGAGAATGGAAAACAATATTCAAGCAGGGATCCTTGGGAAGCATTAAAAGTGGGCACCTTCAATGAATTTTCGATACCTAAGTTTTAAAATTAATTTTTTTTTTATTGAAAGCTACATGATTAAATTTATTATTTCCAATAAGTAAAATATTCTGGTGTATTTTGGATAGAAATTATATAGATTGGAATGTCAAATAATTCCTCGATTTTTAAAAGCAGCCATTTCCTTAATTTTAAGAAATTTGTAAACAAACAAATTTATTGGTTTTAAAATTCTTTCAAAATTAAATTATAGATTTTTGACACGTTATTTGAGTAAAATTAGAAAAATTAAATTTAACTAAATCTGATTTGAAATAAATATTACTTACTTATAGAAAAAAAAAACAATGTACAAGCATTTCTTAACGATAGGTCCCCTCTTTCTTTGATTTTTTTTTTTTGATTTATCGAGAAGCTCTCAAAGTGATGACAGCTTTTATGGGTGACCAGAAATGACATATTTACGAAATCTAAGTGAACGCATTTTTTTTAGTTTTTAACTACCTTGTAATTTTTACAATTAACATATTTTCAGCAATAATTTAATATTTTATTGACTTTTAGTTGGTTTTTAAGAAACTTTATGAAATTTGCATTTCGTCTCTAGGTTCTTAAGTTTACTACCTTAAACAAATAATTAATTAATTGAAGTATGACTCAAACTAAAATAAATACATAAAATAATAATATTTAGTGAAATAGCAATTAAGAAAAGTAATGTTTTAAATATTTTCAACAGATGATTTGCAAAGACGTTAATGATGAAACAGAAATGAATTAAAAATGAAATAATTGCAGTGTTTTAAGATGAAACGTGACCTTTTTAAAGATTATATCATGTATAGATTCCCAAAGGTAGAAATTATGAACGGTTTTTTCACTAAAAATTATTTTTAAAATTATTTTTAAAATATTTGGCTACAAACGACCGTTATGAGCTTTTCAAATTTTGATTCGTAAATGTACTGTTCACTTAACGATATCACCAAACCGCCGTTTTGAAAACAATAAAGAATTTAAAACGATTTTTGAACTATTATATTATAATTCAAATTTTTTAAAAAAACGAAAATTTCTTGTAAAAATTCATTATTCATCAAAAAGGTTTTATTTCTTCAGAAATAATGTTCTTAATATAACTTATTTACAAAAGCAAGTAAAAAAAAAGTGTCCTAGTTTTATTGAATTTTTTATTTTACAATTCAGAGCAGATTTTCGATGTTACGGGTAAAAGATTTACTTTCTCCAAAGAGTCCTGTTTTTAAATAATAACCCCCACCACTTAAAAATTTAATGTCTCGAAATTTCATAAAATTAAGTAAGTCGGTGGTAAGATATGTAAAAAAAAATATTTTTTACCAAGATTCTCTAAAAAGAAAACTTTCAAAAATAATTTCATTCATTTCCGAATATGTTCTAAAAGTTTCATTAAAATCCGATAATTATTTGAATTTTGCAAGAATTTCCAAATCAATGTGTTTTTCACCGGAAAAAAAAAATAAAAAACAACTAACCATTATCTTTGGTCCGCCGCTGACGAAAAAAAAACAGTATTTTTAACCAAAATTTACAACGTGTCACAAAGGAGTAAAAAATTTCAAAAAATAATTTTTAAAAATACTTTGGTTTTTCCTCTTAATAATAACATAAACATTTTGATGACAAAACTTTGTTTTTATTGAGTTTAGGGCCTTTTTTCATCATGTTATGCTGTTTTTAAACGCGACCAAGTGGAGGTACCTAATTAAAAGGTTAATGACGAATGATTGAAAGGTAGATGAATGTTAAGCTAAGTTACATACCCTATATTAATTTTAAATAATTTATTCGCGCGTATTGGATTTTTTATAAATAAATACATGCTTTTATGTCCTATAGCTTTTGTTTCTATTTATAAATAAAAAATATGTTGCACTTTGCATAATAAAATCTAACTTCCAGCAAACAATATTTATCAATATTTTTAATTAAGAAATAAATAATCTAAAAGCTCTGTAGCTATAAGTATATGATGAAATGTTTTTCAACATTGATTGATTCCAAGCAACTTTATTGTAAAGATTATTTGCATAATAAAATCTGAACATACGGAAAAGGAAGAATTTGAATAAAGAGGAAAAAACTGTAGTGAAATACGAGAAAACAACTTGTGTTAGGTGAACAAATGTAGACGGATAAAGAAATATATAAACACATATTACAGTAAAGCAAATATTAATCATCCATCATGGAGAGAAGACAATCCAAAGGAAACCATATTTTTTAACTACAATTGTCCAGTTTCTTTAGATCGTGTTTGAATCATAAAAATATTTTATTCCCATTTTCTTGAATCATAATTTTTGTTTATTCGATAAGCATACAGAGACGTTACAAATCCAATTTGAAGTTTCATTTTTTATATCAGTTGAATAATATTTAATTTGTGAAAATCTGTTTTATGTTTGGTTTCCTTTCTACTTTTTGTTACTTAAATTTTATTTTAATTTTTTCTAATAATTCTACTATTAATGGACAGTGTTCTTGGAAATGATCCTACATAAAAAAGAAAACTTCTTTTTATTAGACTCATCAACGGCTGATAACACTGGCGTTGACTACTCTGTTCATTGAACAGAATCCCATATAGAAAATATAGAAAAAAACACGGGAAGAAAAATATGCAAAGGCTCCTACTCAACACAACAGATCAGACGAATCAACAGATTTATTGATATATACGATGGTGTACTGAAAAGTCCTCGGCTCGACCCATTTCCCCTAATCTTTATCTTGATGCTTGGCTATTGAAATAGTGATTCTGGGAAGAGGCCCATGATAACCTTTTCAGCACCCTCTGAAAAATACACACACATGTGTGCGCAAGCAATGTCACTAGTTTACAATATTATCTAAGTGGGAGGCACAAACAATGTGAGTGGAGTGTCTTTCCAAACCTCCAAGAAGCCTTATACGTTATATGAAGGAAACATTTTCGCATCTTAATTTCACTTGTATCTACTCAGATCTTAAATCTACAGAATCAATATCCCGAATAGGATATGAAGAATATTCATGACTTTACACAAACTAAAACAAATGAAAAGAAGAAAACAATAAAAGAAATACTAATTAATAATTCGTGGAGTTGTTTTACAAAAGGTACGAGTCACTGTTGAAAATGTGATAGCTTTAGAGTGTCGTCGAGTCTTATAAATTGCGAGCGAGAAAACCGCCATGCCAGGCAAGCACTCAGGATCCGCGATCCTGTATCGTTTTTTACTGATGTTTTCACTATTTAAGAACGCACTTCATTTGTGATATCGATAGCCATGCACTGGTGAAAGATTATGCTGTTTCCTCGACATGCAAATACTGATATTCCAGTTCCATTGCCAGTTAAGCCAACCGTGGACGTGTCGGTGAATCTTGCACACGCGACGAGTAGGTTGGTCGTGCCGATGTTGCCGTGAAAAACGGAATTCCGACTAATCGTGGTTTATAAACTGAGCAAAATCAGGAGTGTTCCTAATTTTCTGACGATTCCGAAACGACTAGGATTATGAATATTTGGAATGCCATCCTTGACGGATTTGATCAATGAGTTTTCGCTCATTGATATCGAATGGATCATTCTGAACTGGAGACGTGGGCGTGCGTGAAAAATTGGCCCTATACCAAAACCACCAGCTACTTGGACAGATTGTTTACTAGCAGAGTCGGTGTAGATGCCTTAAATTGGCAAACATTCCACTTGTTAGGCGATTCAAATTGCGGTGATGTGTATGCAACTAGAGAGTAGAGTTGGAATGACTGAATACTGGAAGTTAAATGTGTCCTTGCTGGACAAGAACGACTTTGGGGAACATTTAAATGAACTTATTCATAAGGAATTAATTTTCATGATTATGTGAAAGGTGGTTTTCCCAAGGCCAAATGTTTAGGCCTGGGTGATATTGGGAAGAGGGTTCTGTGTGGAGCGCCTGACAGCTTCATTTCACGCACTGAACTTTATTAATCACCAACCCCATTTGTTTGTTTATTTTGGGTTGTTTTTTTTTGCAATTATATTCCTTTGTTAAAAAGAAGTCCCTGCTTTTTTCTGCAGAATCAGTAAGGCAGAAGCGAAAATTGTAAGCTTTCTATCTTTGGATTAGTGGGAAAGAAGTGCTCAATACTAACCTACATCACTTTTATCTTTATGTTTGTTTACCCCCTACCCATCAACATTACTTTATATATAAATCATTAAAATTGCATATATTCTCGTGAAAAGTTTAAGTTCATCAAGTGAATTCTACGTTGTGGCTACTGTGAAAGAAAACAGTAAGAAATAACAGGTAAATTATTTTGTTGTTAGGTACAATACTGTATTCGTAGGACACATAAAGACCTAAGAATTGGAGTGTCAGCATAAGACTAACCTTTTACAAAGTCATTTCACCGCCCTTTGTGCCTGTTGTTGGTTTTACCTGACACTTTTTCTCACACGTCGTGACCATTTTGCTTAAAGTTCGTATTTTTGTGATTTCAGATGTCAATTTAGAAATTTCCAACATCTTTCAATAAAATTGTCATTTTTCAATATTATAGTTTAAAATTTAGAAAGTAGATTTAGAATGGTTGAATACTGGAAGTTAAATGGCTTCTTACTGGACAACAACGACATATGGAAAAATCTAAATAAACTTATTCATAAGGAATTAATGTGAACGATTATGTGAAAGACATGATGGAAAAATGGAGTCAGTTTAAACTGACGCTAGAAGGATATGGGTTAATTTATTACAAAATATTTTTAGGAAAATATTTACTGGGATGACCATTGTAAATTGATCAGGTACGAAGATTTTGAAGAAAAATATGTAAAACATGGGATAGATAAATAGTAGACTATTTTTTATCGAAGTAGTTTGCTGATATTTTATCAACAACTTGATGAGACTCGGACAGAGAATATATATTCATCGATACGGCTGTCCGACGTAATGGTTGAAAATCAACAGAGCCCGCTAATATTTTGAGCTATTGCTGGGCCTCCCTGGGTAATGGGTGTGCAGTATGTGCACAAAAACCATGACATGGTCATCTTATAAACAATATGCTCGATATACTGCTAATCTTCTTACAGTATTAGTTGTTAGATAGAGAAAACTTTCAAAAGACATCTTGGAATCGACTTCAAGTTACACAGATCAGTTACTCTTACCAAGTTACACAGATCAGTTACTCTTACCAAGTTACACAGATCAGTTACTCTTATCAAGTTACATAGATCAGTTACTCTTATCAAGTTACGCAGATCCATTACTCTCATGTTATCTGTTAATGAATTCTATTGATTTCATTAATAGATAAGTTACGCTGCTAATGAATTCAGTATATTTGTCTGATCCTGATGAACAGTGTACCTACGTAACTTGGAGTCGGTCCTAAGATATGTGTGAATTGTTATTTATCTTGACAAGTGTTCCCTTTTTTATATTGAACACTATCTTTAAGAATTCTGCTCACCCTTAAACGCATTAAATTTTATTCATTTACGTGTTTTTGTTAGACGTAATAGATTGGTGCTCTTATTATCTCTCTCTCTCTCTCTCTCTCTCTCTCTCTCTCTCTCTCTACACATACACACACACATACATATATATATATATATATATATATATATATATATATATATATATATATATATATATACAGAAGGGGAGATATATCATGATGAAAATTTTACTATCAATATTAAAACTGGTATATGGTAAATACAGCAAAAATGAATGCCAGTGCTATTTTTGAAATATCACATGTTGTAAAAGCTTCAAATCCACAGTCGTTGTGCTTTTTGTCTTTATTTATAGAAATGCTTCTCTGGTTTGATCTGTTTTGTTCGGCTACGACGTAATCACAGTCAATCTTCTTGCTGTGAGATCGACAAAAGCCGAATCGTTGGATTCAATTTCATTTGACGAAAGCACCCAAGAAAACAAAAAAATCTGCTACAAGTTACATACATCTGATGAGAGATTGGACTTTCACATTGCTCGTTGTCATGGATACTAAAATTCGTTGTTTCGACGTCTTTCTATCTTTTTCCGTATCTATTTTCGACTATATTTCTTTCTTTGTTCTGCTTTATGTAAGTTTCGCATAATTATATTTTATTTCTTTGTATTTATTCGTAATAATTTATGCTGCCTTTGTGGTGGATTCTTGTACCATTTTGTCTTCGCAACTTAGTTTTCTACTATCTTTTAATGGATTTTTATGCTACATAACGGTCGATGTTGATTTTCATTTTACCGCCAATATTTTGTTTTTTTCTTTTGTCTCTTGCTTACATTTTACGTTT
This sequence comes from Acanthosepion esculentum, assembly GCA_964036315.1. NCBI lineage: Eukaryota > Metazoa > Mollusca > Cephalopoda > Sepiida > Sepiidae > Acanthosepion > Acanthosepion esculentum. The sequence goes on from OZ038475.1 coordinate 84,294,468, forward strand.
GTTTTTTATATATTAAGATTTTATTTAAACACCTTGTTATTATTTCATTTTATGTTACAATGTATTAATGTTCTTTTCATCCTGACTTTATTTCAAATACTTCTTTTCTTTTGTCTTTAATGATAAGGTTACTTTTCTCAAAGAAAGCTGTGAAATATTTTTGTATTTCAAGATAGCCTTTATATTTAAGTAAATTTTGATTCAATTCAAACGAATTTTCTTTTGTATAACACTAATATTTTTATTATTTTTTTAGCACATTTCTTATTCTGATTTCTTTTCATTTTTGTTTTTATTATTTCTGTGTCTTTTTCTATTTCTTTCTATTTCTCTTAGATCCAGATCTTGAAGTCGGAATTAGTCGACGTAAACCAAATTACAATATCGTTGTTGTATAGACGTTCATATCAAATCAATATCTCTGAGAAAAAATTCTTTTGAAAAACAAAGCCATTTTTGTAGATGTCACTAAAAGTCACTTGACACCAGTGAACTTTTTCAGCTCATACTACCACGCTTTGTCAGTTTTATAATCAGTTGAAAGAATATCTTAAAGGTTTTCTTTGTTTTCTTAAATTTTAGAAAAATAATATTGAATTAAAACAAGGAATGTATGTTAAGTCCTACATAAATTCCTTTCTAATTTATTTTTCTAAAAATATTGGTTATTCTTTATGCTATAAAACTTTATCATATGCATTCAAACGGAAACCAAAAGAACATTTTAATTTCTCGAGAATGCGTTGTATTCCAGTTGTTCCTGATCGTAACTACTGAAACACTTATTTTACGTATAGTAAACGACACGATGAGGAAATAAAGAATAAAGTTCCGGTTAGATTTGATAACCAGATGCTACCCCCCAAAAATAATAACAACACAATATATGTTTATTTTATCAGAGTCGAATAAGACTAGCTTATATCTAACATATCTGACTGGTAGGTTCTGCAGTCTTTCTCAAAGTCAAACATTTTATGAATGAGCCAAACATTGTTTTCAAAACAACTTAATTGTAATTGTATTCCCTTTCTTCTCTACTGGGCAATTTCCTCTGGGGTCAACACAGATAGGGTTCAATAGAAGGATGCTGAGAATACTATGGATGGTACTAGTAATTAACGAGGTATTTCTAAGGAAAAATGTAAACAAAAAGGACACTTGTACTCAAAATCAGAAAGAGATAATTGATATTTCTATGACACACTGAAAAAAGGGGCTTGAGGAATTTCATACTCAGGCGACATATTGGCAGAGGCAAACAGCGGGTAAGTTGTTGCAAGAACCGTGGCTGAGAGGGTGAATAAAGAGAAAATATTACCTAGAGCTACAAATATTAGAAAATTGTGGAGAGCCACGATTGCTCACAATACGGAAGAGCTTTTTCTTTCTATTAGTGTACTTTGTTTTTATGACAAAAATAATTCATGGTCAGTAAGTCCGATGATGACTCCATCATTTTGCACACAAAATGAAAGTGTTATATGATCTGAAACGTTGGAATTATCTTTCCATTCGTTTGCGGGTAGATTTTCAGGTGAGACTGAAGAATGTCTTCTAATTAAGAGCACTTAGAGACAGATAAAAGAACCCATATATATATATATATATATATATATATATATATATATATATATATATATGTATGTATGTATGTATGTATGTATGTATGTACGTATGTATTGAATTGAGCAGACCAACTAAAAAAGAGAGGAGGGTGAGAGAAAAACAAACAGATACATTTATCCGAAAATGGGTTTTAATCCATACGTTTAGTGAGTAACATTGTCTTGGTCGCAAATATTTTTCTTCTTCTATCACAGTACCATTTTTTTTGTCTCAGAAGTTCGTGCTTCTAAGGAATCTCTTTGTTGACACAGTGGATAAACGAGAATTGTCAGAGTTTACTTCCATAGTTCTCAGTTGTACACAAAAATATTCGACCACTAGATTATTTTACGGTTAATCCTTCGAAATTTGGAATTGGAATTAAACAATCCTTAAATTAATTAAATTCTAGTACGTATTTTAAGTATTTATTTTTAAAAAATAAGTTTATACTATTTTCTTGCAGTTTAAACAGAAATTCAAGCTTCGATGATACTGCAATTCTTGTAATACGTTTCAAAAATTTGGATCAAAATGTAATCAGTTTTTACTTCATCTCAATAGAAGTCTGGACCCTTAATTTATCAATCTCCGCTTTGTGTACACAAATTCTAAAACAGTTTAAAGTCTTCTTTTGTAATTACAAAATTAACTTTTCTTTTTATACCATTTTATGTGTACGTATTTTGGAATTATTTATTCAAAATATGAAATGTGTATCTTAATCTATATTCATAGATATGACATAAAACTGAACACGTTTCCTTCGTTAAAAATCAACATGCAGGTCTATATATATATATATATATATATATATATATATATATATATATATATATATATATATATATATATATATATAAAAGACTGTTTCATGCTAAACGCAATCATCGGGCTATCATGTGGGCTGATGATTGCGTTTAGCATGAAACAGTCTGCCGCCTCTGAGTGTTGAGTTCAATGTTCACTTTTACATTTACATACGCTCTATCTCTGATATTGAGCACTTTGTCCCATAAATATAGGATACCTTAAAACTATATTTCTTCATATATATATGTGTGTGTGTGTGTGTGTGAGAGAGAGAGAGAGAGAGAGAGATATCAACCGCATATTTCAGTACAGTCTTCTCTCAATGTCTATTAGATATGGGTAGTTATAAAACTGGCCCTACCACGCGGAGCCATAACTTGTTGTCAGCTGAATTTGAATTCGGAGTTATCTTTTTCCTAGACTGACATCTCTATCAGTGCTGCAGAGCTCAGTCTGGGAGGGAGGTGAGTTGTATTCATTCCTTTTCCTGGAGTAATGTGAAGTGGATACAACATATTCGGCCAAAATTGAATTCGACCTGACGATTCTATTTTCGGCGCCGATAACCGTTATACCTCTTGTACACACACACACACTCTCTCTCTCTCTCTCTCTCTCTCTCTCTCTCTCTCACACACACACACACACACACACATACACACTTTTAAGACTAGACTAAAACCGTTCTTTGATGCATGCAATCGTCTAAGCCATTTTTCTTTTCAAACTTCCATTCTTCCCACGTTCTAATTTAATTTCATTTTATTTTCAGATTCAACAGATGCAGCTATTTGTCTTTCAAGAGCGCTTCTTCAAATCTACAACAAATAATTCCTATGAATTTATTGTAGAAAATTGAAAGCCTGAATTCTCCATTGTACAACGAAGCAAATGTTAAATGAAAACTGGTTTTCAGTTCTGAAAGAATCGCCCTTCCTTATTTCAAGATTTTCGTAATTAGTTGAGGTTCTGGGATGTTCTGGGCCCAACCCACTTCCCGAATTCGAACCAAATGACCAAATATAATTCTTACTCAAAGTTGGAGCCTTTCAGCATCACCCCGTACTTGCCTTTAGTAAACTAGGATTCAAGGTGAGTTTTCATTTTTTAATATACTTTCAATGAACACACATAACGCACGTATGCCTTCTTAAGTGTATATGTTTGTTCATGTGCACTTTTAATAAAGGTCAACATTAATTATAAGTACTAATCTGAACAAAAGATACAATTAAGAAATGCACTTAGTTATGTATAACGCAAAACCAGTTAAAGTACATGATAGGAAGAGTTTGTAGCGCCAGTTTTTTGACTAGATTGAACCTGTTTCTTAAAATTAGCATTTAAATTGCTGACTTTGATTTCTTTTCGGATATCGACCACAGTTGGGAAATGCGCAACTACTTTAGTCACTAAATAGTCGTATTATTAATGACTTTGTTGTAATGTTCATGATAAATAACTGAATTGTCAGTCTTTTTTATCAATTAGTCATCTTTTTCAACCTGGATGGACAAAGGAGGAAAATATATAAATGCAAACAAAGACACATGAGAAATACTATGAGATAAATAAATCTCTTATTCTTCCAGATCAGAAAGCTGATTAAGCATTTTAAAAAATGCCTTATTTAATCAGCTGTGTATAACACATGATAAAAATATTATTATTATTAATGGTCTACAAGAGTATCTAATTCTGTAGAGAAGTTCACTGAAGAATTCTTAACAAAAGAGAAGTGAATCTTAATTTCGTTGATATATTTCATCTAAATCTAAGACAATTAAATCGAAGGTAGAAGCGTTATCATGGAATATTATGAGACAACTGCCGAGCGTTGTTCTTCATAGATGAACCAGTGAACCAGGTAGGTAAAGTAGGGCGATGTTAGGGATTTGAGATTAGCTATGATAGACGAATCTTAAAGAAGTGAAACGGAAGAGTACGTTCGTTGTTTTCCAGCTGGAAAATAAGCTCAGTTTTCTGTTCGTTGAATGATTTCGTTTGTTGGCCTTGATCAACTTCCCCTCCGAGGCAATATGGGAGTTGAGGAACCACAACTGCAACACTAAAACATTTACTATGTGAAGAATAAATAAAAGAACTAGAAATAGAACAAAAAGATAAACCTGACTTGTTGCTGAGATAATTTAATATTTCTGGCTTGCCAAAGGTTTGTGATCGAGCAGATAAAAGCCAGTGTTTAAAATGCTGAAAAAGGTAGAGATCCTCGATTTTAAAGAATATTGGCAAAAGGAGCAGCCCAACATGCAAATTGCACTTAGGAGATACCAAAATCAAACAAATACAACAATTTAAATATCTGGGAATTGTTTTCACAGAGGACGGGACGTGCGATATTGAAAGGTGCATCGTGATAGCGAAAGCTGCTTTCCAAAAACTAAGTAAAGTAACAGAAAAAATCGTTAGAAACAAAGAAAGAGTACTGCTATGTAATATCAGTTATCCTATATGACAGTAAATGCTGGTCAATCTCCTTACAGATGAAGAAGAGACGTCATCTAACAGAAATGTGATTCTACAGAAGGATGCTGAGAATACTATGGACCGAACATGTGAACAACAACGAGGTTCTAGAGACAATAGAAACAAAAAGGACACATACTTAACATCAGGAAGAGACGGTTGAAATTTCTAGGAAATGAGGAAAGACGGCTCAGAAAATTTGATACTCACAGGACAGACTAACGAGCCATGATCGGCAACGTCCTGAAGGGACATGGCGCATTGAAGAAGAACAACTACTCGATTTCTCTCTTGTGCTATACTAAAAAAGGTATAATAAATAACCATATATGAAGATATTTATTTACTAAGACTAAGACAGAACAGAAATCACCAATTAGAATGATAAGGGTTGCAAGTAAGCCAGTCACAAAATTACACTTCTATGTACACAAGAAAGAAATAGCCTGCTCTGTATTTTTCATGATATTCATCTTGGTTTCAATGTCTGATTGGGTAGCTTCACGTGAAAAAATAATGGAGTATTATCTTTTTTCAAATAAATGGCCTTCTTATAACAAGGTAGTTACTGTCGTATTAGACGGAGAACCACACGAACTATGTAATACTTAGATTAACAGAAAGACAGTTGATCTAGATAAAAGTAGCAAACTGAAAATCATACGAGGAAATATATGACAGAATACGGAAAGTAGAGTTGAGAAAATTTTGATCAAAATAGGATTACTAAGTAAATGTGGCAAAAAGTGGTTTAATCTCAGCTGAATAAAATCGGAACAGTGAGAGTTGAGAGTTTTATATGAAACTTTGTAAAAACAACAGGATTATATACACCAAAGCGTGGTAAAGATAACGAGAAAAAAGAGTAAGCATTCCAAATATAATTAAGATCGCAGACATGTCTGATTAAGAAACTACGTAGACGATAAGTTTATCCATGGGCTGCATATTGTAGACTCAAGATACTCACTGGTGTATTGAATATTTGAACCCTTGCATAATGCCATCTATGTTTTGGTTACGTTACTACTAGAATTTACTATTTTGGTAAATCAATTAAATTTATGAAACTGTAAAAATGTGTGTGTTTTGTACACAGACGATTATGATGTAAGTGATCTGTAGATCTACTGCGAGTGTTTTATTGAAAATTATATCAATTTTGTAATTAATAATCATTTCTCCGTATCTATCAACAATAAAAAGACATTTGTAAATTTGATGGTTTTCTGTAATCAAAGCCTTGATGAGATCCCTAAAAGATTCTCTGAAAAATGCCAAAGGGCTACTTGGTCACACACACACGCACACACACACAGACAGACAGACACACACACACACACACATATATATATATATATATATATATATATATATATATATATATATATATATATATATATATATATATATATGGTCTGATAAATATATATAAGATGATATGAGACCGAGATATGGGAACCAGAGAAATATACTAACATGAGGTGTTAAAAATATTTCGAAATGATCCGTTTTACAGTATCTGAACAAAAAATTGACTTTCTTTTTTAATTGCTTGCTGTTTGGACCAATAATTCATCATCACCCACTCTTAAATCGATACTAAACTAAGGTAAGCTCAGCTTAGTAAGGTACAGCTTTAAATAAGGGTAAAGCTTCCAAGTGTAAAATCTTTCTGTTTAAAATTCAACATTGGAATAACAATAAGACAGAACCCTTCTTCATCCACGAGGAAGCTTCCATAAATTACCCCTCAAGATTCTCTCAGCCAAAGACAAGAATAAAAAGCAAGATTGATTTGATAACCACTGCCCTTTGCCAAGCACCGTTTATATTTTTGATCAATATTAACTAATCGAAGCCAAAAGAGGAGGAGAGGAATATGATGTTGCACACAAGTGCCTTAAAAATCATCGTTTGAAATTCAGGCCTGACCTGGGTTCGAAAACCCACTTCTGGCATTTATAAGAAATACGCAACTATAGCAATCACAAATAGTGAAAAACAGTTGCAATGAATGAGAAATAGTTATCTAGAATCGAAAGGCATAAGGCAGACATTAGTGGACTAAATGCTAATTATATTTGGAAAATTTCCCAGAAGAAACAATGTTTTTGACGTTCTGCTAGCGTCGATCTAAGTTGAAAAGATATGTTATTGAAAGTGACACAGCGTTTGTACTTTTATAAGTAACACTCGTTTTTAGAGTTTTATTTCTTCGTCTCCTCTTGTTTCTATATTTGGGCTGCAAGTGTAGCAACTTTTAGACAGAAACTCTAGATTGAGAAAAAGAATGTATGCTAAGGTTTACCACATTTAGCCTCGCTCACCTAGCACAAGGCCAACAAAAGGAGATCACATTCTTAATCTATAATTAACACAGTTGATATCCAATCTCAATAAATAATATTAATGTATCATGATGACACGAACATAATTTATTAAATAAATACATCAAAATCATTCATTCCCTCAAACAATTACATTTTTAGTAACATAGCAGATTCTAGGAATAACCAAAAAATGAAACAATAATTGCATGTATTTCAAGAGATTTTCTGCTTTTCTTATCACTGTCCACTGTTACGATCGCTATTTTAAACATTTTTATACTAATGAACTAAATATTTTAAGTAGGGGAGGGAACTGTTTTATTTCTCTACAAATAAATACAAGTACGAAATTGGTAGTTAAATTATGAATTCTAAGTGTGTATTACTGGAGGATAACGATTTTAAAGTTAACAATATTTGAAAAAAAAGTGTTCATCATTAACAAATAAAGCGCTCTTAGTAAATGAATTAATATCAAAAGCTAAAACTCTCGATTCAGAGTTTCGCAGATGCAACTCCGTACACCGGAGGCAAGGTAAATCGGTTGAATTTGTTAATAGACACCAAATATAGTTTAAATTACATCATATAAAAAACATTAAAATTTTTTACGTCAGCCTAATTTTACATCTGTTTTTTTTTAATGATGTTATTATGTGTCGCCATTTAATCTGAAATTATACGATTATGTGTATTAAATAATTTTCGGTTATAGAAAGTTGTTACTATTTATATTTGTTACTATCTATAGTTTATTTAATATTAGACACATTATCATAATATTCAGAATTACATTTTATATTAATGCGTAAACAATTATTTTTTTAAATTGGTTATTTTTCCTATTTATTTTTTATTTTACATTAGATAAGGTATCTGTTAATCTATTTAATTGATTTATCACACGCCCTCATGAGTTGATTAAATTCTGCTGAACTTCAAGTTAGGAGATTAGCCTTTAAATGTTTTAATTTAATTTGTTAGAATTTAAATTATCAATTTGGATCCAAGTGGAAAAAATGCATCCAAACGTTGGAAAATGTTTCAAGCTACTTGACCACAAGATTTAAGGCAAAGTTAATGACGGGATTAATGAATAATGAATTATTATGAATAATAAGGATTTCAATAAAAAAAATAATGTTATTTTTAGTCATTTTCAGCATCAGTAAATGAAATATTGTTGCTGTTAGAAACAAATTTAATGATTAAGCAGGAAAATTTGTTAAGTTTTCCAACTCTTTTTCTCAGATGACCAATATATTTGTTTTAACTTTTCTTTTCCAAGTTTAAATCATTACAGATCAAATGTGTTATTACTTTATCGGAAAAGCATTTTAATTCTATTCTAGTCAGATTTTATGATGCAAATGTTTTCACAATAAAATTGGTATTAACCAATTTATGTCGGTATAACCCGAAGTATTCAAAACATTAACAAGATGAGATGTATGCAAAATAAATGCTTTCTCTTATTACATTACGGACATATCTGTGGGAATAATTATTATATATAGTTTGTAATTTTGGTGGGGCTCAAAATTTATTATTTCTTTTATAAAACTACGCTCTATTACCAAAAATCTTTAACTTGTGAAATGATATTTTCCAGAAGTTTGTAAGGCATTCTTCTGATTTAAATTCGTTCTAAGTTAATCGAGAAGTTTAATTTGTCATTTTAACTCGCTTTAATATTGCTGTCATATATGGTCTGATGCTCCTGCTGTACATCTCGAGGTCCTTGACAAAATCCAGAGACGAATATGCAATATGATAGTTCCTGATCTCGCAATCCCACAGACGTGTTGTTGCCTCCCTCTGTCTCTTCTACAACTATTTTCACGGCAACTGTTCCGACAAGCTGCTGTCACTGGTTGCTGGACTTCATGAATTTAAACGTGCGCCAAGTTGGCATCTCGGTCTCATCCTTTCACTGTCAAAACGGTTGAATGTAACCGTCTCTTTTTCTTAAAAAGGGTTTTTCTCCCGCACTTTCCGTTTGTAGAACTCCCTTCCCCTTGCTTTCCTGATGACTATAGTCTTCAAATATTCAAGTGTAATGTCAATCGACATCTGACACTCTGAGCTTGTTTCCCGTCCTTCTCTGTGTCCTTTCCTCAAATCTACCTCTTTACACTTGTTCCCAATCCTCTGTAACCCCTTGCTTGCTAGTGGCACTCCCGTCTTGCTTGGAGGGAATTGCCTTAAAAAAAAGTACCCTTCCAAAATCTTATTCTCAATGCAAATCAAATTTTTTCAACTTTTACAATAAGAAGGAAAACTATGTCATTACAATATGCTCTCCATTTTGGGTTTAATTAAAAAACAAAATAAAAAAGATATAATGGCCTATATTCAGTTTTAAGATTGGAATGCATGATATAGCTAAAAAAATTAAATTTAAAATAAAATTCCCCATTCATTTTTATATGTAAAAGGGTGTTTTCCACACTTTGACAAATATTTGAAATTTACAAGGTATATTTGTGGGGGAGGTGTTCTCATTTACTTAGCGAATTATAGGTGATGGTGATCGTTGTCATGTTTGGGGTGGTAGAAATAATTATATTTTACTACTACCACTACTACTTATGATGCATTAGCTAAAATAGTATAATAGAAATATGAAAAAAAAAAGCTAGTAAGAAATAAAATCGCCTGTTCAACTTAGGAAAACTGAAAAGGATTATCCCACAAAAAGAGTCTCTAAGACGACCTCGGAAACGAAAGCATGTCCGCGTCAAGTGGTTCACATTCATGTTTGTCATCACTTCCATGATAGTATTGTGGAACGACTGATTGCTCTTCACCTAGACATCAGCTGAGACGCAAGAGAACGAGTTTATTATTTTTAAAAATGAGATTTAAGTATATGAGATTTAATATGATTGGGAAAATTCCAGTTGAACTATGTAAAAGGGATGAGAATCTTGCTGGAACTGGTATTGCCAGTCCTTCGATCCAATGTTTGATTATTGTGTACGTTACTTTGATGTTGGCAGTTACATTGACCCTGAAGCACTACGGTAAGTTGAACAGACCTCGTCCTCCTCACTCACGAACCCTAAAACCATCTCGTTTGACGTAGACTTATTGTGCATAGGAAACGCTGTGTTGTCAGTTCAGAGACACCAGTCGTTCTTCTGATAACCTATCAATTTTCACCTTACTCTTGTTCATCTGATCCCTTTCACACGACTCTATTTAATCTGATCCCTTTCATCTGACGCCTGCTCATTTGACGCCTTTCACTTAACTCTAATCTGATTTCTTTCACCTGACTCTTGGTCATCTTATTCATGTCATCCGATGCCTTTCACCTGACTGTTGTTCATCTGATCTCCTTCACCTAACTCTTTATCAGAATAATTTCACCTGATTCTTGCTTGGTCTTATGCATTTCACCTGACTCTCGTTCACCTGTCTTCTGTCAACAAACTGGCAGTAACGTCACTTTGTTTGCTGATTTTTGGTTTGGGTCGCGAGCATAGTGTGACTTTTCATTTCCTGCATCGAACTGGGAAGTTGCTATGTTAATGTCCTTGATATGAAAGAGAAATGATAACGTGTTAACGTTCGTCGCATTCCGTATAACATTACTTTCGGTCGTCTTCTCTATATGACCAGTTAAAGATATGCTCTCAAATATCTGGCGCATTTACGGCATGTGAACACGTTTCTGACCACTTCTTTTTTCTTTAACCAAGCACTTTTCTTCCTTCCTTCATATGGCATTAATATCTTCTTATTTCTTTTGCTATTTCTTTTTCATTTGTCTGCAATCATATTTTCTGTAAATCCCTTATTTTGTTTGCTTCACACTTAATTTAATTTTTTTTTCAACTTTGCCAATGATCTAAAGTTTCTTTTCGTTTTCTTTCCTTTTCCACTGTCTTTTTTTCCTCGAATTTTCTTTCTTCATTTGGCGCCAAACCAACACATCACGTGACAGTTTTGACATTATCTGAAGATTTACTAACATTAGCTTAGTACGGTATCAGACCAAAGAGATAAAATCATACGAACAATATTTTGGCTAGAAATATGCACTCTTAAAGAACTTATCCTGCGTTTAAATCTTTTGCTGTTTATAACAGAACATAAAATAAATCAATGGATAAAACTGAACTTACTTTTGGTTATAAAAATGAAACACTATACACACACACATATTCGTACACACACACATATTCGTACACACAAACACAAACTCACACACACACACACACACACACACACACACACATATATATATGTATATATATATATATATATATATATATATAGATAGATAGATAGATAGATAGATAGAATGGATTGAAACAAAAGTACGTTTTTCTTTTCAATAGCTAGCGTCTGAAAACATTGTTTAAATTGAAAATTAAATTTATGACATATTCTGAAATGCGACAATATATTTCTGGATGATTCGTGTGTAGATTATGCATTTTAACTTTCCGCGTTAAAACTTAAAAAGTAGGGAAATGAGAAGCATTTTCGTCATTCCCTGTTCTTTTATTTTCAGGAAGGAGAAAACTTTATACAAACAATAAAAAAGATATGTGACATTTATGGAAAAGATGCCATAGATGAGAGTACTGTTCATAAGTGTTCCGCTAGATTCCAAAGTAGACATTCTGATCTAGAAAACAGAGAACAATCCGTCAGATATATAGTCGTTGATGATGACCAAACTGATTAAAAACAATCAATGTCACATGACACGAAATATCGCAGAGATACTACACATATCACATTTAAGCATTCTAAGGCATTTGGAAACAAATGTAATATGTGTAGTATGTGAATGTTTTCGTACTTCATGATTTAACGGAAAAATTAATAAATCTGCGATTATCTGCTCAGAATCAATAAAAACGATTCATTTTTTAAAAGTACAATCAAAAGTGATAAAACATGGATTGAGAAACCAAAGATGAGTTGAGGAAACAAAATGAACCACCGTTAATCACTCCAAAACTGCTGGGATTGGAAGTATTATGTAATATACAATGCTCCGGCTGCGAAATCAGAGGTTGAATTCAAACAAGTACTTTTCCCAATCAGACTTATTAAATGCAGTAGTCGATGAAAAGAATCTCAAGGCACTCATCTGATCTTTGACTTTAGGATTAACTCTTATTTTGATCCATACAAAGTTCTCTAAATAGGAAGAACCTGAATTCTCTATGTAAAACACTGAGACCGGTTCATCACCCAGAGAGATGCCAATTTCTGGGAGAATGGAATCATGAATCTGCCACAAGGATGGCAAGAGTTAGTGAAACGATATGGCTCATACTGAATAAGTTTATGTACAAATATATAAATATTGTATTGGAAATTAAGTTGAAAAAAATGTAGTATATATATATATATATATATATATATATATATATATATATATATATATATATATATATATATATATGATTGTGTATTTGGGAAGCAATCTTTCTTTTATACAAGTTTTATTAAAATCTATTGACAAGGTAGTGCGGTTAAGTTTTTATTTAATTTTTCTTGTGTTCTTATAATTTTCTTCTTTTTTGGACATAAATTATGTAGACATTAAATATAATACTACTATAAATTTTAGCTCATCTATTTTGCAGCAAGCACTGTTTTATTACCACCAGAACTCACTATACACTATGATATATATATATATATATATATATATATATATATATATATATATATATATATATATATATATATATATATATATATGAGATTTAAGTAACAGCAAATATTTTTATATATATGTAACTTTTAAATATCATTTTTTTTGTTTTCTCTGACTTCAAAATTTCTTGATAAATGTCCGTTCTTCAGAGGGTTCTTGTTTAAAATGATATTTCATTTTGTTCCAGGTCTTTTTCAATCCGTTTTGTACACGCGCACGTTCATGAATTTTTGCTTTTGTTTACGTCTTCATTTTTTCAGCTGTAGATTTTTCTTCCAATAGTAATTTTTTCGAAATTGAATTTTTCTTATAAATTGAATTAATTTTTTATGTTTTATATAAAAGTTGTTATGCTATGTTATATTATTAATTAAATTCTATAATTTGCTAATTTGTATTATAATATTTTATGTTGCATTTGTATTATTAATTCAATTATATAAATTTAAATAGTTGTACTAATAATAGGAAGAAAATAATAAACATAATAGAAAAATATTAAATAAAAACAATAGCAATTATAATAACACACATCCGGAAAATAGCAATAATAATTGTAATTATCGAAATAAAAATAACTGTCCACTTAATAATAAATGTTTAACTAATAATATAATACATAAAGCAACTGTATCAAATAATGTTAACACAGAAAAAAATTACATGGGGTTAACCGAAATCACTTTTAAAGAAAGATTTTATAAGCATATTACGTTATTTAAAATAGATAAATGCGCAAATAGCACAACACTATCAAAATATGTCAAAAACAAAAAAATAATATACCTACTAAAGTTAAATGGGAAATTATTTTAAAAAAAGCTGACCATATAATATTACCAATAGAAAATTGTTGACTGTGTTTAGAAGAAAAATTATCAATATTATCTTTTAATGATAAAATTAAATTATTAAATAAGAATAAAGAGATAATCGGTCGATGCAAATATTTACTTTGTTACTTTAATAATAACATAACATAATGAATCAAATAAAATATTATAATTTAATTAATAATACAAATTAGCAAATATTACAATTTAATTAATAATATAAAATAGCATACTTCAATCTAAAATATTATACTTCAATATAAAACATAAAAAATGCTTTAATTAAGAAGAAAAATTTAATTACGAAGAAAAATTTACAACGAGAAGAAAAATTTACAGATGAAAAAATGAAGACAAAAAAATAGCAAAAAATCATGGACGTGCGCGTGTAAAAGAACGTTAAATTTATGAATGCGCACGTGTACAAGACGGAGTAAAAAACGGATTGAAAAGACGCTGAACAAAATGAAAAAATTGGAAATGTCATTTAAAACTGGAACCCCCTGAGGAACGGACATTTACCAAGAAATTTCGTCGTGGAAAACAACAAAAAAATTGATATTTAAAAGTTAAGTAATTTTTTATATAATATTATATATATAACGGTTATTAAAATGAAGTTAACAGTTTTCGATGGGTCACACCCAAACTGGTATAAATAGGGTAACGGAGCCTTGCTTTGTTTTCTGTAACCGAATCATTACAAACACTTAACTTAAAATGTGTTCCCTGATTTTAAAAAAAGAGTTGGACTTTCCATCTCTGCATTAATTTCACTGTTTAAAAAATGCAGAGATGTCTGCTCAAACATGTGTAGCCAATAAGTTTTATAGTAATAAGAAACACGCACATACATATACATATCTAAATCAAGTCCTTTGAAAATCGCGTGAGCGTGAAAATCGAGTTACGGCTAAAGCCATCCTTTCATAGGATTTAACTTTGGTAAGCGTTTTTTGTTCGATCTAGGCAATCTGGGCTTCGAGAACTTACTGAGTAGGTAAGTTTGCTTTTTGACCTTTTTCTTTTTTCAGTATTGTCGGTTTTATTCGAGACTGTATCTAGATAAGAGATTTAGGATTTGGCAAGTTGTCAATTGGTTCCACCAACGGTTTATGTTTTTCTTTTAATATAACCCATAATAGAAAAACATAAAAGAATTCACTACATTAACAAAATGACCTAGATAACTTCAAACAATCATATTGTAGTAAATGCCACTTTCTCAATTAAATTGATTTGCTGGCATGGAAGAATGTTTTGCGCCCATTTCCATTTGTGGAGGGTTTGATTCTTTGTATTCGATGTAGTTTTTGTATTTTAACTGCGCTTGAACAACGAGCACTTGGTCTGCAGTAAAAATATAACAACTGTCAAAGCCCTTCGATGGTCGTCTGTTCATTTGCCTCATTCCATTTTCTTTTACTTTTTTCCTCACAGTGTTTTAGTGTTTTTGTTTTTTTACTGTGTCTTTCATTTCTTTCTAACAGTCTTCTCTACGATCTATAACTTTTGATTTTTGCTTTTCTTTGCACACCGTTTGTGTTTGCTTTATTCTATACTCTTCTCATGTCTTTCTTTCGTATAGCACACTCAATGAATCACATGAACTGACGATTCGGATGCAATCTTCTTTTCCCGACACCTACGGCTTCTGGACAGCAATTCTACTGGATTCGGCTTCGATGTTCTTGCAAAGCGCCAACGGGTCCTTAAAATTACATGAATAGAGAAATAGAAAAAACTTTCTATGCTCGTGTGTACGAGAAACAATTGCTCTGCGTTACACGTGCAACAAAAGATACACATAGAAATTTTAAGATTCTCTTGGGACAATATATAGGCAAGACAAGTATTTCTCGTTGGTGATAGAAGTCTGTATTCGACTCCAGGTCATAGACAGACAGGCTCTCCCCCCCACACACACTATTTGAAATTTTTCTCAAAGCTTGCATTTACTGTACTAAGATTATCCTTAAATTCTGACATGACTCGAAACATTTTATGCATTCGCGGACAAGGAATTATTAACCTACATTAGATTCAATCATCCTGTATGGAAGCTAGACTAGGACAACCGACAAAACCTTCAGCTTTTGGCTAGATGGATATAATTTACTATATTATCTGTCATTACGATTAGTTATGAACCCCATTATAATACCTATTTATTATTTGGATTATGATTATCGTCGCTATAACAACAACTAAACTATTTGTCTAATAGTGCAGTATTCACGTTTTTTAATCAAGCCGTATACAAAAGTTGCTATCCAAAGCGGACACAAAAATATCTACATTTAGAAAATTTTTCTTCATAAAATCGAAGACATGATTAAGAAAATAAAGTAATCTGCAACTTACAGTAACCAAAAACGAAAGTCTTCATTTTTAATTTATGAAGCAATTTTCGTAGGATTGTTAGATTGTAAATTTTCTGCATTTCATGCAAAATGTTACCCTCCTTAAAACTCCTGAAAACTGATTTATTTTTTTACAGGCAAACAACTTAAAGCGCATTTACTGTGCCGCAATAATACATTTTCTAACAAAATAACGAAACCAGTCCGACTGAGATAAAACCTCATTTGGCAGCATCCGAAAAATAAAAACATGTCGAGTGAATCTTTTCAAGATCTGTATAAAAGATTTCAAAATCTCCCTACAATGGTTGCAAGCTTAAATGATTGCAACTATTGTAGGGCGATTTTATTTCTTAAATAAAATGCAAAGATGGATTAAATGTAGCTTATTGTGTATCACAGGGGAATGTAAACCGCTAAAACTTTACATCAACATTTATGCACGAAGATGCGACCGAAGTTTGAAAAAATTACCCCTAAATGCTAACACAATAAAACGGTGCATTGACGAAACGGCAGTTAATGCCCATAATAAACTTATTGCTATTAAACCAAAAATCACCACTTCCCATAAAGTCTTTAATTGAAGACGACAATGTTTTATTGATGTCAAATGTACAGTATTTAGATGAAAACCGTACAAGAGGAAATGTTATTCCATTTAAATCTTGTTATATTTAAAAAGGGTTATCGATATTTACCGCTGTGAAAACCTACTTTGCAAAAAATAATATACTCTTGAACAATATTGTTGGCTCTTCTACTTAAAGAGTAATATCATTCATAGGTCGATATTATGATTCTATTGCTTATTTGAAGGTGAATGTGCCAAACATTTTGTCCATTCCTTGTAAAATACAGAGGCAACATATTGTAGGAAAATATTTGTCTGCAAACTTCTTTTGTCATTTAATAAAATAATTATTATTATAACTAAGACAAAATCAAATGCCAAAAATGATAGAATGTTTTGACAGCTGTTCCAGAAGAATAATGAATAATTTATTAGATGGTTTTTATCCATAAAAGATTATTATCTCTCATTTGCGAAGTGGGCTCACGTTTGTCGAATTGGGGTTGTCGTTTCTGGGAAGTGAAAAATATGTTGATCTCTGACAACAGTTAAACGATTAGTTTAAAAAAGGTATTTAAAAAATAAAGGAATTATTTGCAGCTTCAAGGAGCCAATATAACATTTACAATTGCAAAATTGTTATCTTATTAGAAGTGAGAATTTCAACTATTTCCAGAATTGTCATCGTGCGACTTTATCGTTATAAAGACAAATAAGAATACGAAACTTAAACATAAAATTATTGTTTATTGGCGTCTGGATTTCTTCAATTGATATCGACCTGAGAGTGTGTGGCTTTGGGGGATTTCTCTGAAAATGGTTCTTCTTCTCGTTAGGATGTGAGAGAATATCTGCATTTTCCCTCTCTTGTGGGTTGCTTATAAATCTTCCTGCCATCCTCTTAACTTCTCTTAGAGTGAAGGTTCCTTTTGATATTAAGTTCGATTTAGACCTTGAGTATGGCCCATTGGATAAAGGCGTTGGTTAGATCCAGTGACTAAAACCCAAAGAGTTGTGAATTCAATACCAGGCTACAACAGTGGTGAAGCAAAAAACTTGGTGAGTTGAGTTAAAGGGAAATAACTGAGACATCCGCATTGTTCATCTACCCAGTGGACGAAATAAAAGGCTCGGTTCGAAATTCCAAATTGAAGAAGGCAAGAGCGTACAATGAAACGTTATGAATATGGCAATGAAGATGTGGATAACAGTCCGAATAATGTAAATAATGTAAATTTCGAATGTGATATGACATATCAAGAAGAATTATTTGAATTAAGATGTAGTATGTTGCTCACCTGAAATGATGCTGGAATAGATATTGCACTTAGCCAAGTGTAGGGTTGAAGTTGAGGATGACCTCCTAGCGGCCGAATACAAATCCACAGTGGTTGCTCCGACATGTGAACACATGATCGACCCAGCTGCCCTGGGATGTGCACGTGTATGGCAGATACATAAACAGCCACTCCAGATATATAGAAGTTGATACATTAATTCTGAGAAAGCCGAAGTCATACTCACAATGTCCGACGAGGATTGATGAAATCACGAGTGAAATATACAATAATATTGCGTATGAGAGATTCAGTTTTGTGTTTTCATTTGTAATTTACAACGATAACATTGCTAAAAAGAAAACACATTCAATTTCAACAACGGTGTTTGCCAAAACTCTAGCAGAAATATGCTGCTAATTTTCCATTTCTCATATTTTGAGGAATTAGATAATGTGCCGTAAACAATATTATCATTAAACAGAGAAATTGTGAGAATTATTAAAACACGTTAATTCCGATTGTTACATAAAATTATATTAAACATATTCACTCTTTAGGTGAGCCAGAATCAAGGATTTCATTCAAGTAAAACTAAATACGGAACAAATGAAATGATATAATTAAAAATATATTCTATTATTTTGTTCAAACGAAAGATTATGGCAATTGTAATTTTACGGTGAACATTCAGTAAAAATATTAATTTTTGTATAAGATTTCCTTTCTTTCAATCTTTTTATTGACATTTGTAAGTATTTTATTTCACTTCTGACGTGTATTTGCCCTAATAAAAACATTAAATTTGGAAAACATTAATTCTTTACATTATGGCTAACAGCTTGTTATTACAAATGTCACCAATCAATATAGTTGCTTTTATTTTCATTGTTGTTTTTCTTTTTAAATAATATTCCTTTTCAGAGAGTAGGCGATTATGGCTGACAAGAAATTACTTTTTTATTATCTGTGAACTGACACGTCTTCTTCCAAAAGATACTATAATGGTTCCTCGTTGCCTTCTTCAAGGTTTAGAATTTAGTATTAATCTTTTCCTAGATTGGCTATCGACCAGGGCTAGAAAACCCAGTCAACCTTGTGATTTAACCTATAGTTGTGGGATTTTATATCATAAACACGTTGTATATTTTTTGGGGGAATTTTATAAGTGTTTTGGCGGCGTATACAGTTGCCCAGTTAACCAGAATTTAATGTTATTTTATCCATTTAAAATGAACTGAATTTAAAGCTTCAAAATTTATGTCCATTTAAATACAGACTCTGTTGTAACGTTTTAATAGAAAATCAATTAATTTACTATTTTATGCTTAAATGTAAATTTTACTTGACTTTCTTTAAATATTCGAGAATGGTGTGGAAATGTTATCGTTACAAAAGTTGGACTCTAGCTATAAAATGTTTGGCGAACGCAGATTCAGACAATGAAATCACTTATTTTTCTCATTACAGAATGATGGAGAAAATGCACTGGAGCAGCGATAAGCAACGAACAAGAATCCAAGATGGAGATTTGGCTCAATGAAATAAAATGACATGATTAAGTGAGGGTGGTAAGAGTCCACAAATTATTTTCTGGTCGCATGTTGGCAAAAATTTGAAGAAAAGGAAATTGATTGTGTGGGTGAATCAAATAAATTAGAGTGTCACACTTGTAGAAGAAGAAGAACTTATAAGTTTTTCCCTAGTCTGCAGTCAATGACTGCAAATCTTGAGTGGTTGAAAAAAATCAATATATATGAGAGTATACTAAAAATATTACTTGGTACTCCGACTGTAGAATATGAGAAAATAATTTCGTTTACAATTTATAATGCATGACAAAATAACCAATCTTGAACATATAAAAAATCTACTTTGTTATATGTAAATAAGAATACAAATAACCACTAATTAAGTAATAATTGGTTAACAAAATTTATCAATGCATTGGAGAAGCTCATTTAGAGTCGGATATATTCAGAACACATGCCTAACTGATTGAACAATGTCAAGATTGGTTATGGAGGTAGCAGATGTTTGCAAGGATCTAGGCTTGTGCAATAATAATGAAGGATATTATTTACTCCAGTCACTTTTCCGTCAACCATCATCGCGTGTCTTTACAAGACATTTTGTGAACATAGCTTGAGAGAAAATGAAACACAGGGAGGAGCAAATTGATGTTTTTCTTAAAGTGACCTCAGCCAGAATTTGAACTCGAATCACTGTTAGAGCGACTCGGCGTGAGGTCGGAGAACTTGTCTGGTTGACCACTACTACTGAGTAATGACTTAGATCCTAACTGGGTATCCGTACTTGTAGTTTTGTACTAAATAACAACTCGTTACTGTTTTCTTAGCATTTGACCATTACACTAATATAAAGCACCTTATCGCACTTAACAAAAAGAGAATATCTTATGCTATGTCTCTTCAGGATGTAAGAAACTATGGCTTTACATGAATTCAATTTCTTTATTATCCCTGAGTGACCATGATTTCTTAGGAAAGATAGTGGACTTGTTTCCTGTGGCTTGTCTACGGTTTTAATTTCAGCTTTCCTTCTATAAAACCGATTGCCCCTCTAAACGCGAGATCCAAGTCTACCTTTCTATTTGTCTCCAGGGCCAAAAGATTTGTGAGTTAAATACCTAGACACAGCAGAGGTCAAGAAAACTTGGATAGTTGAGTTACTAAAGGGAAATAGCTGAAACTGAGATATCCAAAAAAGGCAAGGCACGTGAAACTAGAACAATCTACCCCAATGGACGAAATAAAGGGTTCGGTTCGAAATTTCAACTTATTTCACCTGAAGAAAGCCGGAGCATACAATGGTTGAAACGTCGCGAATATGCCAATAAAGATGAAAATAACAGTCCAAATAATGTAAATAATGTAAACAGTTATAATGCCTAATCTCAGAGATATAGATAGAGGCAGTTTTCAGGAAATTGAACCTAACAGACTGGAACCTGAATTTGAACTCAGTTCGCCGTTTTCACTTCTATGCCGATAATCATTACACTAACTGCACACCCACTCTACTTTATATCTACTGAATATCAACTGGAAAATAATATCGTGTTATTAGATGATCGAAAATGGGTGCTAATTTCTGTTAATATTAATTAAATCATGTATAATATGGTAATCAACGTCGTGGAGAAGACCAAAGGCACAAAACGTTTGAGCGGTTAATCTTTGACTTCAGATCAAGGCAAAAATCAGGCATTAATTCTCTCACATTGTTCGCTTCATGAGAGGCTGGAACAATACTGATATTTTTAAAAACTGTGATATCGTGCCGAGAAGCACATCGAAATCAAATCGATTACATAAAAGGATATTGTTTTGGAGAACTTGCCCAACAATCTTGACTGCCACTTCCAAATTTAAACACTACATAAATACAATTTTGGAATGACGAACAAAGGAGGTTTGAGTGATCTCAGCCTGCTGCATGAAGAAAAGACCAAAAGTTAGAGAATATAGTTGTAATCAGCAAAGACAAACAAAAGGTTTATTAGTTGCACCAAGAAGTATACAAACAAAGATATGTAAATTATTGTGCATCTAAAAATATATATATATAAATATTTATGCATGTAGGTATGTATATAAGTGTGAGCGAGTATGCTTGTCAACGCAAGACTGCAAAGCCACCTCAGGAGTCATATAGACAACCCGCCAACAGATTATGCTCAATTCGTTATTGTGGACCCTCTTACCTGTGGGGTATACGACAAAATCCGCTCTAGACTCACGAACTATTTGAAAACCCATAATGATTCTCCATCAGGCCGAAAAGACGGATTTAGTGAGCAGTCTCTGTAGCAAATTCTGTAAGTCTCTCACCGGCTTTAAAAGTTATCTCTAAGTACTCTCCGGTGTTGTTAATTTTTATTCATCATGAATAAAACAAATTGATAACATTTTATTGAGGTTGTTTTATTTGTTCTTTATTCTTATATATACATATATATATATATATATATATATTTATATATATATATGTGTGTGTGTGTGTGTGTGTGTGTGTTTCATTGAATAATATCGACATATTGTGTCTACTTATTTTTATATTGATCCTTTCCAGTTGTCTAATCAGTTTATCGATGTTGAGATGAAATTCGTGTAATGTTTTTTAATTATAAAGACACACATTTTATGGTAACTACGATAAAATTTGCATTCTATTGTCATAGTGATTTTTTAAAATGCGGAAGGATCAGTATACAAATAAGTAGACACAATATTCTTATATTATTCAATGAAACATGTTGGAATGGAGATATGCTGCTAAATATATATATACATATATTTTTATATATAGTTTTTTTTTTTTGTTTTTTTAACTGGATCATAGTTATTAATTATTATCTACTCTTATTTGCTAATGAATGAATCTAACGCAGTTGATATTGAATAGTTGTGAGTTTTCATGAATTAATCTTGCATAGACTCTGAATTCATTTTGGTTGTAATATTTTGATGGGTAATTTGCATCGTTTTATTATTGTAGTTGTGCTTGAATCTTGGTGAGTTTGTTTATTTGTATATGGGTACGGGTGTGTACTTGCTTGTATTTCGTTTTACTTGTATACGTTTATTTAATTATGTAATTTCCTTTTACGTTTTTGTTAATTTGTTCTTCTTTTTCTTTTTATCCTCTTTTTATTCTTTATTTTTACTTTTATTTTCCATTTTTGAATTTTTTCTTTTTTCCTTTTCACCTTTTTTGCTTTTCTTTCTTTTTTCTTTTTCATTTTCTTTTTTTACTTATCTTCTTCTATTTCCTGCGTCGTTCTTATATTTGCGCGCATATGTTTCGTTATATTTATGGGTCTGTGTATTAGGATGCGAATGTGTTTGTATAATCTAACCTCCTCGTGCCTAACGTTGGTAGCGTTTATTGATACTTTTCACATCAGCGTAGAATTTAACGGATAAATTGGCACTTAGCTAAGAATAGTAATATTTTTTTCTTTTCATCTATTCCATTTTTGAATAACTTTGTAACATTTTAAAACTAATGCTCGGTTTAATTTAGAATTTTAATTTTTAATTTTACCGTGAAATTAAAACTTAATTATTTCATATTGATTTCTAGTTTAATTTAACATTAACTTTAATCAACTAACGGTTTGTATTTAGAATACATTGTCATGTTTTTTGAATTTTCATATACTTGTATTCTGACTGGTCGTCATAGGAGATGTAACAAGGTTTCCCCTATTGAGGAGGTTTGATTTGGTTTTGAATTTTCAAAAATCTCTTCATTTTGCAATCAACATCATCTCTTGATAAGACAACAAAATTGTTGAAACAAAATGGCTATTTTTGTAGTGATGTTCGTTGTGACCAAAGCAATAACATCGTCATATGATTACCCCGGGCCTGTGTATAATTCTTACTATACCAGGGTCCTCCGGCATTTCCTTATGATACCACTGGAATATATTGGTCTTCTAGCCCAGTGTCGGAAAGCCGAATCATGATTCTGTCGCATAACAGTTCCCAAGTTTCCAGTGAGTGTTCATGAGTTATGTTGTCATGTTCCCAAAAACGGAAGGTTAATTTAATGATGTGATAGTTAACTTACCAGATGTCAGTGCCAACATTCTACATTAAACGCCTGACGTTTTACACTTTAAACTAATATAAATCGTACCATAAAAAGAATTCTCTGTATTGTGACATTTTCCGGTTACTGGTTTCACTCAATCGATTTAAAATCTCAGTTTTCTACTCGGGTAAGTAATTTTAATGAAATGGTTCTGTAAGCTTTTCTCAAATGACGATGTTCTTATTCTCTTCGGCTAATATTTCGGAATATCATAGGGACGCATCCATTTTGTTTGTGACTGGGTTACAATTCTGTGCTGATATAGTCCTTTGAAAATACACATTGTGAAATGGGCTACCAAGCTAACGATCACTAGTCTTTCCTAGTGTCATCAAAAGTTTATCAGAAATATAAAACTCAACAACATTAACTATGAGTACGACCGGGAATTAAAAATGTCTACCTTTCAGTATTATACATACCATTTACAATAGAATTACACACCCTTCACAATAGCACATCCCAAATCCCTGAAATGGCTAATAGATTAGATGAAAGCGTTTGAAACAATTCCAAAAAGCAATTTGAGACCTTCATACCATCCCTAAGGTTGACCAAAGGTATCCCATGTTCAAGTAGAAAGATAAAGCTACATGGTAGAAGTCAATAATTCAAACGTGTCTGGACATGCAGTCTGGCCGATCTCATTCAGTTCTCCTGCGTTTTGCTTTAGTTTTTATTACTTTTGCTATTAAGTATCCCAGATTTTGATTACAGAATATCTGCTAAGAAGGGGAAATGTTATATGAACCTGGACGAAAATTTACTGCGGATGACCTCGCAATTAAAGCATTTGTTTTACATTTTCGCTTTCTCCTTTAATTAAAAAGTACTTTTTCAAATCGGAATTATGTTTCGGAGTGATATGTTGGCCAAACATTTGACCAATCTCTGCAGTACTGAGCCTACCATTTATGCAAAATAAATAAAAACATCAGACATTGCTATTTTTCTGTCAATCCACGTTCTGTTTTCACTACTCAACCTGGGCTGAAATCCATTCCCAAAGATGTTCTGCTCTCCCCCAATCATGTTAGTTCAGTTATCGATAATTAAAAATGTCAGTGTGATGTTGAATATATTGGCAGAACTAATCAGAGATTGAAGAATAGGATTGATCAGCACGTTCCACTTAAGATCTGTGGAAGGCAGTGTAAAATTTACATATGCTCGTCAATACTACTGCACTCAAAAAATCCGATCAGTACCTCGTCTCTATCTAGGGATTTTTCACCATAATCAGGAAAGATCATCTGAGAATTGTATGATCATTTATGTTAAGTCTAAGCAATCTTCTCTCTGTACGTAGAAGGAATGGCTTATTGGTTTAAATGTAATCTGTATTTTATACTGATCATTCTCTGCTAAAAAAGTTTTTGCACTTTCAGCCATTTTTGTTCGTTGTTGGCGATTGACTAGAGAGGATCGATAACAGGTTAGTCCTATTTTATTATAGTTTTTATAGTTTTTAGACCTATCGATTTTGCGGTGTGTAATTTGTTTTTCTTCACTTACTCTTCCGATCACTTGGTTTATTTATTTTTTATATATTTATATATACATTTAAATATTTTACATGTCTATTCTTTTACTGAACACATTGAAATGTATTTTCTTAGTATTAACTACAATTATATTGATATATATATATATATATATATATATATATATATATATATATATATATATATATAGATAGATATAGATATTATTTTTTAATCGCTAGATCATCCGCAGTAAATTCGTGTCCAGGTTCTTACTACGTTTCAATATTCTTGGCAGATCTTCAATTATTATATCATAATGTTGGATATTTGAAACAAAAGTGATGAAGAAATAAATATAAAGAAAAAGAATCTACATGAAAACGGCTAGATTATATACAGAAAACATTAAATTATCAAAAAAATGTCATATTTAAAATTCTCAGTTTCTCCTTTCCTTCATACGACTAAACTAATTCTTTTTTACTACATTCGTCGTACACGAAAATATTTTCAACTTTCTCATATTTTTCACCCTAAAATTGTTCTTAATATACAAAATATATATATAGTTTTCCCCATATATATATATATATATATATATATATATATATATATATATATATATATATATTTCTTATGCAGTGTTACATTAGAACATGCACATATCCACTACAAAATTGTTCATTTTTGTTTCAACATCAAAAAAAAGGAAAACCTTTTTTAAAACATCTCATCAGGTGGGGAATCAGGATGTTACTAAAAACTTTTATTCAGAAATACAGTCATCGAAGCAAATATAATCTACTTCCGTTCTTTGGTAATTTTAATAAAATGTATTCTATTTTGACGTTGAAACAAAATGTACAATTTTGTAGTGGATATGTGCATGTTCTAAGGTTACACTGCATAATAAGTAAATAAATATTTACGGCTCTACTTTGTGTATTGAGTACTGTTTTTAAATTAATGTTTTGAACGCAGTAATATTACTGTTCATTCTTCTACTCTTTGATATATATATATATATGTATATATATATAT
>OZ038475.1:84325597-84490597 GCA_964036315.1 Acanthosepion esculentum
GAGAATAAAATTGTAAATCCACATGCAAATTAATCTCCTTATTTAATTCATTATTGATATAAAATAATAATAAGATGTATACAGTTCATGGGCTTTGCTGAGTTAACCTTCCGATGATCCACTGTTGGACTGAGATCAAGACTTTGAGCAGAGTTTTGCCATAACCTCGATGTTATCTTTAGCTTCAAAGAATGATATTTTTTGTTCGTTTTTTTTTTAAATCATTTCCCCACAAGCAAGTCGGAAATGCCACTAGTACGCAGGGGGTTACAGGGAGTGAAAGTGAGAGAAAAGACTGAGTATAGGGTGGATTAAGTAATGAACAAAAGATGAACGGAATTCAAGATAGAAGATGACGATTGACGTTGCATTTAAATATTTTAAGACTGTAGTTATCAGGAAAGCAAGTAAACGAAATGGAGTACCACAGCTGGAAAGTGTGACAAAAGAAACTGTTGGAGTAGAAGTGGTGGTTGCATTTAGTAATTTAAACAATAAAAGGGTAGGACCTAAATGCCAATCTAGTAACACACCTAAATTCATGTAGTTGGGGCACCAGGGAAAAAGCTCGTCATAACAGCTACCATGAAAATATTTGTAGAAAAGATAGAGAGGAGACAAATCGCGTCGGTAAGAAAGTAGCTGAAGTCGAGATGCCTGGTCAGGATCGATTACATTGCAGATCCTTCTTTGGATTTTGTCAAGAACCTCGAGATGATATAACAGGAGCCCCAGACAAGATATAGCAGCACTATTCAATGCGAGGGCGAATGGAAGATTTATAAACGTGCAAGATGCTCTGACGTGAAAAATCTTCTGACACGTCACAATGAACCAACTTTCCTTGCAATAGATGCAGTTATTGATTCGGTGTAGTCGGTCCGCTTCAAGTCTGTTGAAAACGTGAAGCCAAGAAAGTGGTGTGTTTATCTGTATGAGTCTAGCGTCAGCCATACTGATAGGCAGAAAGTTCTCTCTATGGTAGTTAAATGAGAACAAATTTCTTTTGATGTGTTAAAATTTACAGGCCATTTCCTGTCCCAGTTAACCATTCCTTCGAGGCCCTTTTCAAGGGCAGCAGCTAGATTTACTTTGACAACTCTGACGGGTTTTCTATTGAGACAGGAGTAAATGGTAGTGTCATCTGCATCAATACCTACTGATGAATATCAGAAACAGCGTACTACCCATGATAGAGCTTACGGAGACATCCGCGTTCGTGTGAAAAGATCTGGAAGCAAGTCGGTTCAAAACGACCTCCATTTCACGATTTGATAGAAACGATTGGATTAAATCAAACAATAGTCCTGTAATACCGTAGCCCTGGAGCTTACGCAGAAGACCAGAGATATCTAAAGCCACAGCTTGAGCTTTGCCGTTATTATCAAGAGATTGATATATATATTCAGTGATGGCCGTTAACACATCAAAGGTAGACTTGGTGAAATGAATTTTTCAGTAGGTTAATTGACATTATCTTGCATAAAGATGATTACAAAGAAGAAAAAAAACAATATACAACTCAATAATCGTATACAGCGTAGCTTTTACTTCGCCATGCAACAGAATGAATCAAAATCATCCCCACACCAATAAGGTATCACCTTTGAATTTAACAGAATTAATCACACATTTGGGAAACAATCGCTCACCTTGCCGCCAGAGACAAACTTACTTGTTTCGCTGAAGAACACTATTACCTAATTATCATCGGTACAAGACACTTGTTCGTCTACAAAGGCTAATCTATTTTTTCGTTCTTCTTGCTTACGGGGATTTTGATGGCAGAGAACGTTCATGATGTCTTGCCCCACCTAAGTAACACGATATTGTCTGCTAAGAAACATACTTCGGTTGCTTGACACAATGATCGTTGTTTGGATTATCTTCTTTTGCAACAGTAGGAATTGTCATTTGCGTTATTAGTGAGACAACCAAACACCGGAATTATTTCTCGAGAAACAATTGTTAGAAAATACGTATAAATGATAAGCTGTAAAACAAGAGACATGGCAATTTTTTCTTGACGATATTGGAGATAATTATATATATATATATATATATATATATATATATATATATATATATATATATATATATATATGTGTGTGTGTGTGTGTGTGTGTGTGTGTGTGTGTATGTGTGTGTGTGTGTGTGTGCGTGTTGAGAAATTTTTATTTTAGTATTAACTTTTGGCTACTTTACGTAAGTATTTTTAAGCACAAATAAAATTAGAAATAATTCATCATCCAACTGGTTTTCACATATTCCCTTTTTTGTTGCATAGACCACGAAAATAATAAACACAAAATTCAAATTCTCGAGGCGTTCTATATCAAAAGTAACCAACCAACCAACACTGAACAAGATTTATTACGAGTATTGTAGCAATGTTTTAAAATACATTTGAATTTACTAACGTTGCAATTTACCATCTGGTTATCACCCCTTACATTGGGAACGCGTGTTTACAAAACATCGTAACACAACGATTAATTTCAAAATAATTATAATTATAACAGAGCGCGTTTGCAAAAACTATTGTTTACAAAAATCACCACCAGAACGATTACAATTACATTAAGTTTGTCTTCGCAATTTACCCCTGAATATCATCTCGGGGAGATCGAAAGTACTTTCGTTAACAAGAACTACAGCGCCCTCCTCATCAAGAAGATAATTAGAGAACTACAAAGGATTATTGTAAAAATGAATAGACATAATATGTCTATATTATTTAATGAAACATGCTTGAATGAAGATATAATGCCTATATATATATATATAGAGAGAGAGAGACAGAGAGACAGACAGACAGAGAGAGAGGTTTGACCAGATTCGACTTCAGATAATGTTATTATTGCAGAAATCAGTCTTACACACACACACACATATATATATAAGTAAGGCATGATAAATATAACAAGTTAAACATACGTTCGAAGTTTAATTTAAAATTCTGACATTCATTGTATATTAATGTTACACGCAGCCTATCATATACTCTTGATCTCTTCTATTTTCATCAGTATTTTTTAAATACATGCACATATATACGCAGATAGACATATATATATATACAAAGTCTAGCTTAGATGTGGCATAAACACAAAAGTATGGAGTATCCAGTGAGGATCGAACTCACTACTCCTTCGTAATTTATCCATCGAGACAACCTTACTAACAACTACACTACGTCAAAGTTCCCAGATAGGTAGATAGATTTGTCCATAAAATCAGTTGGCGGAAAGTCTAACCAAGTTTTCTTCGCTATAATCCACTACTCATACGCCAGTTTCTGAACTGCATTGACGTTATAACGGGAAACATGTAGCCACATTTATTTCATTGCAACAGAATAAACCTTGGAGAATTATGACATTTATTTAGTGACGCAGTTTTTGCAGCTTGTTCGAAATTAGAATCTCGCTTCAGTAAAATTGTTAATAGAGTTTGAGATTTCGGTGTCAAGGTTAAATCATTGAATTATACCCAGAAGAGCAATAAAAAAACAGCAGTAAAATCATAAAAGCTGGTTGCAAAACAAGTGAACTGATAAATGCGGGTCTACTCTTCAGGTTGTCTTCGATGAAGACTGGTTTGGCGTGATCGATACTTGCGTAATCCCACCGGACACAGAGATCGGCGTTCAAGCTGAAGAACAAAACAGGATTTTGAATGCTGATTTTTTTAAAGAAAAGGTCATCATTTCTACTAATGGATGTGCAAGTAACGTCGCAGTTATCGAAGCAAAAAGTGAAATTGTCGAGCCGAGTTCATATTTCGGTTTCGTCTGTTGCAGAAAAGTTCGCAATTATGACCATGGAAAAAGTATGAATCCATCTCTTCTCCACGCAATAAAACTAATTAAATAGACTTGGCTCCCTAGCCTTGGGTATATAACCAGTCTATGTCTGCTTTGAATTCAAAACCTTGGAGAATGCCACTTCACTATTATTCCATTATAATTCCCAAG
Organism: Acanthosepion esculentum; assembly: GCA_964036315.1. Classification (NCBI taxonomy): domain Eukaryota; kingdom Metazoa; phylum Mollusca; class Cephalopoda; order Sepiida; family Sepiidae; genus Acanthosepion; species Acanthosepion esculentum. The sequence continues at coordinate 84,329,574 of OZ038475.1, forward strand.
AAGACATGGTCATTCATAGATAACTAAGAAAAGGAATTTGTGGAGAGCCATGATTGCTTCCATCCTTAAAAAACGTGGTAATACGTCACTTCTTGTGCCATACTAGGCTAGTAAATAGCCAACCTCATGTGCATTGAGGAAATATTCTATGTAAATAAAAAAGATGGAAATATGTCAAGCATTCACAAAAAATAATGAATAAAGGTTGTGTGGTTAATTTGAATTACAAATTCATTTGGCCTAATTGGTAGGGAAGCTACTATTGGAAGGCAGCTCCTAAGTGTAAGGATGTTGGTGTTGCGATAAAATGTAAATTAAATTAATATGAAATATTAATAAAAAATGAATAATATTTTGTATTACTTTATCTAAAAAACAAATGATATAATATTAGGTTGGTGCAAAAATAATGTCGTTTTTTGACGTTCAACTTCATGTGAGAAAACGACATTATTTTTGCACCAACCTAATAATAAGTAATTATAAGAAACCCGGATAATGTTACAGTAAATTATAGGCAAAATTACGTAATTGGACTATGCTTCGACGAATACAGAAATCAATATAGTCTATCCTAAAAACAATAAATTTCTGAGAATTCTTAAGGTTATATGCCGCGTCCAAGAAATGACAGTTAAAAACTAAGCATAAAGTTCGATGACGAAATCAGGGAAAAATTGGTAGAGGCTATAGTATAAAGAATTTACACTGGCAGAAAATTATCAGCTGAAACTTGCAACTAATTTGCGGTCAAAATATAAATCATAAGTAAGGACGAAAATGTATTTTCTCAGAAGCGTACTTACTGACCAAATCAGAATGATAAAGAAAGTAGTTTTTTTAATTAATACTTTAACTGCTGCAGTATTGTATCATTGTTGCCTGTCCGTTCTGGTCCGTTTTGGGAAGATATGAAAAATTATTTAATTTTGACGACAAAACCGCCATTTTGCATTCGGTCAGATACTCTGCAATAGAGACGAAGCTAAAACAAAACAGAATATAATAGAAATATATATATCACAAGACGCGTCGCAGATTTCAACGGGGGTTTCGAAAAAGCACAAAGGGCTATTTATTTTATAACTCAAACGCTACAAACCGAAATTTCATAGTGTTTTGAAAACCTATATATAAGGACCAAAATGATAAGCTAACATTTCTATATTCAATGCGTGCTCCGTTGGTTGAGTGGCGGGTGTTATTTGTAATGTTGCTTTATCATACAAGTGTAATAAATATAATTTTCGAATGATCCACACAGTTCCTTTTTAAGGAACAAACCTTACAGTTCGTCCCCATCATCACAGTACATTATATCAGTTTTTATTATGCAAGTCATTTTTTTCACGATGAATTTTTTAAGAATTCCAGGATATAGTTATATGGAACATATACAATATGAATTTCAGCTTATAATTCTGTTGTAATATAAATATTTACAATAAGTTATTTGGTGATTTTACGAGGGTGAGCTGAAAAGTTCCTATAGTGACTATGAAGCTGTTAAATTATGCACGCATTAATTTCAACTTAATAATAACTGCAGTGTTTGTATCCAGGTATACTGACTGTTCAAAAATTAATTTTCATCCTGTTGGTCAAAAACGTCAACAGCAAATATGACGTCATCATCACTGCAATACTGGTTCCCAGCCAAGATTTTTGTCATGTTGGGGAACGGATGTTAGTTAAACCGGGGAGGGCGATCAACCACTATGTGGATTGTCTCTTTATCTCATCCTGGGTTAGGAATCGCACAAGGAAACCAGCTGAATCTGCCTCACACAATGTCAGATTTTCCCGTGATGTGATCAGCCTGATGCACTTTTGATCAGGTGTCAGACAACGTAGCATCCACCGAGCAGAAAGCTTCGTCATGCCAAGTTCATTGTACAGGACATTCTCAACTCTTTCACGGTGCATGCTAATAGCATTGGCTATTTGACTGCTGTCAATTGCCTATCATCCATCACCATGTGGGGAACACAATCAATGTTTTCCTCGGTAGTGGGAGTCGCTACTAGTTACTTTTGAAGTATTCTTTGAACAGTCAGATGTCAGTTTACCTGTAAAGAAACAATACAGTTATTAATAAAAAGAGTTGAAATTAATGCATGCATGCAAGGTTTCACAGCTATAGCATCTCTCCTTCAAAGTCAGCCTTTTCAGTCCACACTCGTATTAATTAGAAGAGTTGAAATTAATGCGTGCAAGATTTCAGAGCTCTAGCGTCACTCCTTCATAGTCAGCCTATGAAGTTTTCTGCCCACCCTCATTGAAAAAAAAAACATTGAGTGTTGTTCAAGATATCGTAAATAAATATATACACCAGTATAGTTATTTATATACAAAGATTTGCATGTGTCGTAAGAAAGATATAAACTCGAAAAAGGAACATGAAACACATAGCCACGAAAGAAGATGTTTTAATTGGAGCGAATCATTGGAAATAGGAAAATAGCTTAATCTAGATCTCATAAAAATAATAACTGAAACAGTGGCAAGTAAAAAAGACTAGAAGATTTTAAAATGTAACAAAAAGAAATTTGAGGATGATTAGAATGATAATTGTTGTGGGGCTCTCCACTTTTTACACAATGATGGACAGGGTGGAGATACGTTGAGATAAGGTTGAAATACGTAGAGTCCAGAGAGAGAGATAATTACGGCTTCACTTACAGAGACTTGTACATATACTTTCTACTAACCCGCATTCCTGGACTACTAATCTTCATTTCAAGTTTGTATTCTTACGTTCAATACACTTATTTTCCTATTTCAATTACTGGCGTTGTTTATTTATTTGTGCACAATAATAAATAAGAAAAGTAGATTCGCCAGAAAGCAAATATTTAATAGACTTGATATAGCTGTGATAGAGGTTGGATCAGTCATAGTAGTAGTCAACCAATAAGATTTAGAAGACAACGAGGAGAGAGGAAGTAATATTTTGGACTAGTACTGTTGGCAGTAAAATTGCCAGTAAAACTTCAAATTTAATGATGGTGCCAAGATAAATTCAGAGAATTAATATAAGTTCTTGAACAATGTTTTTAATGCAATAGGTTACAACTAAAAAGCTTTAAGTTAAAAAGTAATTTCAAAAACACCAATGGAAAATGCTTTGGCTATCTTTTAAAATGATGTATATGAGAATGGAAAACAATATTCAAACAAAGATCTAAAACTACTGCAAGTTATGTTAAAGTCGAAATGGGAGAAAAATTAACACAATCAATAATTGAAAAGACTGATAAAGGTAAGTAGCCTATGTTAATTCCTTCATAAATTATTTTGCAATTGCTTAATAAAACTTGACACCCATAAAGCAAGCTATTATCGATCATTTTAATAAGGAGAGATATTATAAGTTGAAATTTATTCTTTGTTTATTACCAATTTTATTAGGAAAACATCGACTTGCATAATAAAGTCTGGGTATTTTCAGTCTCATTAGGGGTCAAAATCTTACATTAAGAGACAACCTTAATTGTCAACTAAATATAAAGAATTAACTTTTTAAATGTAATCACTGTGTAGTGACATATGTTTTTATTTCATTGACTCCTATTCATTAAGTCTTTCTGATTAGTATAATTAAAAGTTATTCACGTTTCATCATTAGAGAGGATTCTTTCGGGAAATATCTAAGAGTTTACCTAATCAGGTAGGATCCAATAACGAAGGTATTAAATCTTACAGAACTCGTCAAAATGAACTATGGATTATATTTCACGAGTTGACAGCTTTGTATTATTTTCAACAACATTTTTTATCAATTGGTCTTGATAATGAATGGAATTTTGTAAAGCATAACTGACATTGACTGATATTTAATACTTCCATTTTATATACTCTATTTATGATTCCCATCGGCTCAAAAGATTACGAATCTTTTTTTTAATAATGAAATACACTGTCTTATGTGAAATTCGCTTGTAGACTTCTCTCTAGTTCATGGAATTCAAATTTCTTTCAATGGATTATGGATTAATTAAAAATGCTTCTGCAAACACATAAGAATTATAACTCTAAATTATTATTAACTCCAATTAACTCCATTTACTTTCTTTCCAAGAATTTACCTGTGCACAAGTGAATCGAGGCTTTCGATTGAACGAATGCGATTATTCAAGACATTCAACAAATAAAGATATAAGAGATACAATAAAAAGAAAAAATACTTCGAATTCGGATGGATGTTTTCTCTGAGTCAGTTCTAAAAGCGGTCATTTTACAGCATACGATCAGCATCTACGTGCATTCACAGAAGACGATCATAAGAGAAAGAATGTTTTTTCCTTGCTTTTTCGCCAACTTATTCGAAGCAGAATAAACAAACACCAATCAATCTGAGTTTGTTCGCTGACCTTGGGATGAAATGTCCTATATTCTACTATGCAGCCTTGATCATGAAATACTATTTTTGAACTATTATCTAGCATCAAATTTCCGCAGATGCTTGTGATATCTATAAAACTAAACATCTAATTAATTTCAATCACTGAATACATGTGATCGTCACTACTTTACGGACACTGATCATCTGTCGTGCACCATTTTTCGATTGCATGGTGCACTTATTTTTAGAAAGAAATATTTTAGAAGTAAATTCATTAATTCTCCATGATACACCTAACTATATTTGTCTATATTTCTGATATATATATATAGTAATTATTTACACTACAGACTGTTGTTGGCATATTCACGACGTTTCGGCCGTTGTACTCTCTGACATTCTTCAAGTGATTGTAATTTCGAACTGACCATTTATTTTATCCACCGGAGTAGATTATTCGAGTTCCACGTGCCATGCCTCTTCCAGATGTCTCAGTTATCTCCCTTTAACTTGACTCTCCTCAAGGACACATGGGCCAGTGGATAAAAACGTTGGTTGTATCCTGTGACTTGACCCAAAGACTTGTGAATTCAATACCTGACTGCAGCTGTGCTGACGAAACGGTTGATTCAAAGGAAAATGACTGATACTAAGATATTCGGAAGAGGCATGACGCGGGGAACTAGAACAATCTGTCCGGTTGACGAAATGAAGGGTCCAGTTCCAAATTGCGACGTATACCACCTGAAGAAGGTCAGAGCGTACAATGGCCGAAACGTCGTGAATGTGGCAACAAAGATGAGGACGACAGTCCGAACAATATAAATAGAGGAAATAATAAACCTAACTGTTTATGAACTCTTCAAGCATTCATTCATTTATTGTAGAGAACATATTTAATGCTTTTTGTCTGGATCTGTGTTATTCTCTATTTACATTTGTACACAGTCATTAATCAAAGTGCGTAGCATGATACGTAATTATAACATCTGATGTATATGGTTAAAAATCACCAGTTTAATTACTCTCTTCCCGTGACTTGTACAGTCACGGGAAGAGATTATGTTAAAAAATAAACATTTGCAGTTTTAAATAATACTAAGTAAAATTATAATAAATCATTTTCCATCATTCAAAACAAATAGAAATCCGGTAACGGAAATACCTTTTCTGACTTCCCGAATTCTTTTCATCGCGTGCCTTTGCTGGTATTGAACGTCAGCAAATGATTCCGTTAATCTGAACCCAGACATGAACTAAAAGTAAACAAACGACTACAGACTTTTATCGTCACTTCCCTTAAATCACAGCGCCTATCTCTTCTACTTGCATATTTTAGCTAGTTGTTAAAGGAGAAATCCTAAATTTGCCTTTGTGAATTTCCAATTTAATGAAGAAGACCTACAATTTTTTCTCTACGTTTATGCACTCTTAATACTCTATTAGTGAATTGCTCATCACCCACCACATACTTTTCTTTTCATCATTAACTTGCAGACTTTCTGATGAACCTAAGTATGTTGAGTTTACATTATTCGTACATCTAGCAGTTTATTTATATTCATATTTATAAGTAAACCTATCTATTACATATGATGTTCTGTCTGCAGGATTTTATATTTTTTCATTCATGAACGTATGATTTATTTCGATTTGTAGTTACAAATTTATTTACATGGTTTTATTTTTGTATTTTCCTGCGCATGTATGGATGTTTATAACAGCATCTGAATGTTAGTACGATTATGTAAATCAGTGCAGCCTGTCTTTGTAATATGGCAGTATGTATCAATTAGTTTATATGTATATCTCTTCACATATGTTAACGTTTGCGCTTATGTATGTGTGATCTTTGTAAGCAGACAAAAGTACATTTTTATTTAATGTTCATAGACGCTCCAGTCTGGAATCAGAAGCAAATTCTACGAAACAATATCGATCCTTTTCTCTGTAAAATTCGCTTAAGAGTATTGGTTATATCCAAGAACAAAAGGAAAATAAATCTCTTAAGACAGAGGCTCCGTTTTGTTTTTATTCATAGGAGTCGTCAAAAAATTAAAATACGCAAAAGACTGAAATCCGACAATGAATGAAAATAAAAAAGCAACGAAAAAGATGCGAATACGAGATGATCTAAGGAAAATAGAATCAAATGATAGAAATTTTATGAAAAAATGAATGTGTCTTTGTTTTTAGAAATTTTGAATTATTATTCCATAATTACGAAAGATAACGAGAAAGATGATCGAGATATGACTAGTAGCAATGATGATGGTATGAAAACCAACTCGTCCAAGAGCGTAAAAACAAAAGAATAATATATTAAGAATAAAAATAAGAAGATTATCATTAAAAACTTCATAAACTCGACGTTTCTGTCCCCTTCTACTATTCTCTCTCTTTATCGATCTATATATTATATATATATATATATATATATATATATATATATATATATATATATATATATATATATAAGCGATCACTGAGATCAGTCAATACCGAGCAGCGATAGTCTGTTTCACGCAATCTTCATATAATGAGTATCGCATTATTAGCCACTTTCAACTTCTAAATTTTACAAAACTAATGAAGGCTTTTGGTAAATATTGTCACTATTAATGTGCAGGATATTTCATATAATATATACAGATCATGATAGACCAAATGTCGCTTTTAAGATGTAACATTTTTATGAATTTTAACGGATTTTAAAGAAGCACTATGTTCTCAGTAAAAAAAATTAATTACAGAACGTACGCAAAGCTTAGAAAGACAAATGCATTTGATCAAAAATTGTAACCAGTGTCAATGTATTAATAACAATGTTAAAAAGGCAAATTTAATATTAAATCTATGTTCATTGTCCTGAAATTAGTTTTAAAAGTGATTCATTCATTGATATTGTAAACTTTTATATTTCTTTAGATGAGACAGATTGCGCAGTATTCAAAATAGCATAATGTACATCGTTGCTGATAAATTGCTGTTCGCTTATACAAACCTGCCTCTTCAGAATTCACTACGAGACACCAATCTGGTTATGGCCACAAAAATAAATATTTATTATTCTACTCCAAAATATTGAATCACATTCGTATTATCAACGTCACGTTCTACCTAAACTTTGTCCGCCTGTCTAATGCAACCACTGTGGTACGATATTCGCCAGTAAAGAGAATGGCTGAAAAAAACATCTTCATATATTCTGTTACTGCCATTTCATTTGATTTTTCTCATGGGTATCTTTACAAGGGATTATAAGGATTGGGCTCATGATTTGCTACTTGATTTAGGGGCCCGACATTTTGTGCTTTTAGGCACTTTTACAACGCCTAAAATTTCATACCTTGACGAAGATGAATAATCTGTACGTTCATTCTTGATGAAGAACACCAATTTGAAGATCAGCTTGACCTTATCAGTCTTGCATCAGAGTCAGTCAGGATTTTTACTCTCTACCCAATGCTTTCATGCTTCTTGAAAATCCTCCTTCGTTGTTCCAGTATTTAAGAACTCATCTGAACAATCTGACCCTTTGAACTATCGGCATATTGGCCTTCTACCACTTTTTAGCAAACTACTAGAGGCCCTGATCAACTCTGAATTGCTTAAGCATCTCACCTCGTGGAGCCTTCTTTCAGACAAGCAATATGGCGTCTCTAAGTCCACTGCTGATGTACTAACGATTATTGCTGAAAGATTCTATCAAGCTTTATATAAGAATGGTGAAGCTCGTGCTGTTGATTTAGACGTCTCGTCGGGATTTGGCATACCGGGCACAAGTTGAAAGGTTATGATATTTCCGGACTAATCGCGAAATGAAGTTATCCTGAACGGCTACTTTTCTAGATCTTTTTGTACTAATGCAGGGCTCTATCCTGGGACCTTCTCCGTTCTTAAATTTCATCAATAACACCATTTCTCAACTCGCTATCTATAATAATGACAAAAACATTTATCCTCTCTCGATAGTAACTTTAATCAGTTCCATAAGGTGAAATTGGCAGCTAATCTAAAGATGACCTATGATGTCTGTTGTTAACTGGGACAAGGATTGGCATGTTAACTTGTTCGCCTCCAAAACGTGTGACTCGTTGCTCGGGCTAAACCTTCGCGGCTGATATGAAGTGGAAATATTATATTCAATCCATTGCTACGTCTGCTGCTAAGAAAGTTGGTTCACTGTATCGTGCTTGACAATTTTTCTTGCCAGAATCTATCTTACAAATTTATAAGTCTAAAATTCGTCCATACTTTGAGTATTGCTACCTCATATGGTCTGGTGTTCCTGCTGTATATGTAGATATTCTTGATAAAATCCAAAGAAGAATTAGCAGTATTATTGGTGCTGACCTGGGCGTCTCGGTTTCAGTCACATTCCCACCACCGTAAGGTTGCTTCTCTGTGTTTTTTCTTCGCGAGGGTACCTACGCTTTATGAATTTAAGCGCAGTACTAATTTGGCGGTAAGGTCTCATCAGTTCACAGTTGAATTGATTCGATGTAACCATAATTTCTACGCTAACAGTTTCTTCTGTTGCAATTCTCGTTTGTGGAACTCTCTTCTGGCTTCTTGCTTCCCAGTCAACTTTGATCTTCATATATGTAAATGCAATGTCAATGATTATCTACTGACTCCTCTGATTACTCTTCTTAATAATGTTTCTCTTGTGTCTTAGTGGCTTTACTGCCTTACATGGGATGAATTGATTAAAAATAACTTCTTTTACAGTTCGGTGGTTCCTGTTAATCATTTTTACCATTTTAAGCATTGGTTATCTGTAGTCTTGAAGTTATTAAACCTCTCTTATTATCTATAACTTCAGCCTTACGCACCATTTCAAAGTTTTAAATTTGGAATATGGCTATTTAAGACTTTCAGGACATTTCATAGAAATGGCTGCCGTTCATTTTCATGTGTTTAGAACGATCAGGTTTCCAAACGAAATCCATGAACACAAATTAAAATCATTCAGCAAATAAACCTTTAGTTTACAATAAATATTTATATTATATAGCGATAAAATATAAAGCGGCAAATAATGTGAGACGCGGTATATATATATAATATATATATATATATATATATATATGGAGAGAGAGAGATGCGTGTTTGCAAAGTTCGAACAGAAGTCTGTCCATGTGATATGTTACTCTATTTCTCTTTTCCCGCCTCTCTTCAAACATTTTACACGTCTCTCGTAATTACTTGACCAAGAAATAAAGAATTCCATTTACTATGTTTCTTTTATTCTTCGTGGATGGAATTCGCACTTTTACGGTACACGAACTTTTGAGGAACTCATCGTATATATTCTTGAATACGTTTCAACAAACAGTTATGTTCCGAGTACATTTTAAGAAAATGTATTTCGCTTTCGAGAAGAAATTCAGTATAGCTACCTTAATCAAGAATCAGATCAATGATTAAAAATATTTTCAAATAAATAAATCTTTTAAATTTTGAATATGAAGATTCTTTATCCAGCCCTATAGACTGGTGTTACAAAATCACATAACTTGAGCACTTCCAATAGCAGCAATATCGAAAATGGAGAACATGGGTAACTAAAAAAGAAACTAATGATATAGTAATGATGTTGACTAAAAACAAAATGTTTGGAAGAAAATTTCCACTAGTGCTAGAAAATGCGTTAACAGTGAAATTGAGAAGTCTAATTTCCCGGAAAAGTGCTTTAAGAAAGATATTCTATAAATTTCAACCGACAGTAAGGCTAAATGGTCTGTCAATGAATGGCGGATATTTCCTGTATAGAAACGGAAATCTCTTTGTCATCTATATTATTAATACTCTAGAAACTGAAACTTAAAATAGGCAAATTTTAGGAAATAGACTTTCAGAGAAGTCTTTTTAAAATTATTCTCAGAAAAAATACACTAAACTTCAATACCAAAATTGGAAGTAATTGATACAGACGTGTAAACAAACTTTTTTTCGAAGTTAATTTTCCCAGATTTGTAAACTATTTTAGTGTTGAATGGCAGAAGCTGTTTCCGTTCTGTTGTAAAGAGGACAACATTCGAGATAATGACTCATACATTTATCTGCTTTTTTCCGAGACAGGGATTATTTATTCGAAGTGAAAATAGTCGAATATTTTTCAGTGAGAAATTTCAAAAATACTTCCTCATCCTGACTCGATCATTGCATGTATTACTTAGGATTTTAGGCAATTTACTAATAAGAAATAAAATATTATATTTTACATACATACATACATACATATATATATATATATATATATATATATATATATATATATATATATATATATATATATATATGTGTGGGGGGGTATTTAGGCTGCATAACTTCATTTAAACATGATTCACGAAATAATATAGGCATAGTGTGTTTACTTATATTTATAATGATATGGATTCTTTCCAGTTGTCTAATCAGTTTCTTGATGTTAAGATGAACTTAAAAAAGAAGCCGCCGTAGTTTTTGTTGTTTTTTTTTTAATCCAAAAGTACTTTCGATCCTTTCCAAGATCATTTTGACGGGTAAATTACAAAGACAAAATTATTATAACTGCGATAAAATCTACATTCCGTTGCCATAATGATTTTTAAAAACACACGCGAGCACGCGGTTATAGTTATTTTAGAATTTTTAAATTTATACGTTCTATGAATTTTTTTACAAAACAAGTGTTTCAGTATAAGTGAGCTGACCGGGAATCGGAAGAAATATAAAATGAAATTCAATTTTATATGCACTTTAATATGTTGTTACTATATTCGTAATAAATGTTGCTGAGTGTTGGTTGGTTGATTTTGATACAGTGGACCTCGAGAATTTGAAGTTTTTGTTATTATTTTCGCGCTCTAATGGTGATGTCATGTAGTTTTTTCCTGTATTGTGAAGGTGAACATGAATGTATTTTTAGATGTTGTGCAATAGAACTTGTATCAGACAACTGAAGTGTAAGACGTCTTGATAATGTTGTGGTCGTCAAGCCAAAATATATACCTACTTTTTTGTCAGAGATAAAATCGCCCAAAGGACATTCAAACTAATATACAATTTTGTTTTTTCGATCAAAACACTAGTTGATGGAGAAGAGTTATTCCATATGATTAAGTTGCTTATATATACATACATACATATATATATATATATATATATATATATAAGATGCAGACCCACGTTACTTTTATTACTTGTTATAAAACTCATCACTTCATCTATCAAAGCGTCTAAGACTATACAGCAAGTGTATGTAGTGTAACTGATATAAGCGCGGAAAGTGGAATTCCGTACTCGTCTTTGGGTTCAATTTCACACAATGCTCTTTGGAAAGCCATAAATTCATCTCATCAGCATAGATTGGACTCTCTGGCAATCAATCTAGGAGAAAACTGTTGAGGCGACAATCGGAAATTGCTCCACTGCCAATTCACAAAACAATATAGAATAATCTATGGAGTGAAATGATCACTTAAGTCCTCAAGGGACTTCGTTTAAAGAAAAGACTATATGCATTTTCATGCAGTTTACATTGCCTGTATAATGTAATGTCAGGTTTTCTACCCAAACAGCTAACAATGTTGCGATATGATGTAACCCAACACTCTCTTCATGCTGTCTAATTTCATGTATTCTTAATCCTAATATTGCCACAGGTGCGCTGTGATTGTCGACACGGGAGAGATGAGGAGGATGGATCAACAATATTCTTTTCCTATTATTATCAAGAAGAAATAGTTGCCTTTGTCACTCATAAAGAGTTGAAAAATTGTATGAATTGAATAAATGAGATTCGTCCTTCGTTAATGCTGTTGATGCTGCTTTGTTGCTATCACATTCACGACACTTATTGTTATTATTATTGCCATCAGTAATAATCTAAGTACTTGAATCCTTTTAACAAAACCAATGAGAAAAGACGATGCTCGAAATGTTTTGAGACAACCAATACAATATTGATCTATTTTTTCTGGCAGAAATGCAATATCTTCCACAAAATAGGAATAACAAAGTACACTAGTCAAAAAGGATTGTATATGCGTTTCATTTGGTTTCCCAATTATTGTCTCTTTAAATATTTGTCAATATAATCTGTTCTGCATATTTTCTGCAGACATTACAGTGAAAGAAATAAAATATTTGCATAGAATGTGTGCCACTCTTTTATTCTGCTTGCTTGGAATTGCCAAAATTACAAAATAATTTTTTTTATTTCAGTTTTGAAATAGGCGTTATTTTACAGATGGAAACTAAATTAGATTATTTCTATATTTTCTTGAAATATTTCTTCATTTAATGCCTAGGGGTTTAATTTCAAATACTAAAATACACACTGGTATACCTTAGTTTTTGTAGCATATCAGAAAGTGGATATATTTTGAAGTTCTTTCTTTAAAAGCAATGGAGAAATATCACAAAATTAGTTTAAAAATTGCAAGTATTACAGTGTATAAGAAAACTGCCTTTTTAAAATTTGTACCATATTCGTACTGGATTGACCAACAACGTTTTTGTTCTACTTTCGTTAAATAGCATTAGAATGGATTTAATTCATATCATGACTGAGACGTAGTAGTGCAATTCGAACGTTTCTATGGCATCGCTCTGTAAACGCTTTCTGCTTCCACGTTGTGTTGAAAGATCCGTGGAGAGGCACGTCGACAGAATTACCACAAATGTGATGACAAGGGATGTACAAGTTTTTGTTCGAAACTTCGTCTAAATGGTCCCCTCCGATGGCTGAATATGAAATACAAGAACTGGAAATGTACTTGGTAACAATTGTAACGGGGCCTATTACAATATGATTACACATCATATATACAAGATTAAAAACAAGATAAAATAAAGTGGAAAGGAGCAACTGGGATGATGTGACTGTAAAGCGAGTGTGAAATAATAATAACTCCCTTTACTCACTCCCTTCAAATTCATAGGACTGGGGAAGAAGGAGGAAAGGAGTTCGTGCGCCTATGTAGAATTTACTTTGGACCAATGAAAACCTTGCCTTCACAGAAATTGACCGGTAAACCGAGAAGAAGAAGTAAATAGATACGCGAAGTATCTCTTGATATAAAATGATCATTTAATCTATTGTATGAACATTTCCTCTTCATGACAATACGTTAAAATTACGGACTTTAATAATTCTGATTTATTTTCCTGAAACGAGCTACTGACACTACTTCAAGCGTTTAAATTCGTGAATTCCTTAACGTCTTTTGTTAAAATTACCCGTGTAATTTACCCGTTTCTTCATCATCATCCTTCATTAATCTTCTTGGCGTGTATAAATCAAATCTTCATTTTAACCCTTAAGCCCCACGCCACTATAACGAGAGACAATTATATTAAAGGCAAATCAGCCAAAAGCTGTTGAGGAAGCGAAGATACTTTTAAGAGTATCTCGTCAGATAAGAATCATTTCATGATTTAGCTGATTGTAGTCGACACCTTGATCTCTCCCAGTTGTAAGGCGTATTTGCACTTCGCGGCAACTGACACAGACACACCCTCTTGCAATGACCCTTGGCTCGGCACAACTTTTCTAGGAAAGAGAACCACGTTAAGGTTTCCTTGATTGGTTGCTGATTGCAGGTTGTTGTTTTTCCACTTGCAAATAAAATACTATCAAACTGATTACTTCAAGAAATGTAAAATGAACAAAATTAATCATGAACAATTATAGATCATCATTGACTGTCATTAAACTTTCCAATTTGGTTTAACTCCTGATCTTAAAAAAATCCCTGTTGTCAAAAGTTTTTCAAAGAAATTTACTGACTTTGTTCTCAGCTGAGAGGTTTGACAGGTCGTAACTGTTATGTTACCTTACTTCTGCATTAGAATATTTTCATCCTACACTATTCTCAAAAGTGATATAATATCTAAAATTCCTTATGATCTATTTTTTCTTAAAAATATATATTCCCTTCTTTTAACTACTCTCCTAATCTTGATCATCAGTATATCTTCGATACTACACTTTCATACTAGTCATAGTTACACGAGAATTTAGTGTACTAACTTTCTAAGTATCCACATTGGAGTATTTTTATTGATTTTAAAATTGAAGTGAGGAATAACATAAGCAACATTTTTTACATTATTTTTATAAATCTAAAGATGCAACTCAAAGGCAAAAATAAATTGTAGCAGTTATGGAGAAGGTTTTGTGAAATATGAAACGTGTTAAAAATGGTTTGTTACGTTTTGCGCAGCATATTTTTTAATTGAACGATGCTCCACGGTAGTATAGATCATTTGGAGGTTAATAGCGATACAATTAAAATAAACTTGACGATAATGATACACGCGGGAAACATTCATACGGATACTCAAAATGATTTAATCGATCGTTGAAAATAATTTACATCAACTTGCTTATGTTTGTCGCTTAGATATATGACTTCCAAACGGGCGAAAAAAAACTTATCTCATGTATTTAAATGTTCATTTGTTGAAAATAATTGCAATAAATAATAAAAGCTGAGTATATCGCGATATCAGGAGGCAAGTGAATTGAAACCTGAAGAATCGTAACAAAAACCAGCCTTTATCCAAATAAAGTAATATATGACGCCGCAATAAACATTGCATGCAAGTGACATTGTAAGCGTGGAAAATATTTGTAATAGACGCTGTTATACAATGAATCGCTTCAGAGAGATTTAATGCGGCCTCTCACACATTGCATTGGATCTGGGGTGACAGCGCCGCTTCATAAACACACTGACAGAGAGTAACAGATGAAACGAGGTGTTGAATGCAATTTAATGTTAAATAATAAAAGATCTTGTTTCATCTTTTTGCCGACAAACCCACTTCATTGCAGTAAAAACAGTCCATATAATATAATTGGAATTAATCTTCCGGAAGACAAGATGATTGATTCGAACAAGTACCATTCCCATTTTGATCACCTAGCGACAGCAATCGATAAAAGACGTCCGGAATTGGTTAAGAGAAAAAACTACTGTTCAGCCAGGATAACACGATGACTAATTTGTTGAGCACACCAAATTGTTACATGACTGAGACTTTTTCAATCGTACTGTAGATTCAGTTTTTCATTCATTCTACTCTCTATAGATTTTTTCTTATTGAAAACGATTTCAATTAGAATCGAAGACCGCAAAATGAATCATTTCTCACTACGATAAAAATGTTCTGGAAATACGGACTAAAGTTAATGGGACAAAACGTTAAATATTTTATTCGATAAAGTTAATGTTTAAAATAAAAATTCGTCTCTTATTTTTATTTATTAAACTTTACGAAATTGTTATGGAATTCAATTCTCGTCATTCGAAGGTAAACAAACTAAATAATGCAGCCATGTTTCCGCAAAAAATATTTGTCCCTCTTAAATGTTTACTTCATCATCCACGTAACCTTACGATAAAAACATTTGCATATAGGTGCATTTCTAGACATCAATGTGTATATATTTTGAAACGAGTAAATCATGTGAGGAGTGGTTTATTTTGGTTCGGAAACATTCTTTTTGTTTTTTTTTTGTTTTGGTGGGAGTTGCCTGAAAAGTGAATGCATCCAATGATTTAGCACAGGGCCTTGAACCACAAGACATACATTTTGTTCAAAGAGTCATATCTTTACTAAATGCAAACATTTTTGGTAAATTAAACAATGTTTACTTCAGTATCATGTTATATACTTAAACTATTACTTATTGAAGAAAACGGTAACTGAACATGAAAACATATAAATCGTTATATTTACTTCTTTTCTCACAAGGGACAATACAAAGTCTGGTTTAATGTGTGGGTAAAGTCAAATATTGCCCCGGCCAAATATTGTCTCAGAGTCTGTACCGCAAAAGCATCGGAATAGATAAAATCCTCTTCTCTTAATGAAACAAGGAGTTTCTACTCAAACTCCAGGAACCCAGTAGATGCTTCATTTGTTCTGTAACTTACACAAAAACAAAACATAACTGATTTGTGCTAAAGGACCAGCAAGCAATGTTAATTGTCTCCCATCGAGCGCAAAATACGGTATAAACCCATAACTGGAAGAAGGTGGACTCATGCCTTTTTATAGGGCAATATCGTGAAGTGTACGAAATAGAACTGACCGGATTTTGAACTTGGTTCGGCGATTTTCACATTCGGCACCAATAACTGTTACCCTATTGGTAGATACACGCACGTACACATGTAATAAAAACAGTCCCCCACCACCACCCCGAAAAATAAAAATACACTTCTGCGAAAGAAGCTTATTTTATTTTATGTACAATTATGTATATTCAAACCAAATTTTTTACAGTTTTTTATAGGATTTGGGTAATTTTGAATATAAAAAGAGTATGCAATTTTCAAAGAGTTTTCATAAAGGCAAGGTTTTCTTTGTATTGTTTAAAGTCATGATATCTCAGCAGTACCTTCTCTTTAATGTTATAAGTCCTTGGGAAAGATAAATGTACGGTTAAGAATTCAAAGTTCTCCTTTTCCTAGACTGACTACCCCACAAAAATAGGAGGGACATTTTACCCGGCTATTTATGCTATAGATACAGAGAGAAAAGATTAATTCATGTCTTTTCTAAACAGATGATTGCTACGTGAACTGAACTGGAATTTGAACTAGGTTCGCCAGCTCCACTTTCTGGGCAATAACCGGTAAGTTACCTACACATTTTCTGTCTCCAATGTAACCGTACAAAAATAACAGTAGTTTTTTTTTTTTAGCCATTGATGAGTTGAATCGCTTCTTCGTTGAACTCAGCAATAAATAAGACTTTATGACAGAGTCATGACATGTGTAGAATCCGTTGGGATTTTTCTTCCATTTCTCCCAAATTATTTTCCCACTGCGAATACACACACGATAAAAATCTATGCCACCAACGAGGGAACACAGTGTTTTCGTGGTCTTAGTATTGTGTTGTTACTTATGAGATGTATTCACAAATGCGCAACAGGTCTTCACTAAATGAAAATCATTCCATGTAACTAAACCATGACAATACTAAACTTAAGATGCCTGCAAAAAGGGAACCTACACAAATACACATCCAATCATTAAAAGTCCGTCTCCAAACATAAGATGAGAAAATTAAGAAAGTTATTAAAAGGCTAAGGAATAATAAAGCATCACTTAACATTGAGGTTGAACTTTTGAAAATAATTTATTTTCTCACAGAATTCAATAACAAGTTTTTCGATTTTATGAAAGAAATCTGAAATCAAAAATGCATCCCCAAAAAGTTGGTTTTATCACATATTAATGCTCTATGGAAACAACAAAGTATCTCTCAAGACTCCCACACATACAGAGGTTTCTCAGTTAGCTCCGTCATGGTGAAAGTATTAATTAACACATCAACTAAGCTATCATCGTTTTATGAGAGGCAATTCCTCATGACTCAGTTTGGCTTTTGTTCTAGTAAGGGACGGAATGATACATCTATGTCATCAAACAACTCCAAGAAAGTGCTTATCTCTCTAATAGGAAACTGTGCACCTGCTTTGTCAACCTCACAGCAGAATATGACCACATCAATAGAGATTCCCTCTTATCATCCAATTGAAGCCGCCTTTCGAATCTACTCTATTTATCTTACAAAATCTTACAATGTCTGGTGAGGACCCCAGTACAGAAACATTTCAACCTTACAAGAAATTTCAACCTTTCAAGAGTACGACAAGAAGGAAATGATAGCTCCAGGCCTTTCTCAGACTATAACTTGCTCATCTACAAATGTGAAGAGATGGACACTGACCATTTAACCATTTCATATCACATCCCAAACGAAACTATCAATCTACCTGCTTTCTCTCCCGAGCCAACGTACTGATGGGGGGGGCTAACCTGATGACATAGGTATTGATATAAAAATGATCTTGAACAGAAAATCAATATCATTTACTAAATGTTCCAAGAAATAGGACTCAGGATAAATCTTTCCAAAACATAAACTATGGTCTTTAATTGATACGAAAGCAGTGATGGCACAAAGCCTGAATCATATCTAAATTCAAGATGTGGAATTAGTAAATATTATACACTTCAAATAATTCGCGTATGGATCACTTATAAAAAAATTAGTATAAGGGAAAGGCTGCCCAACGCAGCAAACTGGTACAAAACCAAAACAGCAACCTGAAAACTTGTGCCATGTTCTTAAATAACCTCACTGGCTCGACACATTGATAACGATGTCATGCATGGTGCCAAAGTTGTTCAGAAATATCTAAACTTTCAGCTGTATTCAACCACTTTCTAAGATCAATAAATAAAACATGGCTTTGAGTAAATGAAATCTGAGGATATTGGTAAAGACCACCCGTCTTTGAACATTGTGGACTGGCGCTACAGAATTACAAACAAAGACCTATATCAAATAACATAAACCGCATCACTTGAGGACTTTCAACAGCAGCAACAGCTAAAATGGATAGCACAGGTAACTCAAAGAGAAAATGATGACATAATGCATATGCTAACATTTCACACTACTTTAAATAAAAATTTCAAAAATAAATTTCGATCAGTAATAGAAAGTGTAATAACAGCTACTAGACTTGAGAAGCCTATTTTCCTAAATATTTGGTTTAAGAGAAAGATTTTAGAAATTTCAATCGAAAGCAGTACTTTCTGCTCGTTCAATAAATCCCAAATCTTTCCTCGTAGGGATACCGCTATCATTATCATTACCATGTGCAGTGTGAAGTTTTTTTAGTATTAATAATTATTTAACTCGTATTTAATCTCTTTTTTAAATCCTATCAATATATGGCATTTCTATAAGAGCGGAATCGCTCATTTTCTTTTTTCGGCTGTGAATATGAATAAAATGATAGATTATGAAACGGTGGTGATATTTTTACTATGTCATTAATATTTTGCATTAAATATATGTCGTCTGTCTAGACATTATCCAGATATTTAATATTAATAAAAAAATTTAAAGTATACCTCTTATGACGATACACTT
The DNA here is from genome assembly GCA_964036315.1 of Acanthosepion esculentum. Taxonomy (NCBI): domain Eukaryota; kingdom Metazoa; phylum Mollusca; class Cephalopoda; order Sepiida; family Sepiidae; genus Acanthosepion; species Acanthosepion esculentum. Next base: position 84,348,877 of record OZ038475.1, read on the forward strand.
CTATGGCGTACATTACATTTTTAAAACAATCGGAAAAGTTTTCTTTCGGGATCGCCATAATGTTATTCACAGTTTGAAATGTCCCCCTTTCCAAAACCCAGAACTTCCAAAGACGTAAATCTTGACCGCAATTCAGGGATTCTGAAATATAATTCATTTTTAATAATTAAAAAAATACACGAAACGTAAAGAATGGCCAGACAAGATATTTAAATTGGCTGAATACTTTCTGGACATTTGGTGGAATTCTCTAATATTGTCAATTGCCTATTGTCATTTACCAATTTCTTTTGACTGAAGCATGCTTCCTTTCAACACTTTCTAATGTCCAGTTCCTCAAAGGCCTTGAATCTCTTTCAACGGATTCCCGGTGAAATTTGAAGCTAAGGTAACAATAAGCCTTATTAATCATTTAAATGTCTAAATTCTAAGCAAAATTTGATTCAGATTCGCTTTGAATACGACAGTCACTCAATAGACAAACTCAGTTAATGGCGTCTTACTCTCAACTGAGTAAACCAAAAGAGAATGTTCACACATGCGCAAAGTTAGATGGAAGCCACACAGCTGATTCTAAAGATAATGAAAATCCTCGAGAAACTAAACATGCTGACTTTCTGACCAGGCCGCATATTTGCATCTACCTTTGTGCGGGTGAGTTAAATATACACAAAATTGCCGTTCTTAACTTAGAAATCCCAATTTGAATTGCTGCTTTATTGTTGCTTTTTAACCTTCCATCAAATCAGAATTGACACGATTAAAATAATTAATGGTCTCGAAAAGGTGCATACTTCATGCAATGATATATTCTAAATAAAAGTTATTGCCGAAAAAATCTAAACTATTTTAGAAATGTTAAATGGATTGTAATGAATGTTTTCTAATATATTTTTCATTAAACACGTCAACAAAGTAACGTTTAGGTACAAATATACGAAGCGCAATATGCCGGGTCATTTTAAGGGTATAAAGCACAAGCATCACAGTCAAATGTGCGCAATATGGTGATTGGTTTTGATAGAAGCAACGCGTAGCTAATCAGATAGAAACGTGTTCAGGTTGGGTAATTCAGTCCGCTCAGTCGGTCTCAGAATTAAGTTGTTTTTTTCTTGCCTGCCTCATTTTTAAATTGAAAAATCACTCGACACCCAGCCACGACTCTCCTTTCTGCTATCACTTCATGAACAGAGATGCACATTAGGTCAACTCCTTGGTCACATAGTTATGGTCAAGCAACTGACAAGTAAATTTCTAGTACAGAACGACATATTTTAATTCACCAACGCAAAACATGTGCATATTAATACCACGAAACAATTAAGGCCAGATGCCATATGAGTTATGCCCTGTATAGTTTCATAGCACAGTTGTTGTTGTTATTATTACTGATATTTGTGGTTGTTACTGCTGTTGTTATTGTTGATGATTTCCTCTATTGCACTATTTAACGTGATAAACGCAATTCTTAAAGAAACTTGACTGATTACAGGCAAGGTCTAAGGCTAAGAATATATTTTGATAATTATAATGATCATGATAATGATCATGATTGGGAAGAATCGACAATGGTGTTCGTAATTTTGATAAAGATAATACAACAAGTGCTACTATGAGTATAACTACTACTACAGCTACGATTATTACTCGTTCTAAGGGATTCGTTTGGATTAATATTCTCTTCTGTGTTGCCCTTTTTCTTCACAACATTTCCAGTGAGTGCATCCCGGGATTTTCAAGTGTCTATATTCTGGAATGTGAACATCTTCCTTTATCCGGTCTTTGCTTGTGTGTGATTCAGAGATCGTTACCTCCTGCTCTTTACGATGAAATTCGTGACTTCATATCGAACTTTACTTTGCACTAGGTCTCTTTTTTTAGTCATACCTATGGATTTTATTGTTTGTTCTTTCTTGATTAATGGTTGCCACAAACTATTAATGTATAGGAATTAAATCCTATATATATTTTTCAACCAATAAAACCCCATCAGAAAGCTTGTTGGATAAACAATCATTACAAGAGGAAATACTGCCAAAATACTTGTGGACGTAATTGTAGGACTACCACGTTTTATTTTTTGACCACTTAGGAAATAATAACTTCATTCACCACTGCCGCAAATTCGAGAAAAAAGATTTTTGCCAGCCAGTGTCAAATTATTCTGTAACCAATGAAAACTTTGTATTCCAAAAGCTTACACATCTATGTGAAATTATATTTTGAATCCCTTTACAGATATAAAAATAGAAGCGTACTGCTTCTCGAGTCCACAAAACAATTACAGAGACCAGTTTGATCTACACTTGCGTAACACACACACACACACACACACACACACACACAATGGAAGCGAGACAGCCAGCAGCCGCCGACTAAGGTCTTGTCCAAACACACAATAGAAGGGATTAACCAACAACCGCTTACTAAGCTTTTATGTAGTAACTCACAAAAATATTAGGCTGATCGTCATAAAGTAGGTCTATTTGCCCTACGAACACTTAATTCCTTGATAAAACAAACTTCAATTCAAGGGATAATTAAAATATTATTGCTTTAAAACCTGGGTAGATGGATTCCAAGAAATGCCTATATTAGGTTTACTAATTCAAGTGATCGGAGCAGAGTATTCATTCAGCCATACATCATTTTGACATTAATCCATACAATCTTTTGTGCTTCCTTTTCTATTCATGTATAGTTGGTCATAACTGATTTAAAAGTTGATTTATGGTTTAAAGCTTTGCGATCTTCTTCAGGTTTAATTAGTGGTCACATGGGGAAAACAAAGACGAAGCTACTGCTCTTACTCTCATTAATAAAAGTAGTAAGAGTTTATTTATGTAAAGTAATAAATAACGTTACGACTGGAACGTTTACAAGGAGCTCCACATTGAAACGTCGTGGTCTATGTGTAAACTGATTGACTACTTTAGAATGGTTAACAATGTTTTCTTATATACCTTGTTATTGCTAGAGTAATAATTGCTCCACGGCTTAGCATTCTGTCATACTTTGCACTAATGCGCTGTTCCGCTATTGAGAAGTGGTTATCAAATTCGTCTCAAAGGTCAATTGTCTCGCGCAGTGAATTCAATCCTCAGTCAGTGTCTTGTGTCTTTGCGCTGTACTGAGCTGACCTTCGTAATTGCCAAAGGACGGTAACAAAGGCATTGCAGAGAGTTAATCTGCAATGAGTAATAGATCTTATATGGGAACTCTTTCTCGCAAATCGCTTTTTTTCTAACTATAAAAAAATCAGACTCCGTGTTAAATAAATTGTAGAACAAATAATATGTTTTTAGTCTTTAGCTCTATCTTCGTAGCCATTTTAACTAATTTGCAAGAGCAGAAATAGTTATTAAAATAAGAGTACCGCACCTGAGTCTTGTATAAGTGTATATTTAATTTTTCTCAAAAGTCTAATTGAATATCGATTGGCTAATGGAGGAACTAATAGACTAGTTCTTAAAATAAATGATTAATTGATAACCTACTTAATTAAAATGCAACTCCAACCGATCAAAAAAGTAATAAAAATAATAAAAATGTTCTTAATACTTACTTAGGTATTTATTATATTTTGCATATATGCTAGGAGCAAAATTTGCAGTCACCGCGACCACTGCCTGGAGTACACCGGGGTCCTCTAATTCTTTTACTTTGCAAAATTGCAAAAGGTGCTTCTGGAATCTTATGGGACTTATTCATTGCTATCGATAAAATATTACCAGTACCAAATATTGCTTAACAAATCACGTAGTTTAGGTCCTTAAAATAAAATCTTTCATTGTTATATCTTCAGAAACTTCAGCAGAAAAGTTTGTACTGAGATTTGACTCCAACTTTTTTCCATTCACGACAGGATCTGATCTTCCACTTTTTTCATTTCCGTTAAAATTCATATCAGAATTATATACTTATTTAAAACAGAAGTACTTGACACCAATAATGTTAATACAATTTCCCTTTTGAAAGAAACATTTTAATAGCATTTAATTAAAAAAATTATTATAGAGTTAAAAAAGAACAAGGTGCAGCGGAATTTGGAGTGTCCTTTAAGAATAACACACTGTCATGAATTCTGTACAGAAACAGTCATCTGTAGTTGCTAATGTCAAGATTAGAAAAAGAATGTACAAGAAATTAAAGAGGCAGGAGAGATGGTAAAAATTACTGAATGCAGAATTGAGAAAGAGTGAAAGAAAACACACCAAAACTGTAAAATAATAAAGCGGTTTAAGTTTAACACTTGAAGCTGAAAGCAAGTTCTTGCAATTTTCGATGTTGAGTGAAGATACTTTATAATCTATAAAATTGCTGTCCGAAACAAATATACACAGATGGACCATGTATAAGATAAAAACACCCCGAATATATGATTCCATTTATTGGTAGTTAAAGATACAGGCACTGAGTTACAATAAACGCTCAAACATCAATACGTGTACAATTCTAAAATAAGGAGTTTATCAACAGTATTCAAACGCTATATTAATTCAGTTATGATGTCCTGACAAGACACAACACTTACATCAACAATACTCAGCTAGACGAGTCACTGCAATAGTGTTATCTACTCTTCTTTGCCCAGGACTACTTATCATGAATGGACTGATCCTTTCATGGCAGTAAGGAGGGTAACTGGCTCTTGCCACAACAAATACATATCCTCCTTAGCCGTTAACACGAGTTTTAGTTTTAGTTTTGCATACATTCGATTGTATAGATAGCAAATACCATTATGAGATATATTGTTGCACGCCTCTTGCACATGTTTACTCAACGCAGAAAGGGTTGTTAAATAGCCTGAGTGAATGATTCATGCATCATTTCATCATGCCCCATAAATTTTCATTTCGCCTCTAGTCGTGTCTGATGATCGTGTCCAGTACAAGCATTTGAGTTAACATTATCCTGCTGGAACAGCACATCGTATTCCCATCACAATAGAACGAGTTAAACAACGTTCTAGGCGTATATAGCGCTGTTCAACGTTCACCGTTCTCCCTCATAACATCATAGACGAACAAAAATAGCACCACGTGCGATGATGACAGGATTTCCGCCTGTGTCGTGAATGAATGCTCTCTAGAAGATGTTGCACCCCAGCTCCTAATTTGCAGAACCTGTTCTCATCCATGAAGAGTAGGAAAACATGCTGAAAAATCCTCGTTTCATTCTACCGCTTCAGAAAGCAGCTGACGCCTTCTATATATATTTTTTCAGGTCAGATCAGACATAAATATAATATTGCAATGATGTCTGGACTAAAGCTGTCCAATTCTCACTTTCCAGTCCGTTAGAGTTCAATATCGTTTATGCAGCTTTGAGGGATGACATGCAGCCTTTCTCTAACAGACACAACCTGGTGAGGATATGGCTATTTCCAAGCCAAATTCTCGGACGTGATCTATTCTTTAGTTTCACTTAAGACTAGAACTCGGCATGCTCGTATTCCATTTGTAAGGAGGAAATTCCACTCAAACTGCAATTTCTCAAGAACTGCTACTTTATGGAACAGTTTCTTTCGTGGATGTCTCAAGGAAGATTACAATCTTAACCTCTTTAAGTTATCTATCCTCTGCATCCTAATAATATTCACTTCCTCCTGCCTTATCTTACATTCATATCATACACCTTAATACAAGTTTACCTAATACAAGGCTCGTGATAGAAAGTTACTAAAACTTTCTATCACGAGCCTTGTATTAGGTAAACGTGAACTTTAGTATTAAAAAAAATTAAGGTTCAATCCCAAAACTTCTCGCGACACAACTGGAGAAAGTTTCGATGGAGTTGTGGAGTAATTGGGTTTTTTTTTAGTTTGTAACCTTGCTGTATGTAAAAGATTCCCAACATTTTCCATAACCTATATCGCCATTGCCGCCGTTACAATGTGTCGATATTAACGAGCGTTTTTATTAAGTAGTCGTCTAAAAGCATGTCAACGAGTGTAAAAATGTTCCTTTGACCACTACTGCCGACATCGAACACTCTCGACGAAAGTTCTATTGTCTTCCAAACATGTGTATTATTCAAACACTCCATTTTCTGTATCCTACTCTCGTGATACATAAGAAATTTCTCGACTGGTCACAAATTCTTGACACTTTTTGCCACATTGCTATCATCTCTGAACAGTGGTAGGATAAGATTAAAGGTCTAGCAACATAAAACTATTTACTCACACCACAAAAAAAAGAAAGACTATGTTGTTCAATCTTATTTAACGATTATACTACAGAAGACAACTCTCTAAATTAGCATGTTTTGTTCTTTTTTCTCATTGGAATATTTCCTGCTTATTGGATTATTGATTAAACAAGAACCGAGCGTAAAATAACTCTTCATATTTGCTATCGACGAATAGAAAAAATTACGAAAAAACCACATCATTCCTAAAATTGAAATTGACGCGCTCGTATATATATATATATATATATATATATATATGTGTGTGTGTGTGTGTGTGTGTGTGTGTGTGTGTGTGTGTGTGTGTGCACGTGCGCACGTGCTCGTGTTTCGTTGAATATGACAGACAAGGAAAATTTAATTAATTTTTATTTAATCTTTCCATCATTCTTACATTTTTCCGTTTGGTTGGAGTAAGGAAGTGCAAGCATTGTCCGTATTGTCCATTGTCCCAAGCGCTTTCGTCATTTTCAAGGTGTTGTTAATTTTTCTTCATGTTTGACTGTTTAAGGTATATTTTTGTGTTGTTTTAAAATATTAGTAGGAGCGCGCTTATTCCAAGCTTCGCCTGTTGAGCTGGAATTCTGATAGGCGTCTTTCTACTGTTTTTACCACTGTTTAATAAGGAGGTTGTAATATGTCACATATAAATAACTGAGTTATGATAAGGAACATAGACTTGTACTGGGCAGTGAAATTGATACTGTATTTCTTGTCATAAATCAATTACCTATATCGGACATACTACAATCTCCTTAAGCAGATGCCTCACATGTCACTTATCAGATCAAAGTACCATCTATCCATCCACCAATTGCAATATCTCTTAAGGAAAATTCTGGTCAAAAACACAAAACTTCTATATACATTAAATTACCGAAGACATCTCGATGTGAGCGCGGCCCTGTATATAAAATATCTATCAACCTCACTTTATTCAACATTTTTTACAAACCACAGAAAGACGCCCACATGAATTCCAGCTACGCGCAATATGTGAGCCTCGGAATAAACGTCCCTACTAGTATTCAAAACAACACAAAAACACATACAGTCAAATATGAAGAGAAATTAACAACATCCAAAAACAGCCCCCTTTGAAAATGGTTAAAAAAATGACCGAAAGGGTTTGGAACAATGGACAATACGGTCAATTTTTGTACTCCCTTACTTCCATCAAACAGACAAATGTAACAATGCTGGAAAAACTAATTAAAAATTATGTTTAAATGAAAGGTTGTTGTCCATACATACATATATATATGTGTCTGTGTGTGTGTGTGTGTGTGTGTGTGTGTGTGTGTATTTAGGCAGCAAATTCTCTTTTAGGCATGTCTGATTAAATAAATTGCAAACCTTATGTCAACTTATTTTTAGCATAATCCGTTCATATCCACGGGTATTTTTCTGTGTATTACAATCAAATGATGCAAGAAATGTACTGTAATAGTGGAAAATATCCGTTAATATGAACGGATTATGCTAAAAATAAGCATACATAATATTTATAATTTATTTAATCAGGCATATATATATATATATATATATATATATATATATATATATATATATATATATATATATATATATATATATATATGAGCCGTCTTGCTTAAAAGATTTCTAACAACCTTCCAATTCGACAAATTCAACCTCGTACCAGACTGAGATCAATTTAGAAAATATATAATTACAACGACAGCGACAGTTAATTAAAAAAATTAGTAAATAATACGTTTCAATTATTGAAACTTTTTCCTATTCAAACTTAAGGACCGTCAGTCTTAACAGATATAATCAAAATGTTTTTCCGAAGTTGAAACAAATTTTATTCAGACGTTTTTAAGCCTTATGAAACCATCAGATGTGGATATCAACATATGCATTAGATGAAATCAAATTCTGTCTTATATGTTGGGTTCAATTCGCTCTAATTCCTTTTGAGAAAGGCATGGGTTATATAGCAGGATAGACATGTCTTGGTACCCAGTCCAGGAGAAGGACAATAACTCTGTATTCAAAACTGGACAGAAGGCAGCGATAAACCACTCCATTATATTTCCCAAGAAATCATAGCAATTTGCAGATTATAAAGAAAAAGAATCCGTGGAAAGTCATGGTCGTCTACGCCCTGAACAGAATGGCATTGAATAAAAGGAATCATCATTTTATCTAATGGAATTAAAATTGGTATTACAACCACAAAACGCTGCCGAGTAGGTTGAGCTCTATCAACCAAGAAGGAAAACTCGAAACAAAAATCCTGGGTAGACTAGAGTTTTCAGCCTTGAATTGTGGAAGACTGGTACGTAGAAACTTAGAATGCCTCAGACCACAGCATCTACTACTTTGTCAACTGTCACCAACTCATATACAAAGTGAACACGTCTCAGTTAGGAAGACAATGCAATCTGCAAGAGTATGCAACCTATGTTAGAAGCAGCTTCTGAAAGGCCAAAATGACAAATTCATATGGACCCTGACAGGAAACTATAATAATAATAATAATAATAATAATAATAATAATCTGTGAACATCTGTTCATGATTGGTAGTAGTAGGTGAAATCATGAACATTTGTTGAGAATTTTTTTTAAAATTGAAGAATGAGGCAGGCAAAGTGACTTAGGAATCGCATTTAGATACTTGGGAACACTTTCAGTCGGAGATCGTCATAGCGAAAAGGGTTACTCAAATGGAAGGTATTTATAACTGGGTCCCACCTGCAGGGTTTTGCACTGATTTTACCAAAACCTCTCACAATATCGCGAACATTTAGCTGTAAAGCAATGCATGTCCTTTGCATACCCTTGTCATGATGGGTGTATTGAGCTTTGTATATTTGGACCACAGCGTCATTTTGTTGGCGTGTTGCTCTCTCACTCAATACAACTAATAATAATAAAAATAATAATAAGTATCAAACAATGAGTTAAATGAACAGTATATTAATTTGCTGTGAAATATTTTCTGTCCACATGATTCATATGGGAGAGGATCTCGTTCGAATATTCTACATCTTTACTTGGAATAAGAGACACGCTCAATTTGTCTTCAAGGCAACTTACATTTGGTTTAAATTAAAATCGAGAATGAAAACTGAGATAAAAGCTGATATAAAATTGAACCAATTTCCATAAAGCACGTCTTCTACGTTCTACTCATTCTATGAAAAAGTATTTTTCTCGATAACTTAGGAATGTGTTATCGGCTCAAGAGAATATCCTAAAGCATTGGCGGAGAATAATTTTGAGAATCTCCCAAAATAGACAGTGTTAAGAAATTCATCAAGTGCCTAGTGAACAATCCTGATGCAATAAAATAAGTAATATTTCGCTAATTAAACGTTGCTCAAGTTAAAATAAGTGTTTTTTTTTTCATTTTATATCCTTAGGCTTCAAATGATTTTAAAGTCACTTTCAAATTTTATCTATTATTTATGCATAATTCATAGACATCTTGTATAAGTCGACCTGATTTTCTGGATAATAGAACAAAAATCAGCTCAATAACACATCTTTGCAAATAAGACAGAATTCAGGGAAATCTTCCTGTATAAATTGGCTCGTTTACTGAATAGTAAAGTCCAAAAGTTTATAGCACTTCATGCTTGTATGAAATGTAAGAACTTTGACATTGAAATATCAAGTCAAGATACTAAATCTTTTTCTTAATGCTCGTTGTAGCAGAGACCTTGTAATCGCAGATACAGCTATAGTACGCCGTTGAACAATACTGATGTCAGACGTTTTCGAATAGCACTCGCACTAATAGTACTTGCTCGATAATACTCGCTCGAAAAGTAAACACCGTATTGTGATCCGAAAAGAGAAATAGTTTAGTGAATAGAGTAGAGAATAGCGGTCCCTATAATAATAGAGGATAGAGTAGAAATGGCGATCCGAATAGTAATAGAGGATAGAATAGAAATAGCGATCGTTATTCGTCTGCTACTTCCTATATATATGCATTTCCTCTATGGTCACGTGGTCTACTTAATTCAATAATGGGATCGCCTGTGTTTACTCATTAGCGATCTATGTTGAAACTCATGTGTCGGCAGCAACACTTTATTCCTATATTACAATCTCTTATACGTAAAATTTTTGTTTCTCTTTTTTACATCCGGACTAATATCGGCGTGAGGATGTGCCACTTTAGGAACTTCCTTTCGCTTGGATGTGAGAAGCTCTCTGTCTTTCCATTTCGGATGAGGCTCTTATATATCTACCGGTAATCTCGTTGTTCCACGTATGCACATCCTGGGTTGAACATCTGCTTGCATTTCAGGAGCAACCACTTAATGCTTTCATCTATCTGCTTGGCTGCTTCATCATTTAAACTTAAAACAACCCTCTTGACACACTTCCATGATACTCCCTGATTACTCCTACCTATTATTAAAGATGCACTCTCCATCAACTCCTAGGGAATATGCTCAACTCTTTAAGGTCATGAACTGACAAGCAAATATGTGGTACTGAGCCGGATATTTACTATAGTCCATTTTAATTCAATAATACAAAGTATGTGTAGTACCGAGTTAAAAATTGTAGAAAATTTGAGTAGATTTAACTAATATTACTAAAGCGCAAAATGAACTCATTTTTGCACAGAAAGTGGCTCCAGTTTGAATTTCCATATTTGCATATCAGCGACGTTATTACAAACGCGATGAAACCGTTGAAAAATCAAACTTGTTTATCGTCTGCTACGAAATTTGATAGGTCGTTCCAGAAAATGATCAACAATATTTTCCCTCCTAAAAATAGATATTTAAAAATTGTGAAAAATATTTATTAACCGTTATTAAACTTCTGAGTTTATTAAGCTAATTTTTAGCTTCTGCGAGCCTATCTATTTCTTATAAATATTCAGGGAGTTAAGTTACTTTTATTTTTCACTTTTTCTGTAAACCTTTGACCAGTGTCGGTTGTCCGTTGTTGTGGACAAGCTGAATTCTCAAAACCTTTCGTATAATTTATTACTCAATATTTCACAAGTAACTTCTTATTTCAAGTAACTTCTTACAAAGCACGGCAATTTTAAAGTAAATTACGCACACTTGAAACATACGAACGGGGTTTTGTAAACAAAACTCTAGTAAAAATTATAATACAGCCTTCCTATCTGCTGACATGCTGACTACTAGAAAATTGCAGACATTCATAAAGCAACGTAAATACGTGACAATCTCCTTATATAGAAATATTCTGTTTCTTCTATTATACTAACGCAATTGATTAGCTTGTATTGTAAAGAAATAAAAACAAAATATTCTTGTGTGAATTTGTTTTAAAGGGATCTTTGTTATTCGTTCCTTTCATATTGAATGATTTATATAAAATTTATTTAAATTTGTTGAGCCGTGTTTAATTAAAGATTATTTATTTCTCCGCTTTTTCACACGCTTTCCCTCTATATATGTACACTAAATTAAGATGAGAAGCCAGCAGAGGCATGCTTGAAGCATCTGGGTATTATCTCTGTTACTATTATTCCACTGAAGAAGCGACACAAAATTTAAACTGCTATGTGAATTAATATCGTCTACTGCTTGACACTCCTTCTAGGCCTATAATATGCTTATCTTAGTCTGTTTCAAGGACAAATAGAAATAAAGGAGGATAGGAAGATTGTGTTGACTAGATCTCGCAAATGGGAAGGACTAACATGTATGATACCAATAAATCGAAATTATCATCGTTTCTGTTATTTAAAATCCTATTGTGATATATTCAGCAATATATCATAAAAATGTAATCCATGGCTGACGTGATCAAAGATAAAAAATGTCGTGGAATCATGTTACTAAGTACACGTCGCCAGATATTGATGTAGATGTGACCAACTATAAATTTAACTAGATGAAGCATTCGTCTAGAAATTCCCTTTCTTGATTTTGAGCCCCAATTCATTTGGCACAAAGGGTTGTTGTAGCGCACACTGCTAAAAGATATACAATTTTAACTCAGGAAACATTGTTCCGATTTCGACCATCTTTTATTTTCATTTTTTCCAGCATCCTGGAACAAAATTTTATGTACTGCAATGGGTGCTGCGGTCAGGGTATGAACCTGCTTTACTACTTTTATTATTACACTTTACTTGAGATAAATGCAGGCATAAAAGAATGTCAATGTTCCAAGTGAATATGGCCCTCCTGCATTCAGAATCAACATTCAGAAAGCTAACATTTTTATAGAGTCAATGGAAAAGACGCAACTCTTTCAACTACAGGACAGGTCGACGCAATTATCTTAGCTACGATATAGTGTATGTGTAGATATGTGCGTGATGTTTTTGCTTCATATTAGTGTTTGTGAGTGGGAGAAAGGAAATAGAATGACATTTAATACTCTACGTCATAGCCAGTCCACATTTCTTTTTTATCAACCGACACATGAAATAAAAAGAAAATATCTAGAATGAAAGAAATCAAATCAATCTAATTTTTCTTTAGTTCAAAATATATGACAAATCATGTCAAATGCATCCGACAGATGAAGGTTTGCGCGAATGATCAAGCACACAAGACAGAAACAATGCTAAAACTAAATCTTCGTTCTAAATAAGGTACACATATTAAACATCTATCAACAAACAGATTAGGAAATAGGAATAAGTAAATGAGTGTGCATGAGGGAGAAAGAGAAAGAATAATGATGATAAAGAACCATGTTTGTGAATTCAATAAAGTGAGCGGTTCTTATTGCGTGTTTGTAAGTAAATAAACAAAAAAGACTTCACTGCGATTACTACGGAGGGTGTTGGCTTTGTAATTATCTCGGAGAAAATACGTAAGGAAATGTGAAGTAGCTTGAATCTGGTTGAGATAGATAGATAAATAAATGAAATAGAGTGAAAGAAAGATAGATAAGAACAGAGTGATCGAAATTTAGATATGCAAAGACTGTGCTATATACAAAGCGTAGCTTAGATGTGGCATAAGGCCAAAAGTATGGAGAATCCAGTCGGATCGAACACACTATTCTGTTATAGTTAATCCAGTGAGACAAGCTTACTAATAACTACACTCCCCCAAAGTGCCCAGATAGATAGATACAAACAGAGTGAGAGAAAGATAAGAATGCACAGACTGTGATAGATAGATAGATAGATAGATAGATAGATAGATAGATAGATAGATAGATAGATAGATAGATAGATTTTCTTTTACTTTCTAATATAAAGAAAGGTTAATAGCAGGTACTTCCTTTATTGCAAGATCTAAAAGTATCCGAGAAAAAGGTAAAGTTTCTTTTTTGTGTTTAACTTTCGTGGTCTACCTTCAAAAGCATTTTTTTTTAATTTACCTATCTATTTGCACCTCCAACCAAATCGTTGAAAAATATCTATTCACTTTTTACTTATTGATTATTCTACTATACTGTTATTTTAATAAGGGCTTTCATCAAAATCCAGAGTATACGTGTTTTAAAAAGATAATACGAAAAAATTAATATCTTCTACTTATTTGTTATAGACTAAAAAAATGTTAATTTAAATCGATAAGTTCTACTCTCTTTATAGAGTGTATTAGAAAGAAAATGCACTCAGTAATTGGTTTACTTTTCTTTTGTTTGCCAGAGAAGTCTTAAGGGAGTGTGTTAAATGTTGAAGATCATAGATCAGCCCAAAGTCACAGATCATGAGACGCTGGTGATGATGGAAAACGAAAATAATGCACAGAAGGAAAAAAAACGAAAAGACTAGAGAAAGAAAAATTATGTAAATTAATTGACATCAAAAAAAGAATCTCACATAATGACGAGAGAAAATTAATAAAAGTATAGAAAAATACGAGACCACAAAAGGAAAATTTAATTTGTTGACATAAAAGGAAAATTGAGAGAAGGAGGTTATCCATTAAATAAGTGTCGGCTTTTAAATTGGAACTCTTCACACCTTGATGATATTAAAAGTTAAAGTCGAGATGTTACTGGTTGCTGACTGCCTCATTGGCATACGTTTTTATTTGCACAACAGGAAAGATGAAAATGAATTTCTGACGCCGGCCTAATTGTAATCGAAAAAGTGTCTGAAACCAAAATTTGAAATATGATGAGATTCATTATATTAGTTCTTCCGTAACGTTACAAACGGTTAATTGTTTATGTCATTATCAATAAAGATCATGTTCTATCTTTCTACTTCCTTTGTTTTATGCAGTTAGAAGTTTATAAAAAGATTTATCACCCTACAGATTTAAGTTGACAGAAAGAATTTTACCATGCATGCATGTCAGTAATTTTAAATATATAAAATCAACTTTAAACTTGAAAATTTTCGGCCAGTTTTAAAATAAGGTTTCTTAAGCGTAAAATATTGTTAAAAGCTATTATCCGGTGAATATAAAGGCACAAATTTCTGAGTTTTTCACTGGTATTTTCGCCTTTTATTTAATGACAAAACTTTGGTTGATATACAGGGTGCCCAGTAAAAAGGCGGTAAATTCAGAAAGACGTAAGACAAGCGTTGAAAACTTGTGACGACTGATCTGACTGAAAAATTCAGAAAAAATTTCTGCACATTCGTCAATCCATACGTCGAATATTCTTTGCAATGTATGATAACTTGGCGCTCAAAATCAGTGAGTTGTTTAGCCGTACGAGAAGGGCAAAATGAAAGATGAAAGTTGTCTGCAAATAACCTTTAAATGACGAGTAACAAGATCGACAGAAGTTAATCATCATAAAAGAACCAGAGTTAAGGAATATTCAAGAAATTTATTCAAGGTTATTCAAGGCTAATTATTTTTGAAAGATAAAACAGTGATAACAAATTTGCCGCTTTTTTACTGGGCACTCTGTATATTTATGCAAAATTTCATATGAAATTATGATCATTTGGAACAATTTCTCTATCGGTTTGTCTGTCTTCCAACAATTTAGAAATAAGATTTAATAATAACAACACTTAAGCGTCTCTTCTGAAAAACAAATATTTTTCTACGTTTAAATGCTTTTTGTTAGTTTTATACTAGTTTAACAAAAATGCCTAGTTATCTTCGTAGAATATAGACTATAAACTTCATGAGAAAATAGTTCTGGATATCCACCCCTATATCTTTTCAATGAAGCACAATTCAAATTTCTCGTGTCAGGATAAAAATTCATTTGCTATTTATGCCACAATTTATTTTTTCATTAAACCTTTTTCGCTTCATTAGCAATTAATTAAGCGATCGTTTTAGTACTTACGGCCATCAAGCAGTTCCTATTTAGTCTGTGACCGAGATGACAATAATCAGGATGATCATTTTAATTACAGTGATAACAGACAGCATGACTATAATTATGGCAATAATTATAAAAATCATATTTAGTTGAAAAACAACTCAGATTTAATACGTAATTTTATTGCTACAATTGACTGAAATTTTCATAATAGTTAAGCATCTGAATTCTCCCAACAGATGAATTTAGTGATTGTCGCTGGAAATTGAATAGAAAAAGGGTTCCACAGCCAGCATCACTTTCATCAAGAATGTTGAAGAGGCTGGATAGTCTCGACACTACCTTGGATCTCCAGTCTTGCTGTTAGGATTATTGTGGTGTTGCCTTCGTGTTTCATAGCTCCTTCAATATTCGGACATAGTTTTGCTATTTTACTCATTTTTAACTTTATGACATTAACCATGTGACTAATAGTATTTTTTCATGATACCCAGAAAAGGGTATCAACCCAGATTAACCTCAAACCAGAATATATACAGGGATAGTTTATTTTGTCCAGAATACCCTCGGAATATGAGTGGAGCTATCTTACTTCACATTGGGGTATAAAACTGTCTCGTCTAAACAATAAACTTCGGAATAAACGGGATCAAATGAAAGGTTTTCTGTTCCACCGACCATTTTGACCAGTGCTTTGCGTCTGACTTTATTTTTACTGTTCCATTCTTGACATTTTTGTTTTCTTCTCTGAAGTTTGTGCTAAGTTTAAAACTTTAATTTTCTTACGTTACTTTTTGCCCATTATTTTGACTAAATTTTTTCTTTTTTTCTTTTTAGGTCTTCTTTGACCCTCTCTCAGTTTTTATTTCATCTTTGTTTTGCAACTATTTTAATAGGACTCTTCATTTACTTTATCTTTTCTACTTATATAGAACTTACTTCTTCTGTATTCCCTGCGATATTAATTTCAGTTTATCTTTCTAATAACTTTTGTTTATCTTTGTATATTTTTACGTGTTAACTCGTTTATCTGTTTAAACAGTACTAATAACTTCTGTTTTATTTCCCTGTCTATCTTTCCGTTGTTTTATTTGTAGTTTCCTTAATTTTTAGCAAGACTTTTTTTTTCCTGTAACGACGGCCATTTTGGTTTAATTTTTAGACTTCTTATTTTACTTATTTTGCTTTCCTCTTTTCTTTGTTGTTGCATTTTTTAAAAAAAGACTTTTTGTTTATATATTAAGTGTTTTTTTCTATTTTTACACGTCTAATTGTTTTTTATTTGAAACCAGTTTTTTGTCTTGTTAAATTTGTTATTTCTTTCTTCATTTTGAAGGAGTTCCGTGTTTTTTTTAATTTTTATGTCTATATTTCTGCTGTTTTATTTATAATTTATTTTTTTCAGAAAGACTTGATTTTTTGTTCGTGTAACTTCAGCCATTTTAGTTTAAGCGTAAGAATTTTGTTTCCCTGTTTTTTATATATATATTACTTTTTTCGTCCAACCTTTTTTGGACTGAACCAAGATTTTGTTTTTCAAAAAAATATGTTTTTAAATTTATTCAATTAAAAAAGTTTTAATATATCTCATCAGTAAGAATGGTTGGCCGAAGCAGGTCGGTCAAGAAGAATTTATTTGGTCCCAAGAAAGACCCGCCTTATAAAGCGGAAAATACCAATACGCCTATTGTGGCTGAAAATTTTACCAAGCCGAACGAAGGAGATAGTACCAAAATAAAAGACAAGGAAACTATGGTGGCCGAAAATGGAGAAACATCGAAAAAACGACGAAAACCCCAACAAGTATGGTGGCCGAGAAAAACCAAAAATCAGAAGAGACGAATACGACAGAAGAAAAAATAAAGACAGCGAAGTCGTCATGGAAATTCCTTCTTGCTGCAAGTCCCCGCCAAAATGCATTATCAACATTATGAAGTTCCTGATATTGGCCTAAGCTGTCATGCCGGGTTTTATATTCAGTGGGTGCCAATACCGTGTAACTTGATACAAGGTGGTCAATTGTTTCTGGATATTTATCACAGAATCTGCATTGGTATGTGTGCTTGGTAATTTCTAGTTAGCAAGTATTGGACCTGTGCAGTAAGAATCAAATCTTTGGTTTCAGCTTTAAACCTTGACTACGTAGCCACTGGTGGGTAAGGGATTTGTTTGGGCAGGATATTGACCATGAAGAAGTTTATCTTGCTATAGTTTCTGTATTATGTTTACTTGCATCATTATTACCCCCAGCTGTTATTATGTATTTCAATTTTGTTTAAGGCCAAATGACTCGAAATCAGCTAAGCACTATTCTACACTTATTCTGCTGCTTTGATTTCCCTTTACATTCCTCTGTCTTTAATTTTACACGTATGTGGCTGTCGTTAGTCAACAATGAAATTATTTTTAATTCTTATAGACATTTTAAGTAGTATATTTTTGAGTCAATAGAAAGAGGCTAAAATATTTTTATATTCTACAGTTTGATTTAGCTTCATTCAATGTGACGCATAGCAAAAATTTATGAGGGAACAACAAAACTTTAAATACCTATATGATTGTATAATGTTTGCTGGAGAAGTTACAAAATACAATATATGCTTGATTTTATTATATATGTCAATGTTTTAATAATAAAATTGGTATTAACCAATCACTGTTGATAAAAAGTCTAAAATATATTTATATGAAGAATATATCATATAAGTTTCAGTTTATAATATATCATCATTTTAAAAAGAAACTATTGATAATAACTTGTTTGCATGGTGACATGTGTTATGCAAAATGTAAAATTCTTCTATTTATAAATTCAGAAGATAAAACATTTTACTAACATAATACCCTATATTATCAAATAAAGTATTATTTTAGTTTTACACGTTAATTGATATTCTTTAACATTCATAAACAGATATTGATTTTGTTAATATTTCTTTTATTTCAACTTTAACATTACTTGAAGCAGTTTTTATTGCTTCTCAGTAATATTCAAACAAATATTGGTTTCAATTCTCGTATATATTTCCATTAATAATGGACAGATCCACATTGCATTAATATCTAGAGGAGGTAGTGTTATTCTATTAATTTCTTGTTTTTTGAAAGCTTTTTGCTAAATTCGATAATAGCCACATTTGCAGAATATTCCTGCATTAATTTATTCTCTAGCTCAAAACATGTGACTTGTAACATTCAGAAAACATCTTGTTCAAGAACTTATAATAATTATCTGCCTTTGTCTTGACACCCTCTTTGAAGGGGGCTAAAATCTTCCTATCTACAATACTACTCCACCCCTCTGTTGCCTCCTAAGCAGTGTTAGTTGGTTATTTCTATGAATAACTCAATATCTAGCCCTGTTATTTTAAGATCCAATGGAGACCTAAATTTATTATATTGCTGATAAATGTGTAAATGTAAAATATAGACGTTTCACTTTATAATGCTCTTTTACTTGCTTTCTTATCTTCAACTATATATATATATATATGTCTGTATATTTTATCTCAATTTAAAGACGCAACACCAGTTTCTTTAAATATTTTCTCACATCTGCTTGTGACATTGATCAGGACAATTTTTTGTTTTCTTATTTTACCTATGTTTTCACCTTTTTCTTTAACTGATCACTCTTCAAGCATTGTTTTCCAATCATTCAATTACTTTACAATATCCTGTCTCCCTTTTCAGCTCATGTTTCTTACGATCTGTCGTAATATTTGGATAATCTGAAATTTAAAGATAAATGTCAGTAAATATACTCCTATATATTTTTATCACTTTAAACATTATTTTTTGTGGATACTCGTATTTGTGTAGACTCTCCGTTTATTTCTTAAACAGTATATTTATTTACTTTCGTCTATTCATTCGGACCGATAGGAGAAAGTAAATAAATATACTATTTCATAAATGAATGGAACGTCTACCAAATTCGAGTAACCGCTAAAAATAACGTTTAAAATGATAAAAAAATCTCTCGTGTTAATAAAAAATAAATTCTAAAATTCTCATTGTTCAGGTTTGGATACGAAACTGTGCAGATATGAAAGATTTCGGGAGATCTATGACTTAGTGGGTGTTGCTTGACTGATTGTTTATTGGTAGGTTACTTGATCAGGGCGTATCGGATTTAACGATTACTGACTTTGCTCAGAGAGACGTAGGTTCGAGTCCTGCCAGAAAGCGTAAATTTTACTTCATTAAGATTTTTCAAAAGTTCAGGCCGGTAGACGAAAGTAAATAAATATATTGTTTAATAAAACAGTGGACATTGAGGTCAACAGAGTCTGGTGACCTGAAGTTTACGATTAAGAATGAAACAGATTCTCACCGCTGAATATTGATCTCAGTGTCCACTTTTATATTTACATACGCTCTATCTCTAATACTGAGCACTTTCACCCATAAATGCAGTATATCTTAAAACTATATTTTTATCATCTCTCTCTCTATATATATACATAATATATATATATATATATATATATATATATATATATATATATATATATATATATATATATATATATATAACACAATATGTTTGCAAACATACTAGTTTCATAATAAAATGTCATTTTATTTTATGCGTCATATCCTTTTTCAGGACGTCGGCGATCCAATCTCTGTACGATTTCTGTTTTTGTGCTACAAGCATCTTTTGACCATTTGCCATCCCTCTTTGTCGTCGTTTTACCATCCATTAACAAAAACACACCAAACTGTTTACTAGTTGTTTCCTGCTCTTATCTTTAATCTATCTTGTGAGTGTTAAATTCTACAAACATTCTTTCTTCGTTATGTAGCCCAGAAATGTCAACTGTCTCTTCTTTCTGAATATAGACATCATTTTCATTTCTCGTTTCTCATATGCATTGTTCATGGCATATCTATATCTCTTCGTCTTCGAGGAGATTGCTCGGTATTCACTGCCATATAGGAGATTAGATATTACACAACAATTCAGCACTCTTTCGTATGTCTCTGATGAATTTCTTAATATTTAGTTTCTGGAAGCTATTGACTATTCCTTAGCGCCTTCGGATTTCTGTGTCACATTTTCCGTCATCTGTTACAACATTATCGTTAATTATACATTTCTGTAGTTGCATCATTCCGATGCCCACAATACATAAATCACGTTTCGAGTTGTCTCTTTTGCTGATAACTATGCATTTTATCTTCTTGCTATTCATCATTCTTTCGATTGTTTGTTTTTGTTTTTGTTTTTTTTTTGCTGTTCTTTTTTACTGCCTTTTCTTAGAGTTATATTCTGTCTCTGATATCAACACAGTGCCATCCACGTATTTTATGTTGTTATGATTATGTTCGCTGATAATAAATAAATCCTGGTAGATTTTATCTTTGTGTCTGTTAAGTAAATCCGGAGAGAAAATTCATCTTTGTCTTATTCCTATGTTTATTTTTGTCTAGTTAACTCGTTCTCTATCCACAAGTAAGCTGTTTGTTACCAGGTAACGTTACAGATTACTTGAATATAAATCTAACTCAAAACATTTTGATTTCTTGTATTTCTGGTAGGACCTATATCGTACCTTATAAAATATCATCGTGTAATCTATGAAACAGATATATGTCTGTATTTGTACTGTTGATACCAACAATTAGGTTTCTATAATGCATACAGGAAGCATTCGATATTCATTGACAGAACAGTTAGCATTACTGTCGGTGGAAATTTATCAAATATTCGTCTTAAAACCGTTTTTCAGGAAAATAGGTTTTACAAATCTATTAAACTTTACAGCACTTTCTAGCATTTATGGCATTATTTTTAATTTTATGGCTTTTATATTTGGTTGCTTAGGTTAATATTTTGGTTTTGTATCTACTTGCGGCAAATATTTCTAATAAAAACAAATATGTTGAAGTTCACATATTGTTCATATAAATATATACTTAATATTTTATTCTTTCTTAACCTTTCCTTTAAGGTAGTGTTGAAAATCAACATCTTGATTATATCTTTATTTTCTCTTCTAGCTATATGTGCTTCGTAGTTGTTCTCTTCAAGTGATTTAATTTGTCATTTGGTAAGATTCTTTGTGATTCTGTAGCGCCATTCTATGAGCTCTTATGAAGGATAATCTTATTTACTACCAACAGGGTTAATTCGCTTGAAGCCATTATTAATCATTGATCTAAGAAATGTATATATGTGTGTGTATGTGTATGTGTATGTGTATGTGTGTGTGTATGTGTATGTGTGTGTGTGTGTGTGTGTGTGTGTGTGTGTGTGTGTGTGTGTGGCTGATAGTTTAGACATTTCTGAATGAGTTGCACGCCATGCAAGATGCCCATTTTTTTCTAGATATGACGTGGCAAAAGGCACGTCAGGTCTCGATTCTTATATGAATGGATGATTTACGTTCTTAGGTGAATATATTGGTTTTATATCTGCTTGCGGAAAATATTTCTAATAAAAACAGACATGTTGAAGTTCACATATTGTTCATAAAAATATATCCCGAATATTTTTTTTTATTCTGAATGCATTCGCTTTTATAATAAAATTTCTCATACATTCCCTTGCATATTAATGCATGCAAATGAAAATCAAATCAAATATGGTATTTTCTACGCGTTCAAAAATTTAAGTCAGTGTCTGAAGCCATGTAAAATATAGCTAATGTCTTCGAAAAGGATATGTTAAATGTCAGGTAATACCAGCACTGATTGACGGAATTTTATTCCTCAAATTTCGTATTCTCTTTGTTCTGTAAGATCGACACAAATTCGCAAAAATGTTCTTGGCGCTACAGCTGAGATTAATCCAAAGTTGACATCTCGTGAAATGCTGCAAAAGTTCAAAAAAACTAAAGAAAATCAACACATTTTTGTCGTAATGCTGCAACGTTTTCAAGTAAAATTTGAAAATAACAAGAACCATTTGAGCCAAGTCAGCTACTTGAAATGAAATGTTGTAAATAAAGGTGTTTGTTAAGCAAATAACGTTGGAATTACGTCACCAGAATATTATTATCACTAAATTACATTTGGTAACTGTCCATTTTGCGCTTTCTTATGAATTATTTATTAAGTTGAATTTTAAGTAAAGCTTTTTCCTCGAAAAATAAGGTCGCAGAATCAGTCAGATAAAATCTGATGTTTTTATCTGACCAGAAAGAAATAGTAAGTATTATATTCATGAGAGGATCACTTGCACTTTGGGGCAAACATTTTGAAACTATTTGTTATGTTTTTCTTATTTGGGGGATGTTTTGCCTGTTTTTTGTTGTTACTTTTGCTTTGCTTTGTTTTTTAACAACCTAGTCTCAAGAGAACTGAAGTGATAGTTTAAAACTAATTGCTTGCTCTTCCTCGGAGGTAGAAAAGAAAACTTTATGGTCTAGTTTAATAAGAAAGCTCTCTTCCTCTCGCCACCCCACACACATATATATGATGTGTGTTTGTGTGTGTGTGGCACTGGACTTGCTTGAACTAGTATCCTCATTTCCGTGAGCTATTGCGAAAGAAACGTAATTTTTCTTCCTCTGTCAATGAATTATCGACAAATTTTGAGAGAAAATATTACCTACATATACTAACGCATACACACACACACATAAATGCACACACGCATATATACACACACACGAACACACGACACTTACATAGAGGGAGAGTAGAAAAAATAAAAAACTGAGTCCACTTTTTCTGCTTATCTGACTCTCTCTCTCTCTCTCTCTCTCTCTCTCTCTCTCTCTCTCTCTCTCTCTCTCATTATTTTTAATGCACTCAGGCAACCCAAATCTGAAATTCACTGAACAACATAGCATCGAAATCTCTATTTCCAATGACATCAATTAGATTGCAATGGTTCTCCATTTTATTCACTTTCTGATTCCCACAACAATTCCAGAAATAAACAGTTCATAAGTTTTACTTAATAATGATCTTAAAGTGTTCTACAAATTTATATATGCCAAAGAATTGCCGTAAAGTATAACATTCAAGTGAAAAAGTAAGATTTCTCGACTTAATAAATAAACAAATGCTGAGCTTACTAAGATCTACGACAAGATTGAATCTATTGTTTTCCACATATCTCTTATTAAAACACGTTGTCATAATTGTTTTCTATTTAATTCTTACTTATTGTTGTTCAACTAAAAATCAGCTTGATTTATAAATTAAACTTTATGATGTCAAGGAAAATTATGTCGAGGAAAAACATCGTTCTATTTGCGGTTTCGGGCAACCGCTGATGATCTAACGTATAAGGGGAGACTACTGAATCTCGGTATATAAAATTTGAAAATGTATCTAATGACATAAACAAAAATGAAATAGTCATTCAAATTACAAAGAAGTCATGTATTTTTGGCCTTTTTTTTTAATTGGTATCAGCTCATGCAAGGCAGTAAAGCCACTAACACACAAGGGGTTACAGGGTGTGGAAGAATTAGGAACAGAAACATTAATAATGAGCGGGAAGAGAAAAGAGAAACATGAGGACAGGAGATAGAGATTGTCATTGTATTTAAATTTTTGCAGATTAAATTTGGCTGGAAAGCATGAAGCCGGAAGGAAGTTCCACAAACGAGAAGTGCGAAAAAAGAAACTGTTAGCATAAGTCTAGCCAGTTCAACTGTAAATTGACGAGACCTTGTCGCCGGTCTAGTACTACACTTAAATTCAAAAAGTTTAGGTACCATAGCGAAGAGTTTATCTGAACAATTACTATGAATTTATTTAGTGAGATGTAAATTCTACTCGAGCAGCTGCTTCCCCACAAAAATTGCTGTTTTTTGGAACCAACTCCCAATTGGATGCTTCCTCGGTCACTAAAATCTTAACTTGTTCAAGTCTAGAATTAATCATTATATTCCGCAAAAACTGTGCCTATTTGTAACTCCCGGATTTTGTACAATGTGAAGATCATTGGAAAAATCAAATTCTTATTACAACTCGCGTTATTTTTGTTCGAGTGTTTAATGAGCAGACAACTCTGTTTTTTGGTTATTTTTTTTCAAGTAGTGAAATTGTTATCTACTGACCGAGAGCATGGAAAGTCTCTTTTAAGGAAAATATAGTGTAAAAAAGAAATGCAAGTTCAATCGATAAAAAAGCCGCATATTTACCTTCATAAGATATTCCGAGTTTCAAGGCCGGTAGATATCAATGTCACGGTTCGAAAAAGAATCAGAGATGTCTACTCAAAAACGTGTACCCAACAAAAGATAACATTTATAGTAGCGCGAAATGGTGATGTGTTCAAAAATATAAATGCACTAATTACATTAAAATGACTTTTTGTGTTTTGAGTACGAAAACAAACTAGCAGATATAGGGTCCGAAATGGGGTTTTCTTAAAATTGAGTCAAGCAGTTGTTATTTGAACTATAAAATAAAGTGAAAAATCAAACTTGTTTATTTAAATATATGGCTAATCAATCGTTGATGTATTGCAGAAAGAAAGATTGAACATTGTTGATACACTTTGATATTACGAGAATAAAAAATAATGAAAAGCCAAAACATTGCACAAAAGACGACACTAAAAAGATCATAAATCTTTGCACCCAATAAATATTTACGTCTACGATTCTGTATGCGCATTCATAAAACCCACTATCGTCAGTCAATTTATTACTCACGTTTTTATTGCTGTTCTCGCCAACACAAATAGTGGTTTGTTAGGAAATAAACTGGAAAAATAAAGTTTAATACATATTATAGTTTAACATGAATTTTGTTAAAATTCCTGGCAAATAAATTTATGCGTAAACTTTAAATATATTGCTGGTTAATCCTTCTCCGCACTGTGTGGATCAATTTTCGTTTCTACAATTTTTAAGTGAAAAGGACACTTAATACTAAATTCAATCTGTGAATATATATGATACATAAAAAAGATTCGATTGTAAACTGGAAAATTTTTAAAAAAAAGCAAAAACTTACAACAATCATACCAACATCTACAACTTTTGTCGACTAGAAAAAATAGCTATAATAACATTCCTAGACCCTCCTCCAAGAAAAAACTTTTGAACGAGAGATCGTATATTATGACCCGTTGTATACATACTAAAAGTTCCTTTTGAGTTTATTTGAAGTGGGATAAAAAGAACGTATGTATTTTTCATTTAATGCCCCACCGATAATTTTCCAATACACTTAATTTCCCCTCTTCCCCTCCTACTCTTCACCTTCTACCACGCCTCACGTCGTGCGCTTATTCATTTAATTTTTTTTATTTTTAAAAATAAAGATTGACCGAAATCACCTGAAGATACCGAAAGGTTGAAACCGAGGTAGCGGAATCGGCTGATTTCCTAATTTTCTATACTTAAAAGGTCTACGTGTTAAATTTTTATATTTTTATGTGTACTGAGCACTTTTTAATACTGATGTTTCCTGGTCTAATTCTACTCTGACCATTAACTTCTTTATTATATATATATATATATATATATATATATATATATATATATATATATATATATATATGTGCACATTTCATTAAAAACGACTGACAAGGTGCTTTTATTTAGTTTTTTATATAATTTCTCGTGCGATCTAATAAAGTTTTTCTTTTCAGAGGATAAATTATATAAAAACTGTCCGAATGTTCTTTTTATCCGAGCGCTTTCGGCTATACATTTAGCCATTATCAAGGATTATATTTCAACTGTTAGAATTAGAATTAGAAATAGAACATTCGGACAGTTTTTATATAATTTATCCTCTGAAAATAAAAGCACCTTGTCAGTCGTTTTTAATGAAATGTGCATGAAAGAAGGATTGCTGCCTAAATACACAAATATATATATATATATATATATATATATATATATATATATATATACAGAGTGCTATTATCTCGCGATAGATAGATAGAGAGACATAAACTATGTAGCCATATTTGATATTATATGAGAAGTTTCTCCCTCAACTATAAGAATCTCATAAATCTGTAATAACTTCACGAAAGTCAATTTGTTTTTAACTGAATCAAATAAAGAATATATATATGAAATTACAATAAATAGCTTCTTGTTCAGTATATCATTGTTTATAGCTACATTCGTTTTTCTGTCGATTATATGAAGTTTTCCTACCATGTGATAAAAAACAGTCCCATACTATTACACTTACATCTTCATGTCTCACAGCTGGGATAGTGTTTTCCGACATTAATTCTTCGTTTTTCTTGCTCCAAACCTACTACCAAATAACTCTATCTTGGTCCTATTAGACTAAACAGTATTATTCCAAACATAAACGCTATTTAACAAATTTCAGATGCGCCTTTACATACGATTACCTCAGAAATAGTGCTTTTCCAGATCTACTGGGTTATCAACCAAATTCGTTTTGCTACCAGCTTGAAGCGTAATTTTGTCCTTGATGCTCAGAAACCACCTAACTTTTTGCGAGTATTTTTTGTCTGCTTCTTTACTCTTTGTAGGGAAGTTATAATCCTGAGTACATAATTATAAATCGCCCTTTCTTTTATATATACAAAGAAATACTTGTACAAAATGAGAAACGACAAGATGTGGAAACGAAACGAGTATTATTTATTATCTGGCTGTTATATGGTGTTGGGAACAAGCGAAACAGCAAAACTGAGCAAAATTGTGAGTTTGGGGCCAAATGTAGATCAAATATGGATCGGAATCTTACAGAATAAGAAGATAAAAAATAAGTGTATACAGTCTTTCTCGTAAGTTTTTTTATAGATGTGTGTAATGATCTTCCATATAATTTAGTTGGAAAATACAATAAATATCTGGTGTTTACTTACTTCAATTTTTTTTAGTGCTATGTTATTATTATGGCCTGAAAAAAGAAAAGGAACCGAAATTTCGTTGATATACGTGTTGACGGCCTGTCCGTGTTGACTGCTTGTTCGATAGTGTGACTGTCACATGTTATGTGTGTAAAGGAGAAAAGTGGGGTCTATTCGCGTTAGTTTAGAAAGATTCAATTAATGGTAATTTTTATAATAATTTATTATAATTATTTTTGACACTATAATTAATTTTTATTTATGTATTTTTATGGACACGGCAGATTCTTACAATCCTGCTTACACCGTCGAAATAAGTTCCTTCTGCTTGCAAACTATCAAACCAGCTACGCCCGGATATAGTTATAGATCTTTAACGATGTTCCGTAACCTTAGACATTTCGATAAAGACTATGGCATCTATCGGGTATATAGAATGTTCCTTAATGTTTTATATTAGGTTTGGCTACTGCGATGACGTTTAGATATTGAACTGATACACTAAGCCATCATTCAATAAACCTGTATTACTATTTCAAACGTTCTAGAACCTTACTCCAAGAGTAGATTAACAATGCAATTAACCGTTTTTATTGTGTATATTGAATATTTATTTTCTTCATTGTACAGGGTACGGTGTGTAAATTGTCACCATTTTATATTTTTAATTTCGTGCATGCGCGTTGTCTATTTTTAATTTTGTCGACTACACAGTAGAGAAGGATCAGTTTGGCACCTTATGTGAGAAAAAGAGCACCACGACGCAATTCACTTAACTAAAAATTTGGAAACGACATTTTGTACTGCATTCGCGCCTGAAGCATCAATACGAACATTTCTGAGTGTTTGGGTGTCAATCTGAGGCCAGAGCAGAAGATTCAGAAAGATTTGGATGAGGCTAATGGTGATTACGAAGTTACGACACCTCGAAAAACTCACTCTATTCATTCGTTCTGATAATAAAATACTCCTGAATTTGCTGTTGAGGACCTCAGACTCAACACGGAGGCATACATCAAGTGGATTGAGGAGGTAATGTTGCCCTGGGTCAAGAGAGTGGCTGCTAGAAGACCCTATGTCTGACAACAGGACTCTGCACCGTGCCACACAAGTCATGGCTGTCAGACAATTTCTGCGACCCCATTACCCCTTACATCTGGCCACCTAACTCCCCAGACTGCAATTCATTTGATTATTATCGCAGTTGAGCGAGAGACCAACAAAATTCCTTGTAACACCAAAGATGAACTGAAAGCAGGGATTATTGCAGCATCTACCAACAAGGAGCCCATCCAGATGAGTTGCAGGAGATTCCAAAGTCGTCTGGAAGCCGTTATTGAATCCAATGGCAATTTTATTGAATATATTTGTTCTTTAGTATTTCAAGATGTTTTTGTGTAATTTGGGTAAATATATCTGTTCAAATGAGATGTCAGTATTATTTTCATTTTTGTGTAATCTAGAGGATAATTTATCCATCGCACTCTCTATATGCCTATTATCAAATACAATGGTTTGAAAATCGGTTCTTTCAACTCCATTGTTATTTGTTACTGCTTGAATGCACTATGTCCTTTTTACAGATTTCCAAGTAAAATTTAAAACATATTAAGCTCATTTTTTCGTATCTCCATCGAATGTTTATAGTCAGTGGCCATGTCTAGATATAAAGCCAACATTTTAAACAATGAATTTCTAAATAAGCAAATAGAGATACTGAAATTAAATCTTTCTCGGATATTTCTTTCTTTTGGCCTTTTGCCTACTAAGTTAATATCAATAAGTAATACGGTTATATCCTGGAAAGTAAAAATAACAACATAAACTGTTGAGAAAAAGCGTATGAATTAGATGATTGAAGGTAATTAAGTATTCTATTAAAACGGATTCCCCTTATATTATTTTGGATCTCAGAAAAATAAAAACAGGCTGTCTAGATTTATTCATGCGATATAGGTAGACTGAAAAATTGAAAAATCTTTATATTTTGTGCTGCTTTTTAGGTGTCTCTTGGGGTTTTTTATTTCATTATTAAGGACACCATTACCAAATTAGTAAAATCTTAATTTACTCACGCGGCAAAGTTAAAACAATTCTAAATTATTATATTATATATATATTATATTATATTATATCATCTCTTATTGCGATCGATGCTTTATAAACGTGAGGCAAAAGATAATTTTCATAAAAATATATTTATATCTGTTAAGAAATAGAAAATCCCTTGTTTTGTGATACTTTCAAAAATGCTTGCTTATAACATTACGTTGGATATACGTTTCGATTTTCAGAATACGTTTAGCAAAATGCAATGTTCACTGGCCATGAATTAAGTTTCGTAATTAGGATAATTTTTGCTTTTTAATTAACAAATGATCTGTCATGGTGAAGCCATTCCTTTAACCTGAAGTATTGAGAGTCTGAAACATTATGAGGTTTGAAAAATATTCATTTAATGTAAGACGCATGAGATGTCTGGGAATGCTAGGATTTTAGTAGTATTTTCTGAAACCAAATCTCAAATTTGCGTTCTCACGAGATTAAACATCTCCTGTTTATTTTTATGAGACAATCAAAAATACATTTCCTGGATACAGCCTCCGATGAGATACAAATCCTTCATTCGGTTTACTAATACAGATAATTTGAGATTAGTGCAAACTCGAACTGCGCAAATTTCGTGCGAAATTCGTGCGATCGCATTTAATTAAAGATAACATCTAAATGTCGCGATTTCTTGCTGTTTTTTCATATTTTCCCAAACTCTTCAAATCGTGTGTAAAAATGGCAAATGGATGGAGTTTATAATTAGTGTTACGTCAGTTTGCACTTTTGCCTATAGTTGTGCGTGGATATGTTTTTGTTTTTTCGTTTTTGTTTTTGCTGTTATTTTTAACAAAATGGTTCAAAGAATAATACTTCAGATGGAAACATGTTCAACACAAAAAAGAAGAAAATCAGAATAAAGATTTGCTGAACGGAATGCAGCTGGTCAAAATAATTCAAAAATAGGACAAGAAATCGCTATGTCTGACTGTATGATACGGCGTATAATAAAAATGAAGAAGAAATGTTAAAAATTGCAAAATCGTAACATCTTTTTGAAAACAACTACAAGAAACAGAAGATGATGAAAAATGGCGACTCTTTTCACTGCGCGGATTGAACATTGCAATAATATCACAAACGTATTGCAGTCATTCAGCTTTAGATTTATTTAAGGTAGTGAAATAGAAATGAAAAGGACAATGGAGACATTTTTCACTGTAAGCGTTCGTTGCTTGGTTCGATCGCTTGAAAAATCGAGTTCTATCGCGTAATGTTACAATGACTGACGACTGACACAAAGATAGAACTATAAAATCTCTGAAGATAAAAATGATAGTTCTTAACCTTAACTTCGACAGTAGCATTCAAATTCACTAGGATATGGATAAAGCTCTCTGATATCAGCGTATATATGAAGACCTAAAGAAAGAGAGCATAATGTAACATATGCTGTTAAAATAGTTTAAATATTACAAAATTATATAATTTTCCTGTCACCTGTACCATAGTAGATGATTTACATTCTATAATTGCTTTTGTAATGAAATTTAATCAGAAATTCATATTCATTCTTCTTATTCTTTGCTGTTATTTTACATTACTATATATATATATATATATATATATATATATATATATATATATATATATATATATATATATATATATATATATGCGAGAGAGAGAGAGAGAGAGAGAGAGAGAGAGATTGAAATTTACTCCAGAATTTTTTCAATGAATATTTCCATCCTACAAAAATCAGTTTTCTTATTATACATAAATCCTATATAACCGTGAAAAGTGTGAATTCAAATAATGCAGCCTTTTCTCGGGAAACGCAACTTAAAGTTTTTTTGACCAGCTCATATTTTATATTAATTATTTTATCTGTAATTTTTTTTCTATTTTGCGTTAGAGATCTCTGCGCTCTCATTACATTCCACAAGTGATCTGACATGCTAGATTTTGTTACCTAACTTCGGGCTAAATATAATCTTTATGAAGCATTAACTGCTTCAGAAAGACTATATATTTCGATATCTGCTTGAAATGCATATAGAATTCCATGATTCTTTTTACTCATACGGAGGCCAAGAGGCTGTTGAAGTGTTGTTTTGTCGAAAGCTGTTTTGTCGATCCTATATCGAAAGATTGAGTGCCTTTTCGAACACCATTTTTTTTATATAAGATTTTCCTTGTTTTTTTTTTTGCGTTTTTTCATTGTGAAGTTTGCCCTGGACAAGGCTTGGGGGCACTCGAAGTAGAGGGTTACGTTAGGAGGCAGTTTGTACGGGTCAGAGCGGAAGATAACGATTAACCCTAGACTTGAACAGGCTAAGATTGCAGTGATCGAGTAAACAGTCGGTTCCACAGAGCAGTAGTTCGCAGGAAGAAGCTGTTCGAGTGGAACTTATTTCTTAAAGATGGAATGTGAGTGGTCCGCTAAAATGTAATGGCATGGCAGTTCCTTGCCGTGAATGTTAGTCCTAGCAGAACCAAGAAATGTATTTCATCCGAGCTCTTTCCATGGTAGTAGCGATAGAACAGGGAGAGGCTTGCCACATCCCGTCTGTGAGATAGAGTTTCGTGGGTGAAAAATAATTCGTCACTCAAAAGGACTCGGAGACGCTTTTGAACTCTATTAAAGATGGAAAGGGCGATCTGGGCAGCTACCGCCCAAATATGACAACGGTACTACATTTTGTGCCTGATCTGGCTTTTTAAGGGTAGAGACTATTACGTGGGGTCAAGTACTTACTAGAGAGGTACAGGGAGCCGACCATTTTACCTGCATCTTTAGCGATGGCTCGTATGTATGAGTTCCACTTGATGTCAGGTATGAGTTTAAGAACCAAAAGTATCTCAATGCATGGGGCCTCTTCATCGTGACTGGTGGTAGTTCGGGGTCCGATTGACGATGATGAAATGTAACTAGTCTGTTTTTTTTAGGTATTGAATGTAAACAGCTAGTTTTTCCCCAGTGAGTAGTTCATGCTAGATCGGAAGAGAGATCAATATCTGTTGTTTTATAGTTGGTATATTTATATTTCCTTTCTTTTTTTTTTGTCAATTCACGAGTTACATAAGTTGTTGGAGCATGAGGTGAATTTTGGCCAATTCATGCTGAAAAACGTTAAGATCTCTGATTCTTAGTTTTACCTGATATTGAAGACAATGACTTAATTTTTTCTTTATATAAGAAAACCTAACTGATTAGAACATGTTTAGGTCACTTACATAAGGGTATGATATACTGCGCGAGCCAATATAACATCTCGAACAAGATCGTTGGTAACATTTTTAACATGAAAACTATTTATTTATCTAGTCTATTTATTAATAATGTGCAAAACAAGGGGAATATTTCATTCTTTAACATCAAACAATAAAAAAGGTAGTGTGAAAATCGTAAAAGACTAGAACTTTTCTTCACAAGAACTAATAAAAGAGGAAGTCCATTTGAGGCTTCAATAAGAACTACTGAATAAGTGAAAAGAGGCTGACGACCACTTCCATCAAATTCTAAGAAGATCCACTTTGACTTGTCATGAACAATAAGGACGAGGTAATATCCGACGAGGATTTTAAAACCAGAACTCCTGACCTCACCTTTTTGCCTGGAGCATGGGGATATTATCTCTTGGGCCAAGAATTCTCTGATAGCAGCGAAGAGTAGCTAACCATCAAAATTCCTTTTATCTATATACGTCTTTCAGTTCTTGATTCTATAACCTTGTCACGTGTATTTTAGTGAATATGTTCATAGATAAAAATGAATTTCTATTACGTATATATATACACACACACACACACACATATATATATATATATATATATATATATATATATATATATATATATATATCATAAAATCTCAAATTTTAAGTGATAAAATCTATCGAAATGAAATATCCATTACTTCTTATTACTTCTTTAGAAATATATATATATATGGGTTTTGCAGTAAATCACTAAATCATCCATAACTCTTGTATTATCCTTTTAAATTACACCAAAATCTCAGATAATAACAATTAATATCGTATTTATTGTCTGTGAAAATGATAGAATATAAAACAACTTTGATAAAAACTTATACCTACTTTTCTGAAGAAACCAATGCCGTTCTGAACATTTTGGCCGCAACTATATATATATATATATATATATATATATATATATATATATATATATATATATATATATATATATATATATATATATATATATATTATAATAAAGAGAAAGAACAGTAAGATATATATATATATATATATATATATATATATATATATATATATATATATATATATATATATATATATATATATAAAATGCGATCAATTAATTTATTAGTAAAATGTCTTAATCTAAATTTTAGTGACAATTTTCTCTATTACAGGGTTTTTTATTTATTTCCCAAATATGTTCCCTTATCAAATTACCGACTACGATCATGTGTAAATTAGAAAAAATAAACAAGCAGAAAATTTGAATAAATACAGTAGTTTCTTGTTCCTACAAAATCTCATTAATCTCATTATACACAGAATGTATAAAGGAAAGTAATTTTCATTCAGTCATCTGGAAGAAATCGACTCAAAGCAGGATGTTGCTGGTATATGGGTCATATTGATGTCAAAATTGGATTAATATTGTAGGTTGGGAATATCTTCTATTTCTTTCTATTTCTCCTTCTTCCGATTTTCGTCTTATCTATTCACTTGCAAGATACACGATCTTAGAAGCAGCTGTCTTCGTTCAACGTAAATCTCTGGTGAACGATTGATGCTTCTGACACCTGCGTCACATTGTCCCGTCGCCAAATACAGCAAGAATGGCTTACTTAGTTTCCTTTTCAGTAGGCATATTGCAAGGTGAAACATTGGAGCTATCAGTTTGCGGATGTGTACCTGGAACATTTCAAGATAAGTTAGAACACTGTCCTCGTGTCGTACCATCTAACCAGTGTGGCTAATTAATAGTAACAAGAGAGTTGACAGGTGAACATTTTCGATTTTTAAAAAAAGACCAAATCATAAAGAATATGGACAGAGTTATACCCACCCGGAAATGAGATATCTACGAATATGAAGCTGAAAGCGATATTGCAGTGATAATAGACATATGCACATACGAAAGACGGGGCATTTTTTATCTCCCAATATACGACGCTTTTCGCATTAGTATAATTTTGTGTTTTGAAATGAGGGGTATATTAGTTGAAATAAGGGGTATATTAATTGAAATAAGGGGTATATGAATTGATACAAAGTATAAACTAAATAAAAATAATAAATTACAAATTGTGTTCGCGTCAGTATTATCTCACTAGGGATATAAGATTGGATCACAAGGAAATTCATATTAACATGTTTGCTACATTATTATCCGGCTTTATCAACTGTGCAAAAGTGGGCAAATGAATTTAGCAGGGAAAGAGAGCGTTTTGAAGATGACTCAAGTTCTGGGTAGTCCTGAAACTGCCACCACCGAAGGGAATATAGATCGTATTCACTATATGGTGATGGATAACAGGCGATTGACTATAAATCAAACAGTCAATGCTATTAATATATCCCATTAGAGAGTTGGAAATGAATTTAGCATGGCGAAGGTTCTGTTCGGTGGATTCCACGTCTTCTGACACCTGATCAAAAGCGCAGCAGCCTGATAACAACACGGGAAAATATGATATTGTTTGAGGCAGATCCATCTGGTTTCCTTGAACGTTTCCTAACCCAGGATGAGTATTGGGTTCATCACTTTGACCTTGAGAAAGACAATCCATGGAGTAGAAATACGCCTCTTCACCTGTTCCAAAAAAGGTCAATGTTGTTTCATCTGCAAGGAAGGTGATGACCTCAGTTTTTTTAATGCAAAAGCCATTCTGTCTGTTGACTATCTTGAAAAGGCCCATACCATCAATGTCGAGTGATATGCCAACTTGGTGAGGCAGTTGCGAAACGCTATCAGGGAAAACTGATGAAAAGAGGCCAATGCGCCAGCACAAAAGTCATTGGTTTCAATGGCTGCTGTGCATGACTGTGACTTTGAACTGGTTGATCATCCTCTCTATTCTCCTGATTTGACACCATCTGTTCCCCAACATTAAAAATCACTTGGCTTGGAATGCATATCTTTTGTTGATGACTTTTGGGACCAATAGAATGAACCACCAATGGAAGAAGTGTATAGGCGGCAAGGGATTATGCTGAAAAATAAACCTCTTTTGGTCATATTCCATGTGAGTATCTTGGCCAGATTATGATCTTTTCAGCTGACCCTCCTATAACGACTGGACAGTATCTTTTTTAATATTCAGGTCTAGTTCGCGTACAATCACCGATGTTAAGCAACGTCAATCCTGTTTAGTACCTAGATGGGTGACCGCTTCAAAATACCAGGTGTTGTAAGCTTGGAGGTGCCGGTAGTTTAATGGTTATATTCACTTATGCTCAAATACCCTGGGTAAAGGTATGAATTCACCTCTTATCATTCCAACTATGTTAATTAGTAGGATTTGTACCAGTAAACCATTATTATCCCAAAAGATTCTTACAATCAAAAAATATTGTCTGACTTTAAGTAACCCGCAAAGTGTTTATAAGCCTTGAAAAGCAAATCAATCAATTAATCATTAATATTCTGTCTACTCTAGTGTATTTTTTTTCTAATATTCTATATCTCTTGCACTGTATTTTCCTTAATAATCTGAGACAACTCAACTGTATTTTCTTTGTATTCAATTGGTTTCTTCTGTAATGTTATTTATTTTCGACTTCAAACTAAAATTCATTTGTTTAGTGAAGTAGAGAGTAGATTTCTGAAGCTTTGATTTTTTCTGATACTTTATTCGAAGTATATTTTTCATTTTTGTTGTTTTTAATACATTTCCGTTCTAGTTTTCTTTTGCATCCATCATGCGTATCTGATATCCAATCTTTAGCACTCTAAGAAACATTCTGACAAAATAACGCTAATATAATGCCAACGTAAAGACCGGATATAATATAGACCGAAGTTAGGCTAAAATGGCATATTAAGTATAAAAAGGCTGACAACAATATCCGGAACAGAGAACGGTAGTTCAAATGAAAATGATTATATTATCTAACCAA
The DNA here is from genome assembly GCA_964036315.1 of Acanthosepion esculentum. Lineage (NCBI taxonomy): Eukaryota > Metazoa > Mollusca > Cephalopoda > Sepiida > Sepiidae > Acanthosepion > Acanthosepion esculentum. The sequence goes on from OZ038475.1 coordinate 84,385,187, forward strand.
ATATTATTCTCTCTCTCTCTCTCTCTCTCTCTCTCTCTCTCTCTCTCCTCTCTCTCTCTCTCTCTCTCTCTCTCTCTCTCTCTCTCTCTCTCTCTCTCTCTGAGTGTGTGAAAACTGATTTTGTTTTATTTAGAATCCGGATTCTTATTTTTTTCCTTAAATGTTGATGTATACTCGCAAATATTCTTATCTCAATGTTGGCAACTATCCAAACTTTACTTGGCAATGCGCTTGATGCGTGACAAAGCACTTTCATAAAGCTTCTGCAATTCTCTAACGCCATCGGAAGATCAACAGACGAAACCAAAGGCACATCTGAATCAGATAAGAGATCGAAATGAAGGGTAAAAAGAGGAAAATTTAGAGAACGAGAATTAGAAAACTGGAAGAAAGCAGAGGAAAAACGTTTAGGAACCAAGAGGAATGACACGAAAAAGGAAAAGTTGAATGAAAAGAAAGAAAGAAAGAAAGAAAGAAAGAAAGAAAGAAAGAAAGAAAGAAAGAAAGAAAGGAAAATCAATGAAATAAAAGGATGAAAGACAGAAAGAAACATATGAGAGAGAAAAGGAATAAATAATAAATAGACGACTGATTGATTTGTTTTTTACGACTTATCAACCTTGTGAGGGTTATTTAAAGTCAAAAGTATATTTGGATATAAGAATATTTTTAGTGAAATCGCATTAATAATTTTTTTAGAATAACGATGATTTTTCTATGTACAAGTCCTACGAGTTAAGCCATAGCTGAGGGGAGGAAATGAATTCATACATTTCCCACAGTCACTGAGTGTAACAAACCTAACTAAAATAGGAACCCGGTTCTCCGCGAGCCACTATCCATTACAGCAGCCGCAAATCCTGAAACGTGTAAAAAGTTTCGTAAAAGAAACGACGAAGAATCGAAGAAAAATTTGCCGATCCCAACGAAATGTATAATTGCCCTTTCAACAAAAATGACATTAAAATATACTAGTACGTGTAAGGTTAAATCAATAAGTTCGTAGCTTGACACACTTAGTAACTGAATTTGAATCTGTATTATTTTTCTGCATAATTTTCGATTTATGTAGTCTATGAAATATCAGTGGTTTAAGAGTTTACTACTATTTTCTTATCTTCATCAAAGACTTTCTCATTGTCTCCATTTCCCAGCTCGGTATTTGTACTGGTTACATGACTTACGAGTAAGACTTAATAGTAAGTTCGTTAGATCAAGTAAAACTGGTTGATGATCTTAAAAATGACGGACAAACTGTTAGAGAAAGAAATGGCTTGTAATCTTTAACGTCTCCAAAACACAGCTATTATATTTGTCATCTAAGGAAAGAATCTTTGCCTTCCATCAGTAGGGCTAATGCTAACCTACAGGGGAGCAACATTGCGCCTTCTCGGTTTCACATTTTTCACTTTGCATAAAAATGGTATTACTATATTGAATCAATTGGTAGTTATGCTGCTAGAAATGTTGGTTCATTGTAAAATGCTAGTCAATTATTCTTGTTAGAATCCATCTTCCACGTCTATAAATCAATCATTCGTTCGTGCATTGGATATTGATCCCCACATCTGGCCTGGAGATCCTGCTATATAGCTCGAGATTCTCGATGAAATCCAAAGAAGGATCTTATCGGTCTTGACCTGACATTTACTTCAGTCAGTTTCCCATCGCCATGACGTCGCTTCCTCGTGCCATTTCTATAAATTCTCTTCTTTAGTACCACGACTGCATAAATTTAGACCTAGTACTGGACTGGCAACTATCTCATCGTTTTACTGTTGAAATAGATAGATATAGCCGTAAGTTCTATTCTAATAGTTTCTTTTCCGGCTTTTGGAAATCTCCTCCGGTATCTTGTTTTCGTGTCACCTACGACCTTCAAAAATTTAAATACAATATAAATCGCTAGTTTCTGTCTTCTTGTTCCTTTGTTGTCTTTTCTCCTCAATAACATTTTTTATCTTTTTTCACTCTCAGTAACCCCTTGCGTCTCAGTGACATTATCACCTTACTTGGAGAGAAACGATTAAAAATCTCTTTATGATGGGCGTCTGTGAAACGCTAATACTCTATCCTAAGCGTGGATCGTGATGTAGAAATTGATATTTGTAATTGCAAATCATCATCCACTGGTGCCTTGTCGTTTTGTAGTGGTTAACAAGTTAGTCTTTTTACTATTGAGAAATGAATTTGATCATCACTAGGTGGCCTTTAACTGTAGCCTTGTGCCGAGACACACATTTCCCGCCACTTCTTACACTTTCAAGAACATATGCTTGGGAGCGTTATTCTTAATCTTGTCCATTATCTTAAACCTCCAACCTATCAATGGCAGTTTATTTATTTATTTAATTGTTAAAGATGAAAATTGCAGAGAAACTAACTAGAACTGTACTAGGAAACTGAAAAACCTGAGGGATGTGGTGTTTTGCCAAAGAATAAAACCTGAACGGGAACGGACAATCGAGATATTAAAGTAAAATAACCGAATACTTTCTAACCCATCCGTGGGATTCTAATATTCGCCTCATATATATATATATATATATATATATATATATATATATATATATATATATATATATAGGGGGTCAATTATTATTTTGAATGCTTCCCTATAGTCAAATCAAAGCAATGCGTGCGTCATTAGCCATACATAAATATATATCTATTCAGTCAATAAGTACTTCATAAACTCCTGACCACGAGTAAATCCCGTCCTGGGTATGATGATAAACTACAGCAAGGCCTCTCATCAGCAGCTTTTGAGGAGCGTGGAAACACCTCTTATTTGCGGTCGTTCACAGGTCCACCCTGACCTGGGGTGGTAGCACCTGTCAGGGTTCCAGATATGGACAAATAGTTAACCTCCACAATGGGGTCTAAACACGATGAAAGTTTATAAAAAATATAGTAAAAATACCTTCTAAAACAATTACCAGCAATACATTTTTATAAAAGAAATTACTAATATTCATAAGAAAATTAAATTTCGGCATTAAATGACCAATAAGGAGTTGATATGCCGTTAAACAAACAAAATAAGAAGTAAACCATTTTTCAATTCATTTATATTCTCAAATTACAATAATTCTAGTAACATTATATCACAGCGTTATTCTGTCAGTAACGATTTCAATAATTCGTTATCACAATGTCATTTTGACTGTTTACCAATGCATTTCTGTACTAAAACAGGAAATAGAACCTTGCTGGATTGTCACGCTGTCAGTGCCTGTGCGGTCTAAAGCACGCCGGGTGGAACACGTTTGTCTCCTCTATAAAGGGAAAGACAAGTTTGAAACCTGCCGGAAAAGCATATTTAACTTTTCTCGAATACGCAGACCGATATACGTAATACACAGTGTTTAAAATAAAAATTAAAAAAAACATAGAGTCTATTTAAAACTCAGGTATCCACTAAAAATAAAGTTTGAATTAATAAAAACGTTAAATCATACTCATAAGAGAGTCGGGAAGAATTTTTTTTTCACACAGACCTTTTATAATCTTATAAGAATTTCTTTAACATGAAATCTCAGTTTTCATTTATTTTAAAATGAGGTTAAATGGGTTAACATGTTGAATTCAACATTTTGTGAATTTTGCACGTCTTCTCATTGCATATGTCAGTGTTTCAAAGGAAGTAGCAATTTTTGCAAAATAAAAAAAATATCTTTGGCTTCTATTTGGTTTCAAAGTTTATCCATCTATTTTTCCTTCCCATTATTTGTTTGTGAATGGTTCTTGATTTATGAATCAACGTTTGCCAAAATCTGTAGATGCCAACATTCTTATGAAGGTTTTATGATTTAATGTTTACATATTTCCTTCTCTGTCCAAATCTCCAGGGGAAGTTTAATTAAAAGGAACATTTTATTAGACTAAACAAAAACTAACACTTATTTTTAAATTTATTTTGTTAGCTATGTTATTAGCTGGAAATTAATTCCAAATCTTACACTTTTTCCTCTGTAATTTTCGAAGATATTTTTTAATTTTTTTTTCATCTCGTTTCAAATTAAGTATTTTTTTATATTTCTTCATATCAAAAACTTTTAAAGCTGTTTTCTATTTGATCTTTGAAAACATTTTTCTTAGAATCATTATTTCCATGTACACTATTAGAAATTTGAATTTTCGACAAATCTCAGATAAACATTGGTTCAAAATACCACTTAATAAAAACCTTTTTAATCATGAGAGAAATATAATATTAATATCAAATGTAATTGATTTATATCAATCGGAGTAACAGATTTTCATGCTGTTACCTTAGCAGTAATAAAAATATAAATTGATAATTATATTAATTAATATAAATGCCAATAACTAACGTTTATGGTGACAGCAAGAATTGAATTTCGTTTTCACTAAGATCTGGAGTTTTATTAGAATTTGGTCGCTGAAAGCAATTAGTGGAAACCACTGCACATAGTGACACTTGTGGGGGGGACAAAATGTTTCATTCGCACAATCAATTATAGAACCTTTAAAATAAAATTCAGCATGACAGCATTCGAACTCAGATTTTAAAGATTGACCATATATTTTATATGCAAAGATAATGAGTATTACATTACCGTTTTATAAGTTGAAGCGAAATAATAAATGTGTTTTATAAAAATTGAAATTCACAAAGAAAACACTAGAACGCATTCGTTAGCAGCAAGAGTTTAGAAATGTCAGCGCAGCGAATAATTTGAAAAATCTTGCAATGCTACATGTAAACGGTGGTAATTATTGGACCAATGTTGAGGAGAAGAATAATGTTGGCTTGTGCTTTTAGAGAAGACTTTTCACTTCTTTTATTTTTGGTTTCAATTTTTTTTCTTGTTAAATTTTGAATCTTTGATTAATTTTGAAATAATCTAAATAATAATACACGAGGCATAGATCTGATGGCTTTTTATCTTAACTGACTGTACATGTTTTGTTTTGATGAATTAAGGTGGTTACAATAAATATCCTATTCAGTTTCTTTACAAGTGGGGTACATCCCCTCGAGACGGACGCACTGTGAATCTCTTTTCATAATTGTGAGTTGTGGGGGAGTATAAAGGCCAAGTATCAAGAGTTATTTTAGTTTGAAGGATAAGGCATCCAAGGGAAGTTGAGAGTCACGTTTAAATATTTGTGAACACTCTCAATCTAGCTGGGCTAGCCAATCTGATTGCGCTTCACCTGAAAAGATACGCTCTGCTTTTATCAGAATCCCTTTTTTAGCATTTACATATGCAATTTGGCTGTGATGTATGTTCCGAGCAGATACTTATCAGTATAAGTTGCTATGATGGGTATATTGGGTTCCCTATACTTGTACCCCAGCATTACTTTGTCGCCGTATTGTTCTCTTACTAAGTAATAATAACAGTAACACTAGGAATGATGAAAAATACAAAACTGATAGAGTGGGAACAGTCATACTGTGTGTATTGTGCAAATGATTTTAAATTGATCGTGTAAACAGAGATCAACACAAACCAAATTTATCGATTGATCTTTGTCATATATATATATATAGATATGTTTACCTCCCATCCTCATAATCTTTACCTTCTATCAGCTTCGCATCAATTCATATCAAACAGTTTATTCATCTTTACCATGCACCCATTTACTGAGTGACTACCAAGCCCTGTAATGGGTGAAAATGAATTATGTCTAATGTAATCCTGATTAATATAGTCTTTCTCAGATAAATACTTCGGTGAAACTACCATGCACCAAACCGAAATCAGCATTTTTCAGTATAGGTAATATGGAACCCCTTTTAAATTACATATATTGGGAAGGAAATCTTTAACATCAGAAAAGTATCATACTAATGAAAAGGATATATATATATATATATATATATATATATATATATATATATATATATATATATATATATATCATACTAATGAAAAGGATATATATATATATATATATATATATATATATATATATCATACTAATGAAAAGGATATATATATATATATATATATATATATCCACAGGCACGTGTCGTCAGTAATTACTCATGGTAGGAAGCTTGTGAATTTTATGCAGTAAATCTACGAAAAATGAAATATTTTGCATTTTATGGATTATCAGAGTAACATTCATCATTTTGTTGGATTAGGTGCATATTTTGACACAGATGGAAAACGTAGCTGCTGATCTATTTTATTTAGGGTACGTAATGTCTACATTGCCTACCTAGATGCTACGTTCCTCATATATATGCTGGTTTATACATATATATATATATATATATATATATATATATATATATATGTATATATATATATATATAACCAAATGGATAAATATAGGTATATAGCTAAATTTACGAGTTCGCGTTCACATACAAATATAAATATATATACTTTATAGTGTAAAAAACATCAGTGTTAAATAACATAGCTATTTAATATATTAAGAAATATACATAATAACTTGCATTAATTGCACAACTCGGAGTTTCATGCCTTCTGCAATTTTGGGGTTAACACCGATTTTTAATATTTTTATTGTTAGGGTGGGTTATTATTGTTGTTAAATTATTTGAATGAATTGTAATTTAATTTGGGATTTGAATTTAGGTTCAGATTAACATAAAACTGAAAATAAGGTTGGAAATCTGAATTGTAAATTCTAATTTGAAAGAACGCTGTTGTTATCATAACTAATAAGAAAAAAAACCTTTGGAGATCAAGGGGGAAACTCTATTTTTTCCATGGAAATCAATATAGTAATTAATAATATTATAAATATTAATATTAAAAAACTAAATAAAAGTAGTGATAACAATAATATTAAAATATACCGTGATAAAATAAAATACTAATAAAAGTATTATATATATCTGAGAAAATAAAATAAGATAAAATAAAATAAAATAAGATAAAATAAAATAAAATAAGAGCCATATAAATAGAAACATATAAATATGTATATAAATAGAACAAATAGATAAATAATAAATAAAAATAATAAATAACCACGCTACTAATAGTAAGGTAAGAGAAAAAGACAAAAAGATGAAACAATAATAATAAGGGTTATATAAAAAAATGTTAATGATAAGATAATGGATTAGCAAAAAAGTTAAATTGTTACAGTAACATTAACAATAGTGGTATAGTAAAGGTAACAAAAATAAAACTATTAATAAAAATAAATAATATCAATACTAGTATATGTGGTTACCGTGTCCAGCTACACTATATTAATTTGGGTAAACGTGTTTGAGTAGGAATTTGGTCTAGGTAGGCAGGTGCTCATTAACTCACTTCTTTTGTTTCAGAGGCTTATATTTTTCAGGTTACTACTTTCTCAGAAAGACATATGTTATATATGTTGCCTTTCCGTCGTCATATTTGATTTCATCTGTTGTCTTTCTGTCGTTATATTTGAATTAATTTTTATAAACTAACGATTTAGACATACACTTGTCGTTTGCTTTTTCTGCCGTTGCAATTATTAGTTGCAGGGATGTTGTTGTTTTGAAGGTTGTTGAAGTGTCTGTTTAGAATAGAAATTTTGTGCTGTTCTATTTACTGGTCGATGTTTTTAGCACAATGTAGCTAAGACGTTGTTTTTGTTTAAAATCTTGAAAACAACCCCGAGTTGTACAATGTAAGGTATTATATATATTCCTTAACATATATATATATATATATATATATATATATATATATATATATATATATATATATATATATATATATATATATATTAATTAGTTCATATACATTAGTACATATACGTATACCTAAGTTTTGGCGTGCGACTATGGTTTTCGTGTCCGATGAGCTGATAACACCACCCAGCGAAACTATAGTCGCACACCAAAACGTAGGTACACGTATATGTACTAATTAATACATACCTTTACTCTGTATAACCGCATTGAGCACTATTACGTTTACATCTCATGCATAAATTAGACGATTATTTTTTTCCTGCGTATGCACACCAGCATACACGTGCACGTCTGATTATTTTCGTCCGTCTCATTTATCCACTCTACAACTATATATATATATATATATATATATATATATATATATATATATATATATATAAATATAAAAGTGGACATGGAAGTCAGCACTTAGAGGCGACAGTCTGTTTCATGCTAGAGCAATCGTCAGGCAACTCAGGAGTTGCCTGACGATTGCTCTAGCATGAAACAGACTGTCTCCTCTAAGTGCTTACTTCCATGTCCACTTTTATATTTACACACGCTCTATCTCTGATATTGAGCACTTTATCCCATAAATATAGCACACTTTAAGATTATATTTCTTCATATATATATATATATATATATATATATATATATATATATATATATATATATATAGTTATGGGTCCTTACCTATAACTACAGAATGAGCTCTTTCTAACACTATGTATACTACGCCTCTCAAGAGAGAGAGAGAGACGAATCGAGTCGAGCCGATAGTAGTTCACTCCAAACCAGACTGATAGTCATACTAACATCTTCCACATCTTGTATTGTTATTCCGTGTAATATATCTTCTTCGTTATTTCTACTCTTGTGTTCGTGTTGTTCTTTCTTGGTCCTAACCTGGAGCATGTGTGTGTGTGTGTCTGTGCATATATATATATATATATATATATATATATATATATATATATATATATATATATATATATATATATATATATAAAGAGAGAGAGAGAAGATATATAAAAAGTACCTCACTACTGCCCGGCGATTGTTGTGTTGCACATGAAACTGTCTGTAGCGAAAAAACTTTGGTGAGCGTATAAAGTTCATTATTTTTCTATTATATTTTTACACTGTATTTCGTACTTTTTACATTTTACATTGAGCAATGTTCTTTTTATGGCGTTGGTGTCTTTGACGGACATTTTTTATCTAACACAATTATGAATCACCCAATGGAGAATGAACACACTTCTCTAATGAATGGTCAAAGAGTCAAGATATTTATTATCAATTTTATCTCTTTACTGGAAATATTATGCAAAAATATTTAATGGAAGAAACGTAGAAGATAATTTATTCGTAGATATTAACAATAATTCATGTATAATTTAGATTCTACTGCCACCGATTTTATCAGGTTGAAGAACATTGCTACCATAAAACTTTACCTTAAATATGTTAATACAGCAGAAGTCTACTTCTTGCATCGATAAAACTTGGCCGCGCAATGTCTTATCGGCTGCTAATGATGATTTCGCTTCCCCAGCCCTTTGCAGATAGGTACTTAGTACATCATGTTCGGAAACATAGTGATCTAGTCTTTTCGTCATAAACAATTTGACCTACATAAACGTTACGCAAATATTTCCAGCCTTTAAAAGCAACATTCAGTATATCAAAATGAAGTACTCGAAGCCACCTTACGTACTTCTGTAGCTTCAACACTGTGCAATTGTTACAATACAAGAGCTGTCGTTTTTGCTGGTCATGTTTTGATTTATCAATTTATAGTCAATAATATATTCGTGTGTCTTTATAGTTGTTCATATGTACGTATATAGTTTAATATCCTTTAGAAATTTAGTAAAAATCACACGGAATAACTTTTCCGGGCATACGGATCTTTTCGATTTGAAAATTCAAAAAAATCTATCGGAACCGAAAAACCAGTGGAGAAGAACACAACTTGAATTATTTTATATATTTCCTCCTGAGATACCAGCTTTTGCTTAAAATAATATATTATCTTAAGGCTTGGAATGCAAGGAAATCACGTAATAAGAAAAATATGAATTTTAATATGGCTAACCTATATCGATTCATTGTTAAGGGGCTGCCTCTTAATTCCATAAAAATTCTGAATAGCATAACCGATTTTATATTCTATTTTATTTTTATTCAATTCTATTCATATTTGGATTCGATTCATTCTGAATATTTTTGATAGCTTACAGTTACAATAAAAGAAAACAATCTTACATTCGTGTTGTGTAATGTCTACACCGACAATTGTACTGTACTTATTCATTGCGAGTGGAATGCTTTAAGACTTTACAAATGTCAGATTCTTACTTGCTTATTCTTACTTGTACAAAAATCAACAAATATAACGATTGCGTGACTTAAATTGGTTTAATCCCTGAGTTTTGTATCAAGCAAACCTTGAGTCTGGTATAATTGAAAGATAAAATTACACTTTCTGTTGGTGTGTTAAAAAAGATATATAACAATCGTTAAAAAATAATAATAATCACTAAAACTCAAGATTAACCTAAGAAAGAGATTCTCTTCTCTCTCTCTCTCTCTCTCTCTCTCTCTCTCTCTCTCTCTCTCTTACTCACACACATTTTGGTTAATGACCAATGAACCTTACTTTTTAATGTTTTTAAATTTTTTTTTCACATTTCGGACCATTTTCTTAGTTTCCGATACACACACACACACACACACACACACACACACACACACACACACACATATATATATATATATATATATATATATATATATATATATATATCAGCTGCCCAATGTCCTGAGCACTTTCGGCATTCATAAGCTATTATTAAATAATTTTCTTCTTCTGATATGTCAATTTCCTCATTTTCAAATATCGCGTCTTAGCTTCTTCACGTGACAGTTTATTTATTTTTTTGTTTTGTTGCTGTACTGATTGGAGATAATTGAACTCTTATCAGTTAAATAACACGTTAATCCACGCGCTAATGTACTGGTTCTGTAACCAATGTATGTGTTATTTGAATTATTGTTATTAAACAGATGTTGCTTTTTTCATGTTGGAGATGTTTAGGATGTTTTTTTAATCAGTGATGAATTTAATTGTTTTTTTGTCAATATGTAATAATGGCTTATAAAATTGGTATGATTTACTTACGCTATTGTAAGTAATAAATACAAGAATAAACTTTAAGCTGATTAAACTTTATTTAATTTAATAATTAACATACAAAGTAATTGAAACAATTGTTAATGCCGAAACATCTCAATAAATTCCTTGTAGATAAATTTAATTGCGCAATTTAAAGTATATACAGACTCGATAAATTGACATTCTCGGCCTCTCGAAAAACGAATCGGACAATTAGGACTTTGTTGATTTTATCCAGTATCAATATTAATAAATGCTAATTCAATATGAAAGCAGGATTTTCTGCGTATGTAACATCTTAATACAAAAAGAATTCTAGGGATTATTTATGAGAATTTGAAGGATTACAAATAAGTTTTGAGAAAATTATAATAGAAATATTACAAAGATTATTTTATTATTGTAAGATTTGACTAATTCAGTTTCTTTATCTATTAACATTATTAACGTAAAATTAATTTCATTCAAAAACCTATGTATATACGAGATTTTAATGGTAAACATATGTGCATATGAATTTGTATTGTATTTGATATTTCAGCTTATAACTTGATTTTGGCATATATATATATATATATATATATATATATATATGAAAGATCAAATTTAAAATAAGTTTACGAACGTCTAAAATAATGACTTTTTAGATAAAATTATACAACTTTTGAAAAAAATATGATTTCTATGAATAAATTCAATTCTACTATCCAATGCCAATTAATGGATTCCATATCCGCGAAACTCTGAGTCGAGAAAACAAAGTTGAACATTTGTATATATATATACATACACACACACACACACACACAAACACACACACACTTTGAAAGAGCAACAAGTCTCTGCGAACAAAAAGTTTCAATTCAAAATCAGAGGAATGGATTCCGTTAGGTTGTCTTGCCCTCGACACAGTATTGTTTCGATTGCTATATTGCCTCCAAACACTAAACAGGGACGTACGTGTTCACACTTTACATATATATATATATATATATATATATATATATATATATATATATATATATATATATATATATATATATAAATATATATCGTATACTTATATATTATATCATGCTATATATATGATAATTTAGGAAAATAATCGTTAGCAAAATGCATGTTTTCCTCATATTTGTGTTTGGATGCGCGCTTCTATATGTGTCGTTAGGTACCATTCATTTGTTAACGATTATTTTGCTTATCACTAGCTAACGATTATTTTGCTAAACACTAAACACTACTATGTGTGTATAGGTGAGGGGGGCATCTATCATCAAAACAGATGTCGTCGCTACCACTAACACCAAACACAATGATTTTAAGTCAGAACGTCACTTTTTCCAGCAGTCCAGAAATGAGATCGAGGCTCACTACAAATACAGAAAATGAACAATAAAAATTTAAAAGAACATAAGGAAAATGTATTCCTTTAAAAATTGATTCCTTTAATTTGGCTGAAGAAGGTCACGAAACCGGAAACGTGTGTAGCAAAAATATGAAGAATAAAATATAATATATACACTAAAACAAATCCACATTATAACCAAAACATTTGCGGTTTCTCTCTTTTTTAATATACATACATACACGCACGTACACTCATTGACGTACGCAGACACCAATATATATATATATATATATATATATATATATATATATATATATATATATATATATATATATATATATATATATATATATGCCATTATAATTTCCATTTGAGCAATAACATCCCACTGCTAAAGATTGATTTAACCGCACTCCTAAAACTAAAAATTATTTAGTAGACCAGAATTGTTCTGACAAAGAGTTCTATAATTTGTTTTAAGAATTTAATGTCCTTTGTAAAACTATTGGAAATGAGTGAATCAAACAGTATTTCCTACTTTCAATCCCTTATGTTATTTTACTTTTTAACCTACTTCCTTAATTCTAAAACTAAATTCAAGCCAGATACAACGACGTATTTCCACTTCTTTATTTAAATACAAAAGCGAATCAAGGTACTTAAAACAGTTCTAGCAACTCTCGGAACACCGTTGTTCTATGAGTAATAAAAACATCTTCAGACAACAACAGAATGTTTTGTTTATTTTTAAAGTTATTAAATAATAGCATTCTACGATATTTCTGGGAGAGTGACGTTGATAGGGATGGTATAATTTTGACCATAATAGTCAATTTAAAAGAAAATGCCACGATTTACACGAGGCATCTAGACAGTTGGAAAGAGCGCAAATCGTTTCAACACTTTTAACAACTTCTTTTGATATTGTTTCTGTTTTCCTTTGAATTTCTAATCATTCTTATATTTCATAGAATAAATGTAGCCCGGTAATAAGTACCCCAGTCAGAATACTGCCGTATATATCAATTTAATAAACTGTAATTTTAATGGTGGGGCAATTTAACTGCGGTTTTGGAAGAATGACATGCATTTTACCGTGTCCAGAATAAAAATTTGATAAACTGATAGCATATTATTTGTATGATTTAACGCACCAATCTTATGGCTCCAACACCCATAAAAATATCTGTGTAGGAATAGGTGAAATACTGAGAGGCAGAGAGTTTGCATATGACCCACCATGTACAAATACCCACTGAGTAGAACTCCTCTCCTCTCTCTCTCACTCTCTCGCTATATATATATATATATATATATATATATATATATATATATATATATATATATATATATATATATTTATATATATCAGAGAGAAATGTATTTTTAATCCGACATATCTATATTAGTATAAACGTTGTATTTACTTTGGGTTTGAGATAGAAATCACTGTTTTTAAACAGTGAAATTAATGTCTACCGACCAAGAAATGAAGAGTCCTACTAAACTAAGTGCATAATGGTACAGGACCCTTATCTTAAAAATGCTTTGCCTGGTGGATAAAGAGAATACGATTTCGATCCCTTTCTGGGGGCGCATAGAGAATATCATCACTGTCTAATGAACGGGGATATCTAGTCAAACATGTGCACCCAATAAATATAACGTTCTTACACACACACTCCCACGCATAAACACGCACACACACACATTAAATATACTGACCGAATAAGTTACTTACTTAAAAGATCGCTTTCCTCTCCGTATGTAAATGTTCACTGGATTTAGATTCTATACATTTGTCAAAGCTTCCACACATTCCTCTGCTCTGTTTTTCAGTCAAGCATAAAGAAACCCACAGCATACATATTTCTTTCGGCAAAAGATTATCAACTAACGATGCAGTTGGCATTATCGCCTTCCAATCTGACTTATGTTAGTTCGAACGATTCACTGAATAACGATATTTTAATATTGAATGCGCATGTCAATAAGGTCTTCTGGCCTGGGTTAATTTATGTCTTTTCATTACAAATTCTAAAAACTACATGTTTTCATGTTCTCTCTTTCAATTCCTGGTTTATGCCAATAATATTTTGCATAATTATAAATTATTCTTTTGTATATTACATAATGTGATGCCATTCCTACCTCGTCATGTCTATCTACATTTGCTCGGCAAATATTGACGATCATCATTTATTACTATCATCAACAACTTACCCTTCTTCCACCTCCTCGTGATCAATATTGTTAATACAGTTATGTCGACATTTCAAAAGCTTGCTTCTGTATAGCAGGTTAGTCATATGTTTTAGACACTTCTATTGCGACTGGTTTCTTCTGTGTATTATTATTATTTCCTTTGATATCTGCCGTTTACACATTTCTTTCCGGGTTTACGGATATTACATAGATAAAGCCCTTCGTAAAGTGTGGGCCGTACTTGTCAGAATATTTTTTGTATCTCTTCTTCTTCTTCTTCTTCTTATTATTATTATTATTATTATTATTATTATTATTATTATTATTATTATTCCTTTGATTTCTATTGTATACACATTTCATTCCGGGTCCAAACAAGAGATCTAAAGTCAGAAATGGCTTCATGAACATAAAACCCTAAGCTTGCACACATTTTACATAGATAAAGTTCTTCGTAATGTGTGAGCTGTACTTGTTAGTACCATTTTTTCGTATTTTTTTAAGGCATAACTACCAGGAAACCCCTCAATGATTCTATCAGAACCTTTTCCAATCAATCTGATGGCTCCAACTACAACAGGAGTTATTGACGTGTGCCACATTGTTTTATATTTCCATTTTAAGATCCTGGTATTTTGATAGTTTTTTGAAGATCTTCAACGATCCATTACAATCTGCAGGGACTGCTATGTCAATAATAAAGCATATTCTCTTCATGTGGTCTTTCATCACGATGTCTGGGCAATTAGCTTTGATCGGTCTCTCTGTGTGTATTGTAAAGTCTTATAAAATTGTTACAGGCCATGTGTCTGTAAACCGGTCTGGGTGAGGTTCATACTAGTTTCTTGTAGTTTCCTTCACGTAAAAGTTGCATATTTTCCAATGCAGATATTGGCCCTCTCTACATAACAGGTTTTATAATCAGTTGGTCTTCTAGGTCTTCTAAAGTTTCCAGGTACCTTTGAAGACCGATTGTTGTGGTTTTGTAAGACAGTTCTAGTTGAGCTTTTGATTCCTATATATTACAGGCTAACGGTTATATCACGTTGAAACACCAGTCCTCGTACGGTCACTGAAATTAAACAAGGTCGATCCTGGTCAGTACCTAAATGGTATACCAAGCGTTCGGTATGCAGATAAAGGCTCGGAATTGGAAATCGGAAAGCCGAGTTCCAATTCTAGTCGGATTCGTTATATTTATTTACATCCAAATACTTTTGGAGAAGCTATGAATCAACTTCTTCTTTCTCCCAGGCATGAGTTAATTAGTATCATTTGTATCAATAAATCATTATTATTTTAAAAATTTATACAATCTAAGATTATTTTCTGACTTTGCAAAAGGTCGATAGGACGTAAAAAACAATTCAATCAATTCAGTACAACCCTTTCCTGGTGTAAGAGAAAATAGTAAATATACGCGTTCCGTTTGTACAAATTCTGATGCTAATTGATGCACAGCACCTACAGTGTTTATATTGGATCGGAAGAAATGCTTGTAGCTCTTTTAAGTGAATTTCAAAGAAATATCCAGATATTTGTACATAGATTACTGATTTTCCTTTTCCTTAGAACGTTTTTTGCGCCACATTGTTGTAAACAATCCATTTCTCATCGCCTATGATCATTCTTTTAAAAAAATAAGTGAAATTTTGTTATTTTTTGGAATCGCAGATAGAAATATAGTCCATTCATTTTTTCCATTAAATCCAGATAAACTCAAAAATAGTAAGGATTCCCGTCTACAAGTGTTTTCTGATGCCTTGGAATGTTCATGTAAGGAAATGCTTCTCTACCACGGTGCTTATAAACCCTGGCGTTCATATAACATTAGTGGAGGTCCACACAAAAAGTATAAAATTTGGGGTCCATGGTAATATTTTAGTGGTTCATAGAGCAATTTCACTTCGGAAAGGTTGTTACAACAGAGAATTGGAATTTCTACAGTAATCTACGACACATTAAATTACTAAAAATAGAAAAACAATTCTAAAACTAGCAGAAAATGAGTTCAAGCGAAAAAAAACAAGAAGGATATATAAAAAAAGGTTTATAAAAGAAAATTGTATAAAAATTATAATTTATTGTATAAATTAATTTAATATATTAATAATAAATAATAATATTAATTTTAAATATTAATAAAATAAAATATTAATATAAATTAATTAATATAAAATATTTTAAAAATAAAATATCAATAATAAAATTAATTTAATATATAAATTATATAAAACTTATAAATAAAGGGAAGATTAACTGTATTAACCTCTTCAACAGTATCAGTCACAGGGATCTCATTGAATAAATCTTCACTGTTTTAATTTATTAATAATTCACATATTTTAAAGTGATTTATTATTAGTTATTTTATTAGTGTACATAAATGTCCCATAGAATTAGTTGTTAAATACAAGTTTATTTTCAATAAATTAGTTTTACTTCAAAATAAAATATATGCATTTATTATTTCTATAATACAATGCCTAAACTTATCTTTTAGTAAAAAAATAAAATAAACTTTCTTTTCGTCGAATGGATATGGGAGTCCACCAAAAACAATTAAGAGTAAAAGTTGTCCATGGGTAAAAAACGGTTGAGGACCTCTGATGTAGAGTATTATATCCTGAGTTATGTGACCTGGATTATATTTCATCAGTGTTTTGATTGCACCATCATCATCATCATCATCATCATCATCATCATCATCATCAACAACAACAACAACATCTACAGGCCTGCCAGATTGCTCTCAGTATTCCAAATCAAAATTTCCACTTCTTTACCCCTAAGCGAATCACTTACGAACAGGACACTCCCAGTTATTATCTCCATAAATGGCGTATCTCTTTTTATCTTTTGCTTTTCGTACAACGGTTTTTTTTTGGGGGGGGGGCGTCCTTTTCCGGCAATAAAAGAGAATCAAATGACAAAACTGAACATCATTTAACTTTATTTTCAGTTTTAATGTAAAAACATTTAAAAATATTAACAATCTATGCACGCACGTATAGAAAGAATAATTGAAATGTAACCTTTCAAAAAATATATTCATTTCTTAAATTTCAATCAAGCGTGAAACGAAATTACATATTTCAAATCTACTTACTGAAAAACGCTACGATCTTTTGTTTCAATACAATATTTTTCAATCGCAATCTTCTGTCTTTCTGTAACTTGCTCTTTTATTGTCCTTTCTCCTCACTGGCATCTTCTCATTCTTTTTAACTCTTGCGTCTTAGTTGTATTATCGTCTTGCTTTGGGGTGAAATTATTAAAATTTAATAATACTCTCCTGAGTAAGTGAAAAATTCTTCTCAGTGTATTTTTTATTTATTTTATTTATTTTTTTTAAACAGTGATCTTGTTAATGCTCTTATCTGTACCATTTTATCATACACACGGCTTCAATTTCTATAGATATAACAATAGGTTTAAGGTCTCCATTTTTCAATTCTAACTTCCTCATATTTACTTATTTTGTCATATTTTAACACATATATTTCATCTGTTGTCACTGCCATATCTATCAGAAGGGAGAAGCAGCATTAGTAGTTGTATTCATTTTAGTAGTAGTAGTAGTATTTAAATCAGATATCTGTTCTATTTCGAACAACAAAAATGAACAATGACGCCAATAAAATTAAGTAATGTTCTTATTTACAATCAGATATCTGTCGTAGCGCGATTGTCACAGACCTGTTTGTTAATATAGTGAATCCGTCCCAGGATACCCCACTACCACGTGCCAGACTAAACTAAGAACGAGAAATAAATATATACGGAACTCATCGTCAGGTCTGTGGTCTATGGCATCTTATCTAGTAGAGTTTTGAAATTGCCATCGTATATTTTTATTAACCTTGTAAGATGAACTAAATTACGCGTTGCCTATCAGCAACTAACTGATGAAAAAGGAAAAAGATGTTGCTTGGCAACACACAAGAAATAGACTTCTTTACTATTTTCTTAGTTCTGCGATACTTCCCACGCTTTTGTTCTTTCTCTTTTTTAATTCTATTTACTAACCTTTGTACAAACACCTCTACTTTTTCCTCCTTCATTTTGATTTCCTTTTCTTTCATTTTATAATTTTGACTTTCCTTTCTCCCATTCTCTCTCTTTTAGTCTTTTCATATTCTGTAGGATTTTAAAAAATGAAAGACGAGGTATATTTATTTTTTATCTATGTCTCTCTAATCGCATTTTCCCTTTAATATTTTTCTTTTCTTTCTCCTTCTTGTGGTGTTGCTATTTAAATGCATCTTTTTTTAGCTGGATCATTTTCTTTCTTTTTTTATTTCTTTTTTTCCACCTCTGTTCATAAGAACGACTCCATTTTTTCTTATTTCTCTCCCCGCTACTTTATTCATTTAACTCCCACGTTTGTATTTCTTTAAATTTACTCATATTTCTTCAACTTTGCTTCATACAGACATAATATGTAGAACGCAGATTTCAGTTTATAAAGTGCAGAACTCCAACCTACATTTTTATTTATACGACGATGGAAAATGTGGCATAGGATTCCAAGGGTGCATTGGAATATCGAGAGATACCTTTTCAAAAAGGCATTATGAAGGCAAGAGGGAAGGCAGAAACAGCGAGTAAACTACGGATGGATGGAAGAATATTGACTGGGAGTAGTAGTAAAGGGACAGTTATCGCTTAACGCTACGAATGATAGGAAGTTGTGGAGAGTCATTTTCGTCTATGTCCTGAAGAGATATGATATATAAAAAAAATTAAATTCTGATCTCAGACAACGACACCGGGAACGTTACAACTGGGTGATGTATAAATATATATTTTTTTTACAAATAGTCACTTACTCTAGGAAACGGCGCCTGGTAGTTAAAATTTAATATAATATGCTTAAATCTTACCATCAGCCCAGGCAATACTTATCCTTAGTGAGGAGGCTGGGGATATTACTTGGTGGTTCCGGCTATTGTTGTCGAAATGACATTAATTCAATTCCGAATTGTTATTTGAATCTCTAATTTCCCCGATTTCATTTCTAATCTCTTTGAAACAATTCCCAGTGAGCCATTTTCCAGTAGACAAAAACCACAACTTTTCAGATGAAGGTCCTGGTATTTTCTGTGTTTTTATTTATTTATTAGTAGTAGTAGTAGTAGTAGTATTGTTATTATTATCAATTTTGTAAATACCCTTCATGCAATCAGAAAGAGACAGCTGATAACTCACATAATGAGAAAAGGGGGCCTGGAAAATTTAGCACTCACAGAATATACTGAAGGTAAACGAAACAAAGGAAGTAGTGAATGACCTAATTAAAGAATTTGTGGGAATCAATAGCAAAACAAGAACTAAGAAATACGGTAAAAAACCAACATTATTTAGAGCAACAAAAGACGGGAGGTTGTAAAGAATCCTGATCACCCATGTTCTGAAAAACATGGCACATAAAGGCGAAGAAGGGATACAGTCCACGCTTATAATCTAGAGTATAGAATTAACAGATTAACTTCAACCAAATTAAGAAAAATTCTAAGCTCTTGTATTTTCCTACTATCACTGGTAATGAAAATAAATAAGAAATGTCTGATATTGCTAAACAATTTTCTAACCAAAATAAGAAGTATTTTTATTACTAATAAGCATTCAAATATGGCATACACGGTTTGCAATTCATTATTTTAAATCCATGAGTGCTTCGAGTGTAAAGTTATAGTCGGTAATCATGAACTGAATTATCAGTCCAAGATTTTTCTGGAATCCTTTTCATTCTTCTGATTTTTCTTTGGTTTTGTTCTTGTTTAGTTTTGTTTTTGTTTGTTTCATTTTTTGGTGAACGATCAGTTATGAATAAACTGGGTTTGTTTTTCATCCATAATCAGTGCTTATTTCCTACCTCACAAAGGCAAAATGTGAAACCTATTTTTTTAGGGGTACTGGAATCTATATACCCGCACGATAAAACACGTGGCTACAGATCGCCCTTTATAGTGGCATATATAAAATAAATAAACTTAATTCCTACAAAAATAACCGTATTATAAGAGTGTAAGCCTAACCTGGTCATTCAGCCGGATGAAAACTAGAATTTTGAATGCTGAGTTTCCAGCAGTAATTTTTCAAACTTTCTCTTCAAATGCCTCTTTGTCGGACGAAGCTACACCGGGTAAATATTTTCAAGGAGTGCCGATATTTTATATGAATCAAACCAAAGTTCTGACTAAGTAAGCAAATTTATTTTACTGAAATTTCGTTATTATTAAAAATAAAAGCGAGTTTAGTAATTCTATTGCAATTATTCATTAGAATTTTTAACTATTAATTAAATATAACATTAAGTACCAACTTATTTCTACTTTTAAACGGGACTAATTAAAATTATTGACTACTACTAATAATAACAAACATTACGATGGTCTTCAGCGCAACGACGATGACGCTGATGACAGTAATCGTGTTTGAAGACGAGTCACACTAACTTGGTAACTCATAACGAATCATTAGAACAAACATTCAAAGGAAATATGTGAGTTTACAAGTGTATAGACATTCAAACAGAAAGGAAAAAGAAACTGATTACATCTTTTTGTCTCATAATGAAAATGAAATATCTTTAGCTGTCATGTGGAAAAAATAGACAAGGGAAATGGTACAGCTGAAATGAACAGATAACCTGTTTTGTTATCAGCGTTTCTTCGGTTGAACAAAACGAAACTATGCGGATCTATAAAATATTCAGCTTGAAACCTTATGACCCTGAAATACCAAAGTGTTATCTCCCTTGCTAGAGATACACAACTTCAAGACCATGTCATGTAAGTTACAATTAGAAAATATCAATAAATACACGTAAACGCAAAAGTTGATGATATAAAAAAACAGCAAAGAACTACGTTTGAAAATAGCATTTCTTTGAGGTTAGTACAAACAATGAGAAAATAATATCAAATTATGCTACATAAAATGTTTATTTTTTGATTTGGAACAGTGATCACCAAAAGCAAAATGGTTACAATGTTGTAAATGTGATTAGCAACGCAAATTGTATTTATTATTTTCTAACCTTTTAAAATAAGAAAGTTTACATATTTTTGAAAATCTAACACATTTGGAGATTGTTCGTTTTTACCGGGGCCAATGTTATGAAAGGAATAATGTTAAGAGCGAAACTGTTTTTTCTTCTACAGATTGTTTTTAGGATAACATAAATGAAAACAGATTTCTTGCAAAAGGGTGAGAGTCCCAAGTTAAATTAATGACTTACAAACCAAATATGCTCGAGTTTTTGCTTCCATGAACAATCGCCATCTTTATGTGTCATGTCCCCTCAGGGTTTATACAAGTGCGCTTCTCCACAACCTCATATTCTTCGTAGGGCTAAGTAATGTTTGTCTCCTTTCTATCCCTTCCAGTCCTTGTTCTGCCTTCTATTTACACAAGCTCGTTACTCCCTCTGCTCCTCTGGCCTTCAATATGTTCTGTAAGTATCAAATTCTCTAAGCATTCTTTCCTCATTATGTGTATGAAGTTTCACTTGTGTCTTTCTGGTTCTAAGTCTCTGTCCTTTTTGCTTCCGTTTCCTTAAGACTTTCTCGTTGCTCACATGTTCCGTCTATTGTATTCTCAGTCTCCTTCTGTAAAAAACACATCCCTAATGCTTCAAGTTTACTTTTCATATGTGAAGAAACTGATCAAATGAAAACTAAATATTCAATGCTACTCTTTTTTTGTTGTTTCTAACGAAGTTTCCGTGTTGCTTAATACTTTGTTCAGTTTTTGGGAAACCATCTTTCACTATTCCAATATTCGGTTTTCTGTGTCATAATTTCTGTCGTCGATTAAAACTCATCTCGGATATTTAACTTTCTGTACTTGCTAGATTTTGACATCTCTAATTCGTAACACTCTTCCGAATGCGTCTATATCTTCTATCTTGTTACAATTGACGGTTATCCCTGTCTTCCCATTTTCTTTTACTAATTTGTCAATGAAGTTTTCTTTTCGCTGTCTACCATCAACACAATGTTATATGCGTCTATTATGAACAATACATGACTTACATACAAGTAAGTTATTAGAAAGTAAATTATTACGATGCAACACATCGTATTATTGTAGCATTGAGAACAGAAGACACAATCTGAAAGAGAATTTCTTTTGAAATTTGTTTAAAAAATCAAACCAAAATCATAATTGAGTTTTATCAAGTAGTGGCAATTAATTTAATACCCGAGTTAAATAAAATTATATTTTATTATTTGTATTTCGTTATTGATTTTAATGCGGAGGGGCCCAAAGCTATCTGTTTACATTCATCTGGATAAGGTAAACTTTTCGTGTGAAAATTCTGCTTGTACCAAATGGAAATGGAATTTGTTCAAAAGTGCATTCAAAGAAAGGCAGTTTCTATTCAATAACAAGATTACCTCACAAAGAAACACACACATATTCGTGCAGATATGTACAGAACTCCACGAACACGACTTTCTCCACACATGCTCCAAAATACATTGATTCAAATACTGTAAAATATTAAGTGTGCTTCCACATCACATTCTCTACACATACTTTCCGACTGATACACAAGACACATTTATATACATAAATGCGATACGACAAGATATAGAAAGGAAACAGTATGAAAAATAGATTCTTGGATCAGATCAGATATACATATTTGTATGCACAAAATGTGTTCTAACACAGGAATAAATCAAGGCGCGCTACCATGAAAATAAAAAGCGTTTTTTTTAGGGTTTTTTTTTTACAATTTTATGTTGCAAGGATTAAATAGATTTATTCTCCTGTAGTCGCAAAAACTGTTTGAAGCGACCTTCTTTTTTAAGCGGAAATTAAAGTATTTAAAGATCAAGGTTCCCATCAGAAAATTTGCTGGTCAAAGGGTGTTGCGAATCAAATTTCAGTTCAATTCGTAAGAAATGAAGCCAAACATGAAAACGAAAACATCAACAATATCTAACATGTTTATCAGTAAATCAATCGATATATCAATACATATACATCTATATCTGCCTATAGGTTGTATCATTTCGCATCTGGATACTTCACTCCGAAAAAAGAGCGAACATATTACACTTGGTGGAACCTAACAGTTTGTCAATCATGCAAATGGTCTTATCGTCAATTCTCGATGTTTAAACGCGAGTTGTGCACACCACGCGACCTAGGCACAAGCATAAGTATTAGATTTTTTTCAGATTAAATGGGTGACTCCTGAAGAAACGAGTTACGAACAGAATAAAAATCCTGAAATTTTTCTAAAAAAGATAAATATTCTAGATAAATATTATATTCACACGCAACCCACAACACACGTAAGTAATTAATAGATAATTTCAGTTCGACAATAATTCTTATTATTATAAACCTTATTTTAGTAGGCACACCTGCTTAAGTATACATCACTGTTTATTTTAAAACAGTGAATTCATGTCTATCTACTTAGATCATCGAAAGATACATTTTCTTTAATAAGACGTTCGATGATCTAGACCGGTAGACGTTAATTTCACTGTTTGCTTATAAATAAGGGTGTATACTTAAACACTCGTGTAAATAAATCGCAATATAATATTTACATATTTGGAAGCCTCATCAATGCACTATTGCACATGTGTGTGTGTGTGTGTGTGTGTGTGTGTGTGTGTGTGTGTGTGTGTGTGTGTGTTTAATATATTGGGGCAGCAGATCATTATTCAAACATATATTGTTAAATATAACAGACAACGAATGTCTATTATGTTTGATCATAAGCTGTATATTTGCTTTAATTTCTAGTGAAAATAAAGACAAAAATTGTTCAACATTTGGATATTTTTTATCGATGTAAGATTTCAGCTCACATGAACAATCTTCAGAGTTATCGTCGCATAGCAATCTTCTATATTTAAATATTTATTTTATATTGTTTAAATGTTCATTTACTCTGAAGATGGCTCATGCGAGCCGAAAGCTTAGATCAAGAAACAACATAAATTTTACTTAAGCAATGGCGTTAAAAGATAAAGAAATTTATTAAGGGGAAAATGTATTGAAAGTTCAATAATTTCCCAATCATCTGCTGTAAATTTATGTCCAGGGTGATAAAAATATTTCATTTTCTCACAATTTGTTTACTCATACAATGTCGGATAGTTAAAAACAATAACAATAAGAGTAATTAAAACTAAATGGAGTTAATTTTAATCCTTGGATACATCGGACGTCATCATTTAAACTTCCATTTTGACTGTTCTATATATTTAACGTTTTTCTGGAAACTGTAACTGGCGTTTATTGCGTTTTTCATTTGTCATATATAGGATTGATTTCATCAATAAAACCGTTACATGTCTGCAGACGTTCATTTCTGAACAAAACACGTAAAAGTGCAGTTTTCCATCTAGTCATTTGCTAATACAATACCATTTAAGTGAAATTATGAAAAGAAACCTTTTAGGGAAACCAGTTACGGAAAAATATGAAATTTCCCGGAGTTAAATTTCAGTCAGCCAACATAAATCTCAAAATAACACCAACCCTACTATTAATTTTTATATCATCCGAAGGACAAGAGATACTAATTCACTTCTCACTGTTGCCATATCTTTTTTATTTCTAATTCACGCTACTAATAAACGATGTCCGAATAAATATCTGGAAGTTGCAATAAAAATAAATTCAGAAGAAAATAATTGTAGTCAAAATGCAATATAGTAGAAAAAAGTAGATCGTCTAAAATTAAATCTGGTTAAATACTTTCTAAATACTAGTCTTTATCCAATTAGCTTTTTATTCTTGTTGCACACAAAATAGTGATTTGGGTGCAAATTAGTGACTTAGATTTTATAAAAGAATTCATTATGAGAATTCTAAAGGGAGAAATCACGTTTAAATCCAGGGTAGCCTTTAGCAATTTAGTCCAGAGAGAATTTAATAAAGAAAATTTATTGTCCGTGTTTGTTAAGAGTCAAATGAAATTTTTTATTACGAATTACTGTAACGGGACAAAATTTGTTGTGCTATGCTACACTGAGCAATTGGAACGTCGTTATTGGAAGGGACAAAACCTTTTTAAAGAGCAAACGAACTTGACCGGTAATTTTCCATCTTTCTCCAACAAGGTGAGATTGAAGGTTCTTCCACGTGCGCCGTCTCCTGCAAAACTGCCATTTTCAGATTATCAAGTATTTAATTGTATATAATAATACTCCTTGGCCAGCGATTTCAATGCATTTAACGTATGAAAAACGTCCTTGAATCAAAAGTACAATCCTTTTTTATGATGGAATACACATTTTAACTGAAAGCTGTCATAAACCCGGAAATAATTCGATGACGGAATAATAATGCTGTGAATGTATAAAAAATAAAAGGTCTGTCTAGAATCTGATAAATCTGTAATATCCAAAAGAATGGAAATGTCGTTTGTCTATAGGATTTCTAAGTACTTGATATTGATATTTTGATACTCTAAGTAGATCGTAGAATTTTTTGTCTGTTTGAAATATCACTATACGTGACATTGGATTAGAAAAGGAAATAAAATGGAAAGTTTGGCACAATATTTCTTTAGGGTAATTTAATAAGGAGAGAAACATCAAAATTCAGTTTTGAGTTCGGCAGGAGTCTCTGGATATTCTTTGGAGATTCTGGTGAAATGAACACTTTCTTTAACGGAAATGATTATTAACCCATTAATTCCTACCATAAAACCCTGTATCAATTATAACGATTAAAATAAAATCCGTTATTAATTATAGATATGTAAAAAAATAATTTTAATTATAATCCTATAAATACCTGGTATTAATTATAGGTTTCTTCTCTATAACTTAGTAATACTCAATGTCGAATTTTGGGGTTAAAATATATTTCTTTAAGAACAGTGTCGGACTTCAGAGTATCCCACAAGTGGAATTGAAAAAGAAATCTTTAAGATTATTCCCACTAATGCACATATTTTCAGGTGTTTTTATCGTGGGGTAATATTTATCGAGACTCGGTTAATTGCCCATTTGTAGTGTGTTCGATCCTCCTTGGGTGTTGATTCCATATTAGAATATAGCTTTTCATCAATGAGGCCTATGTCTCAAAAATCACACTGTAGTAAAAGAAGGAACAAAATATTAATTGTATTTTTTGTGATGATAAGAATGGCTCCATAATGTTTCAATATATGACCTGGAATTATATTCTATTAGTTAAAATAATTGGTTTGGAGTTGTTCGAAGAATTTTTCCCGAACCAAGAATTTTCTGTTGTTAAATGAAAATTGTTTTATCTCATATCTCCGATGTTATATTTGCTATGAAGTAAAAACAACAACAACAACAAAAACGAAAAAAACACTGAATGCAACTTAAATGTATAGACTTATTAATTTCTACCAAGTGGAGAGTCGATAATTTCTTCCAAGTGATATTGAATCGTAAGTATTTGCCTGGTACATTTTTCTTTTCTTCCACTTTTAAGACGAACAAACCAGTTTTTTTTTGGGGGGGGTAAGCATTTCACCCCAAGGAATGCGGGAAGCCACTAGTACGCAAGGGATTACAGAGAGTTGAAGCGAGAGCAAAGAGGAGTGATAGAATAAAAGGATGAAGAGAAGGATAGGGGATAGATCAAGGCATCTGGAGACGTCGATTGACATTACATTTAAATAGTTGGAGATTATAGCTATCAGAGAAACAAGAAATGGGGAGGGAGTTACACAGGCGAGAAGTGCGAGACATGAAGCTATTGGAGTAGAAGAGATGGCTACATTTAACAGTTTCGACAGTGAAAGAGTGAGAGCGAGATGCCAGCCTAGTTGAACGCTTAAATTCATGAAGTCTGGGAACCAGCGAAAGCAGCTCATCGGAGCAGTTACCGTGAAAGCATTTGTAAAAAAGACAGGGAGGCGACGGCATGTCTGTGAGAGAGCGACTGCAGAAGAGATGCCAGATCAGGGCCAGTTACATTGCATATCCGTCTCTGGATTTTATCAAGGACCTTGAGACAAACAGAAGGGGCTCCAGACCATATATGGCAGCAATACTCCATGCAAGGACGAATGGTTGATTTGTAGATTTGAAGGATCGACTCCGGCGGGAAGAATTTCCTGGCGCGACACAGAGAGCCAACTTTCCTTGCGGTGGATGAAGCTATTGACTCAATGTATTTGTTCCATCTCAGGTCAGCAGACAACGTGAGACCAGGCAGTCACAAAGAGGTGCTCTCGTGGAGTTGAGCGTCAGACATTCTAATGGGAGGCAGGGATTGTTCTCTGTGGTGAGTAATAGAGAGCAGTTTTGTTTTTGAGGCATTAAAGATAACCAGTTACTTCCTGCCCCAGTCCACAACCGATTGGAGACACCGGAGGCACATGTTTGAACGGGGAGCATAAAGACAACATCCCAGGGGACATCGCGAAGGGAATCCCGAAACGAGTCCCAGTTGCTCGTTGATGGCAGAACGATGTTTTAGTCGGAGGAGGTTCTTTGCAGGTGGTGGAGTTGAAGGAGATGTTGACAGACAGTACAGCATGATCGGAGTTGCCAAGAGGGAAGAGCTGCGTGGCGCTACAGGACTCGGGGATGAAAACAGAGATCGAGAAGAGAAGCCTTACCGTCCAGGTTATAACTGTTGATTTTATACTCATGGGTATTTAATGGACTAGATTAGTCAAGGATATAAACGCAAAATATCCAATATGGTTCTTTTGACTGAGCAATTAAAAAAAAGGACAACACTCATATTTTACATAGATAAAGCCCTTCGTAAGGTGTGGGCTGTACTCAGGAGAACAATTTTTTGTATTTCTTTAAGGCATGGGCTTCCAGGAATCCCTTCAATGAATCTACTGGAATCTTTTCCAACCAATCCGACGGCTCCAATTACAACAGGAATTGTTGATGTTCCCATGTGCCACATTTTTGAGATTTCGATTTCAAGGTCCTTGTATTTTGATAGCTTTTTGAAGATCTTCAAAGATACATTGCAGTCTGTAGGGACTGCCGTGTTAATAAGGAGGCAATTTTTTGTTTTTGTTTGCGGTCTCTAATAACAATGTCTGTGTGTATTGTGTAGTTCTATAAAATTGTTACAGGTCCTATCTCTATAACCGGGTCTGGGTGGTGTTCATACCAATTTCTTCCAGTTTCCTTCCCGTAGAAGTTGCAGATTTTCCAGTGCATATATTGGCCCACTCTGTCATGCCGGGTTTTATATTCAGTGGGTGCCAATCCCTTGCAACCTGATACAAGATTATCAATTGTTTCTGGATATTTATCACAGAATCTGAATTTTGGGCTAACACAACATTTTAGAATGTGTGCTTGATAATTTCTAGTTAACAAGCATTGGTCCTGTGTAGCAAGGATAAAACCTTTAGTTTCAGCTTTTAACCCTGCACTACGTAGCCACTGATGGGTACGGGGTTTGTCTACATCAGCTTGTTTGGTACGGGCAGAGTATCGACCCTGGAGCGGTTTATCTTGCCATTGTTTCTCTGTCTGCTCGGTTGCATTTGGTTTTGCTTTCTTTTTAAGTATTTTGCTGATTCAGTCCGTGTATTGTGCTTTACTTGTATTTCTACACACATTTGAAACCCCATTTTGAATTTGTTGGATTCCTTTATTACGGAATAAAGTTGCTAAATACATCCAGTCTTCTGTAGTTTCCAGGTATCTTTGAAGGTCAATTGTTGTAGTTTTGTAAGACAGTTCTAGCTGAAGTAATCCTTTGCTGCCTTCCGATCTGGGCACATACAGGCGATCAACATCAGCTTTGGGATGATGCATGCAGTAGCAAGTGAGAAGCTTTCTCGTTTTGGCGTCCATTCACATAATATCAGTTATGGTCCAGTTAAGGATTTAAAACTGTATTGCACCACAGGGACAGCCAAGGTGTTTATGGCTGATATTCTGTTTTTTTAATTCATCATTTCTTACCTTCTCCTTCATTTTGGGTATGCTGTATACCATCTCCTTCGCTAATTCCTAGGTACTTATAGGCTTCATCTAGTTCCAGTTCCCTAATCTTTGTGACAAAATCTAAATCTATTGAGTGTGATTCTGTAAGTCTCCCTTTTTAATGTTACTTTTGAACATTTATCTAATCTGAAATCCATAACCATGTCGACATTGAAACACTTTACAATATTGAGGCGGCCCTTCAACTCATTGTTCTCTTTAACAAAGAGTTTGAGATCATCCATGTAGAGTAGGTGATTGAATACTTTCTTGGTTAGTCACCATAGCTACTGTTGTTTAGTTCATGCGTAAAGTAGATTAAGGACAAACAAAACTGAAGGGGTGAGAGTGAGTCTCCTTGAAAGCTTCCCCGGCGGATATTCAGACAGTTGGAGATGGCAGTACTTCTGGTATGATTTAGGGATAGTGTGGTGTTACACATTCCCATGTTATGCTTAAGAAAATTTATTAGCACAGGGGAGACCTTGGACATTTCCAAAGTCATAAGGATCCAAGAGTGTGATACACTATCAAGGACATTACGGTAATCAATCCACACTGCGCTAAGATTTCTACATTGTCTCCTGCAATTTTCCAGGATTTTTTTGTTTATCATTAGTTGATCTTTGCAACCATATGAAAATCTCCTTCATCCTTTCTGTTCCAGTGAAGAATGTTGTTTGCCTCGAAAAAAGAGTAAATACGTTTCCTCAGGACAGACGTGATCAATTTATACGTGGTAGAGAGACATGTTATTGGCCTATAATTTTGACATTGGCAAGCATGTTTGGGTTGAGATGAGGTCTTATTTCATTTCCTACCATAGTTCTGCATATTTGGTATGCCTGATTTGTGGTGTTCTTTGCTGGATTTTCGAGTACGGTGAAGAATGATGTCATGACTTGTCGATACTCTTCGTGAGACCATTTCGTTCGTTTTCTTTTTATTAGTTGATTTGGCATCGAATCACTTGGTCCAAGGTTGGGAATAGCCCGTATTTGGTGACCAAGTTTCTTTTCGTTTCTGAAAGAGTTTGTTGCTGTGACAGATTTTTCGGCCCTAAAATGGTTCCTCTCTGAGACCCGGGTGACGGGCGATCCGGTATGAAAATTTGTTCGTAATCATTGAAATTCGTAAGATTTTGCGTTTTATCCTTGACCGCGAAGAGGTAATTTTGTTCAAGTTACCGGCACTAGGACGCCGGTCAAAGAAGACCAGAGCGCTCGTCCACCCCATGAGATAGTACAGATGGGGATTATTGTCATATATCCACTGTTAAAGAGTTCATAATTAAGTATTCAGTGAAATAGCATATGAATATAGACATGGCACTGAATATATAAGTTTTAACTTAGTATAAGTCGCAATGACTAATATCAGGTGAAATATCATACCTTAATACTGAGGGTTATTCCACAATAAAAAAAGAGAAGGGAAAGGAAAGAGAAAAGTTATTATTATTATTATTATTATTATTATTATTATTATTATCTCTTCTTTTGCATGGTTTTTCGTTTTCAACCGGAGATTCGGCATTATGGATGTTCTCCATCAAGTTGTACGACTTCAAACAGATAGCATCTTTCGCAGAATATCTGCACAGCAAAACAACGTAGAATTCTGAAAATACTATTTATTCCGATTTTTAATATAGATCTTTAGGTCCTTGGTATAAATCCCAACGCTCCAATGATAACTGGATCAATAGTGGCCTGAAAGTCCCACGTTCTGGCAAGCTCAATCCGGGGTTCAGTATACTTTTTAAACTTTCCAATTTCTTTGGCCTTGATTGGCCTTGAGTCACCAGGAACAGCCACATCAACGAGGAGGCATTTTCTGTTTGTTTGTTTTTGTTTTTTTCTGTGTTTTTTCTACAATGGTGATCCTTGGTTTGTTGAGCTCAAGGATGCGGTCAATTTGGATGTTAAAATCCCATAAGACCTTCACTTGGTCGGTTTCGATAACCTTTGCTGCTTTACTGCTGTACCATTTCTGTTCGATTTCACGTTCACACTTCCTACATAGGCACCAACTTCGATAGCGGCTGGGAATACTTCATTATAGTGGTGATTGTATTCTTTCTGCGCAAACATTATACATACGCTAATTATGCGCGTGATATTTTCTACCTCTATACCACAGTCAGCTCATTTGTTGATAAATGTTCTTCTGGATAGGATTATTAATCAGAGATTGGTGTTGAGTGACGACCAGTATGTCTAGCGTTTCGGTTAGCCTTTCGTTAAACAATCCTATGAATATTTTGTCTTAATGGCTTATGTGTCCCTCTATAAACTGTCCATGAAGTGGTATTTCCTCTCATACTTTTAACTTCTTTGCTCTCGATGCTTTCTTTTACAAAGTTTTTGGATTTCGCTACGTACGTTCGGAGAGACTTTTCTCTGTTTAACAAGTACTAGTCCAACGATCTACGTTCACTCGGTATACAATATTCAATACCGATAGATACTTAAAAACAATGACTGGGTCTTCTTGTCCAGAGTTTGTACCTATGTCCACTCAACCACTCCCCTGATATACAATACCACAGATACAGCCCAGGTATTAACAGCAGTTATAAGATTATATAACTTGGACATCATTATTATTATTAATATTATTATTATTATTATTATTATTATTATTATTATTTGTGTTTCCATTCTAATCAGCATACACTTGCTAGTTGTTATACTCATGCCGTTTTGGCCATTGTACCCTCCAGCCAAGTGTCTGTTGTATGGTCGTGTTAAAAATGGATACTCAAGGAATATAATGCAATTTTTTATCGAATCATATCCATAGCTAATACAATAATGAAAATCATTGTTAATTTATATCGGATTTTTTAGACGAGGAATGATCGTGATTATATGATACCCTGCGGTCCTCTTAAGGTGTCTGTTGTACTTGATAACCTTGTAACTAATGCGGAAATGTCATAGAATCTGGCTCAGTGGAAGAAACGGACAAGCGACACAATGACGAATCGACAGTAGAAAATGAATCAATCAGAGGTACCCCTTAAGCATGCAAAGCGGAACGAGAACAATCTACCCAAGTGAATTGAATAAAGAGTTTTAAATTGTGAGCATGTTGCTGAGATTCGACAGATATCTGAAGATAGCCGGAAAATACAATAGCTGAAACACTGTGATTATAACAACCAAGACGAGTCTATTCGTCTGAATGAAAATGGCTCAGGCGAGAAAAACTGTTTCCATACAAGAAACATTCGGCATTCATTGACTGAACAATTAACATTAGTGTCGGTTGAAATTTATAAAAGTTAATATTTTTTCATTATATCATTATTTTCGCTTCTAGTTTCTCTCTTCAGCTCGTTGTTCCCTCTCTTTCACTTTCTTTCTCACTCTCTCTCTCTTTCATATATATATATATATATATATATATATATATATATATATATATATATGTATATATATAATCTTGTTGCTATTGTCGGAAGTGCCCACATGATGTTTTTGTTGTATGTTTCCAATTGCATAAAATTATGGTAATTCTTATTTTTAAAAATTCCGACATAAACTCTTAATGAAAGAATATTTTAGAATATTATGTTGATAATATATAGCAAAGTAAGTTAGATTGTTTATACGTACGTTTATCGGGCGTTTATTTATTTGTAGTCGATTGTTATATATTAGTGGTTTTAAACTGACTTTGTGTGATGGTATTTAATCGTCTTTTCTTGATGCGTAATATTTAACATAACTATATGCATATACATATAGTGACAAAAACAGTCCAGTTCCATGAGCTGCTGCTGCAGGCGTGATGGCATACCCTCTGGTCCTAACTCTTCAGGGTAATGCGAAAATATTTCTTGGAAGACGATGCCAACGAACAAAGCTTGTACTTGAAAGTTTTCCATTACAAACGCCTATAAACCTGAACTATTCAAAGGAAGTAGTTGTCTGCGTGTATGCGACGAATGTAGCGCTTCATTGCACATGCCTCTCTATTTATGTTTCATAAAAGAGTGACTTTGTTCCAGTATAGATTTGTGCATATAAATGTCCCTGTACATGTGTGTTGCTATAATAGAATAAAAGTTACACAAGATTACTATGATAGCTCATTGAATATATAATTTTATATAATTACTACGTAATATTCTGAAACATTTCAGTTCAGTCGATCCAGTCACAAATTGACTTTGATTGGATCTCTGACTTAGTTTATAACTAACATCAGCCGAGAATGTAAAAGAAGAGAAAAACCTTATCACCTGGACATATCAAAAATATTTAAATTTAAATGGTTACTATTTTTGTCTCGTTATCTGGAAAATATGTTAAAGTCAAGTTAGGAGTTGATTTGTTACTTAATGGAACCACTTTATATGTAGACGTGCTGAGAAATGCATACTCGTTAAGGAAATTAGTTGATTAATCTAAGAGAATCTATTCAGTTGTGTAGCATACTAAACATGATACAACATGTTGCTGACAGGTCCTTTAGAGAGCGACTTTAAGGGAAACGACGGAAAGCAAAACTAATTTATCCATAGGCTCAAATATATAGCAAGTAAGTATTAAGGTTCAATATAAACAGTTTGCTATCCATTGTCAAATCTTCATAACACAACTAATTCAGTTACACTTTTTGTGTGCGCGTGCGTGTGCAGAGCGCCATCATCTGTGCACAGCGAATGTTGAACTGTTATTACAATATGGATAAATATTAGCAAAACGAAAATAGTAAAGAACAGCTACCACTACTCGATACAAAGCCAAACAATAAGAATGAACGTATAGCGCTCTAGGAGTAGGATTGGTTGAGCGTTTTCCTATGACATCCTTTGTTGACCTGCGTATGCATAATAACTGTGCATTTTACGGATTTTTTTAATATTATACTAGCATCCATACTCAGCTGGTCGATCAGAAAATGCGTTCAATTAGAATGGAACTAAAACAGCATCATGTTTAGATGTAACAGAGTCTATTTTTCTTCAATTACTTTAAAGTACTTTCATTAAAAAAACATTTTGAACTAATGCAGTTACTGATATAACAGAAGTAGTCTGTATTTATTCAATCGAAGTTAGCTGTGGACATGAAAGAGTAAAACAGGCAACATAAAGACCTTCTTCATATCATAATTATTTTGGTGTTTTTTAAATTCAATTTGTCAGTGTGCTACCAGGGATGTAAAAGAGGATACATTTATAAAGCAATTGTTAAGTTTGATGAAAATTGGTTGAAAGATCAACGAAAAATAAGAAAGAAACCAGTAAAAATCGCCACTTTTCGCTATTTACGCGGGTTTTCACTATATGGGTAGACTCAATTATCAAGTTAAAAGACTGTTAAACAATTAACTTATTGTTGGCTACAATTGAATGAAGTTTGTATTAGATTGATTGAAAATTGAGGGAGTTTTTAGTTCAAAATTTGTGTTGAAATCAATTTGTGTTAAAATCGATTTTTCGTTTTTTGCTAAACGCAGTTGCGTAAAAATAAAAAAAATGAGTTATCGTTGAGCTCGTCATGATGTAAGTAACCTACATACCGAGTTTGAACAAAATCGGAAGAAAAAAGTTGAATTTATCGATTTTTGATTGGCTTTATCGATTAATGATTTTTTTAAATTATCGATTTTTTGCGCTAAGAACCTATCTCTTACATTGTACAATGTATGAGCCTAGTTTGTTCAAAATCGGTTGGGCGGATTTCGAGTGAAAAGGTATCACACAGACAGACACACAGACATCCTCTGTTTTATATATATAAATACATCGGTTATATAGGTAAATCTTATTTTATTTCTAAAGCAAACGTTTTGCAAGATAACGTTAAATAAGGACCTACTGTCCACGCATAAATGAGAAATTGGTTTAAGCTCATTACGATAAAGTATTTAAAAATGAATCACTAATCACCAGAATTTATCACACACACACACACATATTATTATTATTATTATTATTATTATTATTGTATCCTTGGATTTCTGTTGCATTCATATTTCCTTCCGGGCCCCATCTAGAGACCTAAGGTCAGAAATGGCTTCATGACATTTTCCACTGATCATTTTTGTAAAAAATAAAATAAAATAAAATAAAATTAAATGACGTACATTTCACATAGATAGAGCTCTTCATAATGCGTGAATTGTATTTCAGCACAATTTTTTTGTGTTTCTTAAAGGGATACCAGGAATCCCTTCAGTGAGTCTCTCTGAACCTTTTCAATCAATCCGAATGTCTTCATGCTTCACATTATTTTATATTTCCACTTCAAGATCCTTGTATTTTGATAATTTTTTGAAAATTTTCAAAGTTACATTACAATATGCATGGATTTCCATATCAATAAGAAAGCACATTCCCTTTTTGTGGTCTTTGAGCACGTGTCTGGGCGATTAAATTTGATTGTTCAGTCTGTATATATTGTAACATCCCATAAAAAGGTTACAGGTCCTATCTCTGTAACCGGGTGTGGGTGATGTTCATACCAATTTCTTGCAGTTTCTTTTCTGCAAAAGTTGCAGATTTTAAGTGCAGATTTGGCCCACTCTATCATGCTGAATTATTATTATTATTATTATTATTATTATTATTATTATTATTATTATAAACGTTATTTTAGTAGACACATGTGATTGAGTAGAGATCCCTGATTATTTACGGCTTTTAACGTTTAATATTATCAAATATTGTATCTGTTATGATCCAATATACTCGCACCACGGTTCTGATCCAAGGTTAGGACCAAGGAAGAACAACACGAACACAAGAGTAGAAAATAACAAAGATATATTACAAAAGAAATATAATACGAGAAGTTGAAGGTGTTAGTATTAACAGTCAGTCTGGTTTAGAGTGAACTAATATTGTCTTGACTCGTTAGATCTCGACTCGTTCCGATATTTAACTGTCCCCCCACGAGGAAAGTATGTGGTACAGGGCCGAATTTAACGTGGGTTTCTCCGGGGGCCCGTAAGCTCGGCCAAAAATACTCCCTTAAGAACCTGTATAAAGGGGTTCTACCACCCCGGACGAAACTTTGCCCTTCGGCGCAGTATTTATAGAGTCAGGAAGAGTCCACTATCGTTATAGGTAAGTTCCCATAACAGTATCAAAATATGTTTCCGATTATCTAGGCCAGTATATGTTGATTTCCCTGTTTGTAATAAACACTGCTCTCTACTGAAATATGTGCACCCACTAAAATAACTTTTATAAGAAGAATAAATATTGTTGGATTGAAAACAGAAACACACACGCACGCATGCATACATAAGTACACACACACACACATAAACACACACGCACAAACACACACACAAACAAACAAACACACACACACACACACACACACACACACACATATATATATATATATATATATATATATATATATATATATATATATATATATATATTGGGCGCGAGATTGAATGAATAGAAGGTTAGCAATCAAACCTCGAGACCAGGGTTCGAATCTCAGCATGATTTCTTGATAATTTATCGGCCAGGAGTAACGATCAGAACGTGCAGCACTGTTAAAATGTGTTTAAAAGCCATAGAAATGGTTTATTCCTTCCTTGTGAGTAAATTTGTGTAAAGTGAAAATGTTCGGAAGCCGATTGTTGTGTTAAAACGTAGTCCTAATTATCGTGACAAAGAGTGTAACTGTTCTGGCCTTGTTCAAGACTGTTGATCACGTAAGTATATGCGTAACTAACGTAGTTTCAATATTAACCATAGTTTGGTTCTCTGGGTATTGAAGAAAACACAAATGAGCCTGAGCAGATGTGTATATTCCGAAACGAGCAACCGGCCACTATATATATATATATATATATATATATATATATATATATATATATATATATATATGCATACATATATATATATATATATATATATATATATACATATATATATACATATATATATACCTATATATATACCTATATATATATATATATACATATATATATACGAATAAAACACAAGAGGTAAAACTATTCTTAGCCGACGCGTTTCGTCCTCTGAGGCACAAGATATATGTGTTTGCCTGGATAAAGGCCTTCAGAGAACGAAACATATCGACTAAGAATAGTTTTTTATCCTGTCTTTTTATTCATTTCGTACCTTCACTGATATCAGAAAATAATTTACGTATATATATATATATATATATATATATATATATATATACGTAAATATATATATATATATTAAGACATTTTTATGTTTATACATTCTTTTTATAGATACAAATATTTAAGTGCTCTGTTTTATAATAAACAGTATTAAACAACATTTACCGGCCTGAATGTCGGAGAATATATATATATATATATATATATATATATATATATATATATATATATATATATATATATATATATATATATATATATATATATATATACATGGAAAGAATGAAAAAGAGTGCGTGTGCACGTGCATATGTACATATATGAGTGAATTCGTCCGTATGTCCATGCCCTGATTCAATTATAATATTTAAATTTCACCCTCTGTGACCGCTTCACCACCCACACACGCACAAAAGAAAAAGCCAATATAAATAATATCCTAACTAAACATAAAACTGCGATAAAACATGCAACTTCAATCCGGAACAACACAAAAGGATTCACGCACACGCACACACATACGCCGAAACACACATAAACAAAAAAATCATGCATATATACACACAAACAAACGTTACAACACAGTACGGATTGAAGAGAGAACGCATGGTCGTTTTAAGGGTAAGTGTCTGGCATGGAACAGGAGATAATAAATGCCGGTATTTGGGGTTTTGTGCTTCTTCCATTAAACACTACGGAACACTTTTATCAGAAAAGTATTTTATGATAATAATAAAAGTGCTACAATCTTGCGAAGGTAGCCGCACTTCTGATAACAAAAGAGAATCCTTTACAACAAAGATGCGACCTCAACCGTTTAAATGAATCTTATTTGATTCTATTTCCTTTTCGAGGGGAGCGTACAAGTGCATCGATAATAGTGCACTTTTTATTGCTTGTTTCGGGATTGAAATAGATGTGCATTTACCACGGCTGGCAAGAGTCAGCGGTTG
Organism: Acanthosepion esculentum; assembly: GCA_964036315.1. Lineage (NCBI taxonomy): Eukaryota > Metazoa > Mollusca > Cephalopoda > Sepiida > Sepiidae > Acanthosepion > Acanthosepion esculentum. Next base: position 84,423,630 of record OZ038475.1, read on the forward strand.
AAATAGGGAAGACTGATTTTCAAAAAGGGGCGTAACATAATCTTCCATGACACAACATTTCTCTTTATCTCTCTCTCTCTCTCTCTCTCTCTCTCTCTCTCTCTCTCTCTCTCTCTCTCACTATATATATATATTTGTGTGTGTTCATTGTTATCTATGTAATCCATATTTCCCTTCATCTCTATATACATACATATGACCTGAAGATTGCGTTCAAGCAAGAAACAGACTGTCGCCACTCAGTGTCAACTCTTATATATATATATATATATATATATATATATATATATATATATATATGTATATATATATACGCTCTTTCCCTGAAATTGAGCGCTCTTACCCATAAATGTAACATACTTTAAAATTCTATTTTTATCATATATGTGTGTGTGTTTGTGTTTGTGTGTAAGTACACATATTAATAAAAAGAAATGATAAGCGAAAACATATTTTTATTATTATTTTATTAATATTGTCTTTGCAAATATATTCATGTATATTTAACTTTTTACGCACAAACACGTATGTGTGTGTGTGTGTGTATTGGTCATGTACAGTGTAATAATATGTATACAACATTTTCATAATGCAGTATGTGCGTTTATTACGCACATGTATACATATATGTGTATGTGTGTGTGTGTGTTTGTGTCTGTGTGTGTGTCTGTGTGTGTGTATTTTATATAAGTAATCATTCATTTCCTTATTCGATATTAATAAAATACACGAATATTCTGTGCCTATATGCGAAGGTGTATGTGTATTTTGAGAGGAACGTTTCCTGAGATAACTCTACATCTCGTGTCTTCACTGAAATGATTAAAGATGCAAAAGACATTAAGTCTCCTGAAAAGATGCATTTTTCTACACCTGAGTGCAAATTAGAAGTCCTCGCACTCGGATAAGGAATGCTTCATTCCTCCATTAAGGCCTGTCTAATATAGCGTTCTTTACAGCGCCACAGAATGCATACATGGAAATAGACGAGAGTCTTGAGATAGTTTTAGAAATATCTCTAGCGATGAAAGATAACTGAGATCGCACATGGTTAGAAATAGACACTGAAATACGTTCACATCCAGAATGCACTCATTCTCAAATAAAGCTTCATATATTTCCATAAATGGTTGTTACCATTTTTCGTTTAATATAAAAACAACTTTCTATTGTTTCAATTTTTTAAAAATCTATTTCCTTTTGTCCTATCTCTAGATGTACTTCTTTATATGCACACATTATATACATTAGATATACATTATATGCATATTTATATGCGCACATATGTTATATATCTATAAGATATATATTTATATGGCTACATATCTCTTATAAGATATATGTGATCATATAAATAAGTACATACAGAAAGATGACAAAAGTAGACTTTTTTTAACAAGAGATTTTATTCACTTTAAAAATTACTAAATTGTCTTGTGTAATATCTAATCAGACTAAATCGAAAACACAATGCACATCTTTTCTTCGAGAATATGTTCTCGGTTTTTTTCCTTATTTCATTATCACAGCAAGTCAGTCATGTTCACTAAGATTCAAATCAGTACACAAAATTGTCTATGAGGGTCGCTAAGTATTCTAAAGATTTTATTCTCGATTGTACATTATTATATGACATGGATCTCCATCTTCAATACATGACTGCGTTTTGGCCTAAATATCTAACAGTGAATAACTACAAAATTTATATGCTTATTTTTATTGATACACCCAACGTACTTCAGACTTTTTCCAGACCACTATATCGAATTTCGCCCACCATATCTGATGGTTGGTAGAAAGTGATTCAGTCATCATGATTTGTAAAATTAGTTTGTTGTTTGAAAACTGAAGGATTCTGAAAACATGGCGTTGTGTCAAAACTTCATTATATTATTATTATCTCAGTTTCTCTCGACATTAAGATATTCAATGTTGCCTGGTTTATGAAATACATTTCTTCTGGAGTCTCTGTCATAATTATTCATGTTAGGATGATCATTGTCACATTTGCAGGAATGCAACGAAAGACGATTTTTTTTCATTTTCGCTTTCATTAGACGAAGACAATTTTCTGAAGGTTCAGATCCACCTGAACGAAACTCAGCAGTTTCCTTTCTCTTTTCGCAAATTGTACAAACCCGAGATTCATTAAAATAGAATTCCTATTTTCGATGCTGTTTACACATTCAGATTCTTTAACAATGCACATCCTTTTCGAAATGTGACAATCTCTTTAACCTGCTTGCGAGTTTATTTCGCTTGAGTTTTTCTAGTAAGCTTAATAATTGTCAATAACTGTTTTTATTAAGTCTCACACCTTGATAAAACAGTAAATGTTCCATGTTGGAGTTTTTATATGATTTTTTTAATACTAACGGAATTTTTCATTCTGACAGTTTGTAAATCACTGGAAATTAAAAACCAACTGGAATCCAGCGGAGAAATCATTTTCAATCTGAAAAAACTATCGGTTCAATATTAGAACACAACAAAAGAAAATTGTTTTTGAACAAATAAAAAAGAAATTAAACACAGCTCTCTTACCCCCACTTTAAGGACCCGGAGTTTATAATAGGACCTTTAACAGCACAGCAACGCAGAAATCGACCCAGAACGACAAAAGTCAGTGGCCACACTGTTTCGTTATCCCCTTACTACAATATCTGATAGTATAATATAAAATATAAAAAATGACATATTAATATAATATTAATATAAAAATAAATATTAATATAAAAAGTAAATATTAATATAAAATATCTTGTATACATTGGCGAGCAAAATAAAATGGTAATCTGGCCAAAAAATCAATATACTTAATTTTTAGTAAGAATATTTAAGTATTTAACAGTGTATGTTTATAGTTTCTATCTATCCATGACTCTAACGCAAGTTATCGCATTCACATAGACGCAGAATATATGCAGATAGAGAACGCCTCGTAATACTGAAACTATGACATGCAAAAGTTATGAGCCACTGGACACATCTCAAGATTATCATTATCCTTGATTAGGACATGTATGCAAATTTCTTGTATTAAATAAACCAAGCACAGTGACTCATACTAGACATTATTTTCAGTAAGACGATGCCTTCAAGTCTCTATGTCACTTTGTACTATATTGATTTGAATATAACAGTTCTGAACGATCACACATTCTACTCCTGAAAGTTCAATGCTAAATACTTAGAGCTTCCTAGTAAAACTTAAGGAAACTAATTTGTAACAATGTGCCTCATTTCTTTTTCTCGTCACTGTATAAATGTGTGCATACAAATAAACAGATAGATATGGATTCTATGTTATGAATGTGTTTGTATTTATGAACTCAGAAAAGAACACTGCCGTCTCAAAAGTATGCACGAGAAGCACCGACGTCAATTGTTACATTCGCCGCTTTTTGTAGAATTTGTGTAGTGAAAAAACATAAACATGAGCGTCAAATCAATTAAAACATTTTTTGAAATTCATCTTTAAAAAAGAGAGAATGTAAAAAGTGAGATAATGTTTTGAGTTCAGTTTAAAGAAAGTTTACAGTAGAATCAGGAACCCGACCCCAAAGATTGTAAAAGTATTTTCGTGGTTTATCTTGGATTGTACTCTTAACAGCAACTACTGTAAACTTTAAACTTAATAACTCCTTAATATACACCCTATCTATCTATATATATCTATATATATATATATATATATATATATATATATATATATATATATATATATATATATATATAAGTACCCATTATTTTAAGCTGTATTATGAATATTGTCGGTTATATTGTTAAACATTATATTTTATGTTACTTGTCTTTTTCTTTGTCTTCTTCTTCCTCCTCATCTTGCTCCTCCTCCTCCTCGTGTTACTCTTCATCCTTTTCTTCCTCCTATACCAATAAAGAACTATAAACATGTCGGAAACTTGATAGAAGTTGTCACTTTAAATTTACCGCCATAATGCTCTTGGTGGGTGAAGGTTGGAAACTTCTCGAATAAATCAATATTTCTTGTTTACCATAAGTAGAACGTCGGACAATTCAAAACTAATTTCTTCCGCACTGTGAAGAAGGGAAAAATTATTTTATGCACCTCAAGAGGTGAAAAAGCAAAACTCTATCATTTAAACTCGCTTTCACAGTTGCCGTTTACCTTCACTGTCATCTAGGTGAACTGGTAAATAGTATTACTACACGTTCATCTCGAACTGAAACTGAATTTACACTACAATCAAATGTATATACTTCTCACAACTACAAAAGCGAAATTACGAAAATAATTAATCCTCCACTTTGAGCAGTTTGGATGGGTGCCTATCATATCAGGATTGCTAATGATAACGTTTCCCAATACATTAGGCATTAGTGTAGTGAATTCGGTCCTCACTGGGTTCGCCATACTGTTGTGTTGTACACGATTAAGCTAAAATTAATAAAATACTTAAAAAATGGCTGAGATATTTGCGTACTTCCAAGTAGGACCAATGGCCAGTGTTCGATTCAGGTAAAAAAAGCCAGATTTCGAATACTGATTTTCAAGGTTAGCAAACTCTGCTACTGGAAACATGGTGCTATACAATCTTTCTATTTTCATCCCTCGTTATTTGATGCTGTAGTAAGCTAAATAAAAATATCAGACGATTAGATGTGATGTTCTATTCCAGGATCAGAGTACGTAACAATCGATAAAATACTCTAACATTAAACACGTACGAAGAGATTTTTTCCGTGTTTAGAGGTCAAATCCTAAATTGCCACGAAGAATAAATATAGTGCACTGCTGAGATATGCATTAAGAATCAATTTAATATATAGATATATATTATAGAGATATTTATATGCACATGTATATCGTATAGATATATATATTATAGATATATATATATATATATATATATATATGCAATGTAATATACAAGAATCGAATTTGTCTCGTAAAAGACCGAAGGATGATATTTGTGGTAATTTTTCGGTATGTTTAGCAGACTATGTGGTCATGAGAGGGGGCTCCAATTCGTATTTACCCTGTTTAACTGAAAAAAATGAATAAATAGCAGTAGCCTACAGATGCGCCATGAGATGTTTAACAATATACGCTGTCAATTTTTATTATGCAAATCAGTGCTTTCACAATAAAATTGGTATTAATCAAGCGGTACTAGTTAGATTTTCAGGTGTGAATTTCAGTTTATAATCCACGTTTTATTATAAATATTTACAAATAAATTATTTCCAATAACTTATTTGCTGATGAGATTTTATTAGGCAAAATTCGGAAAGCTGTTACAATCACTTACGTGCAAATAACCTAGGGAAATGTATGAATTCATCTCATCTCCCAGCCATGGATTAGGTAGGGAAATGGAAAAATCATTCTTATTTTTTTTTTAAATCGTTAATGTTCACTTGCATAAAATAATTATTCTTCCAATCTAAAATATGTTTTGGCTTTGCATAAACCGCAATGGGTTGATAAGATGTAAGAAAAAGAAATCAACCAAGCAATCAGTCAATTATTAAGTAACTGAATAATCGCTCAATGTTTAGGCAGCAATCACTCATTTAATGTAAGTTCTGTTAAAATAGGACAGATAATGTCTATTTAGATTTTAGTAAGTTATTCCAGGAACCTTTTTTCTTCTCCTTTCATTTTTTTAAAATCATTTCACCGCAAGCAAAGCGATAATGCCACTAAGACGCAGTGAGTTACAAGATGTGAAAGAGAATGAGATGACTTTAGTGAGGAGAAGTGAGGAAAGGACAGTAAAGGAACAGGATTCAGGAAAACATAAGATAGAAATTAACGTTGGTTTTAAATTTTTGAAGATTGTAGGTGTCAGGGAAGCAAGAAATCGGAAGGCGAGAAGTGCGAGAAAAGAAACTATTAGAATAGGATTGACGCTTGCATCTAGCTTGTTCAACAGTAAAATGGTGAGACCTAGTTGTCAATCAAGAAGTACGCTTATATTCATTCAGTCGAGGTACTAAGGAAAAAAACTCATCAGAACAGTTGTCTTTTCTATAACTATTTAGTTATAGAAAAGATTCAGGGAAGCCACATCACGTCGGGTAAAAAGTAAGTCGAGATTTCCGGTCAGAATTGATTACATTACAGACACTTCTTTGAATTTTGTCAAGAATCTAGAGATATATCGTAGGAGACCAGATATTGCAGCTTATTGAGTTCACGGACGAATGGTAGATTTGTAAGTGTGCAAGATGGATTCTGACGAGTAAAATTGTCCGTCAAGACACAGTGAACCAAGTTTCTGGGTAGTAGAACTAGCACTTCCTTCAATATAATTACTCCACTTCATGCCAGTAGAAAATATGAGCCTAAGAAGGCACAAAGAATTACTCTCCTTGGGTTTAGCATCAGTCATGCAGATGACAGGCGGGAAATGTTCTTTTTTATTAAATGAAAGCAATTATGTTTTGGAGGCGTTAACATTTTCAAGCCATTCCTTACCCCAAGTAAACACTTATTGGGGGTCCTTATCGAGAGCAGTTACCGGTTTCCTTTGTCGGATCTGTCGGTCTTGCTACTATGACAGGAGTGAATAGTTGTATCCTTTGTATAAATATCTAGTTAGGAATTGATGACATCAGGAAGGTTGCTAAATCGATTTAGATACTTTATTTCAGGTGTAAACTTGCAAACGAACTTACCGAAATTAAATGTTAAAGTTCGAGTCCTTTCGATCATCACCTAAGATTATCATATTCTCCAAAAGATTAAATATTTTCAACTTTGTCGTTACCAATAACAGTTCTGTTCAAAAACGCATTTCTCAAAAGATTGATGTTGCATAGCAATTTTCTTGACCTTTAGGAGACTGTCTATGTTGGTAATTTAAAAAATCATCAACATATATTTGTTGTATTAGAATATTTTCTCGATATTATCACGTCTATCGTGAAATGTTTTAAAGCAAAGTGCAATGAACAAACATAGAATAGAAATCTAAAGAGTCTCTGCTTACAATACAGTATTCCTTTGCCACTCTGACTGCTAAAATCTATTAAACATGCTGGACGTTCATTACATTAAAAGAATATTCATTTCAATCTATGTCCTCACAACTAAAATACCTGGACATTTTCTGTTAATGCACCCCAAATAATGTAATGTTTTTATCTCAATTATTAATTCACCCTAAGAAATAAGAAATTTTAAATCAAAGTTTGTTTTTGTTTTTTTATCAAATTTGTAGCACGCTTTTGAAATTATAAATTTTAAATCAAAATTTGTTTAGCTTGCCTCGCAACAACTCCAACACCCGGAATGAAAAATTACCAAAAATCAGGGAGTTATTCACATTTCGTAAGTGCGGATGATATTTGAGGTACTTTTTAATTTTTTACAATTTAAAAAAAAGAAAAAAATCTTTTTTTGGCATGTTTATCGCGGTGAGCGCGATGCAGACACCACACTCAGAAATAGCTTGCCTGAATCGCCCACATTTGGGGTGATCACAACCGAAGTCCAGTGGAAGGGCCTCGCTCTGGGAGAATTTGGTGTGAATTTTAGTAAATACACAATCTTTTTATTTTGGGTGAATTAGTATTTTGGGGTGAATTAACAGAAAAGATCCAAATACCTTTAAACTCATATTTACCACGTGATGTTAAATTCTCTTTCATAGTCATAACACCTGAATCTACATTCATTCCAAAATTTAAACTATAAACAATACAATCGCCATACTGACTATTTCTAAACTTACCAAAGATAGTCCAAAGTATTCAGATCTTAACATTTAATTTCAGCAAGTTCCTTTAAAAGTTTCCACCTGAGAACAAATGACTATTTTGACACCAGAAGGAACCCAAAGAAAGGTTCAATATATAGTCTCTGTTCAATTTAATACATGTTTAAATTGTATCGTTATTAATATTTATTTTTAAATTTGCATTGGTTGTGACAATAAAGTCTTAAAAGGTAAACGTTAATAAGTAAATAGAATACAATCTTTCACATTGCGAAAGACTTCAACAATCAAAAAGACACTGGAACCATTGGCAAGATAAAATCAAGAAAATATTGGCTTTAAAATGTCAGAAACGGAAATTTCAGAAACAGTTAAATAAGATGAAGGCATTTGTAGAAGCTCAATGTTGTGAATGAACACACAGAGTGGAATAACACCTGTAAGTAAACATCACAAAAAGTTATTAATTGGCTAATTAATGGATATCGGTAAAAAATATCACAAAAATTCTCAGTAACTGTAGGTTATTAGTAAAGTGAACCTTACATACATACCTCCAAACATAGACGGAAGCCATGTTGTTACTTTAATTTAATTGTTAATTACGCAATATAGAACTAACCGATAGCTAAGTAAACTGAAATATAATGCCTTAGCGAATAATAAATGTATAAAGGAATATTAATAATAACGACACTAGGTTAGAAAGGTTCTTACTTCTCCAATGGATTGAACTCAGGTAAAATCAGGCCGTGAAATGTTTTAAAGCAAAATGGTTTTACCGACGAGAAAGATTAGTGTACAACATAATCTAACAACTCTCATTCACTAATATTTGTTTTTCTGCTACAATCAACTGAGTAAATCACAAAAAAATAATGTGAATGTAGTAGTACTAGTAGTAGTAGTAATAATATCAATAACAAGAAGAGGAGGAAAAGGCCAAGTATATCACACTAAGGATTTTTTCAAGCCGGTTTGAAATTCTTTAGTGTCTGAGATCAACTAGCCTGGTCTTTGAAAACGTGACTTTATAAACAAAATATGATCGAAAAGTGAAAAAATTTGGCAGCACCTGAGAAACGTGGAAACCTTGTCTGTTATATGTGGAGTTTCAAATTTAGAATATGTGTCTATACACGCCTTGTTTAAAATTTGATTCGTTACGAGTTGGTTAGCAATACTAGTAATAAATTACAAGTTCATTCTCTTTATGAGTGTATCATTATTTCAAAATTTATCAGGTTCACTGGAATTCCTTCATTATAATTGTAGTTTTCAAACCAAAATTTTCTGACGTTCTTATATATATCGAACCGTTTTTGAATTCCTATCATTTTCAATTTCGTTAGCATAGCCTTCCGGTATAGTTTTCTGGTAAGGTGTCATTTCTTTTTCATGCTTATGAGACAGGATTTTATGTGTTAAAAAGAGTGCAAGGAATAGTTTTGTGATATATATTCGCTTGTGTTTGATTGGCATTATCTCTCCATATCCTCACATCATCAACATGTCCTACAGTTTCAATTCTTCGTGGGAATTTCCATTTCATCCAATCACAAATGCAATGATTTTGATACCATTTCAAATACACTAGCAATTATATCGTCTAACATTTTCCCAGTTCATGAACAAGATTCTGGTATATTCCATTGTTACCCTTTACTGCATGGTCCACTATGACAGCCATGTTAACAATCTGATATATCCTCATGTTCTTGCTTCCGAAAATCAATTCCAGTTTTCTCGTTTGAAGAACGTGGTCAACCTTCACGAAATCCCAACATGCCATATTCTTTATATTTTCTCTAACAGACTTTAAGCTAATAACATGATGACGTTATCAAATCCAGTTCATTATTATTATTATTAATAATTGATTGATTGATTTATCGATTGAGAAAGAAGCACGCAAAAAATCAAGCTGTGGTACGAAAACAAATAAACATATCATGACACCCAGTTCAATAAGGATATACCTGGCACATGCATTACAGCTTAATGTGCACAATATGGAGACAGGTTTTGATAAAAGCAACGTATAATTTTGCAGATGGGACCTAGTTAAATGTACCTTAACCCAGTCCACTTAAATAGTCCCCGACTGAGGGTGTGTTCAAAGTGTCTAGATGTGACTTTCTTGGTTGTCTGATCCTTCAAGCTTTAAAAAAAAACAGTCTTCTCAACACCAGGTCATGATGCTCTTCGATTACTTCCGCTTATGAACAGAGATGGACAGTGCTTCAGATATGCGGATATGCCTAACCGGTTTAGGTTACCAAACTGGCAAAGAAATCTGTGGTATTGAATGGCATATTCACTGTAATCCATCTTAATTTACAAAGACAAAAGATGTAAATGTTAACACCTCAATCAAATAAGATCAGACGCCGTGAGAATGATGCCTGGCGTTATCATTATTTTTATTTTTTTAATTTCCTCATTATAATAGGAGTTTTAAAAGAATTCAACGGATAAATTTACGATTGTTAATATAAATTATTATTTATTTCGATATTTGTTATCTAAATCTTCTCTTTTTTTTCCTTTTTCTAACACGAGAGTCGTGCATATGTCAGTTCCTGGACTCAAGAATGGTGCTGGCGTGATTCTACGCTTTGTTCTTTTGATTTTCAGGGGAACAAATCGATCCAGTAATTCACATGGTCGATTTCAGACAACGCTTATTTAATTGATATTTATTCTAAGCATCACTGATGTTGTGAGCCAGAGAATATCAGATTTATTTTTGTTGAAATCAGGAAAAAGTTACAAATAATGATAATAAAAATGAAAATAACTAGGTTTTTGTAATTATACACAATGTCAGATTTTATTATATAATTCAATGATTTCACAATAAAATTGGTATTATCCCATGAATATTCGTAAAATTTTCAGAAAACAATTATATCGACAAAATATTGTGTGAGTTTCAGTTTATCATCTTTATTAAAATATTGACAATAACTTGTTTTGTGGTTGCCAGGTTTTATTATGCAAACACGGCGCAACTTATTTTTTTAACTATTACAAGATCTAAATTATATATGCTACAGAAACATATATTTGATTATGACACTATCCAAGATATATGAATAAATTATTATGTTATTATTTTACATATTACTATGTTCCTTGACACTCGTCTGAGTGTTTCTATAAAAGACCCAACCTCTTGGTCTATTCAGTATAGCTCCACATTCATCACTAAAAAATAACTTCTGTTGAAAAATTAATTTTCATATACTTCTTTGCCAAACTTGCAAATTTCTCTCTGTGCTGTTTATTTAAATGTGCAAATTTTATTGTTTTTTATGTTTTTAATTAATGTTCTTAATATTCTACATCTTTTTTATACTGTTTGCATTTGCAGCACTAGATTCTTCAAATATTTTCTTGCTATTCACCCACTTTTCTTGCTTATTTCTCTTTTACTTTTTCGCAATGTTCTGTGATATTCTTAAAGTCAGATTTTTCTTGATCTTTTCTTGCTAATATCTTCAATATCTATTTTGGTTTTTAGTTTTTGGTTTTCTCTGTTCAAATTCGCAATTTTCAAAGTTGTGTTCCCATTACTCAATAAATTTACAATATCTTGTTACTCTTTTGAGGTTATCGCTTTCTTACGAAACATTGCAATGCCTATATATCTAATAAATGTTGTATACTATTACATATATTTATTTATCATATGACAAAAACTCATGCACTAAAAAATAAGTTTTTTGTATATATTTCTCACAAAAGATATTGTAATTTGAAATATGTAGGTTATCATTTTAAGTATCGTGAGAATTGTACAAACATAGATTGGTTACTATTCATTTTATTGTGCAAACATTGGCTGGCCTAATTTTGCTTCACTAATTGAAGGCTGTTTTTTCATTAGATATGAATTGCGCTGAATAAAAACAGAAATCATATACTGTCTTATTTTAAATATTTAGAACCATCCTATTTGTAACTATCATTGAAATCGATTCAGTCAAAAATGAGAAGATGCCATTGTTGCTGTTGTTTTGTCTTGCTGATGCCTATTCAAAGAGTTATTTTGAATTACATCCACTTTTATGTGATTCTAAATATTGGCTGAGAGAAACAATAGTAGCCAACAAGACAGATATTTTCTTTGGTTACTCTGGCCAAATTAAACGGCTTGATTAACAAAATGAGTGAATCATTATATATGACTTATTTTAATTTTTCATGATTTATAGGCATGCGCTCCGTTTAACCGATGGCCAAATTTAATAGCGTCTTATGCGTATTTTTTGCAGTAGACCTTCATTAATACATATTTGAATAAATGGCTTAGACATGCATTTTTAAATTCTTTTTTTTTCTTGCTTCCTTAAAATGTAAGTATATTTGAATTCAGTGAATTCAAATATTGTCGAAACCGTTGGAATCGAATGCTTCTTGGCATTATACTGCTGACCATTATCAAGATCATTAAAAAAAAAGATTATGAAATTTTACATAAGTTTATAAAATTATAAAAGTTTTTACAGTCGGCGTTGTTTGAATTGTGTGCATTACGATAGCGTCACGCATGAGGTTACAAACGAGCAAAGTTCTCTTCAGGTCTAAAAGTATCGGCTCCCAGACTGAAGCAAATCTTATTTACCTTGTTTTATTTTTATTTTATGATAAAGGCTTCAAGAATTTAAAGAATTTTCTTAACAATTTATAGTTGTATCGTGTATGCGAATTGTTTACTACTGAACTATCATTCATAGTAGTCTAAGTTCATTAATATGAGCAGCGATGGCAGACAAATGAAAAATTAACCTACGGCATAATGTTGTAATTGTATATCTAACGTATGAGTTTAATAATTATTCATAATACGAAACTCAATTATGCAAAGGACAAGGAAACTTATAGATGACGTTAATATTGAAGATTTGAAAGCAATAATTACTAGTAATGAGAAGTAAGACTTTTAAATGTTTAATGTTTAAATCTTTGTAACAGATTACAAATCATATATTTGTCCCGTTCAATTACGGATGCATAAGTATCATCTTGCTTGTAATTCAGCTGCTTTGTTGATACACTGTTGCATCTGCTGAATGCAACGCGCCTCATAGAAAAAAAGAATAGCAGGTGAGGCGGAATGATTGAAAGACAATCAAAGATTTAGAAACAATTTTTTAAAATTCATATGACAAAAATAAGTATGATTTCAAAATTTAAAATATTATTATGGATTACTTGTAATTGCATGCATGAATCCCAGTATAAATAGTTATAAATAATTATTGACGGATTTTATTATTGTATTATTTAGTATTAAAAATATAGTAACTTGGGTCTTCAAATTGAAGAAGAGAGTTATCAATGATAATGTTCTGACTTCAAATCTGCAGTTTTCTCCCTTTAACCTTATCTCTGTTTTTTTGGGGGGGTGTAATTTTTATCACATACAATTTGGTGAGCACGAACAAATTTTCATTACAAAAATGTGGCCCAGAGAAAAAACATTTGGAAAACATTAGGTTAGATTAATCTAAAGATTATTGAATGTTAAGATCATCTAGTTAAAAAAAACTACATTTGAGTTTATTTATACATTTTAAGTCTAGCTGGTTACACGAATCAAATGATCACTACTTTCAACTAATTAAATGAATCAATTAACCAAACAATGAAGAATGGTTAAACACACCGTATATATATAATTCAGAATTGGGCTATGAAAAATATTAAAAATCAAAAATGATAGATTCTTCTCAACTGTTTTCACATTTACTTAGTAAGAATTGCAAAATGAAAGCAGTCAGAATGGCAAATACAGTTAACCATGAACATTGATTAATAAGAAAAATGAACTCGGATTATGTTTTACTGCAAATTACAAAGAAAAAATATTTTTTTCAATATCATTTTGATGTTATTTATATGTCTAAATGTTTTAATCATTATTATACAATGATTTTTGAAAATGTGAGTTGGTTTAACAGGAAGTAAAATGAATCCAACATAACGGTTTCGAATTCTAGAATCAAATTCTGCATATACATTTACAAAATATTTCATTCTTGGCGTGCCGCTATCGTTGATTAAGACGTATGAGTGAATACCTGAGAAAATATTTCACTTTTTACCTTACCTATTCATAAAGTAATACCAAAAAGCTGTTACTACTATTGTCAATCTTTGAAAACACCAGCCAATCATTTCTATGAAGGGTTATCTACATTCGGGTAAAATACTTACAAGTAGTGATAGAATGTCTTTCGAATATTTTGCAGTGAAGTAATAATAAAGAAGCATATTTTCACTAATAAATAATGAGTTCAATCCTTAGTATGCACCTCCACATCCGTGGCCTAGTGTCAAACCTAAGCTAAACTTGCTAATTAATAAAGGAAACTGATGTTACAATTTTCATTTAATTAAATATCTGATTTTTATGGATGCATCAACCAGCAAGTATTAAAGTCATTCGTAAATGGTTCCATATACTTTTGGTCAATTTTGCTGGAGATTTAGACTAAGAAGTCAGTTAACTTACCGCTTGCATTTATTACTTCTGACTGGGAACAAAGGTAGAATTTAAGAGAAATAGAGTAATGCTAAACCATAGATAAGTTTAAGAGAGACGAGTTTCTTCAAGTGAAATGGCTGTTAGCTTTCAGTCATTCAGTAAATATCCGATGTAGTAGATTTTTGTTGCGTAAATTTCTATATCACTACCAATATTAATTTATTACTGTTTCTGAAATGCCGAGAGCGATGTCTGTACCAATATTTTATCAGAATTAAATTCACTGAAGGATAAACAATTTTACCAGATTGAATACTAGGAATATCCTTCCAAAAGAACTCATATTTACATTAAAAAATCTTCAACTTTCTCTGTGGAACATGTGACCAAAGATGAATCTCAAGTAGCCTGTTATATTTAATTATGATTAAGCAAGAATAATGTCATCGTTCTGTTTAATTAGCTGCAAAAAACAGCATTGATCCCTTCCGTAGTCTGTAGCTATTATGCTTCTGAGCAATACTGAAAAAGCAAATGGCCGCCCCCTTCTCTCTTGTATTTATACACTCCAAGGGAAGATAACTCCGTTAACATCTATACATGCCCCTCAATATCCATCGGCTCCTCTGGAGGTTGTTCCTGTGGGGGCTCTGGATTTGTAGACGGATCTGAGGTTCTCTGTGTGGCGTGAGGCGGACCATCCACGACCGGGTAGATTCTACAGAGAAATCGACGGTTACGTAGCGTTATCCGACCGCTTCCATCCACTCGCACCTGGTACTGTAGGTTACCATGTATCCATCGACGGGGGTATTTACCATCCTGGTTCTGGATCTGGACCGAGTCTCCGACTTGAAATTCCCGGAGTGAGCGTCAATGCTGGTTGTAGAACTGTTCGTTTCGCATGTGCCTCTTAGCCATTGCCAACTTCCTTAGTTCGCCTATTTCCTTCCACTGCTTCCGTGTTTGGTATTTATCCCTTAGGACCGGAAGATGGTCCTTAATGATTCGGCCGTAGAGCATTACGGCCGGGGACATGTCAAGGATCTGGACGGGAGTGTTACGATGGGTCAGCGATGCCCGAGCAGCTCGATCATGGCATAGGCGTCCGCAGTTGTCCATATTGTCGACAAGTATTAGTCTTGCTGTTTTAGCGGCTAACTCTGCGTGCCCATTGCTTTGAGAGTAATAGGCCGATGAAGTGCATTTCCGTATACCCCAATTTTTCAAAAAGGAGTTATACTCCTGGGATTCAAACGGGGGTCCTCCGTCCAAAGATATTTCTTCTGGTACTCCATATGTGCATAACCAGGTCCTCATAGTGTCGCACACGCTTGTAACTCTTGCCCTGTATGTCCACGAAGTCCACCACAACTTGTTGAAACGGAAATTCCGAATCTGCTGGTGACATCAGGGGTTCCGTTGGCTGAGGGCGCGATTGTGACAACCATCCTTGAACACCAGGTAGTTGGGGTGCCTACTGGTACCGTTTCTATTATACCTAGCGCGATATCTCTGTCCAGCTCCTCCTTTACCCTTTTCTTCCAGTGGTGGGGGAGAGGTATCGGCGTGTGAATTGCCGTGGGCTTCGCGCCCGGGATGAACTTGATTTCTAATGGTTTACCCTCCATTGTGTGCAGCGGTAGATGTGAGCATGTGTTAAACGCACTAGACTTAAAGTACTCCAGTAACCATTGTTGAAGCTTGTGTATGTTGGCTTGGATTGGTTTGAATGGAATGGTTTCTGGCTTCGTTGGAACAGGCGTTCTACGCGGGCATCCGCATGGAGCCATTTTCTTCGAAATTGTTGACGCCTGTTCTGTGACAACGATGTAGGGAAATCGGACGGCAGTCTGTGACAAGCAGAAGCCGGATGTGTTATCGGATACATATACAACCTGCCGCGTCTCCTTCGTCCCCACCTTTATACATAGAAATAAGACACCCTTGATGTGTAACCGGTTATTGGTTATGCCTCGTATCCGGTGGGTGGTTGGTACCAGATATCCATCTGAGTACCTAAGGAGTTTCTGAATCTCGGGCCCAGCCGAACAAGTCTGGGCCCCTGTATCCGCGAAGGGATGGGATGAGCGCGTGGGCTTACTGGTTTCTTTGGTACCCGTCCGAAGGTCACATGAACCCCATGCATCATGGTTACTTCTACTTCCACTGGGGGGTTAGCTCCGGAGAGCTCCTTTGAAACCGTTTCCTATTCCACTCGAGGTGGAGGACATTCGTCGACCACATGCTGTTGTGCCTGTTGCTCTTGCGGTCGAATTGACCCTTTGGATTACTGATGGTAAACATAAATGACGCCTCACTTTTTAGTGTTCTGCTTGTGGCTTCTGCTTCGGATTTCGCAAGCTTCCGGCACACCTTTTTCACGTGCCCCGTCATTCCACAGAACCGGCATTTCAGTTTAACCGCCGGACAATCCTTCCGGTTCATTAACCCCCCTCTCCTCGGTGTGAAGTCTTTCCACATCTGCTGCAGGGTTTGATGTATCGCAGTGTCGACTGGATCTCGGTATCCTGGGGCAGCCATTTCTGGTCCGACCTTTGCACATTGGATGACGCAAGAGTGTGCGTAGCATCGTGGAAGTGAGGGGTCGACATGTCTGTCGTCTCGAGGCAAACCAATCGGTTGAATTTCTGCTCTAAGGTGACAAGGGAGGCTGCCTCTGCCAATATCCTACTTCGGTGCTCTAGATTGGCGAGCCCTGCTATCATCTGCCCGGCGGCCATGTCTTCCGAGTAGTCCATTCGCTGCCCGCAACTTTATTCATTTGGACATTTGGACTCGCAAAACCTAACTTGGCCACGTAATCTAGCGAGAAAATGTGTCACCGACTCACCTTCATTCTGCGTCATGGAGTGGAATTTCTGTCGGTGGACCTCTTTGTGTAGTCCCTTCACTGCGACCAGTCGTATCGGTTGTAGAAGACTCTCTTCCGTAGCAGAGTTGAGCCTTGTAGGTCATACTAATTCAAATAGTAGCCTGTCTGTTTCTGGTTTAGAGGTCGCCCGTAGTTCATTTCGGATTACGGTTGGGTCATCCAACTTGCATATTTCCTTGTATCGGGTTCATGTATCCAAAAACAACGCCCATTCTCCTTCTGTGGTGTCTAGCCCTATCGAGGGTCGTTTTTTAACATATGAACTCTTGGGGCGACCGCGAATCATCTCCTCAAAGTTTTCCTGTTGTAGCTCCACAAGTTGTGCCATTAGTTTCAAATACTCCTGTTCCATAGTGACTGGTAACGGGTAAGCCTTGGCGTTTGGTAAATTCCACGATCAGTGACTTCAAACTTTCGTTGCCTTCAAAGTATCCTGTTTACAGCGCCATGTAAAGTGCAGAAGACGTCCGCTGGACATGCTTTTGAGCTATACTGAATATATTTATTTTGTAAAAAATACAAAATTGTGACACAAGGCCGAAGGGGAAGTGGGGAAAGGCTGGTCTTTCATTAGCTATCCTATTCCTAGTTAACCACAATCATGACCCATTCATTCGTTACAATTACACATTCACCACAAGAACTCATCCATCACTTTTCAATCCTGCACACACCACAATACCACATATTCACAAAACACCGCACGAATTAAAAAGTTGTAATGTTCATATATATATATATATATATATATAATTAAAAATTCCATGAAGCACAAAGGGAAGGGGATATGAACCCAGACAAGAAAATCAAAATGTCAACCAAGGATAAAACAAAATCAAAACAATGTTAGTACGAACCGTCCACCCCTCAAAATAATAAGAGTGGCCACTGTATTCTATTGATAGATAGAATCAAGAAGCACACTCACTAATGTAATGGGGAGGGAAAATAAATGACGGAATGGGAAAATCAAAGCCTAACTCAGCCGAGATGAAAAAGGGGGACAGAAACAAACTGAGGAGATTGGGAATCTCGACATGATTCATAACAGAAGAAAAAGCCGGGAACAAGACTTATTCACATTAACTAGGAACACAAAATAGTGTCTAACTTAACCAGAGGGGAGGGGATCAAGAGGAAACCGCCCCGTTGCATTAAGGGAACCTAAAAAAGAAAATCAAGGCTAACCAGGCTCGCCTCAGTCACCCACCCTTCACTGAAATCTGTCGAAATCAAACGCTTTCGATCAGATCTGATTTTCACCTTAAGCTGATGCTTAAAGAAAAAAATCCTGCTACGAATAACGTTCATTTCGCAAGATTCCCTCCTTTCGCGACATTCACACAACTATTCTTGCCACGGCTAGCAACGCAAAAACACCATCCGTTTTACCCCGGAGAACAGGGGCGACACATTGTTACACGCGTACGCGAGATCAATGGACACGAGCTGATCGGGAGCGATACGAGCCGTCAACTCGCCGACATAATCCCAGAAAGGGCGCACCTGAGGACAATGGTAGAAGGCGTGCGAAGCCGTTTCTTGTAAACCAAGGTCACACCGATGACAATCTGGCAAATCTGTCTCGCCCCATCTGAAGGCTACGTAATTGAAGGGTAGCACGTTCCGAATCAATCGCCAGCTAAGCGAAAACTAAAGGTTCCTGAGATAATCCGCCGATGGCGCCCAAGACCAAAAAGAGCGCAACTCTGATGCCGACAAGCCGAGCCGATCACACAGAGGCTTTTTCGCGACCCCCTCCACTAATTCATGATACAATTGTCTCCGTGGCCGAGAAATGTCACTGGACCGAGGAATAACCTTTAAGGCCGACCGACACTCTCTGGGGAAACTCGATAACCTTCCACGACTGCGACGGCGCTTACCCCAAGAAATGGGGGGAGTGATAGTAAGGCTAGGGAAGGCGTCCCTAACACTCGGCGCCAAAATCGAGTCCTCCATCAAAATGCGGACGCTGGTAACAGGCTACTTTACAGACCCAATGTTTGCAACCAGCCCAGAAAAGGCTGGTCAACAAACGCTCGATCGCCTCCATTCGGGACCTGCAAAGAGGAAGTACAGCCAAGCGGTAAAGGATGAGGGGCAAGACGTAAGTGACACACGCCTCAGTGCTACCCTTTAAGGACAACCCCTTTCGAAGCCAAGTCCAAACGGACGCTCCGACCTTTGCCTGTACTTCTGACCAAGGAAGAGGACGCGTCCATCAGTCCAGCCGAATGTCCCCGGAAGCGCGATCTCCTTCCTGGCACCTAACCGCAAGCCGGAAGACTTGTTACGGTTAATCTTGGCCCCAATCACCTTCTCGTACTGTTCAAGTGCCTTCTGTACCACCTTAATGTCTCTGCGGCACGACACGAAGATGGATACGTCATCGGCGTACGCAGAGACCCTAGCTCGAGCACTACCCTGGAAAACAGCGATTCCGCGTAGGTCCGGACTGCATGCCCTGTCCCTCAGCCGGCGAATGAAGGGCTCCAATGCCAAAGCGTAAAGTAAAGGATACAGTGGGCACCCCAGTCGGACCGACCGAATCAGCGCAAAAGCGCTAGACCGCCTTCCGTTCACCTGTACCACAGCACTAGGGGAGCGATACAGGAGGCTACTTCACTTACAGAAGTCGGGTTCAAATCCGGCGGCCTGCAAGACAGCAGTCAGGTACTGATGGTCAACCCTGTCAAATGCCTTGGACTGATCCAAATTGATCAGCGCGGCTCGCTTGTCGTCTTTTAAACCCTCTATGATTGTGCGGATCAGATACAGGTTGCTTTGAATTGTTCGTTCCTCACAGCACAAGTCTGCTCAGGTCCCAACAAGCTCGCGACAACTGACTGCAACCTCTCCGTCAGGATCTTGGCCAAAATCAATATTTATTGTGAAAAATTACACAATTGTGGCACATGCCCTAAATTGGGGGAGGGTTGAGGCTGGTCGACACTAACTATCCTATACCTAGCTAATCTGATTCACGACCCATTCACTCATTATAATTTCCACATTCACCATAAAAACTCGCCCGTTACCACTCAATCCTTCATACACCACAATACCGCAGTCTCTTAAAGGGGGGGACCTACAAAACGCGCCCCATGCCATAAAAATGTAATGATAATAAATAATACATAAAATTCTAATCATGAAGAATGAGAGAGGAGGGGGATGAACCCAATAATAAACTAAAAATCAACACAAAAAAAATAAACATAACTGATGTTAGTAGAGCCCCCCAACCCACAAAACAGAGAGGCCACTGTATTCTGTCCATAGGACAAAATCAAGAGACACTCTTGCTAAGGGAATGGGAAAAGGATAGAAAAATCATACGGGCATGGGAAAATATAATGCTCACCCAGACGAGATAAAAAGGGTCCAAAACAAACTGGGGAGGTTGGGAATCTCAACCTCGATCATAACCAAAGATGTGGCCGGGAACAGGACGGGAACAACACTTACTCGTATTAACTAGGTACACAAAGCTTGTCTGATCTAACCAAGGGGAGGGCTCCACAGGAAACCGCCCCGATGTGACATAGGTTGACCTACAAGAGAAAATCAAGGCTAGCCCCGTTCAAACGAACCAAGCTCGCCTCAGTTACCCACCTTTCGCTGGAGACTGTCGAATGCAAGCGTTTTCTATCGGTTCTGATCTTCATCTTAATCTGATGCTCAAAGAATCGGATCAGATCCTGATGAGAAAGACGGGTGCCTCACAAGACTTCCTCCTGTCGCGTGGTCCAAATCACCATTCGAGCCGTGGCCAGCAGCGTCAGAAACACCATCCGTTTCACCCCGGAATACAGCGGCGACACACGCGTATGCGCGATCAATGGGCACAAACTTTTCGGGGGCGAGACAAGCCGTCAGCTCGCCGATATGGTGTTATAAGGGGCGGACCCGGGGGCAATGGTAGAAGGCGTGCGAAACTGTTTCTTCTAAACCAAGGCCACACCGTTCACAGTCTGGCAAATCCGCCAAGCCCCAAGCGCCAAGACTTGTCATTGAGAGGCAGCCGATTCCGAGCCAATCGCCAGGTAAGCGAAAACAGGGATACTGAGGTAATCCGCCGCTGGCGCCCAAGACCAGTAAGAGCGAAACTCATCCTCCGACAACCAGAGCGTATCACGTAGGGAATCCTTCGCGACCCCCTCCACTAAAAGACAACAGAAGACCTTCCTAGGCCGCGAAAGGTCACTAGACCGAGGAACGGCCAACAAGGCCGACCGATTGATCCCGGGGTTTACGATGGCGCTCAACCCGCGAGATGGGGGGATAATAGTAAGGCAAGGGAACGCGTCCCTAACAATCCCCCCCATAATCGAATCTCCTCCTGTCAACGCGCGGCGTGGGAAAGCCAACCTCGAGGCACGTATGTGGCTCCCTAAGTTTGGCATTCCCAGCTCCACATGACACAGATGTTGTACACAGACTCGTCTGTCGACCCGATTCCCGCGTCCCCTCCATAAAATGGAGGATAGCGAGCGCTCAAGCGGCTTCCTGTGGTCGACACAGAGAGGAAGTACGGACAATCGATAAAGAACAATCGGGAAAATGTATGTAGCACACACCTCCGCCCTGCCCTTCACGGACAACCTCCGTCGACGCCAAGTCTGACCGGCAGCGTCGACCTTTTTCTCGTACTTCAGACCAATTTTTCTCCAGCTGAAGGTCGGGTCCTAACCGCACTCCAAGAATGCGGATAGAACCGTCCGTCCAACCGGAGCGGCCCGGAAGATCGACCCCCTTCCAGGCACCTAACCGCAAGCCGGACGACTTGTCGCGATTAATCTTGGCCCCTGTCACTTTCTCGTTCCGGTCAAGCGCCTTCAGTACCGCCTCAATGTCTCTGCGGGACGACACGAAAGTAGATACGTCATCGGCGTACGCAGAAACCTTGACTCGATCCCCTCCAGGAACGGAGATTCCGCGTAGGGCCGGACTGCACGCCTCGTCCCTCAGCCGGCGAAGGAGAGGGACAAACGCCAATGCATAAAGTAGAGGCGACAGTGGACAACTCTGACGTACCTACCTAGACAGCGCAAAGCGCCCGACACCTTCCCGTTCACCTGTACCACAGCACTGGGGGAGTTATAGAGGAGGCTAATCCAGCGGTAGAAGTCGGGTTCGAATCCGGCGGCCTGCAGGACAGCCGCAAGGTAGCGATGGTCAACCCTATCAAATGCCTTGGACTGATTTAAATGGATCAGCGCGGCCTCATTGTCGTTTTTTACACCCTCTATGATCGTTCGGATCAGATCCAGGTTGCTCTGAATTGTTCGGCCCATCACAGAACAAGTCTGCTCAGGACCCAACAGAGACTCGGAAACTGACTGCAAACGCTCCTGCAGGATCTTGGCCAAAATCTTTAACTCTGTGTTTAGCAGAGTTATGGGCCTATAATCATCTAAATCCCACCCAACACCCTTGCCCTTGCAAAGTGCTGAAAAGAACTTCTGAGCAATACTGAAAAAGCAAATGGCCGCCTTCTTCTCACTTGTATTTATACACTCCAAGGGCAGATAACTCCGTTATCATCTATACAAAGACAAAATGTATCTTCTACAAATATGGGTACATGACCGGGTGGTTCGAGCGTTTGAATCGGCCAATTGTTGATTTGTGAAGGTGTTCTTGATAATATTATTCAATGACGATCCCTGTGTGCGGAAGCTGCAAACTATAACCACTGGTTGAGTGAAATTGGGTAGACGAAATTATAGTCGATGTTCGTGCTAGCAAGATGTCTCAAACCCCCACGTAATAAAGAGCTCTTTAGATATGGTTGGCAATCTATCTAAAGATACTATCTCGATAGAAGCACTTATCCTCGAACAGCCTGGCCACTTGCAGTGATATATAAGCCTTCAAAAACTAAAATTCTTAACAGAAAGGTGAGAGTAAGTTTCTAAACTGCCGCAAGTGGTAATAACACAACATAATATTACATAAAATTCTAATTCAGAATTTCGTAAGGTTGAGTCAGATAGAAATGTATAAAAGGACACAACTGATTGTGATAATGTTTCTTGTAGTTCTTCAGTGTAAAGGCGTATAGTAAAATAAATAATGAAAGTACTTCAGAATAAGATATTTGTGATTAAACTTTTTCGTTAAGTCAAAAGAAAGGCTTCTTAAATTTATTATTATTCCAATATTTATTCAAACGATCTTCGTATCAGTATGACTCGAAGTGACTGGTGTTGCTCATTCAAACTGAAATAATCAAAAGCTAAATTTAAAAAATGAAGCGAAATAAACTCATAAAATTAATTTCGAAGGAAATGTGATCAGAAAGAAACAATAACATTTTAAAATATTTTTTAAATTCGAAATAAAATATAGAATCACGTAACTCAGCAAGAGACGAAATTGTAGGGCAGTTTAGATAAAAGATGTGCATGGTAGTATAATCGACTTGACAGTTATGTGCCGTAAAAGAAAAAACATTATGCGTTTAGATAAAGTTGAAAGATAAAAAAAACAAAGTTCGTGACTGATAAAAGATTAAAACATAGTATCACTGATGCTAGTATTTGTGAGGATAATAATAGTAATAATAGAGTTAAGAGGATTAAAATTAATATGAAAAAAACGTTTGTCTTCACGGGCTCAAAATGGGATTGGCTGTTTGATTTTTTGATTTTAGTTACATTTATTTGGTTTTTGAAGAATAAAGCCGAACAAATCTGAATTATCCCCTTGATTCTACCGAAAGGTTAAATTTATCTAGACAAATACAAAACAAACGTAAAAAGAAAAAAAAAGATACGCCTATTTGCAAAAGGAAGTTAGGAGGAAAATGAAGAAAAGGGGGGAAAAACAAAATTTCTGTACGATAATGTTGCAAAAATAAGTGTTTGTTTTGCCTTAAGATTATTCATTTAAGCCGTACATGTAAACTTATTGAAAGAAAGATCGATGACTGTCTATGGAACAATTGTGGAATGGATTTTTGCCCCGAAATCTTTCTTGTTGCTGCATTTTTTTCTTTATTACTTCCTTGATTTCATTCTTTTGCTTCATTGAGAAGTTATGAAAATATTTTATAAACAAATAAATTTATCTTTGTATATCAGGTCACTCTCCGAGTGCTACTGCTATCATACTATTTGCTGCATGGTCGGGTAATCGTCGACAAAATCGTTTCCACCACCAGATTTTTCTGGTGATGATGTTGGCTAGACACCTAGCATAATTAAAACAAGACCTGTCAAAGAGCGGATGAGCCCTCTTGTAGGGTCTAGGGCCATTTAACATAGTGCAGTAGACTGTGTCCATTAGCTTATATGCAGCCACTGCGATGACGATGACAAGGCGTCGCTGGGATTTCTAGATTAAAGCCAACGGCCAGGGTGGAGGGTTCTCCCAGTGGAATCAACATGTCTGTGACTAGATTGAGTCTTCAAGTTTGACCTGGAGAGGAGCGGTTTCCGTCAGGTCGACTTGCCTAAAACATGCTACACATAAATGAATACCTATTCGCTTTCAATCCAGATCAATGGAGGTGAACTGGTCAGTTGCTCTCCTGCACAGTAACCCCACGATCACAACGAATCAAGGAAATAATGAAGATGGTGACGTTGATGCTAATGAAATTTATCTATATAGCTTATTTGCTGATTTTTATTTGCGCTCATTTCGTATTGTAAACACTGTTTCTGCTTAAATGTTTACTTAACCTGGGTAATAAATATCACTAATACATGAAGATACAGCATGACTGAGATAGTTGTATATTTTCCTGCATTCCCAGAGATAAGTGTTCAAGCCCAGATAAAAACTAAAATATCGGATCAAAGCAGATATTTCACACTTTGCACCTTACTAAACAATTTTGCCATTATTTGAGCCTTATCTTGATAGAGTGTAAAAGCGCCTACACCGCCTTGTGGGTGATGAATATTTTTCCACCCTACAACGCTTTCCCACAGACGAAATGTTGTGAGCTTGCTCTATCGCTACTTCCACTGCATGTGTTCTGACGAGTTGCATCTTTGGTTCCACCATCCCCCCAACCTCTACAACTGGTGGCCGCCATGCTACACACATAAGAATGAATCATCCACATTCCCTTTGTATCCTTATAGTAAGAAGTAAGTTCCATTCAGACAGCTTCTTCCTTAGAACTGCGGTAGAACAGACTGCCAGCAGAATATTTTCCTAACCAGAACAATCTTGACCTCTTCAAGTTTAGAGTTAGCTTTTATCTTTTCCTGTATAATGCCATGAACTTCACTTCTTGCCCTTTCTTACAACATCACACAGTAACCTCTAACTTAACTGGCTCTTGGACCTTGTATTGGGCCAACACTGGTATAAAATAACTGCAGATTTAACAGGTATTTAACGATATTGCTGAGGGAATGGGCGTTCATGATTCTCCACGACCTCCTATCCCTTTTAGCTCTAAGCAATATTATTCCATGTTCCTCCATCCATTTATGTACGCTCGTTAGATAAGTCACTGGATGTTTATTTCTGTCTCGTTTGCTTTCAATATATCCTGTGAGTGTCAAATTCTCCAAGCCCTAATCTCTTATTATGTGTTCAAGAAATTTCAATCGTCTCTTTCCGATTCTAGATATAAGTGTCCTTTTTATTTCCTTAAATCTTCTTCATTTCTCTCATGCTCTGTCCATAGTATTCTCAACATCCTTCTGAAGAACTGCATTTTTGCTGGCTCAGGTCTCATCTGTGAGGAAATTATCCAACATTCCACCTAACTGTCGTATAGGAGGATTGATCTCATATATCAGTTCAGCACAGTTTTCTTGTTCCTTAATACTTTGTTTTTCGCTCTTCCAGCTTTATGTTACGACCTTGTGTGGGTGTTTTTGCAGCGTTCGAGCACCAAGATATGTACACCCTCCTAGGTCTGTGTGTAATGGTAGCTAGGACGTCAGCAGTGGATCGAGCCGATCGAAACCCATACTGCTCGTCGCACAGGTTAAATAAATCCGGTGAGAAGACATCCTTTATTTATGTCTCTTTCTGCTTTTGTATATTTGTTCAATTCATTTTTTGTCCGTATGCAGGTGTTTTTCCGGTAAATGTCCCCGTTTATTTTAATATCTTTCCCAGATAAATCCATTTTTCCTGGTAGTTTAAATAGACGTTGTATTGTGCTTTATCAAATGCATTTGTGCAGTCTAATAGTGTTATTTAAAAAAGACTAACATATTAGCAACAAATTGAGCAAAATACTATATGACTTCAACGAGAGTTGAAAGTAAAGAATTTCTGACCCAATCGATATGGTGCTGTCACATTATGATGAGCTCTCAAGAATTAAAAATGTAAGTTTAATTCTCACCAAAGGGTTGTTCCTTACTTCCTGTTCATGCAGTTTTACTGGCGAAGGATAACGATTTTGGAATTGCTACAAAAAGCAGCAGAAATAAGTCAAGGTCTTTATTTATTACCAATCAGGTGCCTACGAAAGTGAAATTGTTACCAGTAAGCTAGTGAAGTGAACTCGATATTCACAGGGTGTCCTATTATTAATCTAAGGCTTATATTTTTCTTTATCAAGCTCCAGTATAAGATTCGTGTGGATGGAACAGAAGGTTAAATAGCATAAAACCTACACTGGCTGGACAGGATTTACCTTCGATTCAATTTATTAATATGTTTACGCGAAATCTTCACCTGTTGTGATGCACATAATGCAAACAGCGGATGTATATTTACGACCGATCTCTCTGCCCAAGCCGGTCTCTTCAAGTAATGTTTATAAAGCAAAACGAAAACGGAATAATCAATTCCTATTCCTTACATGTTTCTTTTATTGAATAAGTATGAGGGGGTGCTGAAAAATTCTGGTGTTTGGCCATTTGGCCAGTTTTTAAAAAGTCTCCTTGTAAAATAGCATCTATTTGCCATAATAAAACTTCTTTATAGTGAATGTATATAAAGTCTTTTTTTGTTTTCAAAATTCCTTTCGTCCTTTATACATGATTAATTTCTCCTTCATCCGAATGTACTAACTTCTAAGGTCCTGAGTTTTATTCCAAGCAAACATTAATCTCATCATGTTGGCAATAATCATACTAATCTATTTTAAGAGATTTTTGGATGTGCTCATAACGTAGCGGTTTTCGGCGCGGAAAGTGCGATCGGCAGGCCGAGTAAAAATTCCAATCGAGTTTGAGTTCACTTGCAAAATATGCATTTCTTCCCCCCCCCCCATCTTAGCCACGGATTAAATGGCAGGACCTACTGGCCTTTGTTAGTAAACAGTCTAAGAGAAGTATAACAATTCAAAACTATCTGAGTATGGCAACTCCAATTCGGTACAAGTCTACATGCTACGAAAACCACAGCAACAACACTAGAGAGAATTTCAATCCCCTTCCTTAAAATTTAAGCAAATTTGCAAGTTAATGTAACCACAGCTTTGGTTTAACAAATACTATTTCGTCTCCGGGAATATCTTTTTCAAACAAAACAATAACTAATTAAAGTTTAAAACATTTCACTTTGTTTCTGCTATTTATTTTGTGTCATGCATATGTTTTTCAAAATTTCCAGCGTGCAACAGAAGGAAAAATATATATGAATATGAATGTATTTGAATGTCAAATTATTATCAAAAAGAAACATTAATTTCAGTTCTGCCGCTAGAGGATGTAAGTTTATTGAACATGGAGTCTATTTCGTCTTGGGCGATACCGTTATCTCGTCATACAGCTGCTCGTTTGGAAACGTCGCCATAAGGTAACGATTAGCAAATTTAATGAACTGTTGCTATTGTTGTGTGTTCGATACTCACTGTGTGCTTCTGGCCATATACCAGAAGACTCCAAACTTATTAAATACTTATAAATGTTTGTCTAACTCTTCACCATGGAGCAGTGTTTAGCAATCTCGTTTCGCCGATCATTTCTTCCGTAGTGAGTGTTCCACACTTCTGATTTTATGCCACCCTAATCTTAGGAAATACCTATTAGTTCATCCCCTACACCATATTTGTTATCTCCTGCCCTTTTTAATCTTTCCTATACATTACGCTATCTATGTGTTTTGGTGGATGAGATAGCTACGTATTTCCTAGTGGCCGGTGTTCGATCCCATTCAAAAGTCGGAAGTTCAAATACTGATTTCCACGGTATGCATAGAAGCCCTGTGCCAGAGGCAGCTAAGCTGAGCGAATATCTTTATGGTGCTTGTCTGGAATCGCTGATTACCTGTTTAGTCTGGCATACAACTCGCCAGTTCGAGCTTCAATGGGGTCTCCGGTCCCAACTACTATATATATCCGTGATGAGGCTAAGTTTGATTAATATATAATTTTGCATGTTAATTCATTAATATAAAGAGAGAAATGGAGGAAGCGGAAATGTGGTTCTACAGATGGATACTGAGCATTTCATGGGCGGATCGAGTAAGCAACCAGGATGTCTTAAAGAAAATGGCAACAGAAAGAATACGTCTACTCAGAAGCAGGAAAAGGTAGTTGGAATTCCTTGAAGACAATGAGGAAGCCTTGTTTGGCAAAATTAACCCTCACTAGACATATTAGGATGAGCAAGAGAGTGGAAGACATTGAGCCACTTACCTGTGTGAATGGATGACGGGATGGGTGGCAGGCGCCGAGGGAGAAAAATTGCTAAGGGCCAAAAGGAATAGGAAATTATGGAGACCCTTGATCTCCTATATACTGAAGAAACGCGATACAGAGAAGTAGAAGTATGTGTAATCCTCACTGGGTGCTGTAAATGTTTAGCTTTGTAGCAGATCTATGCTATACTTACTAAGCAACTATCAAATTGCTCATTTTGCGATATAAAAATTACAAATAAAATCTGTTAAGTATTAAAGGTCACATTACAAAGTACTTACTTTATTCTAAAATAGAAATCGAATGTATAACTATACTACGTTTGATATCCTATGTACTACATTGAATTGTACTATAGTTTATATACATTGTACTATAGTTTATATTCCTTGTACTATATTTATTTACATGGTACTATATTTTATATACATCTTATTATGTTTGATATTTTTGCACTTTATTTGATATCAGTTGTACTATATATTGTACCATATTTTATACAAATTGAACTATATTGTACTATAATTTATATAAGTTGTACTGTTATATTTTGTACTGTTTGATATCTGTTGTACTGTTTTATATCCATTGTACTATGTGTGATATCTGATGAGATATTTTATATGCACTGTACTATATTTTATATACATTGTACTATATTTGATATCTACTACCTTTAGCTTAATACTGACACAAGTCCACATAGTGAATCCCGAATACATTACTAATGATTTGAGAAACCACTTCAATAATGAGGTACCTTCCAGTTTAAGAATGTACGTGTTTAGACAATCATACCACATATAATAATTTGATATCTCTTATGAAAACATTTTTTGCATTTCTCCTTGACATTTATTAAAAGAATAAATCGGCATAAATCTGTAGCCGTCAAAAGTTAAAGGGAAACAATAAGCGTTTGAAAATTAATATTTTGTAGTCTCAGTATTACTGAAATTTCACGAATCACTTCATAAATTGGCAGATTTTCAGCAATACATCGAATATTGTGATCATTATAGAAAAAGGTTATTCGAGACGGACTATTTCATAAGTTAAATACATACACCATATTAAACGCTTACAGAGAATTATGACTGACGCTATACATTGCCTCTTTATTTTTTTCTAAGTTCAACTTTCTATGTTAAATTATCTTCCTTGTCTCTAATGCATCAATATTGTCAAGTCTTTTGAAATTATTGGTATGAATCAATAGCAACAACCATTTACAAATTCTAATTTCATTTTGACCTCGTAATTTGACTCACATTATAGCCGAAAGTAACAAGTATGAGTTATTCGCTGAGGATCGAACTCACTACTCGATAGTAACGATCAGCTACACCTGATTACTATTATTCCGCAGTGAGGATGCCTCATTTTTCACATATAATATACATTCTAGACGTGTTATGGTGGCTGAGATAGTTGCGTCGATGTTCTGATTCAGGCCAGGAGATTTCTTTACTCATTTTCAAGAGAGGCAGACTTCACTTGTAGGTCTGGCGTAACAGCATCTTTTATCCCTAGTTTCTTCATTTTGCTTCGTGTTAGATAAGTAAGCATTATACAGTTCTCATTATTTTCCCGCAATTTCCTCTAGTTTCCTTTTTTAGTTACTTTTAGTTTGTCTTTTTCTTTTGTGTTTTTTCTATTATAAGTTCCACCTTAACATTTCATCACTATTCTCTTCTTTTCATCCCAACTACCCCGCTCCTGAAAAACAATGCGTAGACAGGAATCTCAAAAAACGAGCAATCAGGTGGCGAGAAAATCGTGTTTCCGAACAATGTTTCTTTTAGCTAAGAAAATGTTCTTGAAAATCAGCTTAAGAGAGTCAAGAATAAAAAATCTGTGAGATTGTTAGAAAGAGGGACATACTTTCCTGGTTGCTAGAAAAATTGTAGAGCGGTGAAACAATTTTCTAATAAAAAGTAGGCTTTAAAAAGATGCTGAAACAATGGAGCGTGCAGAT
The DNA here is from genome assembly GCA_964036315.1 of Acanthosepion esculentum. NCBI lineage: Eukaryota > Metazoa > Mollusca > Cephalopoda > Sepiida > Sepiidae > Acanthosepion > Acanthosepion esculentum. Next base: position 84,454,284 of record OZ038475.1, read on the forward strand.
ATGTAATCTATACGAAATTATCACGTTTGGGTATGTAGTGCGTGGACTGTGCAACGCAACCCACCACACACACACACACACACACACACACACACACACACACATATATATATATATATATATATATATATATATATTGACATTCCTGTCTTCGCATTTTTTTTTCAGTTATATAGCAGTTATAGCTATTTCTACGTCCAATTTTTGGATTGGTTGTTGTAGTCTATTCTAACGGTTATTTTCGCGGGATTGGTTTGTTAATTTTTTTATTATTATTTAATTTATTTATTTATTTCAGTTGATTATTTTTACTTGTTTTTTATTCATTCTATTTCGTCTATTCTAACGGGAATGGTTTGTTAATTTGTTTATTATTTGTTTGGGTTAATTTATTTTACTTGTTTTTATATTATTTTTTTATTTGTATTTATTCATTTCAATTTTCGATTTTTAAGTAACATAGTAAAAATTTGTTTTCACGCCTGCATTTTGAGATGAGCTCAGATCGTTTATTTAGTAATTTATTTTGGTCTGGGAAGGTAATAATAGCTATTTTTCCTCCAAGCAAAGTTTGCAGGTTTTTGATTGATTGCTGTAAGCTGGTGATCTTTTCCTTATTTTCCATGATATTTTTGGTGTGATTTGTGTTTTGTTTTTAATTTCCCAGATGTACTTGGAAAGCATTATGCTGTTCGCGAATTTACTATTTGTGAAAGATGTTTTGTGTGTATAGTTTCTTTGTTTCCAGTGTCCTTCAGTTACTCCTATGTATACTTTTTCTTAATTATCTGGTGATTTTACTGTGGCTTGGTATATTACTTTGTTTTGTAAGCAAATACTGTTTAAGGGACATTCATTCTTTATTCTACAGATACACGTGCGTCTAATTTGTTCGGTTCGTTTGTTGATAGTTTTCCTGTTGTGCTTTTTTATTATTTGTGCCATGTTCTCGGGGCAACTGTAGCTGATTCTTACAGTGTTTTTATTGAATATTTTGTGTAGAGTGCAATCTAAACATTGGACGAATAAATAGCTTCCCAGACCAAAACAAACTATTAACTAAAGCGACCTAAGCAAATCCCCCAAATTTTTATTACGTTAATAAAACCTCCAAAACCGAAAAGAATAAATAATACAAAATGAAAATTTTTAAAAAGTAAACTAAATTAACCCAAACAAATAAATAAATAAATAAGTCACTCCCGCCAAAATAACAGCCAGAATAGATTACCCACAATACACCACTGACCCATATCTATAAATAATCGCGGAAAACCCAACATTCGCGGCCTGACGATTGCCTCTGAGTGTTGACATTGTTCACTTTTATATTTATATTTACATACGCTCTATCTCTGAGATTGAGCACTTTATCCCATAAATATAGCACACCTTCATACTATATATATATATATATATATATATATATATATATATATATATATATATATATATATTAAAATAATATTTTTACCAATATTCACCCAGTACAAGTACCAAGGGCCACTCAAGGCAGAGGAATGTGAACCGGACGATACGCAAACTTATCTACTCCTATTTGCCCATTAATAGCACTGTTCCACAATTATCGATTTTTCAAAATGGGTTTCTGTTTATTATTGATGCTTGCGAGATATATTGGTTTTTCACATTTTTCAAATGACCAAAATAATTTAATTCCTTTTTTATAAAATTATTCACATACTTCAATACTATAATTCACAGCTTCTCCTCCACGGATAGATTGCAATTTTTTTATCTACTTTATTATATGGCATTCTACTAACGGCGATTTTTCTTACATTTTTAGTTCCCATATATATTTTGAAAACATTTTGAAACAGGACCTTTAATGAATAAATAAACGAAAAATGTTATTATATATATATATATATATATATATATATATATATATATATATATATATATATATATATATAAACTTTTAAAAGAGTTTCTTAATACTCATAAGTATTAATAAACTCAATATTAAGGAACGGTCTTTTAAAATACTTTTAAAAGAGTTTCTTAATGCGCATAGTATTAAGAAACTCTTTTAAAATACTTTTAAACGTAAGAAAATAAATGCTTATATATATATATATATATATATATATATATATATATATATATATATATATATATATATATATATATATATATATATATATATATATATATATATATATATATATATATATATATATATATATATATATATATATATATATATATATATATATATATATATATATATATATATATATATATATATATATCATATTGCTATTAACGCATTGCTCTTTAACCGAATTGAAATGAGCTCACCGGGCCACTCACGTACTTCGCATAGTAAACGTTAAAATTTTCTCTTCTCTGCCGTGCGACGATAGCCTAGGGGTAGAATCCCTGACTGATACCAAATCGGTCGGGTTTCGATCCCGGCTTGAAGCAATCGGACGTCTAGTGATACAGCGAAATAGTCTGTGTTGATATATATGCTCTCTTGAGAAAAGGGTTATTTTAAAAAACATACTGCTATTAACACGTTGCTCTACAACAAATTGATTTGAGCTCCCGGACGGATCCCAAATACCAATTCAGTCCCTATCCATATATATATATATATGTGTGTATCTGTCTGTGGTGTGTGTGTAAAAACCACAAGTAGAAACTCTTGCCACCTTAATTTTACTAATAAATATCTTCTTAGATATAAAAAAAAATCCTCATAAGAGTGCATAGACTATTCATCCTCTCGTCAGTTATTCTTTAAAAAAACTTAATAGTGTGAAACAAACGCTAGTCAATAACGGTTTTCCAAATAACCTAATAGATCACCATATCAGACTTTTTCTTTCTAAGGTAACCAATACTGAACATAAAGAAAAAAATAATTAACATTTTTTATTAAAAAATTGTATATATATATTCATGTCATGGGTGTTTTAGTAGGATCCCTGTGAATATGCGGTATTTAGTATGTGCTGGATTGAATGGCACGAAACTATTTTTTAAATATGCAAGAGATTGGTGCTAAATCGCAAATAGAGTCCAAGATTTTGGATTCTGTTTGTCAACCCAAACATGTATATTTAGCTTTAGATTACGCCTAGTACAATATTCCTCTGACTATTTGATTTAAACTTTTCTTGTTATTTGGTCATTTGTTGACAAAGATCATCATTTACGTCGTCTATTTCCATGAAGCATGGTATCCCAGTTAGCCCCTCCCCGGAATATTTAAAGGAATAAAGACATGGTTATAATCTGACACCCGAGGTGTCCCAAAGCTGAGATAGCACGATAATTTTTGTCCTCGTCCCCAGACCCACATGCTGTGCCCCATATTACAACGTTTTGTGTCGTATCCCAACATTTTATGTGGGGTGAGTAGATATACTATTTTTTAAAACTCTAATTGGCAGTGTGCTGGACAAAGCTTTAACTTATTATATAATAATAATAAATAAAAGAGTAAAATATAAAATCAGCTTCATTTTATTTCATTCTCCCTGCGTCTTCCTTTCCTGTTTCTTATCCTTTTTATCTTTCTTCTGTATTTTCCTCTATTTTCCATCCGTGGACTTTTCTACCTCTTTTCTACTTCGTTCTTACTTGCAACGCTACATGATCTTTCTACCAACCTCTCTATTGTCCCCTAGTTGATTCTAAGCTTGGTAAATAAATTAGGAGTCTCCGTGAAGCTGAACAGCATATTGGTTAAGAAATATGAACATTTTCAATGCCAGGAATCAATCTGATTATGTTTATATATTATTTCTCGCATGGCCTTCTATCTCGCTTGCATACAGAAAAGAATTGACTCATAAAAATAAAGAAGAACGTGAGATTTTAATGATTTTAAACTTCTTTACTAAACTTAGTTTACTTTGGTACAAGGTCACAATAATAGGGCAACAAATGAGTGCTGAGCTCACTACTCTGTGCCGATCTACGAAAACAGTTGCGTAATCACTACACAATACTTCTGCAAACTTTTCAAAATTCTGTCATAATCTATTCATACTATGCGAGAAAATATTCTTCTGCTTTTATGTGACGTCAGGGCCCCAAACATCTGCCTCTACCTTATAGTTCTTAATAAGTTTTTTTTCTTATTTCTCTTAACTCCTGCTCTACCATCATTTACTCAAGCTCATCAAATATATTACACGCTGCTTTCCTCTGTCCCTCGTTCCCTCAATGTGTCCTGTGAGTATCAGATTTTCCAAGCCCTCTTTCCTCATTACATCCCTAAAAAATTCAATTGCGTCCTCCTGATGTTAAGTATAATTTTCCTTTATTACAATTCTAAAATAGCTTCAACCAAATAGGTTTAAAGTATAGTTTTAATATTGCATTGTGTAGCTTTTCTTCAAATTTCAGCAAACATCGAAATCTCTTAATAAAATCTAAATAAAATTTACACTAATCCTGTGGTTTTCCCATTGACTACATTTATTGCATTCAATCATTCATTGACTACATTTATTGCATTCAATCATTCAATGACATATGATCTGGTATTTCTGGATAATTGGTTAAAAAACTTAATATGTTAGTGAACAAAACTGACTTGAATCGCTGCAACTTGACACTGATTATTTAATCATTAATTGATCAGATTGATTATTTTATTGATCTGCAATATTTCTTAGATTAAATCTGAAGCTGCTTATACATAATGTCAACGCACAGCTTATTAAAATTAATAGGCGTAGGTGATAAATATTTCTTCGACTTGTAATTATTTTCAGACTATCAACGGAAAGCTCCATATTTCTTTCAATGATATTTTTAATCTCGTACTCAGCATTTACTTGACAGAGGCAAAGTACATTAAATAATCTGTGTTAATTTCACATAAAATGCAGCAAAATGAGGATGTAATCTTAATTTATTAACAAAACATTTATACATTTAATCGATTTCTCATTTAAAATTATTCAAAGAATTCAATGTTTCTGAAACTTAATTCATCAGCATACATTATCAATAAAACATTAAATATAACAATGAACCACTCTGAATTTCTGAGTATTAAAGGTTTCGGAAAAAATACTCAATAGCTTTCTAAGAAAAATCTGATCTCAGGTAAAAGACTTGATAAAGGAGGGGAAGCAAATCAGAAAAACTGGAATTGATAATAATAATAATAATAATAATAATAATAATAATAATAATAATAATAATAATAATAATAATAATAATATCCTGTAGAGCAGGGTGCAAACTATGGCCTAAGGACTATAGTTTGGACCCGGCACTACAAGATACAAAGCAGGAAACATAACATACACAAATAATAATAATAATAATTGCCCTGATGCTGCACAGTGGTATGGTTCTTATGACTTTATTGGATCTTTGCTTTGTCATTGTGAATTAAGATGGACTACAGTAAATATCCTATTCAGCACTACACATGTTAGTTGCTTGACCATAACCAGTTGGACATAATCCCCTAGGAAGTGACGAACTACACACTAGTGTCATGATGCGTATATTCAGCTTCGTACTCCAGCGTTTAATGCTCTTTGAATAAATAATAATAATGCTTAGATCCCAAAGAGAAATAGCGCAAGAGTGAAACCAGGTTGGGGTCGAAAATTATCTTATTGGTACTGTTCGTTCACATAATACCAAAGGGTACCATCAGCAGATGATTTTATATGACGATCCACGTCGACCAAAAAAAATGAAATTAATAAATAAAAAGTACGAAATTAGAAGAGGATTATAGGGAGGTTGTGCGAGCGTCCTACTGTCTTTACAGAACTCTTCAAAGCGCAATGTTAGCAACAAATAGAAGGTGGAGAAAAAGATTTCCAAATATGAGATATATGTATAGGTGAGAATAAAATAACAAATATTAGAATGAGCATTATTAAAGAAAAAACAGTTGTCGAGATACCTGAGCTCGAAGTAAATGTAAAACTTGACTGAAGGGTAAATTATAAGTCACGAATATTAGAAATGCAGAAGATATAAGAATACAAGTTGGTATGCTGAATAATTATGAAATTGTAAGATTAATAAATAACACACATGAAAATAGACATTAAAAAACCCCGAAACAAAATCAATAAACAATACAAATCAGGAAAAGGCTGAAGAAATAAAAAAACAACATCATTAAGACGTCTCTTCTACTCCAATAGCTTCATGTCTCGCGCATCTCGCCTATGGAACTCCCTTCCCTATTACTGTTTCCCTGACAAATACAATCTCCAACGGTTTAAGTGTAGCGTCACTCGACATCTCCAATTGCCTTGACCTATCCACTTCCCTTCTCCACATCCTTTCATCTTTCATTCCTATCTGCTCTCGCTCCAAATCTTCTGTAACCCTCTTACTTTGATCGACCCACTGTCTTTCTCTTTCTCCACATCCTCTCCTTTACCACTCCTATCTGCTCTTCCTCCAACCCTTCTATAACCCCATGCGTGATAGTGGCCTCCACCCTTGCTTGGGGTGATACGCTTAAAAAAAAATACTAACACAAAATATAACGGAATAAGAAGTAAAGGAGAGAAAATGGGCAAAATAAGAACTAATAGAAAAACGAAATGATTAGAATAACTAATAAATAGATTTTTAAAAAGCAAAAACTATTTAATTAAACTGAACTACGCCAAATGAAATAATCTACTGCAGTAGTCATATCATCAATGCAAAACCGCAGGACAACAAAGCTCAAGAAATAAATAAAAATCGGGAAAAAGATTCAAGTTCTGCTGGAAGAACTCTTAATATTGAATGTAGTATCAGTAGGAATCAAAATTAAAAGATAAAGAGTGTTAAAAATGAGACGTTAATATAAAATAAAAAAATGACGTCCTAAAACAACGCATTCATCTAAAAGTAAAAAGAAAAAGGAAATCTCGGAAAATAACTAAATGTTATAAACAAAATATTTTAAAACTAACAAGGGAAAATTCCACGGGGAAATGGAGTGATTAACGATACTTATAGAAATAGAACACCGGCAACTGATGAAGTGACAGAGTTCTCGAATAAGATATGGACGAACGAAGAGAATGATAAGATTAGCGCAGAGTGGATTAAGAACACATAACATGAATATAAAGACATAAAGGCAGAAATTGAATAATATACATGTTAAAGAAAAGGTAACTCTAAAAAATGAAAATCCACAGTAATATATAAGCTACCTAAGGTTTGGTTTAATGTATTTTCGTCTATGCACAACTCATAAGCATATCTCTTTTTGAATGCTATCAGTATCACAGAGCAAAAACCAAAATGGCTAACAGAAATCATTACTTATTTAATAGACAAAGCTGTTGATACTGCTACCCCTACAAAAGAAATTACCACCTAATCACGTTTATCCGCAACATGCAAAACATACACATCGACTAAATGGAAAATGTATCAATTCCTTTAAATTTTTTGTAATTTTTTTGTTCATTATCCCTGAACAACAAAAACGATGGAAAAATTATTCTAATAACTTTTTTTATATCAGTTGATGATCAACAAGATAGTGAAAAACCCTCTTTCAAAAGAGCCTCAGTAACGCATATATAGACTCTTAATAGTGTTCCGTATGATTTGTTAAAAAAGTCACAGGAATTAATGAAAATTGCACCTACTCTCATAAATACTCTAAAAGTCAGTATTAAAAATAGTATACTACATTAACAGTAATCGCCTTAATTATAGAGTTCGGTGGTCACTAGAATCCCTGCATTACTCAAATCGTTCAGCATTTCATTTCATAAGACGTTTGAAAGCATTTGAACAGTCCAATTATAATGCAAAACATCATGTCACACGCTACCCTTGTGAATTCAATAACTGTTATTTTTATTCTATAATTATTTTTTAATAATTGGAGTATATTTCATTAAAATATATAGGGACTTTATAGGCACCTCTTAAATTCATTATAATAATTTCAATTAAAGACTCAAATCAAACTTTTATCATTTTTGCTAACATTTCTTGTTTACATACAATAATCTGAGTCTAATGAATGTAAATGTTGTTCAAATCTTTGTGATCTAGGACATTCTCTTGTCTCTAAACTAAAATAAAAGTTTTTAAAATATTTACATTCAATCTTTGTCTAGCATCTTTAACCCACTTCCTCCTGGTATCACTTTAAAGTGACGCTTTCCTTCTTTTTTCTTCTTTTTTTTGTAAATATCTCAGTGAAATTTTCACTTTCTCAAATTTAATTTATAATTATAGAATTAATGGAAAAAAGATGGCATCCATTTAAACAGACGACAACACTGTATTTTGCTTTCGAACAAAAACATGCAACTATAGAAACCAAAAGTCCAGTTTAATGCCACTTTGGTTACAACTGATTAACTTATATAAAGCCTTAATAAGGAAAAATAGTATTCTTTATTTCAAAGACGAAATCGATTAATAGATTTAATTGATTGATAACTTGACACGTTTTCAATTGTCTCGCTGTGAAGTATTGTGCAGTAACTAGTCTTGCCGGCTATAGTTAATTCGATCTTCACTGGGTACACCGCGCCTGAAGTCTAAAGTTATTCTAAGTTGAACTTGATAACTGAATACTTGGATGCTATGGAATTTAATGTAGTCCTAATGTAAGTTTTGTCTCATTGGCCTGATATAGGACCAGTCTTCTTACCAACGCGACTCGTATAAAATCTTATGTATTTACTTAGTAGACCGGGATATCGATTATGGACAGTTTTATTATTTTATGTAGTCTGCCTTTTTAAACACACACACACTCACTCAGTCTCACACACACACTCACTCACTCTCATACACACACTCACTCACTCTCTCACACACACACACACACACACACGTCTTTGTGCATCGGCTATAATACATTTTTGTAATTTGGGAAGAAGTGTATGACAAATTTATTTCGGTTAAAATACATCTTTTATATATAATCATACAGTGTCATCTACCTGATTGGTGTATACAACTGGGTCGTTTTCATATAGTTTTTTTTTAGAGAAAATATTTCGTATTTTATTTTATATTATAATACGATATATGATTTCATCAATGACTATATAATATGATGTATATTTTCATATTTAATACATTAAAATTATATAGTAATGTCTTGACTGCGATAATAAATTTGATAAGAATAAACGTGTTACATGTGTGAATTCGATCATGTAAACAAATGTTATAAGCGTAAGGTAGAACCTGTCTTGAAGAAAAGAGAAAGTCAGATTACTTAGAACTTTGGACTCAGAATATCTTATCCAGGACTGGAAAGCAGCTCTGGTTGTTGTAAACAAATCTCATTTATTTTGGTTTGAATGGAGAACGATTTCCATTCAAGGTGTGGATTCTGCACAACATATTTTTCAGATTTTATCACGTTTATATAAAGTTTTTTTTGTCTTTTTTAGCTTCAACCTAATTGTTGATGTATCGTTAATTCTTCGTACTTCAGCCAACATTTTCAACCTAATTCTATATTAGACAAAAATAATAAATCTCTTATTCACTGTACCGAATTTAAAGTGCCTCCGTAAATAATTTATCTACCCCCGACATACACACATATACATACATGCACAATCATATGACTATTCCCATACGCAAATACATGTGCCGATACGTCAACATTAAAGTAAAATAATTTATCTGAATAAAAGCAAAACAAGTCGAACTAATGATTAAACATTCAATTAAAGTTTGGTGCCAAGACCCATTGCATCTTATTTACATGATATTTAAAAGAATTAGACGCGTTCAGGGGACAAAGCATTCACTTTCTCAGTTGACTAGTTTTATGTTTTCTTGTTTTGTTTTGTTTTGTTTTGTGCTTTGTTTTTTATTCGAACGTCTAGCTTGAATCGCTGAAGAATCGATTCGTTGTTTTTCGATTCCTGCTTCAAGGTATAAAAGGCAAAATACGCGTGATTAAGGGACGATTTATTCCACAGAGGACAAAGAAAAACACTAATCTTCTACGCATGCTCTAACAGGCAAACGAATGCACGTAACACGAAGACACTAATACTCGCGTGTACACAGATTTAGAAGAATGACTAAAGCAGAAAACTACTCTTAGTAGTTCAATGGTAGCTCGTCTTTTTCTCCACCACAACTGATTTTACCTGTGAAAAGTACGCTTTCTTTTGCTGGTATCTAATAAATATCGTATTTAATTGAAGATCTTAAAGTTTGGTGCGTCAAGCTGTACAAATATCTTTAAAATGGGATCTTATTTTTAAATAAAACAAAAGTATTCTGTTACTCTTAAAATGTTTGACAACAATAAAGTACTTTAATTACTACCCTTTAAAATATTTTCTCAATCCATCTTATTTTATAATGCAACATTACTTATTTTCAGTAGCCCCGGTTAGGAAATAGAACTGAATCAAATTTAAAGTCCATCAGGAACCTTGATCTAATAAGGTTTGATCTCTGGTGATCACAATACGTATTGGATTCCTAAGATATACCAGAAAGTCAAAAGACCTAAGAACCCCGGAGGAAGGTAACTTCGAAGATACCCTCAAAGGCAGCAAGTGCAGAATCGTGCCTTTAAGGATGACAGTAGGTGCACTAACATAAACAAAGAAATAGACCTAGCTGAACTTAAGACAAGGCAACCGGTAACAGGAAATTATATAAACATCCGGTTTATAAGGGACAAGTAAAATCCTTTGTACTCACTCAAAAAGATCGAACGCTCGAGAAAAGACCTGAAACCACATACTGTCGATTAGGCCGACGTTAATTTGACAGAGTCTAGAGGTGAATAAACAATTATTTTATGTATGAAAAATGTATTCTCTTGTACTCGGATACTACAGAGTTTCATAGATCTGGAAAGATGTTTCGGTATTTCTCAAATACTATGACTTAAAAAAGTATTTGTAAGCTTTTACCATGTCACTTTAGTAGTAAATGATTTCCTATTCGATAGCAACAGAAATGTTTTGAGAAGTTCTCAAAACATTTCATCTTGGTTGAGTAAGACACATCTAAAAAAAGTTTAAGATTGAAATAGATATTTTAATGTTTTCACTCCAGTCTTGTTAAACAACAATTGACACCGGAAGTGGAAGCAACTTAGTAAAGAATGGTTGAACAGCGATGTCACGTGTCACACTTTGCTGGAAAAGAAAGATAACAACTTTAGGAGAGTAGAAGCGGAAGTCAGTTGGCCCCGATCGCGAGAGACGTCAACATGGAGTAGTCAACATTAGAATGACACCGCCGGGAAAAGTCAGTAGAAACACCTGAAAATAAAAACTGTAATGTCAGGAAATAATCACTTGAGTAGAACCTCTGAATTTTGTGGTCGAAGAACGTAATTCACTTCGGAACGGCTCAATGAATGCAAATCTGATCCTTGTTAGGTGATTTGTGATATTTATTCATTTTAGACTGACTGAGAAAGTCTCCCATTTCATAGCAATATAAACAACATAAGTTTTTCAGAAAGCTTTATTAATTTTATATAAACTTTTAAGTATAAACTAAATAGTCTTCTTATTGATTGTCTTGTTTCCTTTTATGGTTTCTGATATATCTGTTTCTCTTAACCCTCCGCTTTGATTACGTTTACTTTTTGCGGACAGTCACGGACGTCAATGAGTTTTCATTGTATAAAAGTCTGACCATATTATTATGCTAATTGCTTGTATGAAATCGTCGTCGGCACCTGCCCGCATCCGAGCATCGGGATAGTCATCGTATCTACCTATTTCCTGTCTCTCCTCTGGTGGTAATGATGGGGATGGCTGTGAATGCCCAGACTACGCCTTACCAGTCGTGAGCAGGAGTCACAGAGGAGTGTGGCTGGTGGTGTGGCCCTCCTGACAATATGTCACCGATCCTCTACATGTTGACGGTTGGACTCGAAAGCCTCAGTCCTTCCTCGGATGGTCCTACTCCAGAAATGCCGATTTGCAGCGTATGAAATACGATGTAATTATTCTCGCTATCAGTTTATCTCTACACTTTAATTATTCATAATATTTATCTAATTCATTAAAATTTCCCTTCTCTTAATTATTCTTCCACTATTTCAGTTTCCCTTCTTGTTATGAGTGTCTATTTTTTGTGGGGGGAGATTCGGTAGCGCTAACAAAATACCAAGCCTAACATAAAATTCATCATCTGAAATCTTAGCCTAGATTTGAACATAAATCGAAATTGTCAATATCAGTGCATACTATAAAATGTTTTCTTTATATAAACCTTTCTTTTTGTTAGCTGATATATATATATATATATATATATATATATATATATATATATATATATATATATATATATATATATATATATATATATACTTTTCTTAGATGAGATATTGTAACTATTTACAATATTTACATTGTATGGACTGTTGTCTCCATCTTTATTGTCATAATCCCAACGTTTCAGCCGTTGTACGCTCCTGCCTTTTTCAGGTTAAGAAGGCTGGAGTGTATAACGGCTGAAGCGTTGTGAATATGACAATAAAGATTAGGACAACAGTCAAAACAAATAGTGTAAATATATATTAGTTTATGGACCTATATAAGCTTATTTTCTGTACGAATCGACGTTTGATCATAAGCGAACGTAATGCACACACACAATTAGTAATTTGTATTTGGAGCATGTAAATCAGAATAACTTAGCATGTCGAAACGTCAAGCATTAATTCAATCTTCGTGCAACTAAGAAATACTATCTGAATTTTATATTATTAGTATCCAAGCTGATAATTATTTGATTCAAAAATGTTATGCTTCGTTCAATTTGTACCAAGAATACAAAGATGCATGCTGAAATACAAATGCCAAGAATTTAATGACGTGACCCCTGTCTCTCAATACAATGCAAAAATATTGCCTGTGAAGTGATTTCTCAATGCCAGCATGCTCACTGACTCTTTTGTTTCTACGGATGGATCATTAGAGTTCAGTGTGTTTTTCGCCTTCTTTTAAAAGTATTTCCAGCGAATAACCTCTCCAACTACACTCAACAAAGCTTTGTGCACCCTGTAAAGAACAATCACGATAAGAATCTTCTAAAATAACTCAGTGGCCATTGCTTCCAATTATGGTACCTAATGTAGACACTAAGCAAAATCTATTTTGGCAAAATGCAATGTTTGGAGTACCCAATGAGGATTAAATTCTCTTCAGTAATCATAAACTACAAGGGTAGCTTACAAGCTTACTCGCCTTCGTTTCAAGGTGAGGTGTTCAATGTATTTACTAAGTTTATGTTTGACACAATGCCAAAATTATCGGGCATTAAGTGAGATTTGAACTAACTATATTAGCAATTTGTCTGCTATATTAGTCATTAGAGTATTAGCCCTTTAAATTATACTTGAAATCTTGAAAACATCATTTTTATGTACAAGGCCTCATCAGTTTGGTGATTAGGTTGATTGCTCTCATGTCTGTGTTAAAAACCTTGTTTCTTTCCCGGATGAATCGCTTAAAATTGCCTCATTTCTCTTGCAGGTCCTCGGTTATTCATTAAATGATAAAATCTCTTGATAAATTTAGATATGAAGTCAATGGTCTGTAATCTTAAACTTTTATGAATATCAAGATGTCAGGTTAAATGACGAAGTCTTAATGCGATAAACGTGTTATTTAATCTCTTCTGTATTTTAATTGACTTGTTTTGAAACCAATCAAACAATTCTCGCAAGTTTCCTGTTAACAATTTCATTGGTGTCAGAAATGGAAGTAAAGCAATAAACAATGAAATTAAATATTTTCACTTATTCGCAAGTCATTACGTTTCATTTTTATCAAGACCAGAAATTCCAACAATCTGGCTTTAAATTTAAGCGCCTTCTCATTTGACTATAACATAGTGTGTAACCTAAGAGCAGCTTACGAGAATTTATTTCTATCGACCTTTGGATTTAATTTGAAAAGTGATCATTAACTTTTCAAATAAAGAAAATGATGAGTAACCCGAGAGATCGACACAAAATGTTTAAAAGCGAAAATATTTTGTCCTGTTCATTTATATTTTATTCTTTATTAAATAAGACGATGACAATAATTTCAGATTGAAGAATCAATTAGTTCTGCCAAGTTTTGCTATCATTGCTGATTTCGTAGTAGTAGGAAAATAGTATGAAATTCATTTTTAATAATCACCATAAACTTAATAATGAGGATGGCTCTTTATTTAAGTGCTTCCTTCTCTGCTGAATGAATATCGTAGATTTTACAAGTACAAAACAAAATAGAAAGTTCAAAATCCTGTGAAAGTTTCTTCCTACTTGTAAACTAGCCACTAGATAGTGAACATTATCTCGCAATAAACTTCTCAAAACTTTTACAAAATATTTCTAACAGATCGATTTCTTCGTCTTCGCGGACTCCCTCACGTTTCATGACCTTGTGCTTAAACGCGCCGGTAATAGTTCACCTGAGTACACCTGTAAGTTGTACGTTCAATTCCTTTCGTAAATCGTGGTGATCTATAGAACGGCTTAATGAAGGGTCAGTACGACATCATAAGGAAGAATTAATAATTACTTCTGAAATTTCCTGAAATAGATGTAATTATCTTCGCAGTATTTTTAGTAATTAATTAATTCTTTCAAATTAATTGAAAAGGTAATCAGAATCGATATTCACAAACAGACGAGACATCTTTTCAATCACTACTACAGTTTTTATTTCATAATTTCAATATATTTATAATGTTTCCGAAGTCATAGCGCTTCTCCTTAAAATCTACATTATTTCTAAGCTTGATATTCAGGATGCCTAATCGTGTAAACTGAGAAATCGGTTAAAAATAATGACTTTTCTCTTAACCCTTTGTGCATCTTTTATATGTTGTGATATTGGTAAACGAATTTGAAAAGCTTACTCTTGTGCAACTCTACTGCAATAAACACATAAGCAGATGCAGTAGCCGAGAAGACGTGGTAATGACTTTAAGGAAAGAAATCGGAAAGAATATCTCGAAATAAAAGTTTTCTTAAATTCTCGAACGTTATTTTTCTATTTTCTATCAAAACACTACTTGTCAATTTGGTACATTTAGATTATTCGAATGACTGTCAATTATTAATTCGGAGCTAGTCTTATTTCATCCTACTTTCAATTTCTTTTTACCGCAACTCCGATACCATGCGATCATTTGTAAGCAGCGACAATCAAATTTCGAGTCTCACTGGGGAACTTTTTTTTATTTTACTAACTTTCGTAAACTGACGATCGAGGAATTATGATAAAAATCAATTGAGATTAAAATAGAGAAAATACGAGTCAAAAATTAATTTAAATGTGTACATTACTGTTTTAGTTTCCATTGCCGTGAAGTTAACTTTATTGCCAAACAAGATTGTGTTCGTCTCTAGATTATTAGATTTTAATAATTCATACTAGATTCCTTATACAGAAAGTCTTTTAATGTCCAGGGCCAAAACATCAAATCAGGTTATTTGCCACAGATTGTCATATATAAGATATAATCTATTTTTTTAATTATTCTCATTTCCCTATCAGAATAATAAAGTTCTCTAAGTTAAAGAAAGAATATCTGTTGTATATTTTTTGCTATCTTCAAGCTAAATACATAGATTAAATGTCTAGAATTAATATCAATCTTATCAAAATCCATGTATATAACAAAAAAGAGACAAACTGTGTGACTGATAGCTCAGAATTATGCATCAGAGGTTTCACTTCAACTTAAAGTTATGAGTTAAAACGCTGCCAGCTCAGAGAAACTGTAAATATTTTGAAATGATGTATATAAAAACGCCAGTGCCTATCAAACAGATGTCTCGTCTGTTTGTGACTATCGATTCTGATTTCCTTTTCAATTAATTTAGAAGAATTAAATGATTACTAAAAATACTTCGAAGTTAATTACATCTCGTTTAAAGCAATTCGACGTAGATAAGTAGAGGAAGGAGCAACAATTCGAGATCGACGTGTGCCACAGACAGTGATTAAATATATGTGTATATAGATATATCTTTGTAGATGAGAATTATCCATAAATTTCTTGTTATGTCTTCTTGCATATTAATACTGCAAAATGGTTCTTCTAGTATCACTGGTTATATATCGAGGTTTCGAACGATTTTCCCTTTCTCAGGAGTGGTTGTCTATTCGTCTATGAGCTGAATTCTTTTGTAAAAGAATTTCACAAAAAATGGTAGGCGACCTTTAGAAAGTCTCTTTGAAATGTTTACAAATAAAAGGAGAACACCTGCTATTGAGGATGCTGCTTGATACACACACACACACACACACACATATATATATATATATATATATATATATATATATATATATATGTGTGTGTGTGTGTGTGTGTGTGTGTATCTTTGCGTATGCTTACGTATGTTTACGCGTGCGAGTGTACATACATACGCATATGTAGATTCACGCATGCAGACACACACACATAGTGCTAACTTAAATTATTGGTACGGTGTTAGTGCCTTCAGTTTATGGAGAATAAAATTATAAATAACGTTACAACTGAGTTTTCTTTTAGATGGGAACATATGTAGTTGTTAGACGGATATATATACATACATACATACATATATATATATATATATATATATATATATATATATATATATATATATATATATATATATATATGATTAAAATGAAAGATGGACCATGTGTGATTCTTATAATATGTACATTTAATAGGCCTTCAATCGGAGTTGATTATATTTCCGAAATAAAATCAGATAATGAGGGATTAAACAGGGAGAGTATAATTTCCACCTCTAACCAAAAAAGAAAAACGACATTCCTTGAAAGAGTAAGTTCCGCTTCTTAGTTTATTTCTAGTCTTGTTGAAAAAGGACAACGGCGTGTCTGAAAATTCCAACTTTTAAATCTTTCTCTTCGTGCTTCAATTTAGTCAAAAGCCTAATATATAATAAATATCATCAATCTTATTGCCAATATTGTTATCATTTTGTTGGTTTTTTATTGCTCAAATGTAATTAATCGGCTTATTAAATCTACACACACACACACATACACACATGCACACATATATACATATACATATATATATATATATATTCAACAATTTGCAAGAAAACAAAAATACTCATATGCTCAACATTAATGGAACGAGAAGTATAAACAAGAATATTATATTTTTTCGTCTATAAATGATTAATATTAATTAATAAATGTTAATATATGAATATTTAATTCCAGAAGAATTGAACTTGGTGATTTCAATATCGTTATAATTATACGCGTCATAATATGTAGATTTTTTTTAACATTTTTGTAAAGATCAAGCTAGAAATATTTTACTAATAAACCTGGATGGCCTGGGAAGCATTTAAACTTCTAAGAAGTGTTGAAAATAACCACCCAATTAATGACCTCAGAAATAATTGGGAAGCCGTTCCAATGAAAGTAACAAGAAAAATATTACTAAAGCCCTTCAAAGGGCATGCTTTCGTGAATGCCAACATAGCAAATTTCCTTTTATAAAGACTTTTCTTCATGACTATGATCCAAAAAATATCCTTCTAAATTAATTCCTAAATATCTTCTGGGTAAAAATATCGACGTTTATTCTCTTGAAAACTTATGGATTGAAAGATGTTCAGTTGAAGGACGTTTTCAAAAAATCTATAAAGCTTGACCGCTGCCCTTTTACGGAGTTGATGAATTTTTTAAACATTAAATTTTTTGTCTATTTCAAAAATTAAAATTTTTCCAGAAAAATAATGTTTAAAGTAATATATTAGCAGACTCATAGAAAAATATTTAAAATCTTTACATATAATAAAAAGCAAACTATGTATAAAAAACAACTTTCAATTTAATACTGTTGGTTTGAGAAAATTAAAATAAACTTTATGTTTTTATCCTCTATAGTAAATAAATATAAGATTTTGCAGCAGGTCATATGAGGTCAAATCAAAAACTGCCAGGTTGTCCACATAAATTATTGCCAAGTAATTTCCATTCTTTAAAGAAATAATCAAATCTGCTAGAGATCAAAAGACTTGTCAGCAACTGAAAGTCCATTCCTGTTTTTCATTATCAATATACTTTTACTTTCTTTTCGCCAATAAATTATAACATTTATCAAAGTGTATAGAATTTTCTCTTTATTCGAAACTGAGGCCTACTAGGAAAACAATGGAGCTGCATAACGTGGTCATCCCGGCTCACGACTATCACAGACAAATGGTGGTTCCTCTGTAGTTTCTACTGTTCTGCTACTTAACAGAGAAGAAAAAGAGTATGCCCGACGCCTCAAGTTGTTTGAGATTGTTTAGAAAGCGCTTCGATTATATCATTCGCCTCTCCTTGATCTTGGTGTCTATTATGAGATGACTACTATATATCATGTCAAATATGATGTCTTCGTGCAGCGTGCGTTTGATATTGGATTTCGCCACCATGTGCTGCTCGGAGACGGCCCACATCGAATTGCTAGGTTTGTGGTTCATGATAGCCTATCCTGGTAGTCAGATCTCTCAGAATGTTACTTTCTCTAAGACAGAAATAGCACGTACACGTTAGAGGCATCAAACTCGTTTCTGATCTTGAACATGAACACTTTCAAGAATCTTGCTTTCTCCGAATCACTGTGATTGTTGACTACTACCACGGGTACAACGTGTCTTTTAATTTCCTGTGTCTGATTAGAAGCTGCCATGTTAATGATCGCGATACGTCTCAGAGAGAAATTAGATGGTGACGTTTTCCATTCATGTCCCACAAAACGTCTGTTCTCAAACGCGCTACACACACACATACTCACACACATACACACACACACACACACACACATATATATATATATATATATATATATATATATATATATATATATATATATATATATATGGCGAAAAACTTATATATATATTCCGTGTATTTAGACAGCAAATGTTCTTTAAGACAAATACTATGAAAAACAACAGACATTTTATGTCGATTAATTTTAATGATCAACATTTCAAAATTACGGATATTCTTTGTTAGACAAGGAGAAAATTTCATCAGAAATTATCCGAAGTTCATTTCTCTGAGAAGGATTATTCTTAATTTGGAAAGTCGATCATTAAAATTTATTGACATATAATGTCTGTCGTTTTTAATATATA
Organism: Acanthosepion esculentum; assembly: GCA_964036315.1. Classification (NCBI taxonomy): domain Eukaryota; kingdom Metazoa; phylum Mollusca; class Cephalopoda; order Sepiida; family Sepiidae; genus Acanthosepion; species Acanthosepion esculentum. Next base: position 84,473,389 of record OZ038475.1, read on the forward strand.
TATATGTGTGTGTGTGTTTGTGTGTGTGTGTGTGTGTGTGTGTGTGTGTGAGAGAGAGAGAGAGAGAGAGAGAGAGAGCATAACGTGTACTATAGCTATAGCAGCATGGTATGTCTAGGATAGCCTGACGGGGCTGAATAATGTCCCAGCTGAAATAAATAAATTTCTTGTTCTTGGTTCACTGATCAGTGTTCAGTGCACAAAGATTTGTACGTGGGCGCAATATAAGAACGTACTCATCATTGTATTATAAACCGACTAACGTTGTATAATTGTATTACAAATACATCTGGTTCATGAATGTTATATCGATATTTACTAAGTTTTATTGTTCCGGCACAAAGCTGTGATAGTAGAATTATTGGCGAAATGTTACATCTTCTGGGACCAAATCATTGTTTCCTACATGGTGACAAGAGCCCCAGGAACTAGCAGGTAGATTAAATTGAAGAGTGGACGTTTCTCAGTGAGATTGTCGGCATGCCATGGCAGAGTCACAAGAGACTGAATTCAAAATCAAGACCGAAGCCGAGATCAGTTGGGCCAAGAACAAAGACTTCAAAGATCTCAAAGATCTCTTTGATTTATAATTTCTACTATTTTTCAATCGTTTTGTACCTTACTCAATTTGGGAAAAGTATATTTCGTTATTCCTAAAGGCCTTTGAAGTTTTGTCGTGAATTTTCCGTCGTCTATTATTACACTTGCCGGATAGGTGAGTTTCTTGCTTGATTCTGACGTCCCCACAGCTTAATTCACATCTTGACCTGGCCCTTTCTGCTCACTACTATGCATTCTGTCTTCTTACAATTGGTTCTTTTTTTCATTTTGTTTTCATTGACTACTATGTCTAATAGCATAATACTTCCTCCCTGTTCCTTCTGAATCTACTATCAACGCAAAAGACTTTTGAATAGGAAAAGAATCTTAAAAAATACTGATTACAACAAAGGTGGCACAGAAATGTGAAAGTTTTTTGGAATAGCTAAAATGCCTTCCAAAAGCTAAACAATGTAATAAGAAACAGGAAAATTTCGTTAGAAGCAAAGAAATGAGAACTGAAATGCTATGTAATATCAATTCTCCTACATAACAAAATAATTTCCTCACAGATGAAGAAGACACTTCAAACAGGAGGTGTAGTTTCACAGAAGAATAATGAGAATACCATAGACGGAACATATGAGCAATAAGGAAGTTCTAAACAAAAAAGGAAAAAGTACACTTTTATTTAAAATCAGAAACAGATACTTGAAATTTCTGTGACAGATAATGAGAAGAAAAGGCAAAAGTGATAGAGCTAAATATACGCATCTATGTCTACGTACGTATTTGTATACTTTCATCCTCCGTCACGATGACTAGTAACTTCCTGCTAGCACATATCACTGATGGCTTCCAAATAGATTGTCAGCCCAATTTAATTCACAAAGCTTCAGTCACGGTTTTCACACACTTTGCAATGGTCTTTCTTCTTTCTGGCACGGTTTTCACACACTTTGCAATGGTCTTTCTTCTTTACTGACAGATTGTGCGCCCCCATCTCCCCAAAAACGTTAAGGTCTGTTCAGCCTAGTTGCAACATAAAATACAGGTTGGTTATGTGGGTCTCAAAACAACACAAAATGTACCTGAACAGAGGTCTACAACAGGGACTAAGTAACTACCATACACTCCATACTCTCCGGAGAGTGATAAATTCGTATAACTGCATGTCTATTTATGCATATGTATATCTGTGTTTGTATATATATATATATATATATATATATATATATATATATATATATGTCTGTGTGTGTATGTATATGTGTGTGTGTGAGAATCTGTCACAGTATTTCTATATGTATGTGAATGTGTGCGTGTTTGACTACTTGTCACAGTCTCTGCATGTGCGTGTGTATATGTATGTAAGGATCTGTATGTGTTTTAAAAATAATCAAGATATTCGTGTGTATGTGTGTGGGGACGTGTGTGTGTGTGTGTGTGTGTGTGCGCGTGTGCGTGTGCGTGTGTATGTGTGAAAATCAGTTATGGGAATGTGGCAATTGGCAATAAGATGTTAAAGAGGCCATTATATCAGAAATCTCAGCGCTGTAAATTTTCTCTGTGGCATAAACATAGTTAAAGTGATAAGGAGAAGACACCAAAGTATATTTAATTTCCATCCGTCCAAACCTTTGCTCTAAGAGAACTCCCATCCTTTCAGCTGGATTTTCTATTGATCTTAACAGCTATCTCATCCTATAACTCTTTCACCGCCTCCCTGAAAATGCTTTGTGTTTATCTTAATTCAAAATTATCAGTCAAAAGCCAGGCTTCTATCGAATTTCATCAACAACTGATGTTTCATGATCTTCTACGGAGCCAAACCTTATTGATATCTACTAATCCTAGTATGGCACAAGTTCACAAACGTGGACAACTTATTAGAATCGAAATCACTCCTGTAAAAATTGCCTGAAAGCGTAACTTCTTAACCGCTGCTCCAGAGTGAGGAAACCAACAATCGATTCAAATAATTATTTTTCCTTGTGACAAAATATTTCATGGCTTTTTATTTTGAGAACAGTCATTATGATTTCAGGAATTGTTCAAAACGTGAGAGAATTCTTTTGTTTTTAGTTTATTTTATATTTTTTTACTTTCAAAATTTCTTTAAATTAAGGTTGATATTATCCCCAAAAGTAATGGTTAATGATGTTTTAGATAATAATTCTGAAACCATTGCATTAAGAAATCTGGATTAATTTCGTTGGTTAAACGTTTTGTTACAATGATTTAAATTCTTTAAACAAATATTCACGTTATTTGTTATTATTTTCAGTACTAGTAATGTCCTCATCTTTTTTATCATCACAGCGTTTCAATTATTTTGCTGCCCGGCCTTCTTCGGAAGTCTATTCCTCCAAGTAATAAATGCCATATATCTATGACTTTTTTTCAGCGCCATATGAAACCAGTTTCGCTAATGTCTATAAAACTCTGCCTGATCATCACATCTGCCCGCTTTGTGTATATTTTACATTCAGTCAATCATAAATTTCCATTCAGGTACAGACGCTGGAGCAGCCATTACCAAACAATTTTAAATGTTTTGTATCTTTTAAAACTGTCAGTGACTACACATTACACATTACTATATCACTTACGTCTCCTTAAACACGAGATTATTTTTCTATTTCAGGCTAAAATCCTTAAATTTATTTATACCTCATCAGCTCAAGGCATGTTGCGAAAATATACTTTCTTCGTCATTATTTTTCTTTATATTGCTTTCCTTTGCCACTGGAGTCTTTTTGTCTTGTTTCAGTGTTATTAGTTACTGGTATTTCTGGTACATGACCTTCATAATTAATGACTTTCATAATGTATTTATGCTTGACCTAATGATGAGGCCGTTATAGCCTAGCACACACACATACGCTTGATTCTCATATTTTCCTCTGTCTACTAGTTTTACTGCTTTCCACAAGATTTAGTAAGCACCATTTTTAGTCAATACATGATCAGATATGCTTAATTTTATTGCCTCATCCCTAATTATGGTATTTTAAGGGTCAGTCTACATTACATTTGTACTCTATGCCACATAGAACATAGTTCTTGGTCAATGTTTTTCTCTGCGTTAGGTTTGACTCAGAATATTTTCCTGAGTTTGTATAGATCATCTTTTGAACTGAACCTTCTCGACATGCCCTTGACCTAAGGGAGATAAACTGTGACTAATTTTCAGTATTCTTCCTTTTTGGAAGAGAACGATATTCATGTATCTCACTAAACTGCCTGATTTGTTAATGTATTTTCATGTACATTGTTGTAATGCGTCTCTTACTTAACTGAGTTCAGTCACTCTTAGAGTAAATTCAGCGGCAGATTACTCCTGTATTTTCTCAGACGACCGCTAAATATGGCTTTTGCTGTCTCCCTTAGTTCTCACATTTATACACCGTGCAGGCGAGTCCACCTCATCGCTTGGTGCATAACATATATACAAGTCAATAATACAATTAAAGCATCCAAGTAAACTGTGAGAAAGGTCGACATAATTATGTATATTGGAATCGTTAATTTCGAAACGTATTTTTGATTCGATAAAACATACGCTTCTGTTAAAAATGTAATTTTTCATAGAATGATATCCGTAGTTAATATGATAATGACAATCATTGTTAATTTCTGCCGGAATTTTTTAAACAACGAATTATCATCATTATTATATGTGCCCTGCGGCATTCTTAAGATGTTTGCTGTACTTGATAGCCTTATCTAGTATGGAAGGTCATAGACTCTATTTCAGTGAAAGAAACAATCTAACACAAAGGCAGTAAGAGTTAACTCCCCTAAGCACAGAAAGCAAAATGAAAACACTCTAACAAGGTAGATTGAAAAGAGGGTTCGATTCAAACTTCCCAGAATGTTACCGCGGTAAAGCATCTAAATCATAGTGAGTATAAGTACATGAGTTCGAATGGGAAGCATGATCATTGTTGTAGACAAAACCCCTCCTCTCAAGTAATCTATCATATGTATAAGCGCTGTAATTATATATTTCAAGTAACGTTATTAACGTCTTTAAATTAACTTACAAAAGGCAATAAATAAGTAATCATCATACGCGTAACACAAAATATGGGTTTTAAACAAAATTTCGGTGTCAAGCATGATGAATGAAATATGGGTCCTTAAATCTCCCTGAAAAGAAATGTTGATATAAGATCAATACAGAAGCCTAAATAAATACATTTCCTTTTATTGTTAGAATTTTGCTTTACTTCTACGCCAAACATTTCAAGTTTATTTTAGATTTTTATCGAAGAACACAAAAAATAATTCATATCTAGAAATGAGATTCCTGTGATAGACAATATTAAGTCTGATGTTCTATATTGTCGAGGTGATCATTATTACTCTGTCCTGGGAAGATCCTATTAAAAATATTGCTTTACTCATCCACGACTGGAAGAAGATGATTCACAAAAAAGCAATGCAAGTAATGGTAAATGTTTTTAAAAGGCGAAATCTTAACCAAAATTCTTGAAACTATTTTCCAAATTTCTCCTAAGTAAAAAGAAACTTCAAAAACAAATTTGTATCTGCTATTGTTCGATTTACATTCTTTACACAAAAAACAATTCGATTATCAAACTCACTGATCCGTACTATGAAAAGTTACCGAAAGCGATAGCATCGATTTTTATCGCGAAAATCATTCGTTGTAGTCCTGCTTATTCGTTTAGATGATCACGACGTACGTATTTATGTGTTTTTTCGAGTCGAGTGAGAAAGAGTCACCTTCAATTTCTGAACGAGAGAATTTCTGGTGTTTGTACAAAACAACAACAGGCCAGCTGAAATAGATATACACAATTTCTATTGATAAAACTTATCACTTGATTATTTTAAAATTTCATTTAATAAACATCATGCGATTAAGATAACTGACTCCTTCTTGTTGAAATAACATAATAATAAATTATATATATGTCTGTGTGTGCGTGTGTGTGTGTGTGTGTGTGTGTGTGTGTGTGCGTGTGCACGCGCGCTCGTGTGCACGCGCACTCGTGCGTATGTATTTGTTTTAAGCCTGCTTTGGGCACATGTGTGAATTATGTTACCTGCTAAAAATTTTAAGTTTCTTTTGGAAATAGTATTTGATTTTTTTTTAACAGCTTATTATAATTTGGATTATTTAAAGCAGAAACATATCTCGGACTGGGATAGATTACTTAGCCGGAATTCCCAAGTGTATTCCATCTAAATACTGACCCTACTCGACACTGTGGGAAAAAATATCTTGTCTTTATTTTAAAACTGATTTCATACGAGATTCGGCTGAAAAGTTCAAAGGCTGACCACGTATATTGACCGGAATTGGCAATACACAACAGAAAAACTAATATCTCATTAAGGCGTTATTATTTTTACTTATTAAATTTAAATATTCACCCGTCCAAAATGTAAACATATTTACTGCCCCTTACATATTCGAACCATTAAAACATGTAATTCATGATTTTCCTTCATTTATCATTAGAATATTTTACTACTTACGCTTTATTTTAGCGACATTTATTAAACTGATGCGTCCTCAGCACTGATTTTATCTTTTGAGTGGTGTGGTATTTTTTCTCCATATTGTCATGTGATTTTTTACGAAAAAAACACTTGTACAAATTAATGTAAAAAAGAAGACAAATAAAAGAAACTTTGGTGTAACTATTTCTATTTCATTAAATAGTATAGTGGAATGCGTCTTAATATCTAATGAACGCATTCAATGCAATTGTCACTTTATATCACTAAAAAGTATTTAAAACCTTTTTCTAATCTGTGCATGTACTTGAAAATTAAATCGCTTAAACCTAAATGAGAAGCCTACTCATGAAAATAAGTCAATTTTACATGATATTAGACAAATGTAAATAATCGTTAATACAATCAGGAAATGATAATATTGAAAGATACATTTAATAAGTGATTTGCGAAAATAAGTGGTTTGTACTCAACAAATATGTAAAGTGTCTTTGGGTAATTAATCCACATAAACGATAATCGAAATTTAAACGTAGATTTACAACATAGTGCAACAAGGTGAATATGTAAATTGATTTCATAAGCCACACAATTCAGTAAGAAGATATTATATTAACCAGGTAGTTTTCTTGTTCTATAAAATCATAAGATGCACCCTTGTTACTGACCTCACGAATAAAAAAAAATACTAAGGACTTGCATAACAATAATAATATATATGCAATCACATAGACACTCACACGTCTTTAAGATTCGTCTTTTCTTTACACCATCTTATTCTACTAAACAGATCAGAAAAGCTGTGATCTAAAACCAGTCTTTTGCCAATTTAGTGAGCATGAGTGAATAAATGATGTATTATCAGTTTTGTGAGTCGATTGAGAGTCACCTTCAATTTCTGAAGGCTTCCTGATATAAGAAACAGGTCTATTAGAAATCGCTGATCAGACAAAACAACGATAGGCTTCAATCGATATGCACACCTGTTATACAGAGAAGTTCTTTTTCGATTATTTTTAAATGTATTTAATAAACATTTCGCATGTGAGATAACCGACTTCTTTCAGTTCAGGTAACGTAATAATATATTATATATGTGAGAGTTTGTGTATCTAACAAGCAACTTAATGGTCATAACTTCGCTTGTCTCTCCCACCACCTCTTTCTCACGATAGATAGATAGATAGATAGATAGATAGATAGATAGATAGATAGATAGATAGATAGATAGATAGATAGATGTGCAATTCCACAGAAACAGTCTTTTGCCAATTTAGTGAGCATTTTATTCCGCTCATAAAAATTTATTTTATAGTTCTTATTTTTCGATTACTTCACTAAAAGTAGTGCGACTAAAAGTATTTTGAATAAAAATAGTTCGATTAGAAATAGTTTGATTATCTGTCTCTATTTCTGAGATGAGGCATTGCAACTATTTAGACTATTTACATTGTTCGAACTGTTGTCCTCATCTTTATTGTCATCATATTCACGACATTTTGTCCTTTATATGCTCCTTCAGGTGTTATACGTTGGAATTCCGAAACGAACCCTTTATTTCTTCCACTGGGATAAATTGTTCTACTTCCACGTGCCATGCCTTTGCTGGAGATCTCAATTTCAGTCATTCCCCTTTAATAACTCGACTCTCCACGTTTTTTTCACTTCTGCTGTGGCCAGGTATTGAACTAAAACCTATTTGGGTCAAGTAACTGGATTACTTCAACCAATGCTTTTTTCCGCTGGAACTAGAACACTCTATCCCGGTGTACTAAATAAAGGATTCGGTTCGAAATTCTAACGTATACTACCTGAAGAAGGCCAAAGATTACAACGGCCAAAGTGTCGTGAATATAACAATAGACGAGGACAACAGTCCAAACAATATAAATAGTGTAAATAGTTCGATTAGTCTAAACTTTCTTATATAGTTCACATTTTACAATTTATTATAACAACTTAAATATCGTGGATTTTACAAATATAACGTAAATATTCAGAGACCAATTTACTACGAGTGATATTAATGAATATTAATTTTGCAGTCGCTGTTCATGTAATAGAGATGTTTTCAGCCTTAATGCACCAGACTTGCGGCCTTGCACCATATTTAAGCTACGCTTAGTAAATCTCTATTACGGAAATAATAAATGAAATATACGACAGTGGCGACATACCTTAATCGATTCATCTTCAGAGCGCTGCCTTAGAAGACAGGTGCAAATGAATACGAACTCCTTCGGGTAATTAGCTTAATGGATCACATAACTGTGGTTATAATCCGGCTTTTGATGAATAGAGCGGGTAACGGAATTAAACCGAAAATAGGGAAAGAACATTGTGGTTTCGTTAAAAACACTGGAACAAAAATCTTATCTTTATTATCAGAATGTTACTAGAACAAGCAAAACAAAGGCGGAGAAACATATATCTATGTTTCATAAACTACTCAAAAATATTTGATACGGTCTTATGACACAAAGATCTATTTGAACTGCTTGAAAAACTATGTAAATTTTGAAATATAGTAGAATAATCCGTAAGAGCTGCTGGGAACAAACCAGCTGTATACGGACAGAAAATGAACTGAGTAAGTAGGACAAGTCTGCGTTTTCTCACCGGATTTATTCAACCTCTACAGCGAGACAATCCAAAAAGACCCACAAATCCTACTAAGGTTTATTATTGGTGGACACAATCTGAACAACATAAGATAGGAATTCTCTCCGATACTAGTTAATAAAAGATAGCGAAATGAAGGGACTAACCACCAATTGTAAGAAAACAGAATGTATGATCAATAGTAAGGAGTGTCCAAGATGCGAGCTAAGATTTAAAAATATTAGAATCAAGCAAGTAGAGAAATGAAATAATCTGCAAGATATTGGAACAGACGACGGAAAATTACACAGAATTCCGAAGGCGCATTGCAATAGCGGAAAATTTATTAAAGTATTAAAAAAGCAGGAAATTTTCGAAAGATACAGAAAAAATAGTGCTTAACTGTTATATTATATAAATCCTCTTACAGTGAATGTTGAGTAATTTCCTCGCATATGCGGAGGAGACTTGGGGCATCAGAAATGTTGTTCGACATATAGATTCTGAGGATACCATAGTCTAACATGTGAGCAATGAGGAAGTTTTAAGAGAAATGGAAACAAAAAAGGAGATTTAAATTTGTACTTCGAATAAGAGAAATATAATGACGAAAGTGGGCTTGGAGAATTTGACATTCATAAGACATATTGACTGCTAGAAGAGAGAGTGAAATATCGAGCAACATAACTAATGACTTAGTTTAAATAGACAAAAGAACGGCTAATAGGAAACAAAGGAAGTTGCAATGAGGCATGATCGCTCTTGCCCTGAAGAGATATGGCACATAAATGAAGTCGATAATACAATTGTCCAATGTTTTCATCTAAGATATTATGGTACAAAGGGATTTTTAATGTTCAAAATATAAAATGACCTTTCGCATCGAAGGTTTAATCTGGGCTTAAAAATGTTTTACTTCCAGTTGAGTCATCAGTGGCCTTCATAATTTATTCGATACTTGGAACGGATCCTTATTCGTTTCAAGCCTAAATGGATCCGCAGAGTTATCGACCAAGAGAATCTGTAGTCGCAACTTATAAGCCTAAGAGAAAACAAAATAAAACGAAAGAAAGAAAGACTTATTTTGAATTCACATATGTGCAAATGAATATATCTTTTATTACAGGTTTACAAAAATAGTTAATGAAATTTCATGAGACATAATTGTTTTCATTAAGAACTATTCATATAAACTAAAAATTAGATGAGTTCATAGATATAAACATAAACTCATTACTATACATACATAAGCTACTGAACATAGAACGATGACTGCAATTATGATTTTCACTGGCACTCGGTACCTCGCTCTTCTCACAGATCATTAATCTTCTAATGAGTTAGTTCCTTGTCAGGCTCACTAATGCAATAACTTCAGTATCTTACACAGTAAATACGCGCCCAGCCGCATAGAACAAAACTAAAAACTTTGACAACGTGGGACATTTAAAAGCAATAGCGATCAAAACTAAAATGGCAGCCGGAGAAAAGCTGAATGAGTCTGAAGAGGTTAGGCGTCTAGCTACAAACCCGAAGCCCAAAATCTATGTTTAAAATTAAACGTTCCCTGATCTTCAGCATTTTCTCAATGTAGAACTGTAAACGGCATTCTAATATTTCTTTCCCTCTTTCTACTAATATAAAATTCCCTCGATAAAAACATAATTAGTCTGACGAAGTCATTTCGAAGAGTGAAACATGTAACACGAGATATTTTTCCATTTTATCATTCACATAACCACTATTGGTCTGATATATAAAGTTGTATATCATATACCGCAAACTTGATTGTGCATAGTGTATCATGAAAGAAACAAATGACGCACGGAAAATATTAAAAACAGTCACATGAGAAATGTGAACATTTGGAAATTACATTGAACAAAACGTTTAAAGCGGATGAATATGAACGTTTGTGATTATAAAATGGCAAAATGTATGAATTTAAGAAACAACATTAACATTACTTATCGTACTACAAACATATATATGTGTGTGTGTGCATATATATATATATATATATATATATATATATATATATATATATATATATATATATATATATATATGAAGAAATAGTCTTAGAGTGTGCTATATTCATGGGATAAAGTGCTCAATATCAGAGATAGAGCGTGTGTAAATATAAAAGTGAACATAGAAGTCAACAGTTGCCTGACGATTGCACCAGCATGAAACAGACTGTCACCTCTAAGTGTTGACTTCTATGTTCACTTATATATATATATATATATATATATATATATATATATATATATATATATATATATATATATGCGAATAAGCCAAAATCTGGTATCTCGACTTCAGTCACTTATCCACTACTATGATGTGTCTTCCCTCCCTTTATATTTTTATTTCATGGCAATTATTCTAGAGCTCTCTTCCTAGGTACCCCAACTGCATGAATTTAAACGTTCTACTACAGGGCTACGAGTAAAAAAGCGGCAAACTTATCATCACTGTTTAACTTTCAGGAATAATTGACCTTGAATAACCTTTAAATTTCTAGAATATTCATAATCTTGAATAATCATTCGACTCTCGCATAATTACTTAACTCTGATTGGTTCTATAGTGATTGATTAATTGCTGCTCGATCTTTTGACACGTCATTTAGAGGTTATTTACAGAAACTTTCGTCGTTCGTTCCACCCTTTTCGTATGGCTATGGTTATGGTACTTTTCAAAAGAAGACCATCTGACGTTGCGGATTGACGAAATGTGAAGAAATTCTTCTTGAATTTTTTCAGTCATATCAGTCATCACCAGTTCTCAACGGTTGTCTCACGTCTTCCTGAATTTACTGTTTTTTCTACTGGGCACCCTGTAGATTCACGTCAACTTGGTCTCATCCTTTTATTGTTAGAATAGCTATAGATGCATCTGTAAGTTATATTCTAATAATTACTTTTTTTGCATTTCTCGATTGTGGCACTTTCTTGCTGCCCTGCTACCAATGTTCTTCAAAGATTTAAATGCAACGTCAATAGTTTTCTGGTCTTTGTGAAATTGACTCGAATTATACTTCTTGCTCATTCAGCGCTTCATAATGAAGTACTTGAGGCCGGTTTACATGCTTATATACCTCTGATCCTGTTATATTCCAATATCCTCGCACCACGGTTATGGTCCAAGGTTAGGACCAAGGAAGAACAACACGAACACAAGAGTAGAAAATAACAAAGATATATTACAAAAGAAATATATTACAAGAAGTTGAAGGTGTTAGTATTAACTGTCAGTCTGGTTTAGAGTGAACTAATATTGTCTTGACTCGTTAGATCTCGACTCGTTCCTATATTTAACAGTCCCCCCCACGGGGAAAGTATGTGGCACAAGGCCGAGTTTAACGTGGGTTTCTCCTAGCCCGTAAGCTCGGCCAAAAATACTCCCTTAAGAACCCGTATAAACGGGTTCAGGGCTTGTCTACCACCCCGGACGAATCTTTGCGTCTCGACTCGTTCCTATATTTAACAACCCTCCTACATGGGTCAAATGTGGCACAAGGCCGGCTTAATGTGGGTTCTCCGAGCCCGTACGCTCGGACAAAAATATGCCCATTAGAACCCGTATAAACGGGTTCAGGGACTGTCTACCTCCCCGGACGACACTTTGCCCTGCGGCGAAGTTTCGTCCGGGTTCCTCTCTGCCAAAGCAGAGAGTTCGACAAGAGTCGCGCACAGTCAGAGACGGCGTCTCAACTCGTTCCGATATTTAACAGTCCCCCCACGAGGAAAGTATGTAGAACAAGGCCGAGTTTAACGTGGGTTTCTGCGGGCTCGTAAGCTCGGCCAAAAATACTCCCTTAAGAACCCGTATAAACGGGTTCAGGGCTTGTCTACCACCCCGGACGAAACTTTTCCCTTCGGCAAAGCCTCGTCCGGGTTCCTCACTGCCAAAGCAGAGAGTTCGACAGGAGTCGCGCACAGTCAGAGACTGCGTCTCGACTCGTTCCAATATTTAACAACCCTCCCACGTGGGTCGCATGTGGCACAAGGCCGGCTTAATGTGGGTTCTCCGAGCCCGTAGGCTCGGCCAAAAATATGCCCACTACAACCCGTATAAACGAGTTCAGGGACTGTCTACCTCCCCGAACGACACTTTGCCCTGCGGCAAAGCCTCGTCCGGGTTCCTCTCTGCCAAAGCAGAGATTTCGACAAGTCGGAGAGGAACGAGTCGTGACACAGTCGGAGACTGCGTCTCGACTCGTTCCTCTCCTCTCTCAGAGAGGCGCATTATTTATAGAGTCAGGAAGAGTCCATTATCGTTATAGGTAAGTTCACATAACAGATCCTAAATGGATAATTGTTATGAGACTGTCACCATTGCCACATGAATCTGGGCACAATTTTAGCATTTATACCTACAGCATCTAAAGTAATCTTCCTAAGTTATTGTCATATATCCCTGGAGTCACGCATGGTTTCTAGACAGAAATATCATCGTCACTAACTCATCACGCCATAACAATGCCATAAGATTTCGGCGGTTGGTTTTTATCCGTTTTGTTTTCAATATAATTATCACAAACATAGAAGTTTGCAGTATTTTCTTATTTGGTAACTCTTTTTCTGCGTTTTACTTTATTTAGTAAGTTCATCAAATATTTTGAGGTTGAATTCTCTAACAAACACATAATATTCACCACTGAAGGGAAATATACATCATCCACAACTTGTTTCTTCAAATTCATATTTCCATTGGTTGTGCTTTTGGTTTTCATTCAAAATATGCAATATTTTCCAATAAATCGACCATCAACTTATTGCATTGACTTACTAATCTAAAAGTAAGTAAGTTAAAACAATTTCAGTTGGAAAAATGAAACTTTGTTCGATATATAACTTGAAAGATTATTTCTTTTATGCTTTAAGACGTTTCTAGAATTTATTCTGGTATTTTCATTAGTATTAAACTCATAATTTTCACATGTTTTCTACTGTTAACTTTAAGCTGGAAGGTTCCTACAAATGTGTAGGAAAACTCACGAAACATCAAAAGATATGTATGATAATATGAATTTTTGCCTTGTACTCTATGACATCAGTTTCCTTTTTTTAAAAAAAAACAGAAATTTATGCAGATTATTCATTTCATTTAGTCGACTTATAGCAAATGGCATCTCGTATATCGGCAACAACCGCAGCAGTTTGAGCAAATACTTTGAATACATGCAGTATATTTTCTCTTTTGCGATAAGATTGCATTTGCTAATTGTGCTATTGAAGTGCATACATCACATCCTTCGAACGAAAATTATTTGAAAGTAGCAAAGAGTAGAAACGATCAAGACTTCTCGCAATTGAATTGAGTCTTCATTAATAAAGAATTTTACAAATGAAAGACTCTGACTTTTACAAGATTTCTTCCCTGCTTTTGGCCAACGGAAAAGTTCGTGGAAGCGCTCAAATGATATTCAATATTTACTTTAGTCTTTCTAATATATTGAAAGGTTACCAATGAAAGATTACATGGAAATTGCTGGTATATTTCATCTCGTATATGAAGCATATTGCTACCGTCCACGTCGCAGAATCTTTATTACCATTTCGAGAAGTGATGAAATGACACACCCCATTATTATGCACATATCCATTTTTCGCTGCCAATCGTGTATTCACACATCAAAAACCACATACAAGTGCTCATATAATATGCTTGCAACCTTCCTCATTTTCTCTGCGATCCAAAAGACTGCTGAAACTTTGCTCATGTAGCCATGTTAAACAAAATTAGGGGATTTAAGCAAAATTTCAAAACTGACAACCAAATGTCTTCTTTCTTCAATTATATTATTTCAGCTGCAACTGTGAAATATACATTGTCATTTAAAAGCGATAAACGTCGAAGTATAACGTAAAAATGTATGAAATGTTACAATTTACCGATCGTCAAATATTTATCTATTGTTAAAAATTATCAATAATTATTATTAAATCTGAGAACATTTTCAAGTGTATATATTTTGTATATTTGCAGATTTAACGCTACAGTAATTTGTGGCATTGTGTCAGACGATACTAAGATTAATACTTTTAAAGGGTCCGTATATTTTTCATTAGAATATGAAAGAAAACTGAAGATTAAAGAACTGTCTTCTGATTTAGTGCCTGACTGCATTATGTACCAATTCAGCATACGTCGTCTAGAGTTTTCATTCAGGAGAAATTTCCAAACGTTTATCGCAACTTATAAGTTGCGATAACAGTAAAAGTACAATAAAGATGAAAGAAATATTCTTAAAAAATGAAAAGTAATAATTAGAAATGCTTCGATTAACAAATTTCAACAGTAATATAACTAATTTAATAAAAACCAACATGAATAAGATGAAATAAATGCTAAAATAAGTGACAATGTTTAACAATTTCTAAGACAGTAAAGATCAGAGAAAACTGAAATGTAGTTAGATATATGACATATTTGAACAATGTCTACAAGTCAAGACTTCCTGGCCTAATTGGTAAAGTGCTGCCACGACAAAACAAAATCCTAAGGATAACGTATACATCTTGCTGAATATGTATTCTATATTTCTGCTCTACATTGGTAATTTCAGAAAAAATTCTTTTAATCATGTAAATTCATAGCTTCAGTTTAAAGCGAAATTTATCGATTCAAACAACAGTGCCATATTTGACAATAGAATATTTTTGTTTCTGTTAGTGTTTGAAAGTTTACCTAACACCCTATGGAAATATTAGTTAAATGTCTTAAAATTAATAGTGAAGTTTATAAATCAGGCAATAGAAAATAGGAACATTTTTTAAAAATCTTTAATGAGGACAGTACCTAATGGGGTTCAGAATAAAAAGAGGTTACTGCTCTTGACACTATTAGTATATATAAAAGATGTAACCGAGAATACAGTTTCACAGATTCACGAGAAAATTTGAATCACCTTTTGTACGTGGCTGACCTTAAAAAGTTTACCCAAAACAAAACGGAATTGAAAACCTTAATACAATCGGTTAGAATTTTCTGCAATAACATAAGAATGAAATGTGGCATTTAGAAATGTGTAAATCAAGTAAAGAACCAGGTTGGGTGGAGACTGCAGAAGGAACTGAATTAACCAATCAGTAAACAATTAGGGCGCTAAGGGGAAATAACTGGGTGTGCTAGAACAAGAATTAAAAAGTAGGAATAAAAAACAATTATATAGACATTTCACAGGTCAAATCAAAAGAATAGTAGATAAATCGATATAAGCATGGCTGAATTGGAGAAACCTAGAGAGAGAAATTGAATTGCGCTTAATAGCAGCCCAAAACATCGCCATAAGAATCAACTATATATAAAAGTCAGGATAGACAAGACACAAAGAAGCAGCAAATTTAGACGGTGTGCATATAAATTAACAATCACATAATAGACAAATATAGCAAATGATCCCAGAAAGAATACAAGCATAGGCCTGGGCACATGGGGTTTGTGATTCATTGGGAAAAGTCGAGCGACTACGCTTCCATGATTTAGAATAATATGTTATATATATATATATATATATATATATATATATATATATATATATATATATATATATATATATATATATATATATATATATATCAGTCGAGGTATTGCCACGGCAGAACACAGAGTAGATGTGAAGGGAATTGAAAATATGGCTAAGTATCTCAACCTCATTAGAGAACTGAAAGAATTCTGGAACATGAGGGTGACGATCAAGTTCGTTGTTACCGGAGCGCTAGGAACAATCTGGAAGAGCCCAGAAAAAGACTAGAGGAAATGGAAATCAAGGGAAGGGCATCAATGGAAAGAGCGAGAATACTGTGGATAGTTTTGGAGTATTGAATAGATTTCGAACAATTGTGAACATTAAATGAATTAATAATAATAATAATAATAATAATAATAATAATAATAATAATAATAGAATGCAGCCATGAAAGAAAGAAATGAATTCTATAATTTCTGAATCCTCTTCAAAGAAAACACTGGAACGATTAAGGGAATTCGTTAAAGATAAACGAAACTTTTTCATATCAGCAACTCACAACTAACAAACAGCAAACGAGGAGGATCCTTTTATCTTCTATAGAGTAGTAGTTCTCAACCTGAAGGGGAATTGAAGGTTAAAACTGTTGGAATATTGTAAATTTACAATATGATCCACTGCTCCACCCATCCTACAAAAAATGACAGCGAGAGAGGGTTGGTCTTGCATTTATTATCTTAACTTTAGCTTGTATCTGTATTGTTTAAGTAGAATAAGCAGTGAAGAAAGAGAAATTGTCTCTGAGTAAGATTATAAAAATAAGTATAATAAGTAGAAAAAGAAATCATAA
The DNA here is from genome assembly GCA_964036315.1 of Acanthosepion esculentum. Taxonomy (NCBI): domain Eukaryota; kingdom Metazoa; phylum Mollusca; class Cephalopoda; order Sepiida; family Sepiidae; genus Acanthosepion; species Acanthosepion esculentum. The sequence continues at coordinate 84,490,359 of OZ038475.1, forward strand.
GGAAAACAGAAAGGGGTAAATAAGAAAAGTCTTGTCAATATAATAATTTAGAAGTAGTTCTTCTCAACTAGAGGATACTCCTCCCCACAGAGGATATCTCAGGGTTTTACTGGGAAAATGAGGACACAGATTGTTAGGTTTAAACTGTTGGAATGTTGATATTTCTAAAAAGTTTTGATTCAGATATTCCAAGAAGTTGGGAATGGCATTTTGAAATCTGCTGGACAGGAGCATGGGAA
>OZ038475.1:84493097-84708097 GCA_964036315.1 Acanthosepion esculentum
AATGATATTTTTAGCCTACTAACGATTCGGTCAGATTTTGTCGCAAAATTTATAATTGTTTTCAAAATATCCATTTTTCCCTTAAATCTTTTAAAATTACATAAAACTATGGAAATAATATTTTGCAATTTAGGGAGTTACCGTGTCTATCAAATCGGGAACAGATTCAATAAATTACCTACGTGATTCATTCCGAATTAGGAAATACTTGAGGAAAGATGATGTGTGACATTTTCATGGAATATTAAATCTAATGCAAGTTTTTTAATCATCTAACGCTGCTATCTATTAGAAAGCGATCACCGATACAATAATGTCAGAAGATGAATAATTTACTTTATTATTAAAAGAAACATCATTACTTGCTTAAATTAAGATAATTTGCAGAGACTTATATTCATGTTTCTTATCGATATTTTAAAGTAGAGCTTCAATTATTGTGTTCTCGGATAGATAGATAGATAGATAGATAGATAGATAGATAGATAGATAGATAGATAGATAGATCCCGTATTTCAGAGTTCATAATTTCATGACTTTAATGGGAGCCTGCTCTTACGAAAACTCTGCAACTCTAAATAATTCAAATGCTAGAATTTCAAATACTGATTTTCAAAACAGGCTTTGGCAGATTGGCATTCATAAAATTCCTATTCGACATTGAGTTGCTTTGTTGTTAATGGTTAAACATCTAGTCTCATAGATAGGGATTCCTATCCTCCTTACTGTGGATCTATTATTTGTGATCTTCTGCCAAATCTAAGCTACGTTCAGGAAATAACTACGATCCAACAATGAGTTAAGCAAAAATCTTCTGGGTGTGAGATATACTTGAGATATCTTAATATCTATCGACAGAGTGATGTTGAGCAAGCTAGTCACACAGTCACTGCTGTCATGCGTTCGATCATTATTGTTGTCATATAATTCAATAATAATAATAATCATTTTTTCGTTTGATAATCTAGTGATATAATTTTTGTGGTATTGAATTAGCTTTTGCTAAGCTTAGTAAAAACTATAATAAGAATTACATATAATATATATGTGCTTGTGTTTGTGTGTGTGTGTGTGTGTGTGTGTGTGTGTGTGTGTGTGTGTGTGTGTGTGTGTGTGTGTGTGTGTGTGTGTGTGTGAACTACTTTCACGTGTAGAAATAGTGTTTTTACTGTTGTGTTGACGGATTCAATTGGGAAAATACATTAAAAAATATATTGGAGAAATAAGCAGAAATTAAAAAAACGCATCTATGAGCACAAAAGAGACATCACAAAAAACAACTTTTCTAATGCACTAGTCATACATAGAAATAAATTCAGCCACAATTTTGATTTTAAAAATGCTACACTCATAAAAAAGAAAATAACTTACTCAGAAGGAAAATCCTCGAGAGTGCCGGCATTGAATATTATCCAAGTATTAATCTACCCCCAGGTTTTTTCCCGATATCACCTTTCCTAACAGAATTACTACTCTCCCAAGCCAACTTACACAACTATATCAAGAAATCAAAAGAAAATGTTTGAATCCGTCAAAACAATATATATATATATATATATATATATATATATATATATATATATATATATATATATAGCATGAAACAGCCAGTCACCTCTGAGCGTTGACTTCAATATTCACTTTCATATATATATATATATATATATATATATATATTGCCTGATGCATGACGTTGCTTGAATCACAATACATTTCAGAAACATTCTTATCCTTCTTGGCATGATTGTTGGTTTCCTATTGGTATATTTTATTGATTATTCTGCATATTCTATTGATTTCTGTATGTGTGTATGTTAATAGATACATAGAGTGATAACCTCTGAGAATCACTGACATAATCATATTATATATTTTTTAAATATCAACTGACAGTGAGGTTAATCATACTGCTGAAAAAAAACAAATACTTTCGATTGAATCTTCTGCACATTTTTACGCTTCAATAAAAAATGGATCGACCAACAAGGCGTGAAAATAAAAAAAATAATGATTATTTCTTGCTATTTTGTGTAGTCATACATCTGTCGATAGCAGGTTTCCTACATATAATCGAGTCACTATCTTTAAATATTCCTTTTCTTTTTTCCCCATAGATGACTACCAATTATCAAGCGAGAAAATGAATATTGATTGATCCTTTTTGAAGTAGAAAATGTAGATTGATATTTTTCAATCATTATCAGATCGTTCATGGAAAATGATCAAAGGTGAAGGCAACGATCAACATAAAATTCATGAGATTAAAACCTTTTCTGATTCTTCATCTATATTTCCTGCCTTGTTTTTTCATATTAACTGTGAACTTTGCTTGAAATTCTAACAGAAAACATTGTTAAGGAAACATGAATCATTTTGCGCAATAATTAACAATTAAGTTATCTGAAGAAATGGGCACAAGGCCGAGGAATTACAGTGATAATTCTCCCAAATTTAAGACCTGGGTTTGAATCTCACCATGGCAAATTATGAAGTTAAGAAGAGGAATCCTTCATAATATCGGCCTGGGAAGTGCATCGCACTGTGTGGCACCGTTGGGTAGTACCTGAAAATCATACTACACTTGATCCAAGCTTTATGAGCGAAATTGGGAAAACGAAACTGTTTGGAAGCTGACGATGGTTGTAAGAGCACGAATAAAACATGTCTTCACTTAATGAGGAGATAGATTCTGTCTCGAGATTGTGTTTCGATAAAAACATCCATGTATCAACCTAAAAACTTGCAATGATTGAAATTCTTAAAAATCCACCAACAGTTTGTTGCTGTGATAAGTTTAATCTTCATTTCGGTGCAATCAATACTGTACATTTGTGCAGAGACTGGAATAATACAATGTTCCTCTATTTAGCATTGTGTGAGATTAATAAAACTTAAGCTTAATAAATTTCAATTCTTTGTCTTGTACCAAGCTCAGGTATGCTGGAAACTTGTGAGCCAAGCGATAAAGACTCATATATATGCACTATAGATTCTCCTGACTTCCATCTTCAAAACGAGAGTTGATTGATTGTTTTGTGGGCCATTTAGAGCTGAAAATATTTTGGTTTGTAGGGGGGGTGGCAGTACTTAATGTTCCCAAGTGGTACCCCAAAGAATAACCTGACTCGACGCTGCTTAAACTTGGTGATCGAATGAGAAATACACAGTATAGAAAGCGTTTTTAAACATTTTCTAAATGCAAAAATACATGAAATCTTTCCAGAAAGCCATATATCATTCTGAATAATTTATTGAATAATGTGTAAGTTTCTGCTGCTACGTCACTATATATATTTGTGTACTTAAACTTGTGTTTACATTAGGAATTCATTTTGTTATATCAGTGCATCCACAGACATTATTTCATTAATAATATCTGCATGTTTCCTCGATCTTCCATTGTCCTTCCAACAATCTGCTTTCTAATGACCTCAGCATAAATCCATTATATATACATCGAATAATAAAATGAACAAAAAGCCCTAGGATATGAGTTTCGTCATTCAAAAGGACTTCTTCAGATGGATAATGTTTTGTTGATGGAATTTTATATATTTGAAGGAAAGAAACACAACAAAGGCCGTTTATAATTCTACAATGCAAAAACCAATATTAGTCTGATATATCGATTTACATATATCTTCCATATACACACACACACACACACACACACACACATATATATATATATATATATATATATATATATATATATATATATACACGCACGTGTGTGTGGGGGTGTACGAGGTGCTTAACCAATTCCCAAAATCTAACCAAACTTCAAATTTTAGAGTAGTACCGCCTCATATACATATATATGTATGCATGTATGTATGCAGAAAACACTGAGGAAGCCCAATATCCTGCAAAATGTCTGTAAAAAACTCGCTCTAAATCGTTCATTCTGGAGGACAGCAGTGCGCAATCGTAAGGGAGACTTTGAACAGAATTAGAAGAATTAAAATGTCAGATACCCACTATGGATGGATCAAGCGATGGTATTGCTCGAAATCGAGTCGCAGAAAGATTATCATGTATGTATATATGTATGTGCAAATGCTTTCCGACCATGAGACCCAGTTTCGAATCTCACCATCACGCTTTGCCAAAAAGATGACTTCTTGATGCTTGTGGAGGCGATTTCAGCATACAGCACCTTTGGAAAGTGCCTGAATATCATACCTCAGTTTGACCCAAATCTTGTGAGTGAAATACGGTACTTGTGCTAACAATTCACAAGTCATTGTGACCGATGGTTTGAGTGTTCAAACTGCTCATCATGACATTACGCGCGCTTTCCAAGAAACTGTAACTAAGGTCCGCTTAACATAGTTTCAATATTAACCACAGGTGAGCCTTGTGGGTGTTGAATAAACACAAATATGCCAGAGCAGTCTTCTGCAACAGGGATTGGCTATCTGTCCTATGTGATGGGTGTACTGGAAAACGAGAGTAGCCGGCCATTATGTATGTATGTGAAAATCCACGAGTAAGTTGAAAAGGCATTATGAAAATGTCCCGACACTGAAAGAGCAACTTAGTTTTCCACATTTGCAATAAGCATTGCAAGTCGCTTGATGTATTCAATAGCCATTTTCGTTCAACTGAGAACTAAAAACATGAATCAAACTTGTTGGCGATGGTTATACTCGTTTAACAAGTCGACAGACATCATGTGTGTATGAAAAGGGACTTTTGTAAATTCTTGCTGAGTTTCTAGTATTTCTTTAATCTGTATTCTTCCAGATATATATATATATATATATATATATATATATATATATATATATATATATATATATATATAGTAAATTTATCATTTTTACTAATATTTCGTTCATCATATTTTTCGTTATTATTTATCGCAATTCTCAGGTCGTTATTTTGTGACTGTTGAATAAGCAGTACATAACAGAAATATAGAATCCATATTCAAACTTGTATACCTTAGTTTTAGTATCCTATATTACAGTTACAGCGTCTTAGCAATTAGCCCATGAAGCTTTCACTTGAAGACGTTATTCAAATATGTCATATAGTTATATTCCTTCTTCCGTCTCCACAGACTCCAAATTTCTTAGATAAAATATGGTCAAATATTATAGTATATCTTTTATCTTATTTCTGTTGCTTTTATACGATTTATATTAACCGAAAGAATCCCAAATTTTGGTGAAGATATAAACAAGGAATCCGTAGAAGAATAATACGTGATGTTAATTATCCAGCTCATGTATTATACAGTGATTAGGGCCTTTAGTGAGAATGAGGACTATCTTTAAATATTCGATTCTGATTCAAAATCACAAAGAAATAGAAGAAACGTTTTAGAAAAAAACTAAACATGAAAGCCTAACTAAAAGGTATGCACATATGAGTAGGATCTTTAGCTGGATATTCGAGAGAATTGCTAAACTAAACAAAAGCAAACTTGAAAATTAATTATTGTGCACAAAGCTCTATACTCCAGAGAGTATATCAGTAGAAGAAGGGAGAAAGAGATCTGATCAATATAAAATAATTCTTAGTTATAATAAGATTAACGAAATACACATTTGAATAGAAGAAGAATACGAATGGCGGCCAAATAGAGCAAAATGTCTGATTATACAGAGATTCCGAGAAAAACGTTGCTAAAACAGAATACGAGATCGATGGAAAAAATAACAACACAGAGAATTCAGGAGACAGACAAATGACGGACGAAATGAACTGAATATAGCTATACAAGAGACATCTGAAGAAAGAGAATCCCTAATAATAGCGACCCAAAACAACAACTAATTATATCAATGGGAAAATCGACAAATCCCATCAAAATAGCAAATGTAGTCCATGTAAAAAATGAGACAAAACGATAACTCATATCAGAAGTGGGTGCAACGAATCAGTCACGAGGAAAAAATATTGAAGTGCTGGCGTCTGTTGTTGAGACCAGTGATTCGATAGGAATTCGGTTTAAGTTCTAAAAATGCTATAAACACAAAGTAGAAACTGTACCTAAAAATAAAAATACAGTATATTTGAAGTTTATGATTCAAACGGATGACTGACTTTATGCCAGGAGACAAGGTGTTGTTATTAGGCTAGGCGGTGCTGAAAAGTTCCCGACCTGACCCATTTTCAAAAAAATCTGATCAAATGACCAAACATCAGAATTTATTTTGGAATCTCTTCTTTGTCGGAATGGGAATTTTTCGGCACCTCCTTGTAAACTAATAAATGAAAATGTGCATAACAGTGGAGACAGCCATCTCAGTTGGACAAAGGTTGAAACTGAAAGAGGTAAATCTGAATTTTCCCCGCCAAAAATACTGAGTATACAACTCAAGGGAGTGCCAATAATTATTAAAAAACTAGAACCTGCTTGGAAAAATCTTGATAAAGAAAATGTCGAAAGCATTAGAGTCCCGAAGATGAACTGAGATGTTATAGTCGTGATCAGTAAGAGTAGTAAAAGTATTGGTGGTTTCAGAAGACTTGCTACTAACAAATCATTCACCCTTGTGAAAAAACGAATGACAATAATAAAGTAAATAGAGTTTTGTGTAATGAAATGTATATGTCGGCAAAATGATGTCTAGAATCCTTCCTATTTAGCATTATATTTTATTCACACCGGTACTTACTTCGTCAGTTAATCTCAGTCAATGTGTAGGTGAAGTCTCGCGCCCTCGTCCAATACGCGCACCCTGTGTTTTCGTCTGTGCCCCGGAGAGAGGTTGCCAACTGCAAGTATCATGAATCTTCCCCACGCCGGCAAAACTGGATACAGGTATTGGATCATGTACTTCTGCATTCAGCGGCCGAGAGTGAAATCAGGTCAACCTCCGGTTGCACCTGGCTTCTTTGATCCTCTAGTGTGACATCGGAGGCAATGGTAATTCTGGTATCATAATAGATTTGTATTCAGAATTATATTAATGGTTTCTAGAAATTTGAGCCTATTAAGAAACACGTGACTTCTACAACTTACTTTTTCAATCGTTTTAATAACAGAATTTATGGTACAATATTAATATCTCCGCTTCAGGGATTCATTTACAGAACCAACGATAAAGAATACAGTATTCAGAAAGTCATGCTTGATTTTAGGCCTTAAGAATATCGCCAAGCTTTATAGGTGAAATGATGTATATCCTCGGCCACAGCTAAAACATAAATGACACACAATATTATTGCTGGCATTTACTTTCTTATTAGCATTTTATTATTTAAATAAATTATTATCAGTAAATCAACCAAACACTTTCTTGGCGGAAAGAAAGAATACACTTCGGTTTGATAAAAAAAAGCAATAGATATTCGGTCACAAAATAGATCGGTAACTTAGAAAAGTATATAAAGTCTATATGGCAAAATGCATTCATCATAGGTGTAGGGAAATAACGGTTATCAAAACAGAAAATGAAATCGGAACTGAATCTGTTTAAGCTCACTTCACTTCTTTGAAAAAGGCATGGGTCTACTTCAACTTCTCTCTTCTCCCTGCCTTAGTACCTGATGTTTTCATAAAATGCCTCTTCACGATGTTTCATATAGAATATTGTAAATCAGACGCTACTTGGGTTATCTAGTTTCCCATAACTATCTTACCTGTCCGGATAACAATTCACAAAGCTATTAACACCAAAGCCAATCTTGAGAGGAACTAATCGAAAGAAATAAGTTACAATAAATAAATATAAGTGGATTTAAACCAGCTATTTTCCGGATGTGAAACGAAGAGAGAGTCTTTCGATAGCAGGTGGCGAAAAGATCGGGATAGTATATGAATAATGCTTCCCAAAAGAAAACCTTATATAAGGCTTGCTGGGAAGCGGAGAAAATGTGTAACCTTCTCCATTCTGTCATAAAACTATAATCATATTGTTTTTATTCTCTTAATCTGAAATATCACTCCTTTCTGAAATAGAAGAAAAGAAAAATAGTGCTGAACAATGCTAGGAAAATGTGTCTTAGAGGCTAAACAAGACACGGTTGATCAAAGTAACATGAGAAAACAAACCAAGAACCAACATCAGAACAGAAGAAACCAACAACAAAAATATCATATTCCAATAAACTCTTGTCTCATACTAATGAAAAACAAAGTTTAATGAAGGAAAAATCATGATTTCCAAAGTAAGAACATTGAATAACCTAAGTCTATGAAATAGTTTTGTCAAGGTTATTATTAGTATGATTATTCGTAAGTATCAATTTTCTCATTTTAGCTATTTTTATCACAGAATTTTGTACATTCTGGGTTTCCTAAGATGTCACATGCATTCAATAACATTATTTATTTAATATACTCATGTAGTGATATATTGGGTATCTTAAATATGTGTTCTTTTCTAATTAGTAGCTTTGATACACTGTTGATCTCGATGGAAAACGACCATGTGGATAAAAACACTGATACAAATCATTATGTTTCTTGGAAGACGTAAACTCTGCATCAGGTATTAGAGATAATAATAAAATATACAGAAGCTTAGTGTGGAAATAGTGATAACGTAAGAAGGAATTTAAGGGAAAAAAATTAAAAATTCCTCATTGCTTACAATGTTCAGTCAAGGAAATTGTCAACATCTTTGTTGTCTCATGTCTGTATTGTGTTCATTTCCGAAGAAATTGTCCAGCATTTACTGCCATATAAACAGAGAAGGTCACTATTTTATTTGTTTCTAGCGAAATTTTCCTGTTTCTTAATACTTAGGTAGTGGCAGAGGTTAAACCTTTTCGCCAGACACACATGAGTGAAAAACCCTATCAGCGGAAGTAATAACTTTTCAGATCTTGAGCATGCGTAAATAAAGAAAAAACAGCGGAGAATGCCTGCTATGGACTGAAAGACGCTAGTTCTCTTTCATCACGGGCCGAAGTCATGACAGGACGCTAAAGTTAGTGGTACGTGTAAAAGACGCACATAGCGTAGACAGTGCACCTCTCTCACTCGCCAATTCACCAGCATAGTAATTACAACTTTTCGTTCATTATTTACAGAGATTTTGAAGAAAATTCTTTGGATCCTCTCTACATAAAAAATGTTCCCGATAGAAATATTTCAGTTTTGTTTCATTCTTTTGTTTGTCGATTTTCTCAATACTTTTAGTTTTGTGCAACAAACGACCCAGGAATGTTACCGAATGCAAATTATACTCAAAGGCAGGAAGATGCAGCAGTTGAAATGTAGGTGGATAATGTTAACAACACTTCTTCTCAAAAATTTAAACAATAATTGTTCTTGTTAGTTTTTCTAATGTAATAAATACAATGAACTATTGGCCAAACTGTTGGATATTAAACGCATTAAACCAAATAATCCCAAATAATATTGTTGACTTCAGAAAAATTTGACTGATATTATATATATATATATATATATATATATATATATATATATATATATATATATATATATATATATATTTAGTTTCCAAAAATAACCACCGAGCCTGTCGTTTGCTCCAAAGAAAATAAACAATAATCGGCTACTGGAAATAGACGATTAAGAAATAGACGATTATTAAAATACTCCTAAAAATTGAACAAAATGTTCCCAATGATTGATGTTAAAGTGTATGCAACGAAAGAAAATAATGAAGCAACGGAGAGGTGCTTTCGTGTATATTTGTAAGAGCAAAAGTAAGTATACAGTTGATGCGTCTTTATATACAAATGTATGTTTCGTACGTGTCTTATGAGAAGCATATGTCTGTTGATTCGTATGACTGTTTTTTATAATTCCAGTCATATATATACGACGAGGAGCATAAAACACAAACTGATCAATAAATCTGCAGCCTAATGATGAAAATAGCGCTCATTCTACAGAAGAAACGTTTCTTTTTTATAATACACTTCCTTTTTAATGCACTTAATTCACTTATGTCTATTGATCACGTGAATCGAACACACACACATATATATTTAAACACACACACACATATATATATATATATATATATATATATATATATATATATATATATATATATATATATATATATATATATATATATATATATTGTGGCCATACTTTTGAAAACAGGGTTCCCAATGCTGATCTCATTGGCGGAATTGAGACTTTCTTGATGCAGTCACAAATTCGCTAACCTTGTCATGTTGCAAGGATGAGTGACAATAGAATACCTAAGGTCCACATCTAAAGCCTGTTTAACACTGGGAAAAGGACAGTTGGGCGGCCGTGGTTTAGATATATAGACAAACTAAAGAGTAACCACGCAGCTGTTAATGTAACTTCGAGTGAGTTGCCCTAGATAAAAATAACTGGAAATATTTGTGCCAGAGTTGCATCAGAAATTTCGAAATCAGTCGTATTCACCAGCTAAGAGATAACAGACAGCGGCGAAAAGCGTTAGCAAATATTCTTGTGGCTATGTCCCGAAATCCTCGCTGTTGCGCAATATGTGGACTTGTATGCAGGTCACTAGCGGGATTGAAGTGTCATATATGGCACATGTATACGGTACATGTTTCTTAGTTGCAATCCTAGTTTTTTTTTTCTTAAACAGTAAAATTAATAACAACCGGCATAGATCGAGAAGTTTTATTAAAAAAATGTCCCTCCCCACAAGAATCGGACATCATTAGGGAAAACACCCCTATAGTCGAAGCGTGCCGTTACTAATTTGGCGCCGGCAGACCATCTTGATAACGCAAAGCTCAATTACCTATTTAGAAAACGCCCATCTCCCATTGAAACTTCAACGAATCTATATTTGCTAGCTTCATTTTTGTGCCCGAAACGTAAACCCAGTTATTTTTAAATGATTTTGTTCTTAAATTATTTCTAACATATATATATATATATATATATATATATATATATATATATATATATATATATATATATATATAATAATTATTTGTTTAAAAAATATGATTCCACCGAGACACAGAACATCCTATGTTTCAAAACGAAAAACTCCAAATCTAGATTAATTTTAAAAATGAAATCTACAATACAGAGTTTCGTTCCATTATCAACAAAATATTAAGATTGTCTACGCTAATATTAAGTAAATCAATTTCTTAGAAAGTTATTCTAAAAATCGCTTGATAATAGAACGAAACTGTGTATTGTAGATTTAGTTTTTTAAATTAATCTAGATTTGGAGTTTTCCGTTTTGAAACATAGGATATTCTGAGTCGCGATGGAATCATATTTTTTTTTAAATAATTATAATATTAAGCACTACGGGTCGTATTGAGCAGTGTTTTTTAAAAATAAGAATAAAAGCTAAATGCTCTGAATTATAAATATTAGTGTTCTTTCCTATTATTTTAAACACACACACACACATATATATATATATATATATATATATATATATATATATATATATATATATATATATATATATATATATATATTATGAAATGGACAAAGTCCAACAATTATTTTAAGACATTTTTATGTTTATACGTTCTTTTTATAGATACAAATATTTAAGTAAATGCTCTGTTTATAATAAACAGTATTAACAACATTTACCCGCCTGAATGTCCGAGAAATTTTGATAGAAAATATGCGTCCTCCGACAGGAATCGAACCTGTATCCTATACGGAACCGTCATATAGCCTGACGTGCCTTAACGACTGGGCCACAGAGGAGCGTTCGGTTAGCAAGGTCGATTTTACTGTTTTTAAACACAATTCTTCATGATTTTCTCTCATTCATTCATATCTGCTCAGTGTGTATCCAAATGTAAACAAATGACGTCATACATTATGAAATAGACAAAGTCCGACAATTATTTTTTAAGACATATATATATATATAATGCACGTGGATTTGTCACTGGAGGAATGTGGGTAAGAAGATCGGATTACGCCAATCTTCCAAATTTCAATTGACTTGAAAAGAACAATTGAAATTCTGGTATTTCACCCGAAGTTGAACACCGACCGATGTCACATGTAGGAAATATAACGAAGCAGGACTAAGAGAAAGACGATCGCGTTTCGTTAAAATTCTAAATGATGAGATTTTGTCTGTTATGTAAAGTATTATTCGAAATGATTGCAGCACCAGTGGAAAATATTGAACTCTCCACTATCAACAGATGATTTGTACCAAAATTTATGACCCAATATATTTGCAACATATCTAACACATTGCATTAATCAACAATAAACAATTATAATAAATAACGTCTGAACTGTATGCAAATATTTATATTAGATGGATGCTGAAAAAAAATGGGTCTTACTAAGCAATCCTTCGAAAAATATTTGTTTTTTTAGGAAATAGGTTGAGCTGAGAACTTTAATATTTCACTTGTAGAAATGCATGCCTAAATTACATGTTTTTGTCCGTAATTTTTATTTAAGTCAAAGATGTTCCAGATAGATAGATAGATAGATAGATAGATAGATAGATATGCACATAAATATATACAAGTGAAATGGCTCAATTAAGTTTACATTCAGAAACGGAGACGTCTGCTTTGTATCGTACTTTGTTAAGAGCCAGTGACTGAATGTTTTTTCGATTACGAATACGAATTCTATTACAGGCCTTGACTCGTTATACAATTGAGTCATCTGTATTAATTGATGCGCAAGACATATTGAGTGATTCGAGGTTTTATACAAAAGAGTAAAAGTAAATCTATCCTTTGTGTCCTTTTAAAAAATTTTACGTATTAATCATTATTATGTATTCTTAAAATAATCATTTAATCAACATATTTATAAAAAAATAATTCATCTGTGTATTTGTTTGAATGTGTCTATAGCCAGACCTTTACACTGGAGTCAGCAAGGTCTATGTTAACTTCGCCAATATGAAGCTTGTCAATTCATATAAACGGAGTAGTTTTATTCATCGTGGATAAAAGAGAAAGAAGGAAAATTATGATAGTAAGATCTAAAGAGAAGTAAATTATAGTTTCTTCAACTAAAATATTTCATCATCCTGGGTATGAGGATAAACTCAAGGCCTCTGATCAGGAGATTGGAGGTTTTGAGGAGCATGGTACCACCACTTAAATGATGTTGTTCCCAGGTCCACCCTGTCCCCTGGTGGTAACAACTGTTATTGTCCCACCTATGGCAAATAGTGAACCCCCAAACAAAAATCAACAATACATTTTTATAATTAAATGACGAATAATACATTTTATGATCTACAAACTATATATCTAAAAAACACACTTTTACTCTGAAAGTATAAAATTATGTACAATATACATAAATTTCGGCATTAAATAACACTGAGAGGTTGATATGTTGCTAACAAAAGTAACCAACTAGCATATTTCATACTCTCTAGAACTGGGCTTATATTTAACTAGTCTTATGTTCGCCTTGTATATTGTCTAGGCTTATATTTACCTTGTATATTACCTAATCTTATATTTTCTTGGCATATTTAATAAGTATTATATTATCTTAGTATATTGTCTAGTCTAACTGTAAAAAGAGTCATTAAAATTCCTAATTTTATTCAGAAAAATGAACTCCTTGTTAACAGTAGCCAGAATGCGTAGAAGTAGTTTGAAATTTGTAATTCAATGTTGTATTGTCACTAGGTCATATGTACAGTAACAGATTGAAACTGCATGGAAGCTGAATACAACTAGTAATGAGTCCAGTAATGAAACTAACTCTTATAAACTATTATAATATCTATAAATATATATTAGCTAGCACAATTTAATATAACGTTTCATTACCCATTATATACGAATGACTTTCAGATTCATAATAAATCATAAGGGCGTAATATTCAGTCAGTTATGTGCCATGCGTGATACACGATTAGGCGATCATTGTACCTTTCGATACATGACTGACGAGACAGCTTTTTTTCCAGCAGTAGTTTGCCATTTCTTTCTGCGGTAGACCAGTTGCGATCCAAGGCTATAGAACCCGGTCTGTCCTGCTATTTACCCATAGCTGGGGGTAGAGAAGAGGATCCATCGACTTCGACTGGAATTCGAACTCGGCTCTCCAATTCCGGCTTAATATTACCAAAAGATATTATGTTCAGGTTCAAGATGTTTTCTGGAATTTTGAAGAAACAAATGTAAACACGATAAATGACGAAAAGAAACCAAACTTTTATATTATTTACCTCTGTGTGTGTGTGTGTGTGTGTGTGTGTGTGTGTGTGTGTGTGTGTGTGTGTGTGTGTGTGTGTGTGTGTGTGTGTGTGTGTGTGCGGATGTGAAGTTACATATCTATATTGTGCCAGAGAATTGGTTACTGACGCCGACAGTCAATGTTCGAATCCATGTAAAAAACAAGATTATTGCATGGTAATTCTCAAGATAAACAGGCTTTCTTCACTTGAAATATTTGTGTAACATTATCTTCTTAGGATATTTCCTTATCTGGCTTAGGGTCAAACTAACATTAGAAAATATAACTATGTAAATATCTTTTATAAACCGAATAAATGCACACATTTATAAGCATTAATTCTACGCCACATTGTTGCCTTACCTATGCCTTTATCATAGCTTCTTTAAAATTTATACTTATCTGCTATGTATGGCCGAAGATCAATAATTCTAAGTATAAGCATAGTTCCTGGAGACCCGTCTCCAAGAAAAAAGTTCATCAATTGGGCTAAAAGTAACGATTTGGGATACATTTGAAAATAGAATGCTTGTAAATTTTGAATTTACTTTCTTCTAACTAAAAACCTCAGTTAAACCAGCTTATTTTTTTTAAATTTATCCCCATGAGTCTTAAGTAGTGAAATTCCAAATTTGGTTGCACTAACCTCATGTTTGTGTCAGGGTTATATCCAAATGCATGCAGCATGAGCAGGTGAGATTTGAGAATTTCGAGACACTGCTAGAATGTGTCAAATGTTACCCTTGCGAGAATTCAAAATAGCTTGTTTTATTAAACATATTTCTCCCAGAAGCATTGAAATTTTAATTACTTGGTATTTTGAGATCTGGTTTTTAAGAATTAATTATTCTTATATTTTACCATTTCTTTTTCGCTTGTTTGATTATTTTTTCTTCTTAATCCAACAGATCTTCATCATCTGATTACACACAAGATTATTTTAATTCCAATATTGTCAAATACTAATTTTTAGTAGTATTTTTTGTTTCAATTTCAATTTCGTTTTACTCCTGGAAATTCATTTTACGATTGTTAGGAAATCCAGAGTTACGAACTCGAATTTCTTATTTTCAGAAATCTGCCACCCAGAGCAGCTGTTTTACCATCAGCCTGTATTAAATAAAATATCTTAACTCATATATGCAAAATGAATCAAGAATTAGACATGAGATGATCGAAAGAAGGCGAAAGAAGAGGAAAAGAAAAAGTATACGGAAGAGGAAAAATAAAGTCCGATAATTTACACTAATGAACCGTGTCTCTAATCTTTGAATTTAAAAAGCCATTAAAGCCATTAAAATTCGATAATATTCTTCTAAAATGCTTTACCTAAGATTCTATGATGTTGAGACCAATACAAATTTGTTTTTATACTAATTAGTTAAATAAATTTAAAGAAATAAAGTGACCTAATATATTCGGACAGCAGAAGATAGAATGGAATGAGAGATCCGATAATCTGGTCACGGGGAATGAGCTTGTACCACGCGTAATAGGCGACGTTATAGTGGTCTCATTCCATACATCCACAAAAAGAAAGACTAACCCAACTTACAACTCCGATTTCTCAACGCAGCACCTATTCGTGTTTTTAAATAAGCGGTTCCTGACTTCCGTAGAGAATAAAACGAGAGTTGCAATTATTTATGCGTTGTCTTCTTATTTTTATTCTAAATAAAAACAGCAACCAATGTTCTCAACATTTTCACCCACAGTCATTTTAGTTTAGTTTATTTTTACTCGTCCATATTTTTCCCCAAAATAGTTATTGAAGTTTTTCAATGAACACAATTCATCTTCTGTGGAAGATATCTCCTGGCGACCAAAAACTCCAGAGTTTCAACGCAACAAAAGAACACGACAACCAAAGAACCATAATAGCAACCTACAATAGATATTCAAAAACATGTGGTATTAACCTAAAGGTTTATGATTATGGATACAATTATTGTTTTTTCAATTAGTAAATATTCTCTAATTACAAAATATCAGTCAATTTACTAAATAATATTAAAATCTTATTCGCAAACATATAGATGTCATAGCCAAGTGCATATGCACTTTGTCAGATCTGTTTCTGTGAATGTCTATTTCTATAAATGGTGACTTATAAACGCGTCTTCTTCTTGTACTACTTTTCTTTTGGAAAAAATAAATATTCGATTTTTTTAAATCTCTTACATTTTTCGGTCAAAAAGAGTTACTGGCGCATAATGAGACACGTTGAATTATTTTATTTAGTGTTGCTGCATTTTTTAAATATTTGTCTTCTGTTTATATACAGACTATAAAACGAGTTTGTCGGCTTGTGTCTGTAATTGCGAATACAATTCGATCATATTCATATGCATCTATGTATCAATTTCTTTTATAATTATGTATATTGGTGAAAATGATATATACATTTTTATATACCAAAACAATGTTAGGACAAAACCAGTCACACACAAAAATTGCACATAATTATGTATATGTAAATTGATTATATTATACATGTAAAATATACATGTATGATGGCTGATTTCTCATTTCTGAATAAAGCCATCACTTGGTATCGTGCCATTCAATAGTTTTACCAGTGCACAATACAAATGTGTATTTTAAACCGAACTACGGACCCACACTCACCACTGTATGCAATACCATTGCACCTGAATGAGGTTTTTTTCTATGAGCAGACACATCTCGTGCTTTAAACACACTATGAATAATGATACTTTTAAGAAGATATGCACCTCTACTTGAAGCTATGTTTAAAATCAGAAATGGCTTTTCACAGAACAGTTGCACTCTCCTAGGCAAAAGGATAATATTTACATAAACAGAAGAATTAGTCTACATTACCAGATGCAATCGGAGTCGCAGGTTTTATAGAAGTATAGAAGATGGCTGATTAACAAAAACGAAGTGGCAAACTCTTAAAATAAGCAGTAAACATTCATATATGCACACAACTTATTAATAGACTATGGTTATTTGTTCTAGCCTCTCCACTGTGACGGGACGGGACACAAGGTCAGGTTTAAGGTGGGGAACCCGAGCACGTACACTCGGGACAAGGACAAAAATTGCCCAGCCCCCGCAACCGTCGACTACCGATCTTTCTACTCTTTCATGCAGTGGGGGTAATCAGCCTCGTGCAACTGTTCCCTGGGACCGGGCACCTCCCAGTATTTATTTTCCTCAGTTTCGTCTCTGTCCATAGACAGAATCACAACTGAGTCGTACTTTGTCCGAAGACAAGACGCAACTGAGAGATAATAAACTCTACCCGGCATGTGCCAGGTAAGTATTAATGGAGTATGACAATTTCTCATACATTAACATAAGTTTTAAATATTGACTATTGGCACTAAGCTTACACTAGATCATACATGTACGTCACAAAAATAGATTTGTTTGATTAAAATTATATAAAACATAAATTACTATGTAAAAATTGAAATATTAAGCTACAAAATTAAAAATAAATATGAATTATTATATTACAGAGTAAAAGATTTGAATAAATCAGTGAAACGTGTCCAAGTGGCCTATAAATTGTGCGATCTTAACTCCTGCAAAGGATTTATACTCTTATCCACTAAGACCTCAGAAAACTCGTGTTTTGATTGATTATTGGATTGTACATTGAGATTTTGAAGTTTCACATGTCTAGTTAATCCGTACCTATTTCTACATACTTTAAAATGGGGCAAGTTAATTGCGTGTAGTCAGTTGGAGGTCTTAGTGCATGGCTACACATAACAAGTAAGACCAGTTTGAGAACAGCAGATATATCTACAAATATCATACACAAAAAGTGCATTGTCATTTATTGGTAATCCATCTTTGTAAGCCTTTTTGGCCTTGCATGGCTGCACCTGTTTCTTCCAAGTGTTTGGCTCCCTCATAGATATATTTCCACCATTTTAATCGACCTGTAGCATCATCACCTATTTTTACTGACTGATGTTAAAATCTGTCTATTGAATCCTTAAAACACGCTTTTGGTTTATGGTGTAGCCTTTTAGCTTCCTTTATCTGTTCAAACATTATTTGTTTTGGTATGCGCTTATCATCCTCTCTAATCAAATGACCCGTCCAACATAGGCTGTGCTTATGGATTTCTACTTCAATGCTAGACATGCCAACAAGCCCCAAAACATCCGTGTCCGGTGGCTTTGACATACAATGAATTTTGAGAATGGCACATAAGCAGCTTTGATAGAATCTTTCCAGGGCCCTAATATATTTTTGGCATGTTACTCAGGTTTCAAAAAAGTTAAGAAAATAAGAGAACATACATGAATGTGGACTAATATTCGACCACCTCTCAGATATAAAGGGAACGATATCCTCATATATTTTATTGTCCCATATGATGTCTAAAGTGACATTTCAATCCAGCTAATGGCCTCCACAAGTACAACATCGAAACTGACCTGCTGATACCGCGACACTAGATACTTAATTTAAAGTGACATTTGTCGATCAACGCACTTTGTTGCACAAATCACAGGAACGTTTTTGAACGTCCAAAATATTCTAATTTCATTCTCTTGCTTCTCGGTCTTCAATCAAATTCTTGCATTGTAAAAGGAATGTATTTTAAAATTTGGTATCATGTCGATTGTGTAAAATAACAAGTTCCTGATTCTCATTAATTAAATTACTACATAAAGTGGTAGATATTTGAACGATATGAATTGTTTTTATCATTTCATCCCAAGAAAGGGATTTCTGGGATTGGAAGAGAATAAAAAGACATGAGTGAAGATAAAGGACAATAAAGAACCGGATCCAAGAAAATAGAAGATTGCAAAGTTTTAAATGCAATTTCTACCATTTAAACTTTTGAAGATTGTAGGTGATAGGGAAGCAAGAAACTGGAACTGTATTCCAGTGCTGAGAAGTACACGGAGAGAAACTATTAGAATAGAACTTAGTAAAACGATGATTCCTAGTATCCAATCTAGTTATACGCGAGAGCTCATTAGAACAACTGCAATGGAAATATTTATAGAAAAGACGGAGGGAAACCACGTCTCGGCTGAAATCGAGATGCCAGTTCAGAATCAATGACATTACAGACACTTCTTTGGATTTTGTCAAGAATCTTGAGATATATAGCTGGAGCAGCTGACCAAATATGGCAGCAATATCCAATGCACGGTCGAATGGAAGATTTATAAATGTGCAAGATGGATTCTAACGAAATAAATGTCTGTCACGGCACAGTAAACGAGCCTTCTTAGCAGCAGACCTGGCTATTAATTCAAGATAATCGCTCCGCTTCATGTCAGATGAAAACGTGAGACCAAGAAGGCGCAATGAGTTACTCTTCTGGAGATTAGCATCAGTCATTTCTTGCCCCAGCTAACAACTGATTTGGAGGTCGTTTTCGAGAGCAGTTGCCAGTTTTACTTTGTCGACCTATCTGACTTACTATTAAAACAGGAATAAATAGTAATGTCATCAACATAAGTACCTAGTAATTGATGAAGATAACCTTAATCAGACCCTATATGTGTGCTTGCATGTGCTACTGTGAGTCATAAGCCTAATAGTTATACGTAAACATCTCTCTCTCTCTCTCTCTCTCTATATATATATATATATATATATATATATATATATATATACCTGTAACCTTGCTTTTCATTCTATTATTTTCCTCTTCTCGAATGTTTTCCTGGAGGTTTTCTTCGTATTTTCTTTGTTATCAATCGTACCTACATTTGGTCCCATTTTGTTATCTTTATCGTCATCGCTATCGCTATCGCTATAAATTAAATCTTTTCCAGCACTCCTAAAAACGAATATTAACATGATAATTATCCTAACTGATTGTACTTGAAAGATAAATGAAATCAGATGTTACCCCCTGTTTCTGGTACGATATTTCTCACTATAGCCTGCTACATGTTATTTGGATAACTAAATTCGATCCAACAAGGGATAATTTGGCATGTTTCTTACATCTAAGAATAAGGCGCACTGAAACCAAGAGAAATATTTCTATTATAAATGCTTGCAAGTGTTGAAACCAGCAATCAAACATCAGAATTAAAATCAGTTACTTTTTTTGTGGAAGCACGGTGGAGTAATGGATTGAGGAATCGGAGAGACGAGTTCGAATTCCAGTCGGATCCATTACATTCACTTACGTGCTAATACCCTTGGGAAAAGTATGAATCCTCTTCTTCTCCCCACCCCACCCTCGTTATGAGTAAATAGCCTCGGAGGACAACTGGCCTACCGTAGAAAGAAATGGCAACCTATAATGGGAAAAAATCTGCCACGTCAGTCGTGTATCGAAAGACACATGATCACGCATGCCACGTAACTGACTGACTTTTTACCATCTATTCTTCAAATAATTAGATGTTTCCTATGACATCATTTATTTGTAAATAGTCATTTGCTTTTTAGAATGATTATTATTCTATTAGTATTTTATTTCATATTTTATGAAGATCAAGTGACAGTAAGTCAAATATGTACTCCAGCACTCTTCCCGATATTCTGCCTGATTTTAGTATATTATTATTATTATTATTATTATTATTATTATTATAAGTAGAAATAGTAATAATAGTCATAATATTATTATTATATATTCGCATTTATCTATTTTTTTTTTACGATGATGTTAGAGGGTTACAGAGTAAGAGGTATCATTTATGAGGATATGTGAGGAAAATAATCGGTTAGCCCAAGATATGAACTTTAGTAAGTAAGATTTTAGTAATCGAGGAAGCATATTCTTGGGACTCGGTTCCAAGAAGCAGCGGTTCCTCGGAAGAAGCTACTCTAGTGGAACTAACATCTCACCAATGGAATATGAATGGGATGCGGGTGGTTTTCTACAATGTGTGTAGCATGGCGGGTTTTAGCCGTGAAGGTTAGAATTGATGGAACTAAGGAATGTAGTTCATCTGAACACTTTCCATGGAAATAGCGACAGACCATCCAGACGCTTCCGACGTTTCATTGGTAAGAAAGGGGTTGTAGGGTGGAAAATAATTTGTCACCCACAAGAACGCGGAAACGCTTTTGAACTCCATCGACAACAGAATTCCAATTTGGGCCTGATCTGGCTCTTGTAAAGGTAGAGGATAACAGGGCGGCGAAGGAGTGTGAAACGACTTTTGAACAGGGGTAGAGATTTATCCCTTGCTTCTTGTTTGCGATTGCCTTTCAGGTTACTTCACATAAAGTCTTCTCGTTTTCTTTCACTCCCAGTAACCCCTTGCGTCTTAGCATGATGCTCAGCATTGGGGTGGACGTCAATAATGTACAAGATACTCTTTCAAGATCTGCGGCATCGATTTCTACACGCTTTTCTCATGGCCAGTTCCATGATGGGTTTTTTTCTTGGTTTAGTGGCCCAACAAGTTTTTCGTACTTGTACTCAATGGAAGGAGCACTAATATTGTGTAACCAGAAAATCTGTCAACCCAAGTGATTTCATTATTTGTTTTAGGAATTTGAATATTTTTTCTGTAACATCAACTTTTTCATGAGCAAATAGTGTTAATGTATTTCTCATTTGTTGCAGTATGTATGAAGAAATATATTAAAGAATATATTTTTCTACGTTATTATATTTGTAGTTATTCCCCTGACAATAGCGTCTATTTTGCTACATTACTATTGTTGCAACTGGTAGCTTCCATTGAGATTTACTCTAGAACCAACTTTACTGTTCTAGGTATTTTTCATACTATTGTCGTTAGGATGATTCCAATTACTCCTATTTTCCAATTCATTCAGTATTTATTGGAAACTATTTACAACTGTTCTCAACAAAACAACTCACGCGGCTGTCACCTTTATATTCCCAAACTTCGTCAATTCTTTGGCAGATTCGAGATAATTATCTATCCTTTCATTTTCTTTCAGATCTACTCTATTCCACTGGAACATCGATATCCACAATCTGACATATCTTCTTCTTTTGGTTGACGACTACAAGATCCTGTCTTCAGGCATGGGTTAGGGGTGCTATTTGATTCTCAAAGACCCAGAGGATATGAACTTCATTCTCTGGGACAGATTCTACTCTATGCCTATGCTGTATGGTCAAAATGCTTGCACATTTCTCAGTGGATCATATTCCCAACCAAGTCAGGCCTATTCTTTTGGGGTTTATTTTATCTTATTACTATAGAATGCATAACTTCTTAGTAAATGAATACTATGGCTTTATTATTTATATCATCATTTTCTCTTTCGTTTTAATCAGCTCTTTTATCACTGTTATTGATGTCATCATCATTAGCTTTTTTCCCTTCTTGTGGCCATTGATTCTTATTCTTTTCTTAAGCGCTTCGATGAGCTTGCATAACTCAGTTATAAAAACAACAGTGAGTATAGAAAATATCATTTCATCTTCCTTCTATTATATTCATTAGAATGTACAAGGCGAGAAATGCAGGAAAACACGTAGGTAGGTACGTGTAATGTATATAAAAACAAATTTCGACAAGAAATCTTGAGATATTGAAAAGAAGAGAAAAAAGCCGTCAGAAGTAGAGACTTGTTAAATGAAAACTAATATCCTCCACTTTAAATGAATAGGATTTTGCTTAATCCTATATTGGTTTTAATTAAACATCTACGTACGTATGGACGCTTGTACTACGCTAAGTATAACCTATATGGATTGTTAAATTCATGATTTTCGTTTGTGTATGAGACTAGGGATGAAATCTTTAAAAAAAGGTAACTAGGTGGCAATGAGTACAAGTATTATGATGATATAAACATATTTTAACGGATTTGTTAAATGCTTTCATATTTTAAATCAGAATATTTATATACACAAATGTGTGTGTGTGTGTGTGTGTGTGTGTGTGTGTGTGTGTGTGTGTGTGTGTGTGTGTGTGTGTGACCGCATTACAACTCGGTATATAGGAAGAGTGCTGGAAAATATTTTTTAGCCCAACGCACATCTCAAAATTTGATCAAAGAGCAAAATTTATTTTTGAAACCCTTTTTTGAACAAACGAAAGATTTTCAGCACCCTTCGAACCATTGATGTTCGCCCTAAAAGTAATGCCTCCTTTTTTTATTATAGTGGTCCATGACATCAAGGGTTGATATTAGTGGTATGACAAAAGCGGTTAAAACTACCCATCAGTAGCTCAGATTTGGTTTTCCTTTGTTACAAAGAGCAGCTGAATGGAGCCTGGTAAAATTATATCTGGCATAAAATTCTGTATGAATGACAAAACGTGACATTGAATTCCACTATTCGTGGAAAAATGTACCAATTGATATATACATCAAAGATTGCTGACCGTTTATAGAGGCCAAATACTGAATGTGAGTATAGTTTGTTTTGTTTTTTTGTTGTATTTTTTTTTGTTTTCTTTTTGCAGATAATGCGTTTCAGCATTGCTTCTATGAAAAAGTCAGGTGCTTTCATTAATAAATATTTTTGTGCGTAAATTCATAACCATTGGTGGTGACATTGGTTGTTTTGGTGTTGAAAACTTGTTATCTAACGGTGTTAATGAGATGTCTTTTTCAATATCCACAAAACAAATTAGGAAGCAATATTTTATGAGCGTCCCAGGTTCATATATATGAGGGGATGCGTCCTGATCAAGAAAACCTTCCGGTGTTTTATCATTATCTGTCTGTATCTCTGAGATGAGGTATTATGCACATTATTTACATTGTCGGACTATCATACTCATCTTTGTTGCCATATTTATCACAGTTTCGGCCGTTGTACGCTTCAGCCTTCAAAAAGCTGTAACACGAGGGGAAGTGGAAAAATCAGGCGTGGTTGACCACATATGGAGAGAAAAGGGAAATCACCGCCCTCTGTGGGATCAGGTTGAAATCATAGACAAAGGACATCATTGGAAAATTCGTAAACTTAAGGAATCAGCACATATGCTAGGCCACAAAAATCTCCTGAGCCGACCAAGCATAAAAATGAATACAATATGGGAACCAGTAATAAGGAGTGCCAAAGAAATCCATTAATAACAAAAAAAATTGCAATATCAGTTCTGGTAAAAAACATGCAATGATAACAGCAAAAATTGCAATATGAGCACTGGTAAAAGAAAAACCCGTGGCTGAAGACATTAGGTTTATAATACCCAGAAATTCATTAACAGATGTCCTCAAGGACACATGGCACAGTAGATAAAGGCGTCAGTTAGATCCAGTGATAGGACCCAAAGAGTGTAAGGTTAAGGCAGTGGAGAACTTGGAAAGGGGAATTAACAGGAGATGAACTGACATCCATTAGACATGGCACATGGAACTGGAACAGTCTACCCCAGTGAGCGAAATAAAGGGTTCAGTTCGACATTCCAACCACCTGAAGACCGCCGGGGCGTACAACGGCCGAATCGTTGTAATAAATATGGCGACAAAGATGAGGACAATAGTCGGAATAATGTAAATAGTGATATTTGGTCAGGTTTTTGGAAGAGTTTGGTGGACGAATATTTTGAAACCCATCACTTCGCATATATTCTTTTTTATAAGTGTGTGTAGATGTTTACAGACAGAGAGCTTATATGTAAGTCTCTCTCTCTCTCTCTCTCTCTCTCTCTATCACACACACACACACGCACGCACACACACACACACGCACACACACACGCACAGCCACCACCCCACACACACACACTGAAAGCATTTAACAAATCCGTTAAAATATGTTTATATCATCATAATACTTGTACTCATTACCACCTAGTTACCTATTTTCTTTCTCGGTTTCTGTCTGCCTGTCTGCCTGTCTGCCTCTCTCTCTCTCTCTCTCTCTCTCTCTCTATATATATATATATATATATATATATATATATATATATAGATAGATAGATAGATAGATAGATAGATATAGATATAGATATATAGATATATATATGTGTGTGTGTGTGTATGTGTTTTTGTGTGTGTGTGTTCTTATATGTAAAATCAGATACAGATCAATGATGAACGTAAAAGACATTCTCTTGTAGATTCTCGATGTCTGTTTTTACCAACAAATCCATAATCTCTAGTAAATGGTTAATATACTAGAAAACCTTAGAATTAAAGGCACCCTACACTATCATCTACCACAACTAATAAGTAAAAAATAAGAATAACAACAGAACTTCTGCCAAAAAGCGCTCAATAGATAACTAGAACTATAATATTCAATAAATAAAGATCAAGTGACTAAAAGCTCCAGATGTTTGATAAATCTATTGAACTTATTATCAGATTCCATACTCTTCTACGCTAATTCTAATTTTAAAATTCTAATTTTAAATTCTTAACACGCTTAAACTAATATTAAGAATTTCAAGTTTGAAACTTAGAGAATAATTTATCAAACATCTGGCTCTGATGATCGCTTCGACGCGAAGCTTTTAAGTCGGCTAACCAGATAATTCATTTCCTTTTTCTTAATTTAAAGAGTATATATATATATATATATATATATATATATATATATATTATAATTATTTCATTTTTAGAGTTGTT
Source organism: Acanthosepion esculentum (assembly GCA_964036315.1). Taxonomy (NCBI): domain Eukaryota; kingdom Metazoa; phylum Mollusca; class Cephalopoda; order Sepiida; family Sepiidae; genus Acanthosepion; species Acanthosepion esculentum. Next base: position 84,518,689 of record OZ038475.1, read on the forward strand.
CATAAATAAAAATTTTATAAATACGAAATTAAATTATAATATATTAATTTTACAATTCCATATATTTTTTATTAGTTAATATAAAATGAAGTAAATACTTTATATTTGTAGGAATAAATATATTAATATTAAAAATATGACTTTATCATAATTAATTCACCCTGTAGAGGACCGTGCGGGGTGAATGAAAATGAAGATGATATCTCTGGGTTAAGATTTCCTGCTGGCCGGTCCAGCTACATGAGAATGTTGGACTTTAATGGAGTCCAAAGAAGATAAAGAAACAAACAAGACAGATATACATGTATGCAAACAAATATATATTAATAACAAATTACAATGACATGAAAAGTTACAGAGTGTTTGTATGGAGAAGTTATGTGTGGGTGTTGAGTGTCGGTACGTACGTGTATTGTCCTTAGTGTGTTCCCAGAGTATAGGAAACGCTGTATCTGTGAGAGGTCACGTATTGGTGTAAGTGGAAAAGTGAAAGTTTTTCCTCGCCTCAGCGCGAGGTTGCGGCCCAAGGCCTGGGTCGAAAAAGAGAGATAGAGAGAAGGGTCAGCCAGTATTTATAGTCAGGGGATAGAGACCCCTGTTGAAGGATTAAGGAAATGAGGAGGAGCTAACTGCGACAACCCTTTAAGAAAATCTTGATATTTATAAAAATAAGAATTAAATTTAAAAAAATGGAAAGGCCACATATATTGTCACTTAAATCCAATGTTTAAAAATAAGATCGTATCTTAAATAACTGCAGAAAAAAATGGAAGTGGATGCATTGAATAGACACCCCAGTCCGCCACCTTAATTTGACCGAATTTACAATCACAATACATAGCGATACAAGGGTTAGTTTAGAACCTGACCACGCCTAAAGAAAGAAAATTAAACTGTCTTTAACCCCACCAACAAAATATTAAGATTGTCTACGCTAATATTAGGTAAATCAATTTCTTAGAAAGTTATTCTAAAAATCACTTGATAATGGAACGAAACTCTGTATTGTAGATTTAATTTTTTAAATTAATCTAGATTTGGAGTTTTCCGTTTTGAAACATACGATGTTCTGTGTTGCGATGGAATCATATTTTTTTTTTAAATAATTATAATATTAAGCTCTACGGATCGTATTGAGCACTGTTTTCTAAAAATAAAAACAAAATCTAAGAACTCTGAATCAGAAATATCACTGTTCTTTCCTATTATTTTAAACAATATATATATATATATATATATATATATATATATATATATATATATATATATATATATCCGCGCCTTGCTCCGTGTCACACATTTTTTATAAGAAAATGATGATTGATTGTAAATCATTGTTTTAATTTGTGGAGAAATATAATGCATTTCAATATTACTCAATGATCTTACCGACGTGACCTCCATCTTCTGGATTTCTCCTTCTATATATTTTGGATTGGAGTCATTCCCTTGTTCAAATTAAATTTAATTTAAATCAGAGGGAAAATTTTTCAGGGGTTGGAGGGAACAGTTTCATCTGACCCCTTTGCTATGTATTTGATGCAATACTTAATTGAATGAATTGATAAGCAGATTTCAACATTGATATGACAGTTGAATTGTCGCAACCCACTGGTGATTTCTTGCTCAACTTGACGTCCATATTGTCTCATTCCCTTAAGGAGTCATTCCCTTATTCAAATGTAAATTTAATTTAAATCAAAGGGAAAAAAATTCAGAGGGGAGTTTGTGGTCACTTTGATCAAAATGAAATATACTTATCCAAGTACCCTGAGTAATGTTGTTTCAGAATATATGGTTATGGTGGTCTATCTGCAAAACACTAGGAGTTCGATAAAAAACTACCAAACAGACACAGGCTACAACTTCATATATATATATATATATATATATATATATATATATATATATATATATATATATATATATATATATATTCAAAAACAAATTCTTACCCTTAGAAGTTTTATATAAGCAGACAAGATTAGAGCTCCATTCCCTTATGGCAGGCCTATAACACAATTCCAGCTAAAATGACTGCAATAACTTTCATGCGCCCAAAAGATTCTTCTGAAGGTTGAACGTGAGATCAGCCACTTGAAGATTATGCGTTTTGCGGGCATCCATCTTATAATAGTCCCCGGTCACCCAATACTATTTTAGTTAGAAATTTACCAATATATTAAAATTCACCTTGCAATTTTTATTACGTTTTCCCAGTAAAATTGATGTTAACCATCTGACATGGGTTAAATTTTCAGGATATCTTTTAGTATATATTCTTAAGAAAAAATACTGGCAAATTGTTTGGAGATGTAAAGTTTAATTAAGCAAACTAAATATAACATAAATATTTATTTAGAAATTAAATCAAGGTATAGCTGACAGAAACATAAATTTGATTAACATAATATCCCATATACTTGAACCAATTATTATTATTTTACAAGATAATATGAGCTCCTTGACTTAAAGCCATTTATTTTGGTAATTTTTTTACTGTTTCAGCTTTCACATACAACAGGTTTCGTTGGTTCTTTTGTTTAAATATTGGTTCCCATTCTCAGATAAATCTCTTTTAATGATAGGCCACAAGTTTTGTATTGGATTAATATCTTAAGAGACTAGTGGCTATGCCATTAATTTGCCGTCTTTGAAATTTTTTTTAAATGTGTGCAATCATCGGTTTTGTAGAACGTGAAGGAGCATTGTCTGGCAATAAATATACATTTTGGCTTAAGGCTTCTTGGTCCTGGCTCGCGCTACTCAATAAACGTCTTGTTCAATAACATACAATAACTCTCTGCATTTATCTTGACACTTTAACAGCTTTGAAGGGTCCTATAATATTTCTGCCTACAGTTCTAACTTCTACTTCTCTCTGTTGTCTTCTAAGTCATGTTCATTGATTATTTCCATGAAATGCCCACGTTCTAACCCAATCATCACACCCAGACAATAAAACTTTATATTCATAAACTAAAATATACTGTTGGGAAAATCATTTCCATGTACTTCGCCCAATTAAAACATTTATCTTTTTTACGTTTATTTTTTAAAAATAAGTACTTCATTTGCTTTCATGTCTTTAGCCAACGTTCTTAATATTCTGCATCATTTCTCTTGACATTCGCAACGCTCTTCAAATATATTTTACTGATGTATTCAATTTTCTTGCATCTTATTCTCTTAACTGTTTTCAAATCTCATTTTGCTTTCGCATTTTTAATGACAATTTTTCCTATTATTTTTATTATAAGTATTAAATTTCTCTTTTGATCGTTCATTGATCCCTCTCCAACTCTGTTCGCAATTTCCAAAGTCGTCTACCAACCATTCAGTAAATTTATATGATCTTCTTTCTTTTCAGGTTATATGTTTCTTAAGCCCCATGGCAATCTTTTATAAATCTGAAATTAAAAATAAATATCAATAACTATACTATATATATATATATATATATATATATATATATATATATATATATATATATATATATATACAATATGAAGAAAAATTACACATCACCAAATAAGTAATATTGAAATATTTCTGAAATAATATTGAAGTATTTCAAATGGAAAAAAAATGTGATCAGCTGAAATTTACATGTTATATTTAACATTATAAATATAAATGTTACCACCGTTTGGTTAATACTAATTTTACTAATTTTACTAATTTACAATTTGCAAATGTTTTTAAAAATTGACTCTACATATATATAAGACATTGTTAAAAATTTTGACCCTGAAGATGAATAATGATGTTCGAAAGTACTCGGTTATCTGACGGACAATATTTATTTCGATATAATTTTCAAATAAAAAGTCTCATTAGAAAATATGAGAAAATTCAAAAGAGAATATGCAGGACTATGTTGTCTTTCACATTCAACACAACATGTTTAAATATATATATATATATATATATATATATATATATATATATATATATATATATATATATATATATATATATATATGCTTGATGTTTTGATGGTAAAAGTTGTTCTCTCCACGCGATCTATGCCCATTCTTTTGACAAAAGGGTGAAACTATCTGCGTCTCTCGTTTCGTGTGCATGTGTAGACGATGCAACGTCATCAAAGCCCAGTCAGATGAAATCCTAACGGTTGAAACACGTCATAAAAAACTTTCCATTTTGTCATATTGTTCTAAATTTATATATGTATATGTGTGTTATTTGTTAATGTTTCTTCAGACCAGAAAGATTTGCTTGTAGCTTTGCAAGTCTTACTTCTTTACCCTTAATCAAAAAAATAGTTATTAACATTAAAGTAATCGGCTTTATTTATTAATATCGGATATTTTCTTTATTTATTGGATGTACGTATGTATGTGTGTGTTTGCGTTCATGAGGTACTACTGTAAGATTCTCTGCACGGGTCACTTCATCAGATCATTATTTCAATGACAAAACATTAAAATTTTTTAGAAGGCTTAAAGAAACGTAAGAAATGATGTGCCGACTGGGTTGAACTTCGAATTGAAAATGTGCAATCCAATGTACGTTTCTTGGTTCAATATCACTCTTCTTGGCCGGGCTGAGAACTTGTCACCATCTCCTTGTATATATATATATATATATATATATATATATATATATATATATATATATATATATATATACTTGTTATGCTTCCTCGCTTCGCTTTTTAAAGTAAATGATAAAATTGCAGATTCATTATATTTATTAAGTCTCCCTTGATCATTCTTAGAAAAAGAGGAAAATGTTGTTATATCATTCTAATAAGTGAGAATAACTTTCCACTGTGTTTGCCTTGAAAATCAACATTCGAGATCCAAGGCTTGAACCAGAGTTCAAACAGTGACTTGTAGCGGTGATCGTAAATATGCTACTAACTACTTCACCAAGCCAGTCACTAAATATTGATAATTATTATGAAACTCGTTTTAACTGGAAAGGGACATCAAATGTTCAATGTAGAGTGACCATCGGGTTGTTTATACTAAATAAAGGACTTGTGAAATGAACTTGATGACAATCGCTTTACATTCGACGATCATTGAATAAAAAATAACAGTGATCAAACGATAAACAAAATATGATTTGGGACTAGAGTCTCCACTTGATGAATAATAAACTTGAATGAATAAACTATGAAAAATGATTGCCTTTTAAGGCTTTGATATTATTAATACACAGACATGTATTTATAACAAATGTAAACAGTATGTAAATTAGACAACACTATTGTTATTAAATCTAAATCAGATTGGGTATTTGGGGTTTTGTATTGAAATTGATTTTCATGGTTCTATGACTATATATATATATATATATATATATATATATATATATATATATATATATATATATATATATATATATATATATATATGCTTTTTTATCATTTATTAATCCGACAGATTTTATCACTAAAACCTTATTTTTAGTGGATACTCATATTTGAGTAGACGCATTTACTCACATATGAGTATCCACTAAAAATTAAACTTATAATATATATATATATATATATATATTATGAAATGGACAAAGTCCGACAATTATTTTAAGACATTTTTATGTTTATACATTCTTTTTATAAATACAAATATTTAAGTAAATACTCTGTTTTATAATAAACAGTATTAGTAACATTTACCGGCCTGAATGTCCGAGAAATTTTCATAGAGAATTTTCGTCCTCAAACAGGAATCGAACCTGTATCCTATACGGAACCGTCATATAGCTTGACGTGCCTTAACCGTTTCGAACAGAGGAGCGTTCGGTTAGCAAGGTCGATTGTTGTCCATTTCATAATGTGTGACGTCATTTATTTACATTTTATACGCCATGCGTAGATATGAATGTACGTGAGAGATTTATGGAAGATTAAAGTTTAAAGACAGTAAAATCGACCTTTCTAACCGAACGCTCCTCTCTCTCTCTCTCTCTCTCTATATATATATATATATATATATATATATATATATATATATATATATATATATATATATATATATATATATATATATATATATAGATATATATATATATATATATATATGGAATTAATACAAATAAAATTTGTCACTTAATTTGAAATAATTCAATACATACTCGAATGAATAATACTGACAGGCAGTTTTTTCTTAATAAAATTTGAGTGATTGATATCAATAGCTATATAGAACAGTGATAAATACAGATTAAAGGTCGCTAATAACCAAAACTGGTTACTAGCAATTTGACAAATACTAAGCGATCATCAATTACACTTGAATTGATTACAGTTTAAATGGCTAGATGTAAACGTGAGTTCTATACTAACAGTTACTTCTCTAGCACATCTCACTTGTGAAAAACTGTTACGGTTTCTTGCTTAACAGTCAAATTTGATTTTCAAAAATTTAAATGCAATGTCAGTTATTATCTTTTGTCTTTTTACTTCCTGTTCTTTTGTTGTTCTCTCTCTTTAATTATGTCTTTTTCTCATATTCTCTCGCACTCATTCACACTTGCGTCAGTGGCTTTATTTGGGCTGAAATTATTTAAAAATGTGTCTGATGATCGCTTAAGGTGTGAAACTGTCAAAGGTCTGTATTGTTGATTTTTATATCTACACACTATATTGAGTAGACGCTTCATGATCACTTATTTGACCAAAGTTTTTAAAAAGGCACTTAGCCACCCACAATTTACAACAACACTTAAGGGAAATTCTGATCGATAACACTACCATCCTATATAGGTCCTGTTACCGAAGACATCTTGCTGTGAGAGAGGCCCTTTAGATAAAACATCTGAAACACAGCAGATATATAACCTTATTCAGCAGCGAAAATTGAAAGTTTATTTTGAAATAGAAAGACGCCAACGCGAATTGCAACCACGTTTAAGTCGTGAAGCTCGGAATAAATGTTAATCCTATTCAAACAGCACAAAAACTACGTCTTAAACAGTCAAATATGAAAAGAAAGAAATAACAACTAAAAACAACACCCCCTTGGAAATGGCTAAAGAAGTGGTTGAAAGGGGTTGAGAAAATGAGCAATACGGACAATTTTTGTAGTTCCTTACTCCCACCATGTTGGAATGTTGGAAAAACTAAATAAAAATTCCATCAAATTTTCCTTGTCTGTGATATTCAACGAAACATGTTTAAAAGAAAGGTTACTGTTCAAATATACATTATTAAAAAATAAATATACACACACACACACACACACATATATATATATATATATATATATATATATATATATATATATATATATATATATATCCGTATGAAATGAGAACAAATCGAACATATATATATATATATATATATATATATATATATATATATATATATATATGAGCCAAATTTGAATGACTGAGAAAAGTAAGGTATTAGTAATTTCTTTTACTTACTTGAGGCTCAAAATCATTTAATTGTGCCAGCGTAAAAAAAAACGTTTTATTTTTTTCATTCCTGACTCATAGCTTTGTCATAAACTCAGCATTGCAGTATGTATTCTGAACTGCTGTTTCGAGTAAAAAGTACAGTTATATGTGGCAAAGTGTACGTATGTAAAATTGCAAACATCTGAAAATATAAGGAAACTGAAACATGTAAATGGATGACGACGCTTTTGTTTATAAAGAAGTCATTACAAAGACTATAACCGATTAAACTCAATGAATTCCTGAAATGCCAGTGAGTCGAACAGTTATTTAATCTAAAATGTGTTTTTTTTTCTTTTCTCTAACCGGTTTCTGAGGTGGTTATAGATTTATATCATTGCAGAAGTCTTGTTTTCAACTAGCCAAACACAAGAAATATTTTGTTTTCTACTTCCATTAAATATAAGTAATATATTACTACATGGAAAAAATAAATACAATTTTTTTTAATTGTTGCTTCGCCTAGCCTTATTAAAATAAACTGGTCTATTGTCGTTGTGCCCCTATTAACCGGAGCCTTTCACATCACACCCACACAAATATGTAAGGGGAATTTAGGTGACATATATGTGTGTGTGTGTGTGTAAAGTGATATTTACTATGTCCACTGTGTATATAAAACGTCTATCTCAATCTCTGAATGTGTGTGCGTGGTTCGATATAAGATATCGGAGAGCCGAGATCTAAATCCGGTTCGTGACATTGACAGAGGCGAAAATCCCCATGGGAAAGGGTATGAATTGAATTCCCCGACTGGCTGGGAGAAGAAAAGATAGATTCACAGCAAATTACACTGGGTCCTATATCCTTGTGTGGCAACCGGAAAGTAACAACAGGAAAATCTTGCAAAATTCTTTCTTTCACTCACTTCTACTTTGCATAGAATTGGCCCGAGGGTGGCCTTATCTGCTTACACTACTCTGCTAATGTTGCATGTTAACAATTTATCCTGAGAAACGAAGGGGTGGAATATTAAAAAATATGATGAGTGCAGGGAGGATAGTAAAATTATCAATAAATATTTTTTTTTAAAGTTATATATCTATTTATGCTAGACAAACATCTAAGGTAATGCATGTCTTGTATACATGAATTCTTCGTCACTTATAGCTACGCTGAAATGTAAACGCTCATGAAGTACAGAAAGTATTCCACGAATAATTTAAATGCTTTCCAAGATTTTAAGTAATGTTTCCTCGTTATTGCATTCATTAACTCGCCATATTCTAATTTTGCTAGGACTTTAAACTAAACTAAGAGGAGTTGTAGACGCAAAAATAGTTTGATTCCTGTTTTTTTAATGTATCAACAGACTAGGGCATAAACATGTGCTAAAGAAGTTAGGTCTTCGAGATTCATTGTCAAAATGAATCACTTTAGCGTTAGTTTAGGAGGAACCCTTGTTGTCTGTTATCTATTGTCAAATTGGTTCCGCAACTTCTAGCAGTTTACATCCTATGTTTAAATCTAGCCGTAAGCAATGGCTACATCGTATTTTCAAATATTTGCTTCAGTTTCATTTCATAATGTCTATATTCCTCTTCAGTAGATATTTACTAATCTTTGATAAATCAGGCACAAAACCACAGTCATGGGGCACCCCTCTAGGTCGAACTCTTTGGATTCGCGAGAATAGCTTGCTAACAATAGCTCTTCAAAGCGTGCTATACATTTTTGCCCAATATGAACTCGCTTTCAAATCTATGTACACACACTCGCGTGTGCGCATGCGCTCAAGCAGATACATATACGGACAATAATATTGCGTTTTTATACATACGTGTGTTTATGTATCTGTATTTTGCATGTAAAACTATATAAACATATATACTTACTTTTACGCATATATAAATAAATCAGTTGCTCGTGTAAATGTGCGCGAAATGGGCAAGAAACGATGGCATATTAGTATAAACGTTTATCTCTATTCACAAAAGCAAGAATAAATATAAATGAAAGAGAGCCCATAAAGAAAATAAAGAAATCTACGCCAAAGGATATAAGAATTTTATTTTCAGACAAAATGAATTTCTTCTCAGTTCAAAGTAAGAGTATGTAATTGTTAAAAATGATTAGACAAAAGTATTTGTGAAGACATTATAATATTGGAACAGATATGGCAATAAGTAAGAAAATGAAATTACATTGAAAAAATAAGTAACTTCATAAAAGGTAAAGTTAAAATGGCAAGAAACAAAGAATATTAATCAGAAAGAAAAAATAAATAATTCCAAAATGTTGGGAAATAACTAAAGAAGAGATGAAATCAATAAATCTAGGTATTCATCATAGGAAAAGGGCTCAACATTAGTCACATGATAAAAATAAATCTCTACATTGTTCATAATTAATAATTCGGCTTTCATAAACTTTTGCCGTTAGAAAGAAGAAACATTGAAGAAAAATCTTATATAAAAATTATTTGCATTCAACATATTGAATTGAAAAAAATGAGAGTTTGAAAATTTGACTTTTTGCAGTTGTTAGCGAATTTCTCAAACTTTTAAGTTCAAATAACCTACATGAAAATTGAAATAATTATTTAATTCCAATGAAACTTTATATATTTATTTCCTCAGTAATTAAATGTTTTCTTTTCTTAAAATATTTGCTTGTACTAAAATTAGTAAAAGATATTTCCTTCAATTGAAATTAAAGTTGGTGAATAACCGCTTAATCAAGTGTGTATCTGAAACATTTCAACTGTTGTAAAGATAATTTGCGAAAATCAATTTTTCCTTTTTTTTAGAAATTGAAAAACTACAAAATAAAGAGTATTTGGAAATTTTCAGTTTTATGTGCTAAATTATAATTTGGACTTGTGCAAGAAATTTTATTTGACATGTTGTCATCGAAATTTTCAAAGTATTATTCACACACTCGTTTTATTCCTTAAACCCACGTAAGGAAAAATGATTCTATTGAATAATAATAATAGTAATTTAAAACTAAATTCACTAGGATTTTTATGCCTTTATGCGAATTAGTGTTTATTTTAGTGTTTATGGAAGTGCATAAATACCAACTACTTAAATGATTTTGGCTTTTTGAAAAGTCTTGCTTTATTTCTCATTGGTTAACTCTTATGCTCACTTATAAAATGTTTCTTGCAAGCGTTCCTTTTTTTTGTCAGATATTTACACGCTGCCCTTAAACAATCTTTGCATGTTGATGTAGTATTTATATCGTAAAGTGAAGAATTTACATTTTGTTCTTGAGAACTGCTTTGCTCTGCGCTGCTTGTCTTTTAAGATACCAGACGACCATCATTTCCTTTTCTTGGAATAATGACATTACGATGCAGCGCTGAAAATTCTCGATCCGACTTACTTTCAAAAATCCTTATTCTTATGGTTATTTTCTAAGGTTAGCTTAGATGCGGCACAAGGCCGAAATTATGGGGCACCCAGTGAGGATGGAACTCACTATTCAGTCGTAACTGATCTAGCGAGACAAGATTGCTAGCTATTACACATCGAAGTGCCCAAATGATTTTCGAAGCGTAGCCGAAAACCCGAAAGTATGAGGATCGAACTCACAACTCTGTTATAATTGATATAGCGAGACAAGCTTGCTGGCCATTACACGTCGATCTGCCCAAATGTTGCTAACCATTACACCACTTCGAGGATCCTAAAACGATTTTTAATCGTAGCTTAGATGCGGCACAAGGCCGGAAGTGTGCATCACCTAGTGAGGATCAAACTCACTACTCAGTCATAATTGATTTAGCGAGACAAGCTTGCTGACCACTTTGAGGTTCCCAATCATTATTCGTATGCTTGACCATTCGAATACTAATTTTAGGAAATTATTCAGGCTGAAAACTTTTTTAGCACTTCCCCATAAGTCATATGTTAACTTTCTTTTTCCCAAAGTTTGAAACAATTGCTGGGTATGGACAACTAATGAACAGCAGTCACACGGAGAATAAACAAAACGTGCAAACAAAAATGATTATGTCCGTTTTCATATTCATACTCTAAAACGAGGAAATGTTTTTACCTGCTTTCATCAGCAAAGAACTGTAAAATGACTCAAAATGTTATTGAAGTACTTTTATAAAATATTTCGCACTTTTCACTGTTAGATTTGACTTGTATTGATATGGAAAACCAGCCATAGTAAAACAAAACGTAATTTTTCGAGATATTTCTATCTTAATCAAATAATTAGTAAATATTTCTCCTATATCATTTGGTAAATTATTAAGCTAGGGATTTTCATCGCATCATCTTTCTCTGACAGTCACTTTATTTTAGAAAGATTTGGCATTTTTAATTTCGGTAAACAATAGTCATCATTAAGTTCTGGACAGGAACGTTAACATTGGCTTTTAAAATAGTTTAATTTGGGTTTGAAACGCTTGACATTAATTTAAATCAAATTTAAACCAAACTAAACTGTTTTCTTTCAGTCATCCTCCAACCTGTCTCTGTCACAGGCGGGATGTGGCGAGTCTCTCACAGCTCTATCGCTACTTCTATGGAAAGTGTTCGGACGAACTACATTCCTTGGTTCCACCAGGTCTAATTTTCACGGCTAGAATCCACCATGTCACTTATGTTGTAGCAAACCATCCACATTCCCTCTGAATTCCATCGGTGAAAAGTAAGCTGTACTCAATCAACTTCTTCTCGCGAACCACTACCCTGTGGAACAAACTCCCAAGAGGATGTTTCCTCGATCACTACAATCTTAACCTGTTCAAGTGTAGAGTAAATCGTTATCTCCCCCTCCTATCCATATGAACCACCCCCCTTAAAGTAACGCTCTACTTCGAGTGGTCCCCGACTTGTACAGGGTGAACCTTGGTGTAAAAAAACAATCAAGTTCTAAATTAGTGGCGTATAATTCTTGTTCTTTTTATAGAAACAGGGCTATTCATTACTATATCCGCTACCTTACTTTATACAAATTCTAAAATAAATTCATTAAGAATGAATGTAAGGTAAAATATGTATAAAGAATACTGAACAGAATTCTAAATGAAACAAAAAATATCGAACACTGAATTTGAAAAAGTTGTAAAATAATAAGATATAAAAATAACTGATAAAAGGGCGGCGACTTGTCAAACAAGAGCTTAGACTGTCAAAAAGTTGCTTTTAAAAAGAACATATAAAACAGTGAAAGAAGATAGATAGATAGATAGATAGATAGATAGATAGATAGATAGATAGATAGATATGCATGGTAACAAATAACTAAAATAAAAATATATTGCAGAATAACTGAAAAGCTGAAAACTTATAAACTATTTAAAACAATGACAAATAGCAAAAACCTGCGTGTGAATAACGAATAAACTGTAATACTGCATATAAAAATAGGATATGCTGAAATGTGTTTAATCTTTGTTTTTTAAATGTAAAAATTTGCTAAATTTTTATCATAAGAAGATTCTGTTAGATGAAGGAAACATGTGACTTTTTAAAAAATAGGAAAATTAAATAATGAAATTTTTAAAAATGTTAAACAAAACGGAAACGAGAAAGCTTAATAAAAAAAAGTCTCTAATGTTTGACAGGAAAAATTTGATGTGAGTTTAAAACGTGACCACCGAAGACAGCCGAACTTTGCCGAAGAAACACTGCATATAAACAAGGTATTTTCTCGATTCGTTTCTAAAAATGTTTGGTGAAGATTGAATTCACTCTTCACAGACACACATACACACAGACGCACACACGCACGCACACACACGCATATACATATATATATATACATATATACATATATATATATATATATTTATATATATATACATATATATATATATATATATATATATATATATATATATATATATATATATATATATATATATATATATATATGTATGTATGTATGTATGTATGTATATATTATTATCACGTAAATTCCCCCTACACGGACATACGCACTCAAACACACACAAATATATATATATATATATATATATGTGTGTGTGTGTGTGTGTGTGTGTGTGCGCGCGCGCGCGCGTGTGTATGTATGTATGTATGAATCAACTCTTCTATTATTTTCTTTGTGGTAACTAAAGATTCAGCTACGCAAACAATTGTGCCCAACGATGTTTGGAAATAATGCTAATCACCCTTAATCTCCATACAAGACACAAACATTGCTAGTAAGCATTCACTGAGTCATTGAGTAATGGATGGCACGCTGATCTCGTAGGTCATTACAACCGAGTAATGAGTTCGATCATCATGAGTACTCCATACGTATGAGGAAGTTGCAGCTAAGACCGCATTTTGTATAGACAGTCAGGCTTGCAGGCGTTAGATATATTTTCAAACTCAATATGCCTTAATCCGAAATTACAGATAAAAACAAATAAAGAAAAGTAATAAAAATAAATACTGTACGAATGAATACATTTCAAATAAATCAGTTTTTACAAATCATGGATTACTTGAAATTATACAGAATTTTTTTAAATGCTACTATTTAATTCATTATTTGTTTAAGATTTTTTACCAAATTTAATGAATTTTTAAAGTATTTCATTAAAAATTTCACAGAAAATTCATAAAATCTGCTTATATTATTTAAAATGCCATAACCCATTGAAAAAAATATAGCGGTATATTTTACATTTATTTTTCTTTGTTTTAATCTATTTTAATTAAATTTGAAAATTAGAATTTCAAAATGCAATACTAACAAGACATTATTTATCGAAATGGACATAGAGATTTTTGTCTATAGCGTTAGATAACTTATCTATACCGCGGATGTTCACAGAAAGAGATAGGCTACACTAGTCAATAATTCAACGATAAAAGCCAACTTTCTGTGATTATATCCAAAAATAAATCTTTGTGTTTAATTTTCTGCGAACACACTGACACAAAAGAAAACAAAAATCCTTCCAAAACAAAAGCGCGCACTGTCGGCCTGATATCATAGCAATGCAAGGTGTAAGTATGAATACTTCTTATTTACACATATTCACGTGCAAAACCCACAAGTATATAGTATTGATGAAGCAGTGTAATAAAGCATTCATGCCAAATTAACGAACCTATGCTTCAAAAACAACTCCGAGAAAAGATAAAGGCATGAAACCTGATGCACACAAACCCTTCTATACACACATACACACGCGCGCACACACACACACACACAAATAATTTCAAAATGGAAAGAAAAATCCTACATTACGCTTGAAGAGATTTCTTCAAACTGATAACGGTTTTATTGAACTTATATCGTGCGTAGAAAAATATAACAAATGCTGGTCACAATTCTACATCAAGAAATCCTACATATATAAGACTCCATAAATAAAGTTATTAGCCTGAAGTTGTCTTTCCTAGGACGAAATGTATAATATAGGGGTTCTTATTTATTGTTTTGCCATTCAATTACCCACAATTTGTCTCATATATACACACACACACATATATATATATATATATATATATATATATATATATATTTGGATCCCATATCTATCTATCTCCCTCATTTCTCTCTCTCTCTCTCTCTCTCTCTCTCTCTCTTTATATATATATATATGTATAATGACTGATTTGTTTTAACGGCTTATCAATCTTTTGAATCTTATTTAAAGCCAGAAAATACTTTTAGCATGTAAGAATATTTGGAGGGATAATACTGGTTTGCTTATGCAAGTCCTACTAATTAGCCCATAGCTGGGGGGAAGAAGGCTTGGATTTATACTTTTTCCCCAATAATATTTGCGCGTGAGGGACTATAATGAACCCGACTGGAACGGCTCTTTGATTTCCAATTCCGAGCCGTTATTCATTACACCGGCCTCACGTCCAAGCTTACAGCACCTCGTCACCCATCTGACCAGGTTCGACGTTGCTTAACTTCAGTGATTGTACGAGTGACGGTGTTTCAACGTGTTTATGAGTATCGAATTCACAACACCAGCGCACGGGTTCAGGGACAATCTTGCTAACCCCTGTGTTAGGTACACTTGATTCATGATGAGCATAAGCAGAAAGTTGAAGGAGATGGTTGTTGTTTATCTTCGACCGACGCCACAGGTCAATGTTCGATAAATTACGAGGCTGATTTCCAAAGCAAACAGACCCTTCCTACTTGAAATATTGGCGCAATATAGCCTTTCTCTCTTAATTTACCCCAATTCCGTCTGTATTGCGTTTAGTTACCATCGTCACAAGGCTCACAAATATTTATACAAATATTTATACAAATAATAAATATACATGTCTTATATACGTGCTAAACACATAATTAAAAAAACAAGAATGAACTGACAAATGCACATATACTCATAATCTTCTCTACCCTGGAAACCACAAATATATATATATACAAGCTATTATACCCATACATCTAAAATATATACCCGTTTGTTCTGAGCTACAACTAAGGAATTGAATAAACTTCAGTTAAAACAAAAACAATATTGAATACTTGAATGAATAGAACTATGATTCTGAGTACATGTTGCTTCATATATCTGCCTACTTGCAAATCTTTTTATAATCGAATGGGGCACGCACGTCACACACATACACATATATACATACACAAACACATAGATAGATAGATAGATAGATAGATAGATAGATAGATAGATAGATAGATAGATAGAACATTTACTTTATTAAAAGACCATGACACTTTAAGATTGAAGAACGTCTTTTAATTATATCACCTTAATAGGAACTTACACAGCCTTACCCCCCAGACGACTTTATTTATCACGTTGTATACCAGTTAAAAGACAAAGGCAAGATGTCCTCCGGACTACAGTGGTAAACAATACTGATATATTTGGATTCATGCCTTTTCCAAGAACATTAGCTATTACTGGCTCAGATAAACGATAAAATGTTTCCGTCAAGTGCACTTTCGGACGTCCTATCTGTTTAGACAATATCACACTTCAACCAATACTAATCACTATACAGGCGCGTATGCACACACGCAAATACAGTTGTATGGGTTGTTACGTCGCATGCATATTGATCCATCCAGAGATTGGATATTTTTTTTATTATACACCAATATTATAAGAGTAGTGAATAAAGCAAAATAGATTTAAAATATATAATATACAAAATATACACATAGATCAGACACACAAACACACACACACAAATATATATATATAATATATATATATATATATATATATATATATATATATATATATATATATATATATATATATATATATATATAAAGATGATAGTAAAAATGTTTGCGTATCTATATTATATGATCCCAAAACACTTGTCGCGGATAGATAGATAGATAGATAGATAGATAGATAGATAGATGTAATTACGTCTAGATATACGTGCATAAGTATGTGTCAGTAGACATAATTATATCTATATATTACATTTACATAACTAACCATCTGAACATGCCTACCTACATACACAATTACATTTTATAAAGTATTTATGTATATTTACTTATATGAAACCCCTTAATTCGGCACTGTCCTTTTAAGATATATTTTCATACAATATGGGTTAAATGTGAAAAAAAATGCACAAAATACATTTATATACATACATAGACACACGCACATACATATACGGATATATGATTATATAAATTCATACACTCAGCACATCTCCGTACACACTAAAATTTATGTATATTCACGCATGCACACACACACACATACACACACACACACACACATATATATATATACGCACATATATGTCCATACACATATACATTTATGTATAGCCATACTCACATACGTGTGCATATGCACGTGTGTTCTAAGACTCCCAATATATTTAAGTTTATAAATCTAATGAAGGATTTATGTACTTATATATACTTACAAGTAAGTTACATATTGTAAATATACAGTATGTATATACAACCATTAGTTACACACCTATTATTGATACATGTTATACAAGTGAATGTCTAGCACTATATATATACATATATATATATATATATATATATATATATATATATTCGCACAAGCTTATGCACGCACAAGCATACACACGCACAAGGATATAGACGTCTAGACGCAAGATAAAGCGTATGCACATGAGTGCAACTGTAGAAATGCATTCGTTTGGTTGACATTCTCTTCTTAGAGTTAAACAACTACTACTACGCAGCGAGCATCATTCATGTCATTCACTCTGATTAGGGGAAAGGGTGGAACACATTTAAACGACGATCTTACAGGGGTCTCTGAAGAAATCTTTCTGATCTTTATAAGACTGTGCACCTGTTCTCTTTTTATAGTGCATTGTTTCTGTCTGCTTCTCTTTCTCTCATCTGCTGGAGTTCATATTTACGTACGGAATGATTGAAATTCATTTGATTTTTAATTCTATAATACTCCATTCCTCTCTTTCTTTCTTGTTTTCTTTCTTTCTATCTCTCTCTCTCTCTCTCTTTCTTTGTTCTTTCTTTGTTCTTTCTTTTCCTTCTTGTATATATCAGTATGTGTTTGTGCTTCTCAGTTTGAATAAATCTATCATATATATATATATATATATATATATATATATATATATATATATATATACATATATATATCACCAACAATATCTAGGTGTGTTAATATGTCTAAGACTACAGTATAATGTAAGATATTGACGAGAAGAGCGTTTTCGATTACTTTTTTGTAAGTTTTCCACAACTTGACGCGGGATAAAATTGCCGAACGATAACGAATATCAGAATAAATAAGATACCAGTATAAATGAAGGAGAGGGGCGTTGTCAATGGATTTTGTTGACTGTAGAGCTACATAAAATGTCACAGCTATCATTGTTATCATCAATACAAACATTTGTGAATTGATTTAGATGAAGGTAGTAAGCTAAATACACAATGTTTTTTGATTTTGTTTTACTTTAATCTTTTTTCTAAGATACACTGCTAAAGATCGTTTGGAAGAATCAAGAGCTTTCTGTAGAGAAAGGAGATTTCAGTTTTCAATGAATTCATTTCTGATTGTTTAACCACGTATTTATCAATCCGTCTACACGTGAGAAACTAAAAAGAATTCTGTTCAATATGTAACTCATGACTTGATGTTTTTAAGGATATTCAGGCATAAACATCGTTAGGATTGTTTACATAATTAATATTAATGATGTTAATCAATGCTAAAACAAAATGGAACAGTTGCGTCTAAATAATAGTATACATATTTATAGCATTAATATCAACGGATGAAGAATTGCTCCATAACGAGAGAAAAAAATTCAAACAACTACCTGCAGTTAATTTACACGCAGCATGAGAATAGTGAAGGAATATTTAATGTCATTCTTCTGCATCTTTCTCTCGCTTTTTTCTTTTTTCTTTTTTTTCTTTTTTTGAGTGGCGCGCATGCATATGGCCATGTGTATCTTGTTTTGGTTTATAGCGATGAGTTGCTTTATCATTTGCGAGATTCTGGTGCGATTCATTTTATTGTGTTTTTTTTTATTTTAACTATAATTTTAATGTTAAAAATATAATCCAAAGCTTTGTTTTATGTAGAACGGGAAGAGAGTATAGGACAACAAAGAAAAAGCCTATGAAAATAAATAACAACCGAGGAATAACGAATTCCGTCGAATCTAGACTGGTTTGAATGATTCCATTTATATAACTGGTGGTTCCTGTTTAGAAACTTTCTTCTCTTCCAATTTCTTGGATTAACACACACACACACACACACACACACACACACAGACACGTACACACACATGCACACAAGCGCGTATACACAAATACACGCGTGTGTATGTGTGTGTGTGTGTACGTAGCACATATACATATACACATAGGTACATCAGTCCGTAATGTAATGCTAAAAGCATTTATTTTACACAATAAATATTTCTTAAGACAACCTCTTTCCTTGTCAATGCGCTTAATTCAGTGGTGAGTATTAATAACAAATATTAACTTAGTTAATAATTATGTATCAACGGACTTAAGGATTCAACTTAACATATATATATATATATATATATATATATATATATATATATATATATTTATATATTTATATATATATATGTGTGTGTGTGTGTGTGCGTAGTTTGTGTATACATATATAAACGTGTATGCATTCCCTTGTGTATGCATGCACATACACAAACCTGTACATATGAGTGTGCGTATACATATACAAGCAGATATATATGCTCGCATCTATACATACATGCACATTTCAAGGCAACACATATATATGTGTGCGTATATGTATATTTGCATATCAATATGCACTAATAAATATATGAATGCATATATTTATATATGTGTGTGTATGTGTTTATAGCATGTGTGTGTGTGTGCGCGTGCTGTGTGTGTGTAGATATTTGTCTTGACTTAGTCTGGTACAAAACCAAATGAGAGAAATTCAGAGCAACAACATTGCGCTACGCTAATATTCGAAGTTAGAGTGACCTTGTAAATCAGCCTTCTGGTTTTTCTATGGGATTGAACACTGACCACTTGCGCTCATTGGGAATAAATAATTATCACACCCACCAAGCAGACCTTTTACATATTTACTTCGGTTCTTTTTTATCAATTTATTTGTGTCTGTATTCTATTGGAAATGTCCGTATTGAATGATCAGTCATTCCTAGATATTTACAGGTTCTTCTTTTCATCTCTCAGTGTCTGGTATGGGGGGGGAATGATGTCTACACCAAAGGTGTGCCTATGTATGTGAGTGTTTCTACATTTGTATCCGACTTAACAATTTGTTCGTCTAGCTAAGCTGAACATTTGTTGGAAATCTAAAGAGGATGCCTGCAAGTCACCCGCAGTTCTCTCCACCCTCGATCGACTGTGGCGCGAGTTTAGTAAATACCTATATATCCATATTGGTCTGCATCAATCCAACAACTTATGGAAACATTTTTATTTCTATCTTTGTAGGTTTCCTTCTTTCTTTTTTCTATTTTGAAATTACCTTTTCCTCCTCTCCTCATATTTTCATTCTTTTTTTTTAAATTCCTAGATCTTCCTTTTTACTCAGTCTCAACCTACTCTCTCCCCTCTCTATCTCTCTCCCTATCTATCTATCTATCTATCTATCTATCTATCTATCTTTCCCGCTCTCACCATATTATTTCACTATAAAAACTCTAATTGTCACAACTTAAAAGTATAGTTGAATTTTTTATATAAAATATTAAATATATTCTTTCGAAGAAGTCGAATTTATAATTTGTTTACAATTGTACATCTCTTCTCTTTCTAGACTTCACTCTGGCGCTCTTTCTCTCTCTTTCTCCCTATCACCTTCTATTTCTCTCCATTCCCTCGCTCTCTATTCTCTTTTGTCTTTCCTTTACTTTTTCTCTTTGCACGCTGTTTATCTTGTTGTTCATTTTCTTTCATGTTTTATTTATTCAAGAAATAAAACGTCCAAAAGAATTGTTCATTTTAAACAATAGTTCAGTAATTTTACCTTCTGCTTTTGCTAGCCTTGAGATGTACATTTCGTTTTTCGTTTAAGGTGAAATCCATATGGAGATATCGATTTAGTTAGGACATCACTGATTTTACAAGCATAATGCTAAACGATGGAAAAAGAAAGACATTTTTCCCTGTCGATAAGGCTCTGCTCAAGAATTTGACTGTTAAGCGTGTATCACATTTCAATGATTGGCGATTGTTTTCTAACGCTTTTGCTGGTTGGACAAAACAAAAGTATCAGCAACAACTTAATACGTGCACTTTTTCTTTGGTTTAACTTTTATTTTCAGATTGTCTTCTTTTAAGGCCCATTGGGCACGAATGCTAACACATATATTCATGTATACATAGATATTTATTAAGCTTAATCAGATACAAGACCATAAATATACAACCTCGAATGAGGAACGAACTCACCATAGCATAATGGGATGCGAGTGTAGGTTACAAAGCATTGCTTTATAATATATATATATATATATATATATATATAGAGAGAGAGAGAGAGAGAGAGAAAGAGATAAGTGATATACATATATATATATATATATATATATATATATATCACTTAGCTCTCCCTGATGGATTTAACTTTTTATATTGTATATTCCTTTTTTTTAATCTCTTTTATTCGTATGATCACATTTTTTTTCTAGATTATTGATTTGTTTTCTCTCTCTCTCTCTCTCTCTCTCTCTCTCTCTCTCTCTCTCTCTCTCTCTCTCTCTCTCTCTCTCTCTCTCTCTCTCTCTCTCTCTCTCTCTCTCTCCGGTTTTCCCATCAGTTGATTTTGTTTATTTTTACCTTTTTAGTCATTTTTATTGACACTTTTCTTGTTACCTTCGTGTTTTGTTGCTATTTTATTTATCGTTTCAATGTTGATTTAATTGCACAAATAATTGGGATATATACAAAAACTATCTCTTTCTCAGACACACATGCACCTAGAGGCCGCTGCAATACTTACACACAGACACAACACATTCTTGATGTATTCTCTTGTCACCAGATATAGAAAAACTTTAATCCAAAAACAAACATACAGAGACATACATAGACCGATTATGGCCAATACCCCTGACTCTGAGACGAGGATCCACCTCCCATTCTTATGTCACCCACCTAACAGTCATTCCCGTCTCCCACCTGGCATTACCTGAAGAGCAAGCAGGTAGCGGGACAGTCCGACACAACGCAATCAAAGAGTGACTTACCTGAGGTGGTCCACACCCCAGACACAGGTAACAGGAAAGGTAAAGTCCACCACCACCACCGCCAGGAAAAGCGGCAAGAAGCATAGTAAGCCGAAAACAAGGACAGATATGACGGTGACGATGACGGCAACGACGAATGTGAAAATGAAAAATAATTGAATAAATAAAAGATGAATACGGATAACAATAACAAGAACAGGGCAGCGGTGGCGGCGGCGATGGATGCGACATTGACGAGGCCCCACGGCCTCCAAATGAGACCGTGCGGTAAGAGATCCAACATGTGTTGCTCCCGTCTGTAGGTCCTTCCACCACCGCTGAAATAACAACAACAGCCGTACCACGCAACAGCAGGCGTGGTGGCGGCGGTGAAGGCTGCAGAGGACGAAGGCGGTGCAGGATGGAAAGGCAAACGAGGCAACAGCAGCGGCAGTAACAGCAAAAACAAGAAGAACAGCAAGTGAAATGACGGCGGCAGAAGCAACAGCAGCAGCAGCAGCAACGGCTACAGCAACTGTAGCCAAGCAGATAGGGGAGAGAGAGAGATGCAGCCAATGACGAGTGGAGACGATGGAGATGGCGGGGACTAGCTTTTTTTTTACTTTTTTTTATCTCTGGAGACGGTGGTTGGAAGTTTTCTGATGCAGTGCCGACTGGCTACGGGTGTGACGAACTGCTAGGGGACAAAAAGAAAGAAAAAAGAAAGAACTGAACAACTAAAAACAAAAAAGGAACAAATGAAGAGATAAACAAATGAATGAAAGCTAAATGAATGAAAACAAAATTTTGTAAATTAAAAATGAATAAAAATGAATGAGAGGAATGAGAAATACAATAAAACGGCGAGTAATACCATCAATTGAAAAACGAACCGGCAAGAAAGAAAAAATAACGAAAAAGGATTAATCTAAGAAAAGTAGTTTAATTTCAGTCCCAGTGTTGAAAAGGAATTAACAAAGGCAAATCTAGCATTAAGGCGAATTTTAAGGCAGCCAATATGATTTGAACTCACTTCCAACAGATTTACAAGCTCAATACGAGCAAAATGAAATCGAAGTTTTGTATTGTCAAATTTTGTAAGTAAAAGAATTTTTTTCGGCTAGTCGAGCGGTCAGTTGAACGGGGAGAAGAGATGAATTTCAAGAAAAAGTAAGCTGTAAAGATTGAAAGAGACAAGATGGGTAAATGTGTGTGATAGGAATTCACAAAAACAAATAATGAGAAAGTACCTTTTCTTCTTCTCTTCTTTTTCTTCCTCTTCTTCTTCTAATGGACAAGGTGAACAGTGATGAATGGAAATTGTCGAAGAGTGACGGAAAGAGACGGAATCAGGGTTCGATCACATATGTGATCGAACCCTGATTCCGTCTCTTTCCGTCACTCTTTTAATATTGATTATCGAGTCAGGCGGGCCCTCCTCTCTCCTGGGAGATCGGCCAAGTGGAAACTATCTACCTTCATTTCCCACCATCTGGCTTTGTATCGTACACTTTATAAATATCAAGACAGATAGAATGAAATCGTCGGGGAAAGAAACTACAAACAACAAATAATGAAGTTAAAAATTAAAGTAAAAAAAAAAGAAATGAAGGAAAATTTTTAGTTTATATAAAAAAAATAGAAACGGTAGATTGCTGAGGTTATAAAAATATTATTAGTATTAGTATTAGTATTATTATTATTAATATTTATATAAATTATATAAAATGGGTTTATAATGATAAATGATGAAGATTTCGAAAGAAAAGGGAAAATGTTACTGGAATGACTGAGAAAAATTATATAGATATTTATAAGACTAGTGAAGAATAAAAATAAAATGTGAGATATGGAAGAAAAATGGAAAAAACAGTTACAGTTTCGTAATACGATGTGGGTGGGAAAGGTTGAGAAAAAGAGAGAAAGAGAAAGAAAAGCTGAAGAAAAAAAGGAGACAATTAGAATAGCCAATTAAAATAAAAGAACGGCGTGAACTAGAGAAGTGAGATTAGAGAAAAGAGTAACAGAAAGGAAGGGTTGGGAAAAAAGGAAAAGTACAAGCCTAGAGATAAAAAGGAATAGAACAAGAATGAAAAAAGAAAGCAAATAAGGGTAAAAAGTAGAGAAGGAAAAATATGAAAAGCGAGAGTAAAGAAAGAAAATGAAAGATTGCAATGAAAAAGAGAAATAGAAAAATGCGTGAAAAGAGACGAACGGAGGAAAAAAGTAAAGTAAAACAATATGAAAAAGATCACAATATAAGATGGAAAATAAAAATAAGTAAAACTTGCGGGGGTGGACGAAGAAAGAGGGAGAGTAGAAAGAAGAAAAGAAAAGAAAGGAAACTGGAGTGGGAGAAACGTAAAGGAATGATGATTGGAGGGATGAAGTAAAGGTGATGTAGGGCACCTGTTGCGCGCCAATCTCATTGCCTATGGCAACAGTATCAACAATAATATTAGCACACACATCGCCATCAGTATGGTTCTCACAAGATGCGGTAACTGCAACAACGGCTTCGTTAGCGTTAACCTTCAAAATCCTACACTATGATTATTAATGTTGTTGTTGTTGGTGTGGTGGTTGTTTTTATAAAGAGAATCTCGGTGATGATCGACGCTAATACTAGCAATGACAGCTGCGTCTTCCACTCCGCGAAAGCAAACGAAAATTACCAGCCAACCAAAATATTAGAAACCTCGAAAATTAACCCATTCAAATAAATCTCTCATTAGCGATATAGTACGCAAGACGTGACAATTGAACATAAAAAACACCATGGCTGGCGTGACACGTTGAGTATTAGAACGTGATTATTCTTGTAAGTTAATTCCAACAAATATCAACATTCCGAGCGCCTCGGTGTCGAATAATGGTCAGCGAACTATTCTGGTTAACTATTGCTACTGTGTAGGAAGTTCGATTCTGTGTGTTCATGTACCAAAAATTAAGCTAAGCTTAGTAAATAAAATCAGATTAATCCCTATGCTGATATGACGTGACACAATGCCGGTTTAACGAAGTGTGCCTCGCCCGCGTGACCACTGATACGTTCCTGTTAGCACCCACTAACCCTAACCCTCTTTAGTGCAATGAGGAAAATGATGCCGTCGCTTCATAACTTTAAAAGGAATTGTGAACAGATAGTAAACTTTAATTCCAGCCTGAATGCTGAGTAAAGGCTAATGGAACTGTCTGTAAGAATCGAACTTATAATTAATAGTTTATGAAAATAATTGGTTAACTACTATGAAAGAAAGACAAATATTTACTAAATTAACTTTATCTGATACAAGTTTGTATTTGTAAAATGTACAATTGAGATACAATTCATCAACAGGTTGTAAAACCAGTTCATTAATCGTTGTTACGAGAGGGAAATTATCGTAAAAAGAAGAGCAAAGTAAATAAATCTGATGAGATATTTATCTATGTGTACTGGTGTCTTTATCCTGATCGCAACATTTTAAATGTAACCGCCAAAATTCTGCAGATATTTGTAGCCTGGAAATTAATGACCCGAACTATGTTAATGAATATTTTATATCAGCGCTGCGGTTGAGAATTTTTGACTATAACAACAACAACGATAAGAGGAGTAGGTCGGTGTATAATAATAATAATAATAATAATAATTACTTATCTACGAAATTTCGTTAGAAATATAAAATATCTTTATTGGGACATGCATATAGTTTAAGCCAGACACAAGGCCATGGATATAGGATGCCCATTGAATATCGAACTCACTAGGCCCGTCGCCAGTGTTTTAAGTTGGGGTGAGGTTCAGTCTTTAAGTCATGCTATAGCCGTGAGTAAGAATTTGCACACTAAAATTAGTCCGTAGCATTTTCACAAGAGGTGTGCATAGGAAAACTAAAGTGAGGCGGATCCCTTGGCGACGCGGTTGGAACTCACTACTACGCTAGTCTAAGCATTACCATTTGATGGGGCATACATACACACACACACAAACCCATTAGATATATATATATATATATATATATATATATATATATATATATATATATATATATATATATATATATATATATATATATATATATATATATATATATATATATACACACACACACACAAACACACACAAGATAGATAGATAGATAGATAGATAGATAGATAGATAGATAGATAGATAGATAGATAGATAGATAGATAGTGGTTATATTACGATTATATGTATGTTTATAGAGGCATATGTGCGCGCGAATATAGTTATTTACTTAGTAATGCTTTTGGCACGAAGTCAGCTCATCTGTGAGAATATGTATTTTAAATATCTTTATTTTTCATTCTATTTTACTCTCGTTTATCCTCTCCCCGCTCGTTTACTCTGTCTCTTTCCTTTTCTACCTGCTAAAACCTCCTTTCATTAATTAACAACATTTGTCTCTTATTTCCTCACACGAATAGTAATGACAATATTAGTAGATATTTATGCGAACGCCTACTCAAACAGATTATGGAACAAGTTCGGGGGTAAACTGGAAATTCTACACGTACATGGGATTAACGACAAAAACTGCTCAAGACTCCTTAACATTTCCCCTTTGGAGACGTTTCAAATGCCAATGATTAACCCTAACTCTCACTCATGAAGAGTTACTTTTGTGGAGACGTCTCCCCCACTCCCTGTAGCATAAACATTTCATATTTGATTTAACTCAGATGGAGTTCTGGCTAGTCCAGGTAAGTATAACAATACGAGTATTTAATAATATCAAACCGCCATTTTTTCTTTATTCTGCCCAGAATGTAGAATTACGCTATAGCATTTTAAATAAAGAAATATAAACAACTTCATCAGTTCAGCCTCTAGCTAAAATTTGCCCAACATAAACATTCAGGTCGTTAATGATTAATTGTAAAATTTATCTCATAATTAATTTTAAAATGATGTGATTAATCAATTATTTTCACTTAATTTAATGTCTGCTTGTTAATTTTAGAATGTACCGAGATACTTTTTACAATAATTTTATTTTAAAAAATAACAATACGACTTATGTAAAAATACTGAAGTGACTGACAAAATACAGACTGATGCGAATCTTTCACACGAAGATGGCTCACTAGTTTTGTAGACATTAAAGTTACTTTAGTTTGGCCCAAGGCCATGGGTGTCGGTAGGAATCGTATTGACTCTCGAATCGGTGTACGACACTAGTTTGCTAACCATCAGTCTACAGAAATCACAACGCTTGTATATTCGTATATGAGAACTAAAGAACCAGCTACCATTCTACGGCATGTTACTATATATATATATATATATATATATATATATATATATATATATATATATATATATATATATATATATATATATATGCATACTCATATAGATAGAGAGATCAAGAGAAATACAGAAAGACAAACAGGGAAGATGGACAGTGTGGACATAGGAATCAATACTGAATGGTGACTAAGTTTCATGCTTCAGTGCGATCATCAGACTTGCTTCATATTTAATGTTATTTATTTTCAAAGCGTGTTCTGAAGATCGTACTGAAGCGTAAACTTACACTCACTAAGCAGTGTTGATGGCCACGCCTTCTACTCAATAATCGTTCTATCTCCGATATTGAGCACTCTTCCTCTATAAATATACCAAATTTTAACAATATATAAAACGCAATTTTTTGAAAACACCTTAAATCAGCAATTTACACTCGCTATGTTGATCGCTTCTCCTGTCTAGAAGTGAATTCTGGACAATCTCCTTATATGAAAAAGAGACTTGAGGCAACAGAAATGTGGTTTTACAGAAGGATGCTGAGAATACCATGTACTGAATATGTAAATAATGACGAAGGTTTAGAGAAAATGGAGACAAAAAGGATGCTTATATATTGAATCAAAAATAGACATTTGAAATTTTAAAGGCACATAAAGTGTGTCTGTAGCCTTTGACCCTCACAAGACACATTGAAGGCAAGAGAGAAACATAGAAAAGCAGCGAATAACTTACCTAACGAGCTTGTATGATTGGTTGGCAGAACGGGGATTAGGAAAGATAGCAAAAAGACAAACATTACTAAGAGCTGCAAAAGACAGGAAGTTGTGAAGAGCCATGATCACTCCTTTCCTGAAGGGACACGGCACATAGAAGGTGTTGACAATGCATTTACGTTAACTAAAAATACAAAGTAAACATTTGAGAACAATCTTTGAAAACAACTAACTTCGCATATGAACTTTTAATATAACAGAATCCACTTTTCAGACGTACTAATCAATTTCAAAAAGGGTAACTTTAAAACTTGTTTATAAAATGATAACAATCAACCTACGTCTACTTAACTACAATAGCGAATTCGTACACTTAGAAAAGATTTCATAATTAATTCAATAGAAAACATTTAATATCCATCCTATTCTATAATGAACTCAGATTTGTAAAGTAAAAATTAATTCACAATAATTTCCCTAACTATGTAATAGATAAAGAAAATTATACTAACCATAGACAAATATAAAAGTAACAATAAGATCATAAGAACACATTAATTATACTACAGAAACCATTTACATAATATGCACAAGCTACACGAAAAATATCAGAAGCCTAATGCATAAATGAAACAAAAAGGAAACTCATACTTAACATTAGAAAGAAGCAGTTGAGGTTTCTGTGGCACGTGATGAGGAATGAGAGCTCGGAAAAACTGATACTCACGGGTCAGACTGGGAAAAGGGAGGACAGATGAAAGCAGTGCGTAACATTCTTGGGGAGCTTGAGCAAATGCATGGTAGAACAGGGTTTGGAAGAAATAACAAAAAGACAAAACTTATTAAGAGCTACAAGAGACAGGAAGATTTGGAGGGCTATGATCGTCTACGTCCTGGAGGGACCCGGCACATAAAAGAAGAATGCATAGATGTCACCTGTTAGTGAAAACGAATCACAACAAAACTAAGATAAAATTTTATTCAGTTTAGAGACAAACATACTGTATTTCACAAATTCTTCGAAAATAGTTCATGAAAACCAAAAATGCTCAGAAGACATTGGACAATTTATGTTCCTATTCTCCCCGGAAAACTAGAAAAAATAGTCTGAACCGAAAATATATATATATATATATATATATATATATATATATATATATATAATATTCGCGCGTGTGTGTGTGTGTGTGTGTGTGTGTGTGTGTGTGTGTGTGTGTGTGTGTGTGTGTGTGTGTGTGTGTAAAAAATGCATGTTGGAGGGTGAGGAGAAACAGCTATAGAAAAATCTCATTATAAATTCTTTATTTCTTTTCATTTCTCACTAGAAATATATGATGGTTGTCGTGTCTTTCTGAACGAGACAAATCATCGGTAATTCCAAATTCTAACTTAGACAAAATTCGTTTCGTCCTGTATTCCGCGGGTGGTTCTCACCCCCAATTTAGTGACCGAATCTCCGTCTGACGTAGCCTTCTCTGCTCTCTATCCCTATTTATATCTGACTGTCTGTGTTGAGAGGCTCATCAGGGATCCAAATTTATATCTGTATGCGTCAGGGACACAACGCCAACGTTACAACTATTCCCATTTGATTTTGGATGACGTCCAGTCGGTTATTTTCCAAGTCACACACACACACACACACACACACACACACACACACACACACACACTCATACACATACACAAACTTACACACACACACACACATGGGGACACACACACACACATATGTTTCGGCAGAATGTTTTCATTAAAAAATGTTTCGTTGTATAGTTTAAACATGTTCGTCTACTATTTTCGATAAGATCCTTTCATACTCGCGGATAAGCTTTTCGGTGTCGTTATTGAAGGACAAGAGAAAATCGCTGTGTTGATACATATTTCTTTTATTTCCAATTACTTTTGACATATTATCAGGGTATTGTTTATAACAAAATAAATATTGTAGTATCCATTATTGTCAGAGACAGTGTTATCTGAATGTTAAATTTCTTACAAATGGAGTGAGGAAAACTACATCAGTGCGTGACCGCTAAACCGTTTAAAGGCAAGTAACTAAGTATGGTTTGGGGATTTTTTACGAAATGAGTTGTAAAGAGAGAAATTATTAATGCAAGCCTTGGCATTTTAAACTATCTATTATACACATTTTAAAACATTTGTGGAGTATTCATAATTAATTTTATTAAGGTTTGGTTTCAATTTTTAATATAGATAGCTTCGAGAAATTTTAGTTTATGTTTATTCTTTTCGTGAAAATGTATAGAGGTATTTTCAACAAGGATTTTTCTGAATTGCGACTGTGGACAGGTATGTTGTTGTAAATGTTTAGAAGTGTTAGACATATTATTCAAATGAAAACTTAGCTGCCAAAACAACTTTGCTGTAGTGCATCCAACACAAATATTATTTTTACCATGGGAGATACATCTCCCAGAGGACATTTAAATTTATAAACAATGTTGTCTCTGACAATAATGAATACTACAATGTCTAAACTATACAACGAAACATGTCTTACAACGAAACATGTCTTAATATATACTGTCATCCACAGACAGACAGTTTCGCAGCTCATCAGTGTGGCTAAATATCCGACTGCCTCAAGCCGTGATCGAAACCTGACTGGTTTGGTATCAGTCAGAGATTTCACCCCTAAACCATTAGTGCACGGCAGGGATGAGAGTGAATTTAGCCGTATTTAAACACGCCAGTGACCGGAGAACTCGATTCGTCTTAACGAAGAGTCTTGCATCAGACGCAGTAATAGTCACTGTTTATATATATCATCAGCCGCAATAATAGTCAGGCCGGTAAATGTAGTTTTATACTGTTTATTATTATAATCAGAACATTTACCTAAATATTTGTATCTATAAAAATAACGTATAAACAGCATATATATATATATATATATATATATATATATATATATATATATGTGTGTGTGTGTGTGTGTGTGTGTGTGTGTGTGTGTGTGTGTGTGGATGTAAGCAAATATGTGGATGTAGATCCGACGGTATGATGAAAATGTGGAAAAGACCAAGCAAAATCCGAATATGTGAGTTTACTGTTTTTTATTTTGTTTTTTGTTTTTCTGTCAACGTCAGACGTTTCGGTCTAATAGACCATCTTCAGGACATGGTTATTGGAGACATATTTATATTAAATTTAAGTTAAAATGAAGAGACGATAGATACAGGACTAGTCAGAAACAGAAAATTAGAATTTCAGTTTTTCTGTTTCTGACTAGTCCTGTATCTATCGTCTCTTCATTTTAACATAAATTTAATATAAATATGTCTCCAATAACCATGTCCTGAAGATGGTCTATTAGACCGAAACGTCTGACGTTGAGAGAAAAACAAAATAAAAACCAGTAAACTCACATATTCGGATATTGCTTTGTCTTTTCCACATTTTATATATATATTATATATATATATATATATAAATATATATATATATATATATATATACATATATATATATATAGACACAATGTGATTCCCAAACTTTGGGACAAAGAAACTTAAGATGCTGTATGACTTCCTCAAAGAATGGAAAACTAATAAAAAGCTGAGGTTCTTATTTTGTATTTACATGATCGCTTTAATGTTGAGTGGCCACAAGCGTATGTGTTTGCAAGGATAAAAATTGCTAGTGTCAATCCCCAGGTCAATTTGTATTATGCCGTGTTTGTGAAGATAAAATATATGGCGTTGCGTACCATTGAAAGACGAGGATACGGCTGAGAATAGGAAGAGATACTACATTAATCGCAGTCTTCCCAGGGAAGGTCTATTCATGATTTCCAAAGATGTAGTATACAGTGAAACACGAGAAACAATGGGATAGATGAAAGCATTGATCACTCTGTTCAAATGAGCCGAACCTTTCGGTTGCACCGTGTAAATAGATAGATGAATAGATAATAAGTCACGGAAAATTGTATTGCTAATTTTATTGTTGAAGCGTGAATTAGATTTAAGAGTTAAAATATTCGAGAAACAAAAGTCGTATAATTTCGTTCTCTTATCTTCCGTAATTCTCCTTCAATGAGAAAAATAGAAGTAATTGCGTTTTTGCTCAAGAAACAAATAAGAAGACATCTCTTCTCATCAGTATCAATAATTTTGCTTTCTTTTACTTACTCGGTATTTAACTTATTGTCTGTCTGTTTTTCACCGCATAGCACAGTCAGTTAATTCAGTCAGTCAATGTCCTCCCACAAATATAAAATATCGATAGATGACAGTTACATGAATATAATTTGATTTTCTATCATATTCTCAGTTGCCGTTAGGTTACCAAAATATTCTTTCAAAGATGTTTAGCACATACTTCCATTCTTCCAATGTTTTATTCTACGCATCTCCACAAGACGTAAAAATAAAAATAAAAACATTTTAGACTTGGTTTGCCCATAGTGTATCGGCTATTGGTACGAAAAATGTGAACGGCTTTTCGTGTTCAAATTTTCATCTGAGGTTGTTGCGTTCACTTTCGCACCAATGATCTCGGAAAGCTACGAATGTCTTCACTTCTTCATTAACCTAAGGGTTAATAGCAGGTCAGACTGGGCTTTCTCGATTTCGTTGGCAAAAAGGACTACTTTGAATCCCAAACCGGTTGAGTAAGAACCTGACAGTTCCATCCTGTTAAAAACTACATGCTACAGAAAGCACATGATGTAGTGAAGCTGTGGCCTTATAATCCTCAGGAACTCTATGGGGTAACACAGACACACACATACACAAACACACAGACACGCACACAGAGACGCAGCGAGAGAAGAGGAGAGAGAGAGAGAGAGAGAGACACACACATAAACTAAGATTATAAATATCAATAAATAAAATTTCAGTTCTATACGGGCAGTCTTAATTAGAATTGACAATTTCTATTTAGTAAGTATCAGATCGTTAACCAACACTCGTAGAAACGATTTTTCGATATACAGTTAAAACACGGGACACTACTTTCGTGACATATAATATAGAAAGTGTATTTAATCAAATAAGAATCTATTAGTTTTCTCCTTAACTCTTTATTTCTTTCTACTGAATGACTTTTACCACCTGGGCAGGTTCTGACTGCTATGGCTCTCTTTATTGACGCGCTGCTCACGAAGTAAGGTTGTTCCCCTATATGAACATCTAGTAACATGACGTAATTTGCTACACACGACTGACAACCATCTGGCATTTGTTCACACTGACTCACCACCGTGGACGGTCGCAGCATGTAATCCTTCTTAGTTCGGAACAAGTTTGGTTTGTTTTTAGAAATTTAATTAAAATTAAACACATAATTCTCCACAGGGTTTAAATCTTGATAGTCTTGTCTGAGGACAGATAAACTTACTTCAATTTTCTGAAAGATTATATCAATGAATAAGTTAGTTTTACACCCACAAGGAGACGAGATGGAAGAATATCATTACTGCTAGGTCTATTTAAAACGATTTCAAAGAAAAGCAAACATTAAAATAAATAGAAGTTAGTTTATTTTTTTAACTCGATTCCACTAAACATTATTAATTAATTTTGCTAACAATTCAAATACTATTAAATCTAATACTGCTAGTATAATCTTGGATGTGCAGGTAGCGTAACGGATATCATCACGAAAAGTGTATTCGATGAGCCGAGTTCAAATACCCGCCGAGTCTATAAAGTTCACGCTCTTACTGACGCCCTCGGGAAAAGTATGAATCTCTGCTCTGGATTAAATAGCTAGATAAACTGACATATCTATCTTTGGGTGGCAACTAAACTAAGAGAAAGACTATTCTGATTTCAAAATCATAGAAATGGCAATGGAAAATCACTCCACTATCTCTCCAAAAAGATATGACAATAAAATATCTGTGTGAGCCATGTCGTTCGGAGAAATAAAGTTGATACTTATATGGCTAAATTTGGACGACTCATTATGGTAAGTACAACAGATGGCCAGGCTCTCTGCAATAAGAGATTTGAGGTCTTAGCCTCACTGGAGGCTTATTTATTTTCGATTCGAGCTGTATACTAAAGATAATATCATAACGATCTGAGAGTTGTGATAAAAGGCATCAGAAATTAAAAGGAATGAAATACTCTTAATCTAAAAATTTTGTATATTGTTATATTCTACACATGGAAATATTGTGAAATTTGAGGACAATCATCAAAATTAACATGTTACAAATATAAATAACAAGCAAAGAAATATCGAAATTCAAAATATTTAAATCACGAACTGTAGTTTTCATAACATTAAAATGCTACAAAGTTAAGACTATTCTCTGGTCTCATGGAAATTCCCTGGATGTTGACAACTAAGATTGTTCATTACCTAATACCGCTACTCTTCTCTCAATCTTTAGCATTATGTTCTCATTCCTTTATTTATCACTTCCAATATTCGTTGGAATGTTATACAAAAGGCGATGGAGGAGTTTCTTATACGGTAAAGGAATAAGCAATGCATAAATATTTTCTACCATTCTTTCTTATCTTTCTTCTATCCAACCGTGAAGAATTTTAATGCAACTTTCCATCCCTACCCGCCATCTTTTACTCGTTGTCTTCTTACTTTCAAGTAGCAAGCCCTTTCTTCTATAACTGCCTTTTATTTCCATTCCTTCATCATCTCTCTCTCTCTCTATATATATATATATATATATATATATATATATATATATATATATATATATATATATATTCTTTCTTTGTTTCTTTTACTTAGTTTTTGTTTCTTCTCTAACTTTCATACCTTATATTTTCCCCTTTCCACTTTCTTTACTTTTTCCTCCTCATCCCTCACGTCTACCTCCTCCAATTCTCAATTTCTTCTTGTTTAATTTCATCATGTAAGTTAGTCAGGAGTGCCAGGGATTCAGCATATACTACAATTTGATCCTAGATAGAAAAACGTAATGGTTTTACATACAAACAGACAAAATAAGTCTACATTAACTTACGGATCCTGCTATAGAGTCTTAATTAACAATATCTTATAAGGCTAATGCTAATGACATAAGTTTTACCCTCATGTGATACCACGTAATTTTATACTTGTGGCAGACTAAGCTAAGCTCCGTGAATGTCTATAGTGTTTTTAAAAATGTTAATCTTCTTAAGCGAGGCGGTTGCAAAAATACTCTCTGTACGGCAGTAGAATTCTAACACGAACAATAAGTTGTCCAACCGATAAGTAAAGTTGATAAAAAATTTTACGTTAAGAAATTATGTATATATCTTAAAGGATATAGATACACGCATGCATCTGCTTAAGCAATTGCTTTTTTCTTTTTCTTTTTTCTTTTTTTTCCTTTTCTTTTGTCAAAAATGTAGAACCTTTAACAAGTAACAGAAAAAAGGGCAAACCAATGCGCATGTCCAAGAACACATTCAAAGAATATTGGCCCGTGACACTGCATATTACTGACTTGTTTATGTAATGGCGACTGCAAGAATACAATGGAATTAAGGAGCAAATAAAATAGAAAAGAAGAAAAATATAAAATGTATAAACAAACCAAAACAAAAATGGATTTTTTAACGGTTAAAATAAGTAGAAAAGGGTTTTAATTGCTATTTGTAACTTTAAGAAAAGTCATTGAAATTGCAAGCTTTGTTCGGACAATCGTACTTTTCCTTTGCTTTGCTGTGACAACGTTCCGACCTATTCATTCTACAGTCTTCTTCAGGTATATACTATGAAAGGAAACAGAAAGTTAGTCATTTGTATTATTTTTCTTTCATTTGATTTTTGTTTTTTGCTCTCTTCTACTTTTCTTACGTTCCGCCTTTCCGATTTCACATTTTCTTTAACTTTACTTCCCCTCCTCCCCCTCCTCTTCCACCTCCTCTTTTCCACCTCCTCTTCTTCCTCTTCCTCTCTCTTGTTTTTTTTTTCAAATCTTTCCTACTTAATATCGTCATGTAAGTTTCTTGGCCAGAAACTGTAATGAATTCCAAAAACAAACTACAAACCATCAACAACACTTTTTTAATTGTCAGTCATTGTTTTCTTAGTCTTTACACCAACCCTCTTAATGACGATGTCGATTTTCTAAGCGTAGCTTAGATGTGGCACAAGGCCGAAAGAATGGGGCACTCAGTCAGCTGAAATTGATCTAGTGAGACAAGCTTGCTAACCATTAAACAACGTCGAAGTGTCCCAACTCTTTTAATGACTATGATCTAAATCAACATTGAAATATCAACAAATTTGCCCAAATTCTTTGGTTTCTCTACTTTCATGTATATTTTTTAATAACTCGTCATTTGTTCAATTTTTCTATCAAACAAGTTTTCTGTCGTGCAGATATCTATTTGTATTGGGATATAGCTATTTACAACTGGAGTCTTCATGGAGGCGCTTTCATTTGTGGCTGAAATGATTGTTTATTTCTTACTGATTGTTATTCAAACCAAGATAAGAGCCATGATTTCACAACACATTCTTCCTACGAGCCTCATTTGAATCCAATGTCAATATGAAGTAAATTTAGTAAATAACTGCATTCTTTGCCAACGCATATGACGTAATTCTTGTCACCCGACACGGATATTTAAATTGATATGTTTCTCCAGTAAACCGTAGCCAGTTCTCAAGCATCTCTGATTCAGTAAACAGAAAACAAGAGCATAAAGTAGCGATACATGCTAAATAGATGAACATGATTTGATTTCTTTCCATAGCCTTAGTTAAAGTTCAAAGACAGGAGCAGAAATGATGTGCTAACTTCAATGAGTAAAACGTATTTATTTCTTAAGAGGATGTCTGTGTCTGCATATGACTGTATGTATATTTCGATAGATAGATAGATAGATAGATAGAGAGATAGAGAGATAGATAGATAGATAGATAGATGAAGTCCGAATAACATGATTGCAACTAATGAATTGTGGCTACCTATTTATTGCAATACATCCATCAAAATAAGAAAATAAATCGAAATCGAATCCAGTTGAATAAATGCGGCTAGAGGCGTAGAAATTTATTCTCTTCATTAACGCTCAAAATAAAGAAAAAAATCCGTAGATAGAGAAAAATGACTAGAATTCGTAACATGGGTGACTCACACTATTTTAAAGTAGATGGGAGAGGAAGTCAGAAGCCTGAAGTACAAAACAAGAAAACTGACGACGCTGAAAGACAATGCCGAGAGGTTAAACGTTAACAGAGAATGAGGAAGAGGACATTCTGTATCGAAGATTGCATCGACTCCACTATTTAGAAATTCAATGAGTACACAAGACGAACACACAACAGACAAGACCTGAATTGAAACGATCGGAAAAAATGAATGGAGATCCAGAAAACACAGCGATAAGCCAAAAAATGGTAAGAAAAACAATTATATGGAATCTTCAGACGGCAAATTGAGGAAATAGCAAATAAATCGACATGCGTAGAAGAGACTTTAAAAGAGAAACTGAATTGTTGTTAACGGCAGCTGAAATCAGCTCCATAAGAATGAACAGTATAAAGAGCAAGATGGATAACGGACAAGTAAAGAATACAGGTAGGCTCCGTGGAAATAAAAGGATACAGTGAGCCATATAATCAGAGAATGTAGCAAATCCACACGGAATGTGTACAGGATTAAGAATGAGTGCTACTTTAGGGTTCAAACGGATCACACGATCCAGGAATGATGCCAGAGAGTGGATTTTGTTCTTCTGGCAAACCAAAATATATATTTGAAAGTAAGTTTTAAAAAGAGATATAAATAAATTTCCCGAGGTGAAAAGTTATGAAAGTTCCATTGGTGCTAGTCTTTATCGGAAAGATTGGAACAGCCCTGAAAAGACGAGGCTTGAGAAACTAGAAATCAATGAAAAAGTTGGAACAATTCAGACGGTAGAAAAAACGCAGATACCAAAGAGAGTTATGGAGTATTGTGTAAAAATGCTGTTTCTTAATTGTCAGTTAAATACTCATTGAATAATAATAATAATAATAATAATAATAATAATAATAATAATAATAATAATAATAATTGTTGAGTCTTGATTCATTGTTGAATCTCGCCTAATGCATGGAATAATAATGCAACACAAAATGTACTTAGAACAAGAATGTATTATAACAAGAAAGTGTACACAATAAGTACATATAGTATTTCTGTATATTTCTGGGAAGACGTTCCTGGAGAATGTGTTGACTAGTCGCTAATTGGATCTCGTGATTCCTCCTCCTCGTCTTCCGGTACCAACCATTATTTATATAGTTGGTAGTCACCTATGCAGATTAGGTGGATCCTACCACAACAATAATAATAATAATAATAATAATAATAATAATAATAATAAATGACAAATTAAAAATTAACAGGTTCTCGTCTGTGAGCGACGAAAAATAACATGAAGATCCGTAATGTTCCGATAATATTCAGTGCAGTTGAAGCAATTCCACAGACTTTATCGGCGTGTTTAGATGAATTAGAAATTCAAGAAAGGTTTGACACTGTCCAACCCACGATGAAGTTTTCGATGATACTGATTTAAAAAAGACTTGATATCACTCACTCTTCAGTAATAACCAACAGATTCATGGTATCAATGTCAAATGCAGGAATAATAATAATAATAATAATAATAATAATAATAATAATAATAATAATAATAATAATAATAATATAAAATTAAAGTTGTGAAAATATAAAATTAATGCAGTAAAAATACAAAATTAATGCACTAAATGATTTTCCACCTATCAAGGAAATACTTAAAAAATGCAATTAAAGTCACAGAGAAGAATACGATATGAAAGTGTTGTAGGTTCTATCGATAAAATAAGATCTTCCAAACGGACCTCAAGAGGATTTACAGGGAAATTGGAAAAACTTTTATAGAAGAAGTGCAAGAAGAATACTTGGAGCAACACAAAGGAATATAATCTCAATGCAGAGTGGATTAAACGAGAACAAGAATGAATGAAGGATAAACATGTGCAAGAATGATAAAATATTGTCAATAATAATGTTAGGAAAGCTCTAACAAAATCCCCAAAATGGAGATTCCAAGGAAATGACAAATGGCTCTATCATGTCATCAATCCACGAAACTCTTTTGAAAACTTTACCAATGCTAATTAATAACCCCAATGAGATTCCAAAATGGATCATTGATGATATTACATATCTCCTACCAGAAACGGGTGAAACAGATGATCCACAAAATTATAGGCCATGTTTTTCCACCAAATTGATCACTTTTGTCATGACAAACTGTACTTACTCTTGTCTCGGTGAAAACAACATTCTTCCTCTGTAACAGAAGAGGGATGTCGGAGAAAAGCCCTTGATAATGTACCATACACTTGGAAATGACACAAAGTCTCTTCGATTATAGTAATTTTTCTTAAATATAGCATAGAACTGTGGAAAACCACATTATGGCTAAACATTACCAAAGGTACTGCTACTTCCAATTGTTTGAATATCCAAAGAAGAATATTTCAAGGAGACTGTCTGTCGCCCCTTCTGTTCTGTCTGCCCTTAGTCCCTCTTTTAAACAATAATACATATGGATACAAAGTAAAAAAGAGAGGGTTTAATCACCTATTCTACGTGGATGATATCAAACGTTTTTGCCAAAGACGACAATCAGTTGAAGGGTGTTTTCAATAATGTAAATGTTTCAGTTATGACATCGAAATGGATTTCGGATTAGATAGATGTACAAAAGCAACATTCAAGAAAGGGAGAATTACAGAACCACACTCAATAGATCTACATTTTGCCGTAACGATTAGGGAACTGGAATAAGAAATGTCTATAAATACATAGGAGTCAGTGAAGGAGATGGGATACAGAATTACCCAAATGAAGGAGAAAGTCAGAAAAGAATACTACAGGCGTGTGCGTCTAATGTTAAATATCGAGTTGAATTCACAAAACAGAATATATCCATAAACACTTTAGATGTCCCTGTAGTTTCAACATCCTTAATTAGCCACGAGAAAGATTTTAACTTGCCACCACATGCATCATCCTAAGGCTGATGTTGATCGTTTGTATGTGTCTAGATCCAAAGGAGGCAGAGGATTATTTCAACTAGAACTGTCTTACAAAACCATAACAATCGGCCTTCAATGATACCTGCAAACTAAGGAAGACTGGATGATGATATGTGTCAAAGAATATGAAAGAAATTTAGTAATAGATGAAGTCAACAAATTCAAAGGGAATTTCAAGTGGGTGAAGAAGTGCAAATAAACCATAATACACCTACTGCAGTGACAGAGAACCTAAAAACGAAATCAAAAGCAAATGCAATGTACCAGACGCAGAAACGATGGCAAGATAAGCCTCTTTATAGTCAATATTCTGCCTGTACCAAACAAGCTGAGGCAGAGAAATCCCGTAGTTCTCAGTGTTTACGTAGTGCAGGGTTAAAAGCTGAAACCGAAGGTTTCATTCTTACTGCACATGACCAATGCTTGCTAACTAGAAATTACCAAGCACACATACTGAAAAATTGTGATGACCCAAAATGCAGACTCTGTGATAAACAACTGAACATCTTGTATCAGGTTGCATGGTGTTAGCTCCCACTGAATATAAAATTCGGCATGATAGAGTGGGCCAATATCTGTACTGGAAAATATGCAACTTTTACGGGAAGAAAACTGCAAGAAAATGCTATGAACATAACCCAGACCCGATTATAGAGACAGGACATATAATGATATTACGAGACTTCACAATACACACAGACAAAACAATCAAAGCTAATCGCCCAGACATCGGGATCAAAGATCACAAAAACAAAATGTTCTTTCTTATTGACATAGTAGATTGTAATGTATCTTTGAAGATCTTCAAAAAACTATCAAAATACAAGGATCTTAAAGTGGAAATTTGATAAATGTGGCACACGAGGATATCATTATTGATTGTAATTGTAGTTGGAGCCATCGGATTGGAAAAAGTTCCGGCAGACTCATTGAATGGATTTCTGGTAACTCATGCCTTAAAGGAATAAAAAAAATGTACTCACAAGTACAGTTCACACATTACAAAGAGCTTTATGCAAAATGTGTGTGAACTTATTTTTTTTTTTTTTACAAAAAAGATCAGTGGAAAATGTCCTGAAACCATTTTTGATCTTTGGTCTCTGGTTGGGACTCAGAAGGGAATGTGCATGCAACATAAATCAAAAGAAATAATAATAATAATAATAATAATAATAATAATAATAATAATAATAATAATAATAATAATAATAATAATAATTTGGAGTAGATGTGGTGACAGTCAAACGGATGTATGCTTTTATCATTACAAGAAAAACGATGGAATTTACAGCAAATAATATTTATTACTAGCTTAAAATCCGCCCTATCGGACGGCATTTAAACTAGCTCCTACGGAGGGCTCTTGATCGAGTATTCATAACAATAAGTAGGGAGGAGTAGATGCGATAGGCAAAAATAAACTACAGAAGAACTCAAAATTGCATTAACTATTGCATTAATTAATTTTTCGCTCTTGGGAAAGAAACGTTCCCAATTCTAACGTCTAGTTACTAATTTTTACTATAATCACTTTTTTAACTATATTTATCTAATTTATATACCTCTAAACAGTTACTGTTATTATTATAATGATAATAATAACAACAATAATAATAACTTTACCCGAATCACCGCAAAGAGTCAAAGAAATATCAAAACACTGGGCGAAGGAAAACACCTAAAACGCACCAACTCATTCATGGAAATGATGTAATAGGGAAGTAATCAATAACGGCTTTAATAGGACTGGAACTGACAGCGGTGAAGGTCCCTCGCCAGGTAGGTGTGGCGTTAGGTGCGAGAGTGAGGAGGGTCAGGCTCACGCCAGTCGTTATCCTGCGACAGACTATGAAACATCATCAAGTATGCAACGTAAGCGACAAAACAGGTCGAAGTTACGAGTATGAGATCTCAACTGAATGCCACGAGAAGGAAGGATAATTTATTTCCTCGTTCTGAAATATGAAAAAGGACTTTGACAGGAATTAAGAAAGGTAAGAAAAAAACGAAAAGAAAATCATGTAAAAAAAAATAATACAAAAAGCATGTTTGAAGATATCTGAAAATGGATTGATGAACCGGGAAAGGGTGATACGGAACAAAGGATGGCTAACTGGTGTTGAAATTACACAGCAGAAAAGTTGCTAACAATGTCAAAAATCTTTACAATTTAATCTCTGAAGAAGGACAACAACATGAGCTGAAACCTGAAGTAAACGGACAGTGGAAATGTCTGTCGATAAAACTGCTCCGGTCGTTTGTGAAGCTCAAGGAAACCCTGTACCGGAAGTAGATGAAGGTCAGAATGCATTGTTGAACAGGTTGCTCAAATTAATGAACAGTCCAGATGACCGTACTCTCATGAATCTGCGAAGGGTTGATAGAAACGATGTTAAAAGAGTTACCCAGGAGGTAAATGATATTCTACCGACAAATAATATCAGAGACAAGGGAACTGACACGCGCTACAGAGGAATTGGAAATGAAGAGAAAGCAGAAGAAAGAAAAAGTGTCGTGATGGAAGAGGAGGATAGAGAGAGACATTGTACTGCTAAGAAAACATCTGAGTTAGAACAGCGATATAAAGGGAAATTGAAATATGATAAGCAGAACGAGTGAGATGAGCTGGGACGGAAATATAAGATTTTTACTTGAGTTTGGAACAGTTATGGAGCAGTTGAAACGGAGAATCATATCAAAAACACAGAGGATCCGGATGTATGCAGAACGCTGTGAGCAATTTTAATAAAATCGTTTGTATGAAAACAACATGCGACAATTCTCCAGCAGTTTCAAGGTGACAGTGATGAGAACGAAGCTCCTGACGCTTCAGAAGCACGGGATTTTTGGAACTGTATATGAGAGCAAGATTCTCAGCCACAATAAGAAAGCTGAATAGATTGAAACTGTTAAGAGCAAGATGCTAAACAAGCCCAAGAAAGATTTTATTCGCTTACTTGTTGAAGATGTATCCGCACAAGTGAAGAAGCTCCCAAAATGGAGAATAAATGCCCTGATGGCATACAGGAATTTTGACGGAAGAGATTCTCTGCTTTACACGGTAGAATAGCAAGACACCTGGATTAATGCGTATATAATGGCTCTACCCCTGATTGGATGGTAACCAGTTGAACTCTACTTACAATTAAGGAGAAAAGTAAAGGCAATGCGGTTGGAAACAAAGGTCACTGGAACACTTCTTGGTAAACAGTGAAGAAAAACTGCAGTACGGAGTGGCACAAATGGGTATAGATGCAGGTAGAAGAAGAATTCGAGAAAAGCACGGGTGAAACGTGACCAACTATTGGACAGGCAACTGTAGAGACAGTTTGAAAGTGCAACGGAAGGCCTGTGAAGCCTCCCAGGAATGCTTGAATTGTAATCATGACAGCACAGGAAGAAACCTTACATACGAAAATCATAGTCAGCAAAGATGATCACTACAGATGATCGAATGTGGAGCCTTTGTGGATAGAAACAAGATAATGCAACAAATGTAATCAATGGCTGTAAAATACTATCACGGGAAGAGTACAAAAGATGACTTAACCGACATTACCTTATCTTACACTGGCTCTTGTGCAAAATAAAAG
Source organism: Acanthosepion esculentum (assembly GCA_964036315.1). NCBI lineage: Eukaryota > Metazoa > Mollusca > Cephalopoda > Sepiida > Sepiidae > Acanthosepion > Acanthosepion esculentum. The sequence continues at coordinate 84,562,343 of OZ038475.1, forward strand.
ATGGTTACAACATATCCGAGAAATGATACGATCACGTATCATTGTGAGTAATGGAAAGGGAAAGGAGTCTAGGGCTATGATTTTCAAACAGATCGTGTCATTGAACGACGACCAGATATAGTTGTCCTCAACAGAACTTAAAATGAATGCCAAATAATTGGTGTGACCATACGAGCCGACTACAATATAGCAGCAAAGCAAATAGAAAAGATCAGCAAATACTGTGAACTGAAGGTTGAGATTGCCAGATTGTGGAAAATGCCGAGGATAAATTTTTAAGTCATCCCGATAGTGATTGGGACACTCCATCCCATTGAAGTTTAAACAGTATGTACACTAATTTGGTGTAAAATACACTTTGCGAACGCTACACAAATTTGCCTTATTGGATGCATTAAGCCGACTTCAAAAGGTACTGTCTGTGGTCCTTCTTGTAACTTTACCGTACCATGATAGATTCAATATAAAATAATAATTTTTACTAATTCTAGTTCTTGAAAAAGGTAGGTCTAACATGAGAATGTAATAAATATACATTACAGAACAATAGACTTAGATTAATTGATTTTCTCTTGAGCATTTATTTCCTGGTCTGAGAATGTTTTAAGAAAATATCCTTCTCAAAACACTAATACCAGGCCCTAGGTTTTTATGGATATTATTTTGATTTTCTTTATATGCTACATACAAATGAAAATATGAAGATCCTTTCTTTATTTTGTACACCTGTATGGTAACTGCTTTAGAATTAATAAGAGAGCCTACACGAGGTGATGTGTCGGAAAAAGGTTCTTCTTATTATTATTATATATGCCTGCTTATGATATGAATGCCGGTCTTAGCTATTTCTTTCTTTTCAGATTCAGAGGCTATTCTTTTTATATGATGTTATGAATGGGCATTTAATCTAACGCCAAAACTCACTTTTCTATAATCATACATATTAACTTGACGTTAGTATTGAGAAAACATACATTTCCCATGATTCTCTGTTCACATGTCTTGTCTATGTTTCGCAGATAGAAATATCAGCCTTAACATTGGAACTTCCTGTGTCGGTTAAACAACATAATTTCCGCAATATTATTTGAATTTCCATATGTACGCATATATCATATATGGTTAGATGCATTTATACATGTATGTGTTCGCAAATTTACAATGTGCGTCAGTTATTTGGAAATATATTTTCCTAAATGAAAGACGATCTAATGGAATGTTACGCCGCATGCGCCAAATTTTAGCATTTTCATTTCTAACTCAGACACATTGTAAGCATTAACCTGACAGCCTCCAATCTGACAGGAGAAAGGAAAAAGCATTTTCTGCTTTGTGGCGTTAGCCGCCAACCACAGCGCCTCAAAGGCAGCCAGATTCTTGAAATTAGTCAGGTCAGTAACAAGATAGATGCCCCTGGTAAAGATGTGTTATTGCTGATTAATAGAAAGAAACATTCTAAGTGGTTAGGCGTTGTAATGGGTTAATTTCGCCCAACAGGCTCAGAATATTATCAGTCATGACCACAGCAAGTCGATGATGGCTATCTACTAGCGGAGTCCATTGTCTGACATCACGCCTACACAGGTACTTGAGTTTGGCATGCTCTGGTTCTTCTCCAATAGGAACTTCGACCAAGAACAAAAGAACAGGACAAACGCATTCTTTCTGGAGATAGTCACTGTGAAGCCTCAGGATTATCACAGATATCATGATCCTAGGGCTTCATCAGGAAAGAGACCAACAAGCGGTCCCACAAAACCAATATCGTGGACGTAATGGCTGGCATGAACGACAATAACTTGTTCCTGGAATATAGTTGCTTCTGAGATGACATCGAGATGGTCCTTGATGGCTGAAGGTGGATTTATTCAATTATATTTTTTTTATTTTACTAAGTTGAATATATGCACAGATGTTTTTGAAAATAAGCTATATTTTCTATTCAATATCTCTGCTATTTTTATCAATTCGTTCGCAGTTACTTGACGCACTCTATATATCAGAATATATATATATATATATATATATATATATATATATATATATATATATATATATATATATATATATATGTATGGGGGTTACTTTTGTGCGTTCGTGAACAGTATATATTTCATTTTACATTTGTGTTATGACAAAGTTTCCATCATTTTTCGAAAAAACATTTATTTATATTCGATTTTATGATTTATATTTTTAGATAGATAGATAGATAGATAGATAGATAGATAGATAGATAGATAGATAGATAGGAAAATGGCTCGCTTTAACCGTAAGTCTTATGTTAACAGTTTCTTCACTGGCACTTATCGCTTGTGAAACTCTCTTTCGGCTGCTTGCTTCATCTTCAAAAGTTTAAATACAACGTCACTCGATATCTAAATTCTTAATTGTTGCTTATTTATTGTTCTCTCCCCTTCGTAGTTTTTTTTTTTTCATTTTCTCCAACACTCTTGCGTCTTATCAGCTTTATGCTTGGGGTGAAACGATTAAAAAAAATATGTCACAAATATATCTACTTTCTTTTCCCATAGATTTCTCTCTTACTATTGTTTTATTTAGATGACAGTTTTCATTCTCTTCATCCTTTTGTTGCTATCTCTTTTTCTATTTAACGCGTTTTGCTATATCCATTCTGCTCCCCGCTCTCTCTCTCTCTCTCTCTTTCTCACTCTCTCTCTTTCTCACTCTCTCTCTTTCTCACTCTCTCTCTCTCTCTCTCTCTCTCTATCTCTCTCTCTCTCTCTCTCTCTCTCTCTCTCTCTTTCTGCAAACTCCAGACTTTTTCAAGTTTGTTTTTGTTTTTATTTTCAATAACTTCCTTTGTTCCTCTCATTCTTGACCTTTGTATTTCTCACTCATAGGCCTTGGCTTCTTGCCAGTAAATATCCATTTGTTTGTAGGTCGATTTATTGTCAGGATTAGGATTTTGCTAATGATCATCATACCAATCACACCAGCGAACGAACAGTTATTTTCCCTATTTACCTGAGATAGCTGCATTTTCTCAGAGATGTCATTTGTTGACAGACTATCTCAAGGCTTTAAATGCTGATTTTCAGAGCAGATAAGAAGCACAATTTCTCTCATCTGCATCTGATTTATGATTGACTAAACTACATTTAGTAAACGTCTGTTCTTGTAGGGCGCTCCGAGATGTGGCCTGAAATTATTGCAAAAGATCTGGGTTTGCCTATTAAAAATTTTCATCCCTACCTATGTAGATCTCTCTCTCTCTCTCTATCACACACACACACACACACACACACGCACACACACACACGCACACTGATCGGCTGTTTTCTGTTTTATTCTTATCGTCTTTCTACTTATTCTTTCAATGTGCTAAATTTGTTAGAATCAGGAAAAAGGCTTTCATCATTATCAGCAACAGAAGCTGCAGCAACCAGAAACAAGAAAGTATATTAAAGTCAGAATCAATATATAATGGAACTGAGGAACAAGATTAACTGAGTGGAAATATTTTGTTACAGAAGTGACAAAAAAACGCGACGCAATCCAAAATGGAAATGGAAGGAATTCTGTTCTCGCACAAAATAAATTACGATTTAATGTCGTGGCTTTTTGATGTGTGTTATTTGAATTTCTTACACACACACACACATACATACATACACACACACACACACACACACACACACACACATATATATATATATATATATATATATATATATATATATATATATACATACAGAGTATCCATAAAGTTCGTGTGCACTTTAAAAAATTTATAACTTTATTTGTATTTGCGATAGAAATAATTTGTAAAAAGGATTAGAAAGGAGTAAATCTATATTTTTTAAGGTTTTATTGAAATTTTATTTAAGTTTCCACATGTCCTCCATCATTAGCAATACAAAGGGTAATACGATTTTGCAGTTCACGGAAAACATTTGCCAACTGATTTACAGTAATGCCTGAAATCACATTAGTTTATTAGCTATACTTAAAACTAGGTACATTAAACTTTATAACGTTTTTTACAGATTATTTCTATCGCAAATACAAATAAAGTTATAAATTTTTTTAAGTTCACACGAACATTATGGACACCCTGTATATATATATATATATATATATATATATATATATATATAACTGGGTGCGGCAGAAATACCGCCCATATTTTGAACCATGTGGCCCTAGTAAACTTAGGCAAGTGGCAATTGTGTCTTCATCTTAATTGCTTTTATGAATGTCATAAAATCAATTAAAAGCTTTTCTAATTTCTTAGTTTTATTACATTTTTTATTTCACTATTCAGAGTAGATTTTCAGTAACTATGGGGGGGGGTCCTGTTTTACAAAAAGAAATTTATGATTTAAATTCTCCAAGGAGTTCTGTGTTTTGTATTGATTTTTTGAGGGGTAGGTAATCATTTCACACAAAGACGAGTAGGGCGGTAATATCACTAGACCGTGGGGAGTTACAGAGAGTGGAAATGAAAGAGAATGCGAATTCTGAGAATAGGGATGATTGAGAGAAGGACAAAAAATGAACTGGGTTTAAAAAGATAGAAAATGGCGATTGATGTTACATTTATTTTTTGAAGATTGCAGTTATCAGGGAAGCAAGAAAACGAAAGGGCGTTCTACAGGTGGGAAGTGCGAGAAAAGAAATTGTTGCTTTTTTGTATGTGACTAATATAAACATTAAGCGGTAAAAAAATGAATTACTCAAAATTTCCTAAATTAAATAAGTTGGGGGGGGGTAACAGATGTAAAAAGAAAAATAATTATTTACAAAAATTTTGAACGTTCTAAAAAGAATAAAAGAATATAATTTAATAATCAAAAAATCCTTTGGTCTTTCCTCTTAATGACATTAAGATTTTGACAATAAAAATTTGTTTTTATTATGTTTGGAGCATTTTTCATCATGTATGCTGATTTTTAGCGAATGTGTGGAGGCATATATATATATATATATATATATATATATATATATATATATATATACTTACAGACGTGTAAATATGGGTTTGTATGCTTTTGAGTATAGGTCCGTCTGTGCCTGTGTGTATGTGTGTTTTACATTGGCCTATACATAGTATTGATGTTTTTACCATATACAGATGTGTGTTTGTGTGTATGCGTGCTCTTGTGTATTTGAGTGTATGTGAGTGTGTGCGCGCATATTTTTCTGCGTGTTTATACGCAAAAGGTGAACTGGTGTCTTTGGTAACGACTTACAAAATGAAATCGGTGAACTGTGTTTGAATATCAACCACGACCGCTAACATGATTTTTGCGTCAATGCGTTTAGAAAGAAAATATGATTTCTGCACTCCATCCTATCGTCAGTCTCTATAAAGAAAGCGAAGAATTATTATATAGGTTCACACTATTATTGTTGCCCCAGAAAACAGCTGCAAATGGCTACTCTGTTATATAGAATTTTCTTCTCACTTCATTTATAGACTGGGAAGGACAACAAACTTTAATCCGCAGAGGTCTGATTAAAACAGGCTTGGATGATGATATTTACAGAAAAAAGGAACACATCATCTTTAAAAATTGATTCTATAACTAAATAAATTACAGAATTTGCAATCTCACAGGATCTTTGTTGGAAATGAAGAAAGCCGGACCTGAAAGTCTGCATAGATTTAAACTCAATTTACGTATGTAGATACAGTAAGAGAAAAAAACACAACACATAAACCCTTTATACACTATTTACATTGTCCGGACTGTTGCCCTCGTCGTTGTTGTCATATTCACGACGTTTCGGTCGTTGTAAGCTCCGGCCTTCTTCAGGTGATTGAAGTTTCGAACTGAACCCTTTATTTCGTCCATCGGGGTAGATTGTTCTAGTTTTACGTGCCATGATTCTTCCTGATGTCTCAGTTTCAGTTATTTTCAGTTATTTAGTAACTCAACTCTCTAAATTTTTGCTCGCCTCAGATATTGAACTCACAACTCTTTGGGTCAAGTCAATGGATCACTTCAACCAATGCTTTTATCCACTGGGCCATGTGAATATGACAACAAAGATGAGGACAACAAAGATGAGGACAAAAGTCCGAACAATGTAAATAGTGTAAATAGTTATAATACATCGCCTCATAAATATACACAAATACATAAATGCTGGCAAAAAAAAATTACCTGCCGAAAACTAGTTAATATATTGTGAGAATCTATTTTAATCTACTTGGTATATACGTATATATAGCTGATGTTTTTTTTCTTTTAATCTGACGACAAAGGAACAGATATTGACGTTGCACGCAAGTATCCCTGGCATCCAGACCCAGAATTTTCGATAGGACGTAAAATCTTCCTGGATGGACAACATACCTGAAGAATGTATCGATAACAGCTAACAAAGAATAGTATTTTAGCTCAAGTAATTCGTGTAATGGCGATAATGATACTATCATCATTAAAGCAAAATATTCAACTTTTTCAATTAATATTATGTTCGTCGTATCAGGTCGCACGTTAAATGTTACCATTTAGCATCTATTTATTTTTTACGCTTTCGATATTTCTTTAATAAAGCCTACATGTGATATAAATTACATTTCTATTATAAAAGAATATTACAAAAATGCCTTAACCAGACAGATCATATACACGTTAAAAATTGGCCAACTGCTTTTCCGTAGCTATTAACCCAATTTAGTATCATCTATATTTTATCAGACAAATTTTCAATGTTGTCCCAATTTTGGTACGTATAAATTCTACACCTTCAAATATATCAGCAGATACATTTTAACGCGTTAAATTCTTTTATAACTAAAAATATTAAAGAAGCATTTTTAAAATGGCCGGCAACATTAAAATATATAGATAATATATACTTACTTTTAAGTATTCTGAACATATCAAAAGTTCTTTTATAATAGTAGGTATATGTCAATGTTTATCGTTTATTTTGACAAAAATCCTTTCTTCATGGAAATCTATAGCCTCATTTATTATGTAATTATCAAATTACTTCCCTCGCTTTTGCAATCTTGTGTATTCTATCATAACAAGAACGATTCCTATTCTGATTCAATGAATTCTTCAAGGAATTTTTCTATATACCCACCAAAGGCATGTTACATGAAGCAAGGCGAAGGACATTCTAAGTGCGACAGGTCTTGATGCTGGTACTGAAAGAACTTGCCACGTAAACACCATGACTGCAGTTTTGTACAAAAAACACGAGGACTTTTTTAGTTTGAAAATTGCTTTTGTTTCAATGCCGCGTTCCATTGATCCAGGTGCTTACTACAGATTTGCTTTGTGATAGTTTGTCCAGATTTCAGCAATTCGAATTCCCTTTGAAGTCCACTTTATACAGATAATAATTTATTTTCTTAGTACATTCCACAAAGCTGTCTTGGATTTAACTACGATTTTCATTCTTTTCGAATCTTGTATTAATTGAGTATTTTTCTTAAACTGACCTTTTCAGTGCTTAACAAGAAAAAGACAATCAAACGATGACCGAAGTAACCCATTTTTCTAATTTCTTATTTTTAAGACTCATCACACAATCAATAAAGGTGCTGAGTAAACTTTAATGAATTCCATGACAGTGTGTAAAAGATGGTTCTGGAAAATTTTAGCAACAACTGAATACTAGTAACTCCCCATCCACAAGAATCCACTCATTATCGGTTTAAGATACACGAGAGGAATGCTATTATTCAATTAAACAAAGTCAATGTATTATCCTTGAATAGATATACATTAACCTGAACTTATCTAAGGTCAATACTACAAGGTAACCAAAAAAGTTCTGTCCGTTTTTAAAGGAAAAAAAGAAAACGCTTCACAGTATGTGTAACTTATATTTAGTCTTCGAAGTAATCGCCATCGGCATCCAGCACTTTCTGCCAACGTGTCTCCAGCTGTTCAATGCCCTTGCGGTAGAACTTGGGGGGGGGGTTGACGCAAAGAAGTCCGTGAGGGCATGTCTGCTTCATTGGTGAAGGATTTCCCACGAAGATGATTATCCAGGGAGTGGAAGAGGTGGTAATCGGATGGCGCAAGGTCAGGTGAATAAGGTGGATGGCACAAAGTCTCCCACCCAAGTTGCTGTATGGTATCCCTGACCACTCGCGCGACATGCGGCCTGGCATTGTCATGGAGGAAAAGCACACCTTTGCGATTCACCAGTGCTGGCTCCTTCTGGCGCAATGCCTGTTGCACACGTTTCAATTGCTGCGAGTATAGGTCTCCAGTGACCGTTTGGCCCGTTGGTAGCAGTTCATAATGAACCACTTGACGACCAGTTCACCAGACACAAAGCATAACCTTTCGTGGGTGCATAGGCGGTCTTGCGGTGTGAGGGACAGCATCCTGAGGATGTAATGAACTAGACTGGATTTCGAACTCGGTTCACTGATTTCTGGTTCCAAGCCGATATCCATTACACCACACTTATGTTTACTTGTCACCATTTACCGTCATTCTGCGATAGAATTATTAGTTTTTTTATATAATCAAAAGTTTATATATTTATATATATATATATATATATATATATATATATTAACTTTTGATATATATATATATATATATTAACTTTATATATATATATATATATATATATATATATATATGTGTGTGTGTGTCTGTTAAAATATTTTCTTCGAAATCTTATAATTGTAATTATTCCTGTCTGAATCAGTCGACATTGAGACTCGTCAGATGAATCGTTAAACTTCTAAATGATTATAAACGCGACTCCACAATTTCCGTCTCTTGGGGAAAGTCTTTATATTTATGTTTTTTTTTTCATTTTCTTTCAGTTTTATTCCCTGTTCTGCTATTATCTTCACCCAAGAGATTTCTTAAGACCGTCGCCTGAAATAAGTAATATTAAATCACCTTCGTCTCAGTAATATCGCTGACTCCATTTGCTGCCGTGTGAAGAATCTCGTTTCTTATTTGGGTCGTTAATTCTTCTAATTATTTTCTTGAGATTTTATAACCGTTCTCAGCGCTCTAATGCTTATGGATATGACTATCGCTTGCATAATCCATAATTTTCAAAGACCTCGAGCAAGGTTTTTATATTTATCAATTCTTTTAACGTCTTTATGTTACACCCAGTGGTCAATTGGAATATTCACATCCACAATTTCGCATATTTTTCCAACCTACATCTACATATTGTGTAGACTGAATGCGGTATTCTGAATGCCAGCTTCATCTTTTCTTTATTGTCGTGTTTAAGTTTTTTGCACAGTTCCCAGTGAATCACATTCCCCACCAATTTTTCTGTATTTTTGTAATTTTTTGAGTCTGATTTATTCACCAATAATCTCTCTCTCCCTCTCCCTCTCTCTCTCTCTCTCTTACATATTCAATTGAAGTCCATTATGCGTGGGCTGTCCAAAGGATAAGTAGAAACATCTTCTAATCCACAATGTTTATTACTATATATTCAATATTTTTATATTCTTATTCGTCTTTCGTTGCAAAATTTATATCCGACATTTGCAATTTTCTACGCAGCTACATGCAGTTATTTTCTTTCGCTATTTGTCTTCTTGATTCTATGTGAACTTGCTTTTCTTCTTGGCTTTTTAATTTTTTTATTTGTTTTAATGTCGTCTGTCTTTTGTTTGTTTGTTTTTTCATTTTTTTGTCATAACTATCCTTTGTGTTTTTATTCTCTCTCTTCTTTCAGAAATTGATGTAATCTGTATTCGACGGTGAAACTTCTTGCACCTTTTCTTTCAATGTCGAGATTGTCATTGTTATCTTTAAGGTGGAAGGTTTCATTCATTTTTATTCATTCTTGAATCAAAGACGGGCTTTGCTCTTTCGTCGACTTTGAACAGGGCACAGATTACTTCATTATAGATTCTCTAATTGTTTTTATTACTTTGATTAGGCTTAATTTTCAAATGTTTCTTACAATTTCCAAAGATATATCTGCTATTTTTTTATTTATTTCCACGCTAGACAATCGTTGTCTTTAAGTTTCAATGGTTGTCTATAATTCCTGTGTTTGCCATTTGCATGAAATCCAAATGGTGCTTTCTTCATATTTGTAATTCAAAGTTCATGATTTCATGACGAGGACATCGAAATTACTTTCATGTAAATCCAACCAAGGAGCCTAATATCACCTTTGGTTTTTATCTACAAAATGCTGTTTTCTATATAGTTACCGCCATTGGCTATGCATTTTCGCCAGCTATTTAGAAGAAAGCCTGCATGCCACATTCATAAAAATCTACAGCAATGGATGCGATACATGTTTCCACCGAAACGGATTAAGTGTCGTCTAACTGTCTGGTCTCCGCAATCGTCGATCAGTGTCAATGCGTGCAATATTGTCACCTCTGCTTCATCCTCACTTTGATATGGGAAATCATTTTGCTAGATGGCCGCTCAGCTGTTATATATTACTATCACACCACCAATATATTCGTCTGACATCGTGAGTGTTAACAATAAAATGAGAGAAGTTGGGGAGAGTCATTATCGCCCATGTCCTGAAGAGACATGTTACATAGAAAAAGAAAACTTTAGAAGAACCCATCATATATATATATATATATATATATATATATATATATATAGAGGGGTTGGACAAAATAATTTGAACAGTTGCAAAATCCACTCCTACATTTCAAAGACCTATTATATTAAGAACTTTAACTAAAACTTCGTAATTGCAGGTTATATCTATTGTAAATGCGTTTATTTATCTAATTTACTGTCTTTGTCTTATTTATTTTTAGAATTTATTAAAATTTAAGCTAAAAGCGTAACCTCTCTGAGTTCGAAAAAGAGCAAATTGTTGGAGCTCGCATAGCAGGAGCCTCGATCACTAAGGTTGCTGAACTGTTTGGTTTTTCAAGAGCTACTATATCAAGAACACTGATACAATTCGAGAAACGGGGCAAGACCTCTAGCAAACGTAGCAATTCGGGCCGGACTTGCAATCTTACTGACAGGGACTGACGTGCATTGAAACGCAATGTGACAAAAAATCATCAGACAAATTAGGCCAAAGTGACTGCTGAGTTGAATAACCATCTGAATAGTTCAGTTTCTACTAAAACTGTTCACTGTGAGCTCCATAAGGCTGCATATCATGGAAGAGCCGCCGTGAGGAAACCTCTTCTCTCCACTCGCAACATTCAAAAGAGGTTGAAGTGGTGCAGAGATCACAATGCCTGGTCTGCAGACCAATGGAAGCAAGTCATATTCTCAAACAAGTCCAGTTTTTCTCTTTTCCCAACTTCAGGGCGAGTTTATGTGTGGAGGCAGCCCAAAGAAGCTTACAACCCTGACTGCCTTCTTCCAACATTGAAGCATGGAGGCGGATCAGTGATAGTTTGGGCTGCCATATCATGGAAATGTCTCAGTCCAATAGTTGCCCTGCATGGTAGAATCAACAGCAAAGATTACCTGAACATTTTGGGAGATCATGTTCATCCAATGCCCAAGACTTTATTCCCTGATGGTGACTGCATCTTCCAAGACAATAATGCTCCAATACATACCACTCGAGAGGTTAAGAATTGGTATGAAGAGCATGAAAGTGAATGGAGTGGCCTCAATCTCAAGATATCAATATTATTGAAGATTTGTGGTGCATTTTGGAGCAACAAGTTAGGAGACGCTGTCGTGTCCTAAAGAGCTGGAGAAGGTTTTAATGGAAGATCGACCAAAAATTCCTCTGGATGAAGTCAGGAAGCTGTATGATTCAATTCCTAGACGTATTAAAGCTGTCTGTGAGGCTAAAGGAGGACCAACTCCATGTTAAATAAGTTTTCTTTCAATTTAACAAGTTTCAATTATTTTGTCCAACCCCTGTGTATATATATATATATATATATATATATATATATATATATATATATATATATATATATATATATATATATATATAAAGAGAAAGGACAGATTAAGAATCCACTTTTCTTAGCGTTTACTTTTTTTTAAAGTGCTCAATAGAGCGTAAAGCGAAATATTATTATAATAAATTTATTATAATATTTTACATTACTATCTCAAAATTTCCGTGTTTTGGAACTGTAAAAATTGTCCCTCGTCAGGCGATGTTAGATAACATATGATGAAAATGATTTACTTGGGAAATCAGAAAACATATCGATAGCTTATTTAGGAGTTAAAAAGGAGTAGGGAAAACTAAATATCTAAAATTAAAAAACACATTTGTGGGAAAGTCTTGATTAACCAATCAAAAGACGGATCAAAGCTAAAATAGAAAAATGGAAAATAAAGTCAAAAGGTGTTGGTAGGTGTGTTATTTCCTCAAGTCCAGATAAACTGACACTTTAGGCATGTATACCACAGATATACTGTTGCAAAACTAACGCTAAGATACAGTGAAGTAGACATGGAATTATATTTTTTTTTAAGTTATTTATGAGGAGTTACAAGTTTTTTATAAAAAAATTTATACTTACGAACTTTCTTAAAGGGGCCTCTAATTTAATTAGAGCATTTTTATATATATTGAAACCTTAAAAACGATACATGTTATACTGAATGGGAAAAACATGGCAATAGTAAAGTTGAAATATCAAAAAATTAAATAAATATTATGTATACCATTATATATTATTAAAATAATGGATATATAAATGTAATGCATAGATTTTTAAGAACAATTTTTTAACTATATTTTAAAATAAATATTATACAATGTCTACTGTTAATTCACTTCTCTAATTTAGGAGAACTTTATTTTTAGGGAAATTTATAATATGGAGCTTTACATGTAAACATAGGGTCATGGGTCATTTAATGATTTACAAATTCTCGTTTTATTAATATTTTGCATTTTACGGTAGTGCTTTTATTAATTTCTTTTAAATACCAATAATATTTAGAAAGGTATCTTTGTTTAAATGTTTTTTGTTGTTTTTTTGTACTACCAATATAAAATTTCTCAACAGCTGAGTTTTCATTAAATAAAATGGTACAATTGATTCGGTAAAACATCGATTTTGCGATGGAAATTTTTTAGGATTTCTACAATTACATAATTTATTATCATTATTGATTTCTGTTTAGGAATTACTATTGTGACTATGATTTACGTGTTGATTTAAAATTTTATTATTATGTTTTTTATTAATTTTTTCTATGTTATCAGTACAACTGTAACTTAATTTAAACGTACTTTTATTCAAAATCTTGCTTAGGGGATTATAACGTGGGAAAAGTTTCTCAATAAAAGTGAGAAACTTCTGCCCTAACTTAGTGCTAACCATTTGGTTAAATGGGGTGTGTACCAAATGATTTTTCTATTTCTATTTTTTTATATAATAATTTTCTAATTTTGTCAGTTTTGAAATTAGTAGAATTCTTCCCAACCATAAGGTAATCATCCCTATATAACTCTATATCCTCAATACTGATGTCATGGTGGGCAGTAAGGTTGTATAGAATGAACAATCCAACAAGGTCGGAAGACTCAGCAGTCTAACGATCCCTTTGTAATGTCAAATTGGTCATCTGAATTATTTTTTATCCATTGTTCTTTATTATGGATAAGAACAGACTTTTTGTGCTCATAATAATATTCCATTCATCCTTAGTTAGATCAGAATACACTGTGGCAAATTCCAAGGCCAATATAAATAGTTCCCTTGAAATAGATGGGTATAAATTTTCGATATCAAATTGGATTAAAGAATAATTGGTTTTATCTTTTATATTGCAGAACCAATTGATGACATCGGTGGTGTTAATCCATTGGCGCTCTTTAATTTGTTTATTGACCCTTTCGATGATAATTTTACTGATTTTACCAATTTCGGATCTAGTAGGGTTTATGATCCTGGTGGTAATATTTCTTGTTGGTTATGTAAGATTCCTTTCTACAGAGTTTACTAGCGAGAGACAATTTTTACAGTACCGAAACACGGAAATTGTTGTGTAACGATGTAAAATATCATCATTATTATTATTATTATTATTATTATTATTATATATATATATATATATATATATATATATATATATATATATATATGCTAAAGTGCCAAAGATGAAAGAGATCTACTAAATAATGTGTATCTCTTCTCATCAACCTGGCATGGAGCCTATGAAGATCTTGAGTTATTGAGTGGATGCATCTATACTGGCGTTATTCAGAGCTACGCAGGGAGGAACTCGACTATCGACCTAAAAGAGTTGGAAATATGACGGGTCTTACTTTGTGCCTGTCTACCAAACTGCAGTGACGATTTTCTCTTGCTCACGAGAGGAACCGTAATCGACACCTTGATGCCAATAATGGTACCACTGTTGGTTGATGAGAGCGAAACTACATAAATGGACACGTTCGCCGTACATTGCGTTGAGAGATAACTACGTTAAATGTGATTTTTCATGTATATATATATGGTTACTTTCCATGTCAGTCACTAGCGAAACCATCCTTGGACACCTACATTTTTTACCTGACACTGATAAAGGGAATTTCAAAATTCCAGGTATATCTTTTTTACTGTTGCCTGAGCAAACTCGGAAATAGGGTGTCTGAACTTTCTAGCTGCAACAGTCATTCAGCAATCAGATGTTGTTGTATCCTATCTGCATCGCACGCTGTTATGTAATTACAGCGCCACAGCTACATGAAATAAGTTGGGTGTTTATTTTTTTCTGTCGCCAATATTTCATCAAAACAACTGAAAAATAGAAAAAAATTGATGCAATTTCTACTTAAAAATGCTGTAGTTAATTTGAAAATCTTTTGAAAATTTAACTATTAATAAAGTTCAAATTAAATATATGTGAATAAAATAAATATCTGTGAACTATCAATAAGATTCGCACATAGAAAAATCTTAAAATTAATGCAAAATGATTTGATGTAGGAAAAAAGAGAGTTATGGAAAGAAAAATTAATTGCTTATAGCTGAAGAAAATAGTGTATATATATATATATATATATATATATATATATATATATATATATATATATATATATATATATATATATATATATATATAATACAAATTTTAAGTTATAATATTTAGGCGTTATAGAAAGTATAAAATTAAATTAATATAAAAATTATAATAAAAAATATTTTATGAACGTGTTTAACCAGGATCTATTTTAATATTATTTTCTTTTATTAGTCTATTCTTAAACAGTAAAAGTAAAACCTACTTTTTGATTAATCGAATTGAATTGTGATATCAAAGCTGATAATTCTTCTGGAAGATTTATGATGAATAAATTTATCCATTTTGGCGTTTTAAAATAGAAACGATGGTTTGTATATTGCGCATAGGAGCATAAAGAATTTAATGCATTACCGAATTTTATATCTCTTTTGTATTCATAGATGTGCTTTTTTAAACTTCGTTATGTTTCACTAATATAAATTTTATCTCATTTACTACATGGGATTATAGCAGCACTTGAATCATATTTATTATCCATATTTTTTACTTATTAGTTGTGTCTTTTATGGTAGAAGATACTGTTGGGCGCTTTTAATTCTAAGGTGCTTTAGTTTATCACCAATTACTAGAGTAGATGGATTTGTTGGTAAAAATAAATATCGAGAATCCGTAGGAGAATTTCTTTCACGTTTATCATTGGCCTGATGTTTACATACATGCACATAATATATATATATATATATATATATATATATATATATATATATATATATATATATATATATAGATATATATATATATATATATAGAGAGAGAGAGAGAGAGAGAGAGAAAGAGTGAGAGAGAGATGGAGGTTAATACAATTAAAAATTAAGGAGTGTTATAATTTAATTTTAAAAGTTGTAGTGAGAATTCTTTTGGGTTTTTAGCCACAAACCATAAAGTGTTTAAAAAGGAAAAAATGTTGCTAACATTCACAAATGAGTGAGAATGTTTATAGAATGACTATATTTGATATAGACAGAGTAAACAGTTGGGGCAGTAGAATTGAGGGCAATCCTAAAAAGATTATTGAAGTTTATTGAAAAATCCCGCAGTGGCAAGCCAGCTGCTGCTATGAAAGAGGATAAGACTAAGTGAGTTCTTATAGCTACAAGAGGAATTACTATAGCAAAACTTCGACGTGGTGTAATGTTTAACAAGCTTGTCTTGCTAGATCATATTAAAGATTATGACTTGTTTCAGAAGGTTTCGACTAAAAATGAGCCACTTAATGATGGATCTCTTAAATCACGGGCGGTAATCGTTGATGGTAAAGAACTAAAGGGTGGTGTCGAATTTAATCCGCTGCTGACGTATTAGGTGCTTTCATTGAGGTTCACCAACAATCGATGAAACGTATGGGATAAAGATGCACATGAGATAAATGGCTACTTTTCAAATAAAACAAACAGCAGCATATCAGAATAGGATTGTCACTTCTTTCATATAAAAAACAAAACAAAAATGAACGGTTCTTGAATCGATGATTGGCAGATGTTAAGAAATGGGTCCATACAACAATTCGAAAGTGGTATTATGCCTGGTTATCAACAGGTTAAACTCGACCGAAAATTCGAAGATCTTAATTCCATGAACAAATTTTTGTTTTCAGTGTGTGTGTGTGTGTGTGTGTGTGTGTGTGTGTGTGTGTGTGTGTGTGTGTGTGTGTGTGTGTTGGAATAACTCTGAATAACTTGTGCATTACAAGTAGCTACAATCTGGAACAACACTCAAGGTGGATTGGAAATTATCAAAAGTGCAGCGTAAAGGAATTTACTTTCCTTAACGGCACGAAATATGTATTAATCGCACTCATCTGTTCCCCTCTTGATATTCTAATTATCATCCTTTCGTGTCTGGAGTTTTTGGTTATGAAATGCTATGTAATATCAGTTGTCCCATTTCTTCACAGATAAAAAGAAAACTTCAGCCAATGTAAATGTAGGTCTATAGAAGAATGCTGAAAATACAATAGACAAGACATGAGAGAAACGTGGAAATGTTAAGCAACTAGCAACAAAAAAAGATATTTGGACTTAGAAATAGAAAAAACAATTGAAATTTCTCGGACATGTAATGAGGAAAGAGGGCTTGGAGAATTTGACACGCACAGAATATACTGAAAATAAGAGGGTTCTAGGGAAACAACGAGTACATCTAATGAGCTTGTGTAAATTGATATCAGAACAGAAACTGGTAGGGTAGCAAGGGGCAAAACATTGCTACCAAGAAGAAGAAGAAGAAGAAGAAGAAGAAGAAGAAGAAGAAGAAGAAGAAGAAGAAGAAGATGATGATGATGATGATGATGATGATGATGATGATGATGATGATGATGATGATGATGATGATTTTAATTTGGGGATCTGAGGACTCGGTGTGTACGGTATTTTTGTGTCGATTAATCTTCAGTGAGTTGCCTATTAAAAAATTAAAAAGAAATAGTGACTTAAACGCCTAGTTGGACTGATTCGTTTTTGTACTCTCTCTCTCTCTCTCTCTCTCTCTCTCTCTCTCTCTCTATGTTACGAAATTTATACTTACCGTATAATGCGAGTTTTATGATCAGTTTTTATGCAAAAACTAGGGGGTCGCATTATACGCAGGTAATTGTTTTGAGGAGATTAAAAATCATGCATTTTCAGTGACCAGTTGTACTATACACAGGTGAAGTAGCTACCGTAATTAGGCATGAACGAAAACAAAATTTTCGTATCAGATATTCTACTGTAATTATTTTTTCTCATCATTTTTTGTACAAAAATAAATGAAGATAATTTATTTGCTGCCCAGTTCTGCACCATTTGACTACACTAGGCACACTAGCATTGCTCAGAAGTTGGGGTCGGATTATACACGAACTATATGAAAAAATCAGACATTGCATTATACATGAAGTAGATTTATACGCTTTTTTTTCGAGAACTTATTAAGAACAGCTACTTTTCTAATGACAATTTGTGACAACGTGAGCATCTGGTACCGTTTCTGTAATCAGGCATCGCTAAACCATGAGTCTTCTGCGCTATCCATGAAGCTATAACTGCAAGTGTCATATATGAATTTTGCAACGGAGGACAACCAAAAAAATTTCCATTCTGTTATTGCTTTTTCTTTATTTGAACAAACTCCAATATAATATGACAATGCAGCTCTTCAGAAATACGAACGACTTCATATCGATGTGCATTTTGTAAACATGGGATGTGATATCGAGCGTGTAGAGAGAATCAGAAGTGATTGTTACTGCGTTGTCATATACTGACATCAAAATACACACAATATATCACTTTCTGCGTGAGTGCAAATGCTGAAGCCAAGATTTTGTAGGAAAGCCATGTAAAATGTATGTGCAAGGGAATATACTTAATATAATGCACTTCAAATTATAAACTGAATATGCATTCATATGAACATATATCGGAATATATATATCAGGTAAATGCTTCAGTGAACAAAATGCCGATAAGACAGTGATGTATGCAAAACAGCTGGAATTTGAACAATCGAAAAGAGGCTTCTAGCAAAAAATATCCAGTGACCAAGATCAAAAAAGAATATACGTGTAAGGTGCAGAAAGGACGAGTCACCTTCTACATTTCTGTCTTGTGTATCCTGTCGTCACGAGGCACTCGATAAGCCGAGATAAACGTAATCTCATCTCAACCATTTTCGTCGTTATTACTAGTCATGTTTGCGACTGTCGTCAAAGAAACCTAATAACAGATCTGTGGCAAATACCCGAAAATATTCATTGCGTTAACACGTATTTTCAAATGTGTTATTCACTAACAAAGCGGAAAAAAATAGACGAGCCGAGTTCGAATTCCAGCCGTGTACGTTATGTTCACTTTCGTACAAATATATCTTTGGAAAATGTATGAATTTATCTCTTGTTGTACCCACCCCAGCTATGGGTTAAATAGCAAGACAGGCTGAGCTCTCTTGTCTTGAGATCACAACCATCATAGAAGAAACTTTTCGAAAAGGAGTAAAGGTTTATCCCTTGTTTCCTGTTTAGGATTGGGTTTCTGGTTCCTTTTAAAGTCACCTTCAGCTCTGTATTCCTAAACGCTTGTCCTTTCTTATGCTAATCTTACGCTGATTGTCCTAAAACCGATAGACCTTGCGCAATGGTAAAATATATTCATAATAATTAAACCGATAATTTTTTAAAAGACAGTCCTTCATCAAACGCTATAGACTGGCGCTATATAATCACAAAGAAAGAATTTTCCCAAATAACAAAAATCACTTGAATACTTCCAGCAGCAGCAGCCAAAATGAGCAGATATAAGAGAAAATATGGATAAAATCAAGTTAACTTCTCAAACTGCCAAAAACAAAACATTTTGAAGGGAACTCCCATTAATATTAAAAAGAGCTGTAACATTTAGTGAACTGGATAAGTTTAATTTCTTGAAAAATGTATCGATATAAGTGATACCCATATTTTGTTAAATGGAAATATGTGTGCTGTCAAAAAGATTTTTTCAGACATTTATTGTCCTGATGATTATCAGCTAAGTGAAGTGGACTTCACAATGAACTAGGCAAACGACCATGATAAAGAGGGTCACTGAATGAAGCCAGACCTTGATAAATTACTTTTTTAGACAAAGACAAAGAACAATGTCTCTATAAGACAGTGGTCACTACCAGCAGAAAACAGAGAGACCCACCGAAAGACACAGGGGGACAGAAGACCGATCGCTGCCAGGCAAAAGGAAGGCGCCCGTTAGACTTTTCACCTCCTCTCACATCTCTTCATCTCTGCCTAGCTAGTAGGTTAAAATTTGCCTTCTACTGCAATGGTCTCATAGTGTTATTTCGTGGGTGACGATCTGGCCAAAGAGTTATTTTTAAGACACAAACGTTTGACTGGAAGAAGCTGCATCAGTCTCTTAAGAAAGATTTTATAAATTTCAACCGATAATAACACTAACTATTCGGTTAATGACTGCCGAATGTTGACTCTGTGAAAATGACTAATTTTACCATTATCATCACCACTTCTTAGTCTTTTTGTAATTTACATACAAGCTAACAGTTGGCTGCCTGCATCTTCAGTGTCTAAAAAGAAACAATGCTTACACAATGACTTTTCATGTTCAGATCGTCAGTATGATAAAAGATTTTTCCTACTTTGTACGTACTTGCCAAGTTTCTTTGTGTTCAATTTTAATATATTTTATGAGATAAGGCAATAATTAGTGTTTAATATCTAGAAACGTTCAAAGTGAATTTAAAAGTTTTCCTACATTACAAGATGTCCTAGAACACAAGATAAAATATACTGTTTATATAGACTACACGATGAAACATAGTGCTTATGTAGATTTCTGCTTACAATCTGTGTTGCGTTAATCAGTACAAACATCTGCCGTATGTGAAATCAAACCCTGGTGTTTGCTTTCGTTGTATCGAATCGTGCCAACTTTTCAGAAGACAACTTCTAATAATAGATGTACAGGTGAGAAAAAGGTATGAATAAAAAAGAATCGTTGTGAAACTGCAAATTTTACCCGTCTTCTATGTCCGCTGAAAGAAAAATGCAAAGTTGATTTATAAAACAATATGCTTCATTTATTCTGTAGCCCGAGACAGACACCTTGCTTCTAAAGCAAAATCCGATTTTAGAATTAGAAGATACATTACATGCTTCACCTGCTACTGATCAGAAGCCAAGACGAGAAGACAGTTTTCAGCATTATCATTGAATCTGATGATTTGTTTTGTAACTTAGGCGCTTTAGTATCAATTAAATGCGACAGAATTGATAAATTAAGAGACTATGTCTCTTCATCTTATAAAAACTTCCTCATCGCAGTTTTTGGGTAGTGAACAAACATTAGCATTGTGATTTTTGAAAGTCCCAATCTGTTTTGTTCTGTTTTTCTATGAAAGTAAAACACGGGAATATTTCTTCTTGTAGGAACCAAGAACTAAAGTATGAACTTCAAAACACTTCTTTTTGTTTGGTGAGGGTTTTTATCTTAGCTGAGCCAAATGCATGGCTGGGGTAACACGCTCATCAAAATTCCGCAAATATCTAATGAAATATTTCAAATTTGCATCTTTGTCTTTATTATTCCTCCATACTAATTGTATATCTGCTTTCCTTAATGTTATTTATTAGTTTTGTTCTTGGCCTAAATTCTACACATTACTGTTGATGCGAATATGGCTCATAATATTTACAAAACTCTGACCCAACAGCACAAACATCAACTCTACACTCATCTTACCCAATCATAATTTTTAAGAAATGATATCCCATTATTTACGATGTTTTAAGAACTCAATTTTTATTAGTGACTGATTAATGTTTAGTATTTTTTCTAGTAATTTGATTGAAGAATTTTCACAGAAGCATTTCTTCTCAGTTTTATGCTAATTAGCCGTTTTCACAGAGTCAACATTCGACAGTTATTAACCGAACAGTTAGTGTTATTATCGGTTGAAATTTATAAAATCTTTCTTAAGAGACTGATGCAGCTTCTTCCAGTCAAACGTTTGTGTCTTAAAAATAACTCTTTGACCAGATCGTCACCCACGAAATAAAACTGAGACCATTGTAGTAGAAGATAAATTTTATTCTGAGTGTAATCAGCAAAAAGTATTTTTTGTTCTGTTATTTCCATCTTTTCTCTTTCCTCTTCTTTTCATTATTAAGATTTCTTTATTCATTTGTTCATCTTTTGTTTTCATTAAGACAATGCAACTCACACTGATTTCCATCATTCGTCTGGATAATTCAATTTTCTCTTCACTGATCCATTATTTTCGCTATTTGTTCCTGAAGCCCTGTTTTTTAAAAAGAAATTGAAATCTATTTCAAAACTTACCTTCATTGTTCTGGTATAAAAAAGCCAAGATGTTACTCTACCTTCATATATTTCACATATCTCTCGAAATCAATCCACCTAGAAATAAAGAACTAATATCAATTTCTTCTGTGTTTTTAAAGGAATCCTTTTTATCACCTCGGGTTTTCCGCTTTTTCAGCAGCAGCTCGTATATTCTTTATTATTTTCATTACCTATACACATGTATAGGAATATATTTCCATGCGTCTGTCTGCACTTGTGCCTGTGCACGTATCAGTCAGAGTTAAAAGAAACATTTACAATGAGAAGGTTTATTCGAGAATATAAAGGATGGAGGTAACATGGAAAACCTGTTTGTAGTTAATCAATGATCAATAAATAAATATTCAGTTTCGTTCGTTAATTTTTCTTTTAGTCACGTTGCATTGATGAACATTGTTTCTTCTATCTATTAATATATGTATATGAATCTATACACAAACACACACACGCCCCACCCACACATACACACACACACATACATACATACGCACACACACACACACACACACACACAGATAATAGGATCAGCTGAAAAGTTCATAGGCTGACTATGAAGGAGTGGTGCTACGGCTGTGAAATAAGCTTGCATGAATTAATTTCAACTATTTTTATTAATAACTGCATTGTTTCTTCCCAGGTAAACTGGCGTACGACAGTTCAAAGAAGACTTCAACGAAAGTAACAAATAAAAAATTCTCTTCAAAATGGACAACATTTTGCATTGTGGCATTATCAAGTACCTGCAGAAAAAGAGTTTGTGCCTGCAGTGCGTAACTGTGGCTTTGAACTGGTTGATCATCCCCTCTATTATCCTGATTTGACTATCATCTGTTCCACAACATGAAAAAAAAATACTTGGCTACGAACCCGTATCGTAGTGATGATAACGTTATATTTGCTTTTGGTGACTTTTTTTACCAAGTCTTCTTTGAACAGTCAGATGTCAGTTTATCTAGAAATAAACAATGTAGTTATTAATAAGAAAAAATTAAATTAATGCATGCTGCATTTTAGAAATCTAGCATCACTTCTTCATAGTCAGCATATGAACCCGCGAATATTTCAGTAAATATTGTATATATTTTCCAATTTGTGCGCCACTCTTTTGAACTTAGAAAGCTGAAAAGTGACACCGGAGTACATCAGTCAAAATCATATGACTTGCGACTTTTTCTGACTCTATATTTGAATGGAGTAATATTTTTTTTAATTTTACCGAATTTTTCACAAAGAACATCTCTCTGTATATTATTTACAAAGAACAAGCTATGTTTTTATCCCGATCATCAGTTTTACGCTTCTTTTGCTAGAAATTGAACCAGCAGTAAGTTTTTCTTTGACAAGAATTGTAAGCCCGCGATATCTGCAATAGACACTGGAAAAATTTACAAATTAAAAAGTATTCCTGTACGCAAATTGAATAATAAGACAATTTTTTTGAAAGGAAAATCATTTTTTCGAGAAAAATGAACATTAGTAAGATGTGTTTTAAGCATTTTAATGTCAATTTTCGGACCCCAAGAGATATCCAGTCGACATCATCTTCATGTTCTACAGAAAAAGCGAAATTCTCTGACAAATTTTCTTATTTACAATAACGAGATGGTGTCCTTTTACATATGTTATGTAACTCATTTGAATTTTAAAGACTCAGAATTTTACTTCTTTTTTTTTGTTCTCTGTTACTCTTTCCGGTTTCTGTTTTGGTTTCAAAATTCAATCATTTGCCCAATTACCAATGGATCACCAGTCATGCTTAATTTTGTTCTTGTCTATTTGCTGTGTTTAATTATCAGATCATTGCAAAAGTTCGTGTCCGATTTTCAGTTTTAATATAAAATGACGCTGGTGTTAGTTTTGCTGCCGATTTCTGGTGTGTTCTAAATTGAAACATTTCATCGTTCAGTTTCCAGTCAAAATTTGTTGAATGTTGACATTCTGTTCACAAATGAATGTCTTAAAGATGGAGGATGAAAATTTACACTTTCATCATATTTATGCTCTATGAGTTTCGGAAAGGTGTAAACGTTGAAACTGGGGCAAAAAAGCATTCAGGTTTAATTGGATTGTGTTCCAGCTCATCGGACGGTCAAAAAAGTGCTTTGCTAGATTTCATTAGAGTGACTATCAATCACGCTTCGGGTGACCTTCCGAAGTTGACGAAGCTTTCCATCGTGGAGAATAAACCGAAAATTTCAACGGAAGTGATTGGTAAGAGTTTAAAAATCGATATCTCAAATATCTTTCGCCATTTGAAGTGACTTGCATGCAAGAAAAACGTGTCATTTTCCACCACGACAACGCAACACCGCATGTTGCAAAACATACCTTAAAGCAGAGTTGAAATGGGAAACCCTCCAGCACCAACCGTAATCTCCTCACATGACTCCTTTAGATTTTCATTTTTTCCAGTCTCTACAGAACAATTTAAATGACAAAAAAATTGATTCTGTCATTCGAAAACTAACAAAAACCAGCAAAAAATACAAAAGAAGTTTCTACGAAAATGGTATCAACAGTGGAGACAATGTACTTGTCGAATATATGTTTTTGTGAGTATCTAAAATGTTTTTAATTTTCTAATCGGGCAGGAATTTTTGCAATGATCTAATATATTTGGTGCGTGTATCACCTACGTTTTGAAAGGTAAAATTGAATACATAGTTAAAACCTCAATTCCTTCATTTATTCTAGGTCAGGAAAAAAAAGAAAAGGGGTCGCTGACAAGTCACACATACATTATGAATCATTAAAAAAGGCCAACTATATTTCACTTCTTGTCATGAAAAGTCTTTTTGCGGAAGATTGGTACTGGAAATGAAAAATTTGTTCACAACAATAATGTGAAACTTTGAAAATCCTGAGTGGATCCAAGACAGTGTGCACTATCAACAACAAAACAAACTTTTTGACGAAAGTAGAATTGGTCACCATTTAGTGGTTTAAAAGGCGTATGGCATTAAATTAACGAAGCTTAATAAAAAAAATACTTGCTCTAAAGCGTTATGGTCGTCAGTTTCAAAATTTGAAAATTACTGTTAAAGGAAATGGTCATTTAGAGAATAGAGAAGCCGTTTGACAACGTTCGATCACATGTTAATTTGTGGAAACAGAAAATCATAATTCATTTGGAATGGACAATCCTTCTTCACGCGATATATGCATCAGACTATTATCATTCGGTTCGATCAATTCCCTATTTAGCCCCCAAAAAGATGTCTTGTGTCCCTACTCATTGAAAACTATTTTCATCTTCACTTTAGTCAACATCTTTTTTTTTTAATTTTTGTCTTTGCTTCTTGGGTTTTGCTTCTCTTGAGCTTCATGTCTGAAGCATTGTACATTACCATAAGGGGAGCTCGTTAACCATTACCACACATATCTGAGGTTGTACACTCGCGTTCGTAACTTCACTCGCACAGGCACATCAATAAATCTGTAACCTAATGATAAAAAAAACATTTATTTTACAGAAATATTTAGTTTTCAACATAACCTATTTCCTTCTCAATATTAATTATGACGATTAGACATTCGAAACTTAAAATTTCAACTTTGGTTATTTATGTGTGTGTGTGTGTGTGTGTGTGTGTGTGTGTGTGTGTGTGTGTGTGTGTGTGTGTGTGTGTGTGTGTGTGTGTGTGTGTGATCGTGACAAAGAATTTGTACGTACTGGCATTCTTCAAACTGTTGCTCGTGCCAAATTATGCGCTCTCTTCCAGAAACTAATGTCCACTTAGCGTAGTTGCAGTATAAATCAAAGGTGAACTCTGTGGGTGTTCAACAAACATAAATGTGCCTCAGCAGATGTCTGTAACAGGGATTGGCTAGTCGTTCGATCAGAAACAAGAAGTGTCCAACAACTGCAGTTGCAGACCAAGTAGTTATATGTATCCTACTCTCGGTATGGACGTGTTCTAACCTTGAGACCTGGTTTAGAATGTGATCATGGATAATTTGTTGAGGCGACTTCTTGATAATATCAGCTTAGGGAAACAGCAATGTTGTGGAGAGCCTGAAAACCATACTACAGAGTTTAGCCAAGTTTTTTGAGTAAATTTGAAAACTGTTTGGAATCCGTTCATAATTGTGTTAGCACAAAGTCATAAGTCCACGTGATCGAGATTCTGAGTGTACTATTCTTGCTCAACGACAGATCAAACCAGATTATGCGCTATATCGTCAAAACTGTCACAAACATCCGCCTGAGCAGACGTCTACAATAGATTAGCTAATAATCCAAGCAGAGAAGCATACTCGCTGTTACTTCTCCCGGACACGAATAAACACTTGGGCCCTGTCAAGACTGACAGTGGGCGTAACAGCGATTTAGTTTCTACTAACTTGCTGTTAAGCTAGTTATGAGAGAATAACTGTATTCAACTATTAGCAGAACTAGCAAGCACCAACGCTTCCAGAAATTACTTCGTGCATATTTGAATAGACTCTGTCCTAATAGCGGGGATTTAGACCATGATAAAAATATTTAGTATAACACCTAGTTTCCACCTTCATCTTCGAAGTAATCATGTTGTAAGTCAGTATAGAGCCTCGCAAAATGTACTGTTCATAAAGCAGTACTACTTTCTGTTCGCGAGTGATGCTCAGATTTCCTTAATTTTTGTTGTATCTTCTGTGACAGTTTTTATTCTGTTTGCGTCCATAAATTGGTAAACGCAACCACAAGTGTGTGTTTTCTGTTCATCTATAAAAGTATTTAAACTATGTCTATTTATCTGTCTCTATGTCTATTTATATACTACAGTTCTGCTTAGCGTTAAGAGGTTTTATAAATTACTTATAACTGGAAAAAATAAGAGAATTTGCGTCCAAAGTCTCATTCACCGACAAAATTGTAGACAAGAAAAATAGTGAGGAGAATAAAAGTAAAGTTTCCTTGGCATGATATCAGCATGATATTAGCATGTTATCAGCATGCCTCTACAGTCAATAATGAATTACGTAGCTATCCGAGTGAAAGTAAACAAAGTACGTAGATGCGCATATGTTTGGACAAAGCACAAAAGTAACACCGCGTAACATATTCAGTCGTAATTAGTATTCGCGGAAGGAATCAGAATTGTGCTTACTTTTTGTAAATATTTCGGTGTATTCTGCTTCGAACATTATGAATGGAAATTAGTAATTTTACCTATTTATGTAGTAAATTCACGCAAAAAAGAAAAAAGGCATAAATTCACATATAAAAAGAGCGAGTAAAAAAAACATCAAGCAGAATTATAGAAATGAAAAGCATGCCAAACATAATTGATGAAAAAACTAAAAATAATGAAACTAAATCTCTAATGTAAAATTATTGTTTATTCAACTCAACCAATATTGGCGAAAGAATGTGTAGCTTTGGGTACTTTTTTCGAACTTATCGTAAGTATGTCAGAGACTATCTGACATTTCTATCTCGGGGGTGGGGGTGCTTATATGTTTCATTGTCATTCGGTTGTCCCAGATGAAGGATACTCAAAGAAAAAACATAAGATCTTAGGACTTTGCTGACAATGTTTGCATCGATAGGCTAAGACACGTATACCTCTAGCTCAAAGAGTTAAAATGGTTATGTACATACTCCATTTAGCTCATTAGTGCAAGCTTGAAAACTACGCCATGTATCTACTGTATCTGTGGTAGGAAGACCTGCAAAAGTCGCAGAAAAATATTCGTTTGTGAAATCATAATGTACTGTTAATCAATTTTTCTCTGATGATCGGTAGCTAAATCAGCTCATCATTCACGCCGACAAGAAGAAAAATAAGATCTATCAAGATGAACTTCAAAAATCAACGGCCATCTAAATAGAGGTGGTGTCACGATAAAAACACCGTGGAGGAGATAATGTGAAACCATAAAATATTTTTCTCTCTCTAGAACAATCATAACAATTCACAGCTCAAAAATATCAAATAACTGCACGAAAGGGATCAGTTCCCTCAAAACTGATTATTCGCCTCGTCAGGAGAGATACGTGAGTCAGGTATCTCTCAGATGTCATCCAGCAACGTTATCACGCGTCTATCCACAACAAAGATCCTCGCTGTTATGACGAAGTAAACGTGTTAAATGCGGGTTTGTTTCGTTGGTTCGTCCTTTACCATTTCTTCAGCTTGACTCCGTAGTGATTTCCGGTGTCGCTAGTTCATTGTCGAGATATTTCGTGGGAGATATGGATATTCATGTGAGAAGAAAAGGAATAAAAGAGATTACAAGCAATATTGTATAAAAAAATTTGTTTTATTGTCTTAGGAAAACTAATCAGGAATGATATAAAAAGGGCTAAATATGAATGATGCATATAAAGGTGACTTTCTTACTGTCGGCGTGTGTAAAGTCCTGTTAAAGATGCTGACAGAATTACATTAAAAAATAGTTTCTTCTTTTTGTAGTTACCAGCTTGAAAATTTGTATCCTGAGACACGTGGTCCACTGGGGACTAAGAAATCCTTCGAATGGGAAACGAGTTACATTTTGCCCATGCGTTATCCTGTGAGTAAAGAGTAAGCAAAAATAAGTTTTGTTCTACCCGTCTCCCGACTGGCCAGGCCAAACAACATCCAACCAATCAAAATAATGCCCAGTTTCAATCCAGCAACTGTCTTTTTCTCTGCTGCCCTACATTTACAATCAACAGAAGCCCACAACTGAACCCAACGACATGTTTTCTATCCCCCGCTTTGACTTCCAGTGACAAAGTTACGACAATAGCGCTACAAATTTGCACTGATATCACCCTCGACGCCAGGGTAATCAGTGCAATGTTATAGTTCTGCGACACAGAATGTTAGAGCGCATTGAAGCAAGGCGGAAAATTAGAAAATGTGAAACAAGAGATGGGAAGGCTGAATATTAACATGCGAAACAAGCTGGGAAAAGAACAGAGATCAATGAATCATATACGCAAGAACAGAAGAGGACGAAAGTGTCGGGATAATATTAAATAAAGATAAAAGGAAGAGTGTTTTGGATACAGACAACTGTTAGACAAAGTCATTCTGGTGAAACTGAAAGAGAAGCCGTTCAATGTGGCGATCATAGTGTTATATACATCTACGTCAGACAGCACTGAAGAAGACAACTTTTATGACACGCCAGAAAACGTCAAATCACAAGAAATCATCATTACTTTAAGCTTAAAAGTAGAAAGAGAACAAGAGAGTGAAAAGATTGGCAAATATGAACTTGGATGATGCAACGAACACGGGGAAAAATGAGTTTGACTTGTACACACCGAATAATCAAGTAATAACTGACATTTAACTTGAACAACATCAAAGATCCTTGTGGATCTGCATAAACTGCCTGACTATCAACAAACGATTTAGAATCGTAGTTTTGCGATCTTAAAGCATAACAGTCTAAAGTAAAGGTAAAATTACAAAAATGGAAGAAGCAAAAAGTAATTTCTAAACTGCAATACGAAAAACTTCATTTGCAAACAAACATGTGGAGTCTCAGTTAAGAACAAATATGAAGTTGTTGTGAGAGCGATACTTCCCTACATCATCGACTCTCACAGTACTATGTTATTATGTGAATGGTAGTATCATGGGAGGAGTAGCACCAGTAATGCGCAGCCGCGTACGATACCAATATCGGACACCACTGGATAGTAAGCTCTGCTTACACTATTCTTTGTAACTTTTCTGTTTAATATATCTTTCTTACCTCTAACCCGTGTTCCATGTTTTCCTTCCGTGGCCCCTACTTCGGGTCCACATCAGTGGCGACAGAGGATTCGAGACACGCACCCACACCGAAACCCCAAAACCCCAGTCCCACATCAGTGGCGACAGAGGACTCGTTTAACCCCACTGGTTCCCACATCAGCGTTGAACTAGAATTTGAGCTGGCATTACTACATCACGAACGAAACGCAATAAACAACTAAAGTATCGAGAACGACTGCTTACTAAAAACCCATCTTGTGCACAAAACAAACTGACAAACTCAAGAGCTCGAAGTTCTACGGTTCGAAAAAACTATTCACCAAGTCGCGCATTTAGCAAAGTGTTCCAAAATTTTATGAAATTGATTTGAATTCCTAGAAATCTCGTGCATAAAATTACCCTCCCCTCAAATTGATTGAGGTGAGCTTATTCTAAAAAAAAGCAAAGCAAATTCTCCCAAAAGAAGGAAAAAACATCCAGTGTATTTATTTTTTTTTTTTTTTGCTGCCTAAGTGATATTTTTTCTCCCCACACTTCTAAAAAAAATATAATATGTGTGGAGAAAATTTAAATGGTCATATTGAAATTGACGGAACAACGGTATCTCGAAAGATCTAAACCAGTAAGTAGTTCTTATTAATTTTATTAATTGACTACTAGATTTGGTACACGGGTTTTCAAAGCAACAGTAATTGCTGTTATTTATTTATTTATTTCTATTTTGTGTGTTCTTTCATTACTTTTCTACATATTATCTAAATATGGAAGAATTCCAAAAAATAATTGTCCAAATGTTAAATGTCCAGATGGACCACCAACAAAAACCAGATGAAAGACAGCAGAAATTGGAAGAAAGATTCCTCAAATTACAGTCGGACCAACAAACAAAACAGAAACTTCAACAACAAAAAAGCGAAAAAAGACAGAAACTCCACCAACAAAAATCAGACGAAAGACAGCAACAATTGTTTATGGAGTTACATAAACAACAAATAGAATTCCAACAATTTACACTTCAGAAAGCAGGACTACAGCAAAAACATCTTGAAGAATCACTTGTAAATTCATGTAATGGCTCTAAAAACTGAAAAAGATACAGCATTTTCCCAGAGTACAATCTACAACTCGATTGAAACACTCGAATGCGTACCAGAGAAAGACAAAACATTCGAGGTTTTTTTCAGGCGTTATGAAGATATTTTCAATGTAGACTGTGAACAATGGCCTAGTGAAAAAAAAGTACGTCTGTTATTAAGGAAACTGGGAGCTATCGAACATGTTAGGTTCATAGACCATATATTACCCAAGAAAATTACGGACCTGAATTTCTCAGAGACTATTAAGCTCCTAATGGAACTATTCGGGCCTAACATAACCTTGTTCCACAAACGTTGGAAATGCCTGAACACAGTCAAGGACAACCAGCAAGATTTTCTAACGTTTGCAGCATCGATAAACAAGCTCTGTAATGATTTCAAACTAGCCGAGCTGACTGCCTACGATTTTAAGTGCTTAATATTCGCACAAGGTCTAGTATCAGTAGAAGATGCCGAGGTCAGACGTCGGGTACTTACCAAACTCGAAAACGAACAGGGATTGACTCTCCAAAAATTAGCAGAGGATTGTCAAAGAGTAATTTCTGTCAAGTGTGACTCAAAAATGATCGAGGAATCAGGTGTGGCTCAGATTAGAAAAATCAGAAGCAACCCAACCTCTTATGCCTCGCAAAAAGACAAAACGCAAATCTCATGTTCTAAATCCCGCAATAAGCAAAATACGAATAGGCTAAAGAAACCTCCCGGACCATGTTACCATTGTGGACATAGCATTGGATGAAATTCTGTCCATTCAAGAAGAAAACATATTGCAAAAATTGCAATAAAAAAGGTCATAACTTAACTCAGTGCTGGTACGCCAACAAGACGAGGAAACACAAAAGTAAAATTAGGCAAGCCCAATCAGACATGTTATCTGATTGGGCTTGCCTAAATTTACTTTTAGTCGATAGGAATTTAAGAAAATACGTGACTGTTGATATTTTCAATTGATTCGGGTTCTGATCTCTCGATTATCAACTGGCGTACTTGGTGAAAGTTAAACAAGCCGACCCTATTAAAGACGGATAAAACAGCAAAATCCGTAACTGGCGAGAATATTAACATCTTAGGCCAGGTGATCCTTACAGTAACACTAAATG
The DNA here is from genome assembly GCA_964036315.1 of Acanthosepion esculentum. Lineage (NCBI taxonomy): Eukaryota > Metazoa > Mollusca > Cephalopoda > Sepiida > Sepiidae > Acanthosepion > Acanthosepion esculentum. Next base: position 84,594,012 of record OZ038475.1, read on the forward strand.
GAGTTACCAAAAAGCTGAAAGCTTACGTACTAGAAAATTCAGATAACCTATTCGGAACAGATTGGATAGAAAAATTCAATCTATGGGATTGCCCAATGAGCACTTTTTGCCGAAAAATAAAAAGTACAACGTCCAATTCGGAAAATCTCAAAAATGAACTCAAACAACAATTTCCTCAGGTTTTTTCTGACGGCCTTGGGAAATGTTCTAAATTTAAAGCTAACTTCAAGGTGAAGTACGGTGCAAGACCAGTTTAAAAAAGAAACGGAATGTCCCTTTCGCTGCTCTAGAGCAGATCAACAAAGAATTAGATAGACTCGAACAGGCGGGTATTCTATCAAAAACAGATCTTAGCGAATGGGCAGCACCTACGGTCTATGTCAAAAAAAAGTCCAACCAAATACGGGTATGCGCAGATTTTTCCACAGGGCTAAACGATGCTTTGCAGGATCACCATTATCCCCTCCCAAGCCCTGAAGAAATCTTCAACAAATTGAATGGCGGAAAAATATTTTCCAAAATAGATCTCTCAGACGCATACCTTCAGATAGAGGTGGATGAAGAGAGTTCTAATTTGCTCTGCATATATACCCATAAAGGTCTGTACAAATATAACAGACTGGCTTTTGGGGTCAAGGTTGCGCCTGCAATCTTTCAGCGGGTCATGGACGCCATGCTGGGCGACCTTGACTACGCAACAGCCTATTTGGATGATATACCTCTAACCCGTGTTCCGTGTTTTCCTTCCGTGGCCCCTACTTCGGGTCCACATCAGAAGTCATCGATTCAAAGTGTACAACTTAAAGGAAGTACTAGTGACAACAGAAAATCATTCTAAATAAAGAAGGAAAAGAGAAATGGGCAAAGATGGAAAAACTGTAGAACCCATGCAAAGAAATAGTAGGACATAAATATACTCTTTGACAGGATATATAAAATCTAAAAATGGAACGATCATAATGAAAAAGAAACATTCTTATGATGGTGAAATGGGTATATAGGAAAGCGTTTGCATAAAATCAAAGGAGAGAAACCCATAATACATAGAAGCATGGAAGAACCCTTGATACTGAAACGAATAATGGCAATTCTAATGAATAGGGCTCCTAACAAAATTAGACAGGCAACAAATGAAAATTAGAATGTTGTTCAAGACACTGAAAAGGAATGCAATTTTCATTAACAGAATGTTGTCAGAAATAGAAATCTAAAAATACCGATATATGTGTTTTATTGATTACACAGAGGCATTCGATAAAGTACGACACAAAGAACTTCTTGAAATATTAGGAAAACTTGATATACATGGAAAGGATCTACAAATAATGTGTAACCAGAAATGGGAACCAGATTCTATATGTGTACAGTATGAGTGCACTAAATTAAAAAGAGTATTCGGACAAGGATGTGTTTTCTCACCGAATATATTTAACTTGTGCAACGAAATTTTGAGATTATTAGAAAACCTATACAAATTCAATATCTGCGGACGCAGCTTTCGTTCATGGCTGATTCAGCAATAAACATGGAAGATGCATTCGACTAGAAAGTCGATGAAAGCAAAAGGTAAGAGCTAACCATTAAGTATAACAAGACGAAATGCATGATTGTCAGCAAAATGAATAAACTAAGGTATAAGATACGTACTGGGGACGAAAAAATCAACTATATGCAAAAATTTAATAATATGCGTAATAAAATAACAAACGACGGAAAGTATGACACATAAATTTGAAGAAGAATCGGGATAATGAAATATTTCTTTCAGAAAGTGAACAGTCTTAAAGAATTGAAAACTCTCCTTAGAGAGAAAAGGATGCTAGCCAGCTGTGTAATGCCTAATCTCTTATATGGCAGTGAATACTGGACAGTTTCATCACAGATGAAAGGAATATTTCAAGGTATAGATAAGTTCATATACAGACAAATTTTGTTGACAAATTTTACAACAACCAAAACAGAAGAATAGGAACTGCAAAGAAGTTATAACTAATATCTGAAGAGTAAACTGAAAGTTTTGGGACACGTAATGGTAAAGAAGGCTCGAAGAATTTAACGCTCACAAAGGCAAGAGTAGAAGAGGAAAAGGGCGAGCAACGTACTTGACATATTCAAGCAAATGGATGGAAGCAAAATTACCACAAAGATAGAGAGAGATCGTAAAGAATCGCTGAAAGTAACAAAATATGGGAAGCTGTAGAGAACTATAATCACCTACATTCTGAAAAGACATGATGCATAGAAAGGCGGACAGACTGATAGAAAGAGAAGTGTTGAAAATATAATCTTTTGTAATCAGATAATTTAAGAAAGTATCGGCACGTTCATTTGTGCTAAGTACATGATTTACATTTATTCATTCTCTTTGATTTCTTATCCTAACGTTATCAGTTTTAATCTAAAATAATAAATTTCTTTACAGATTAAGTCTGCTATTATAATTGACTAAATAAAACAAAAATGTCTGTCAAAGTGATAGTATCGTACTTATTGCAATTTATTTCGATATACATCAAATAATTATTTTAAGTTGGCATAACAAAAATATAAGCAAATAATTTCTCCCGATATGATCTTATACTATGAAATCTACGCTACCTTTGCCTTGTAAGAGATTAAGTTTTGTGATTGTGCGATAAAATGAACCTGGTAATTTATGTTAGTATTAAAAAACCTGCAAGAAAATATTCCTCATTATTTTTAATTATTCGGGGTGAATATACAAAAAATCAATATATTCAAGAAGTAGTGGATTCCTTACAATTCTCTGCGCTTAATGATGCTGAAAGACTCCAAATAATTATAGTACTACACACGTTTTCCTTCAGCTTTTCATTAAAAATATTTTAAGGCATAAATTCAATCCTAAATAGCACAGCAAGGTAATTGATTTTATAAAACATTCCGCATTCTTTTCTCACAAGTTACTATACTTACCTTCGTACAGTACCTGAGAAAAATTTGTGGGGGGACTAATAAGATAAGTTAAATCAATCTTCCTAAAGAAGATGGCATGCATCCTTATCCAAAATCAACTTTCGAGATATTTGCTTTCCATTCTGAGCTCAAAAACTACCCTCTGGTATCAATGTAAATTACGCAAACATTTCAGCTACAACAGTTTTCTTTAGAATTAATTTTCAGGAAAGACCATAAAATACAGAATAGTTTTAACTTATCTAGGTAGATAGCTATTATTAACACTATTTACATTGTTAGGATTGTGGTCCATATCTTTGTTACTATATTCACGACGTTTCTTGGAGGGCACGTGGCCTAGTGGATAAAAGCGTTGGTTGAATCCAGTGACTTGACCCAAAGTGTTGTGAGTTCAGTACCTGGCTAAAGCTGAGGTGAGAAAAAAAACTTGGAGAGTTGGGTTAAAGGGAGATAACTGATACTGAGATATCCGGGAAAGACATGGCACGTGAAACTAGAACAATCTACTCCGGTGGATGAAATAAAGGGTTTAGTTCGAAATTCCAATTCCAGGGCGAACAACAGCCGAAATATCGTGAATATAGCAACAAAGATGAGGACGACAGTAAGAACAATGTAAATAATTCATCTCAGAAATATAGACAGAGGTAGATATTAAACGTAAAGATATATATATATATATATATATATATATATATATATATATATATATATATCGGTCGGGTTTTGATCTTGGCTGGAGGCTTTCGGGCTTCTAGTTGCACTGAGGAGCTGTGATACAGCGAAACAGTACTGTCTGCGAATGACACACACACACACACATATATATATATATATATATATATATATATATATATATATATATATACCGGGTGTAACGGCAAAATTGTCCAAATCGTGTGAAAGCAAAACTGTTCATTAGTTAGTTTAAGCTTTGAACCATTGTATCTGTAATGATGTAAAATATCTTACTGCAAATCTCCGAGGTTTTTATAACACTATTAGACTCTACTTTGAGCAATAAGAATGTATAATTACTCTTAAGCTTAGCAGAAGAATCGTGATGAAATCGATCATAAACGAAAATGTCATGTTCATCATTAATTAACTAAACATCGGAAGCTCATGAAGGTTTGAAATTAAGTTCAAATATATATATTCATATATATATATATATATATATATATATATATATATATATATATATATATATATTATTCCAGGATCATTTTCCAACTTATTCAAGATGATCTTCGCCCTCTCTAACCTTCTAACTTTCTGTCCCGGAGTAACAAGTTGCCTCGTAGGTTTCACGTACGATTTCATTTTCAAGTTTTTTTTTCACTGTCCTTTGGACTGCCATAGCTGAAACTCCTTTCTTGCGTGTCAAACGTCTTATGGATTGAGTTGGATCTTTTCTAATTGACTTCTTTAGCTCTAAATTGAAATGATGATCCCTCTTCCTGTTGTGTACGCCAGTTTTCCTCTCAGCTGTTCCCTGTTTTTTAAACATATTCACCATTATTTTGACCGCACCTGAATGAAGATGGAAGCCAGAGTATGAATGTTGTTACACTCGGTATATATTAATTTCTTAGTCATAAGAATTTGGTTTTCATTTTTCTCTCTATATATGAAGTATCCTCTTCTTAGGAACATTAGGATTTGGAATTAAATAAACAATTTAAACTATTTTAACAACAAAATTGCGTTCGTGCTGATATATCAGTCAGTTATATTCCATGCGTGATACATGCTTAGGCGATCATGTATCTTTCGAGACATGCCGAATGAGGCAGATTTCTTTTCCTGCAGTACGTTGCCATTTCTTTCTGCGGTACATCCGTTGCTATCCAAGGCTATAGAACCCGGTCGGTCCTGCTATTTACCCATTCCTGGTGGGGGGAGAGAAAACGAGGATTCATATCTTTACCAAGGATATTAGTAGAAAGTGAATGTAACAGATTCGACTGGAATTCGAACGCAGCTCTCCGATTCCTCAATCCGCTCCGTTACTACACCGTGCCTCTCTCTGCTGTTATATACATTAACCAAAATACAGGAGCGAATCCGTATCTTTCATATATGCATTATATATTAAACTGTCTTGTTATCTATCTGCCTTCCTGTTTTATCTAACAAAGCATTTTTATATATTTTTCAAGGAAAGAATTTTTCAGAGAATGAATGAATAAATGAAGGGTGGAAAAATTTTAAAAAAATGAATAATCAAGAATATAAATGCAAATAACCTCATAAAAACTGAAATAAAACAGAACGAAAACTATGAATGAAAAAGGAAAATATTTTTAAAGTACCAGACAAATTGTATACTTCTGATCTATAAAAAATTGAAGAATTAAAATGGATGTATTTTGCGACATTTGTCACGTTTTATACTTTGACTACTTTTATTTTCCATAATATATTTATGGTTGTGGTTCATTGTGGTCCTTTCTGTTATAAATATCTAAATTTATTCTGTTACAAATATCTAATATATATTGCAATAAGGATTTTACTTACAATAATACCTTTACTGGTTAACTAGCAAATACGATAATATGCACATTTTATGAATAAAGGTGTATTCAGATTGTATGAGAAAGAGAAAAATATATTTAATACAGAAAAGATATCATATCGAGAATGAAATCCGAAATCTGAAAGTTTCAAAACAAAAAAAAGTTAATTCATAAGCAGGTGAACAAATACAACGAATTACAATAAACAATGTGAACAAATACAAAAGTGAAAATCTATGGAAAAGTCAAAGAAAAACCGCTAAAATAAAAAATAAAACCAAACATCAATACAAGCGAAAATATATTGAATGAAATAAAAAGAGATAGGAGAGGTTCATATTAAATGACCTGGTCTGGTTACAGTGGACGTGCTGAATACAGTTGTACAGTGTAAAGCAGGCAGGGAAGTCACAGACATCTGGAATTAAATTGAAGTGTCGGAGGAGACAGGAAGAAAGCAACGAGGAAAGACGAGATCAAGATAATGCGCTGAAATGAACACTGTGCATGTGCAACTGAGTGGCGGTAAGCAATTAGTTACGTCGGCCCACCTACAAAATGAAATGAACAGACAACTCAATTTCCATTCACTCTCTTTATCTTCACCTAACTTTCACTCTCCCCTGTTGGCTTTTTGCAGTAAACTTCTAACATTCCTGTCAATTTCTTTCGTAATATCTTGAGACTAATTGATCCAGCTAATGCGTACCTATATTTATTTACTGGCAATTTTCTACCTGTTCAGTATCTTTTATTCGTGAGTGTCTTTTATTCGTGTGTGTCGTTCTTAAATTTGTAATCGTTTAGACTAATAAGATTTTTTTTTCATTTCTGTGTAGGTAGAGTATCAATTTTTACTACATTATTGCTTTATGTTTTGTATTTCCTTTCTTCTTGCTTACAGTTTTAATGACAAAACAGTTGAAAACAACACTGAAAAACCGAGCACGAAATTTGACTAATTCCTGAATTTACGAGTTAGATTTGGCTAAAGAAATGAATTTCTGGCTAAACTGAACTAAAGTTGTTCAGTCCTCAGTTTTCAACTTTGATAAAGTTCAAAATCGTTTACGCTGCCCTGTGAGGGAAAACGATTCTCCACTCTGCAATCTCTTTCCCAGAGATGCAATGTGACAAGCCAAGTGCGACTCTACCGCTAATTGCATGACAGATGTTCAGATGAGTTCCATTTTTTTTAGTTCCTGAAATTCAAACCTTTATTGCTAGGACACTACAGACCATTACTGCTAGGACACACCCTCTTCTTTAAATGGCTCTTGAGCCTTTTATTGGGTGTACTTAAAATTTCCAAATAGAATTTGCAAAATCTATATCATTTTAGCTCATTTATTAGTCGATCTCGGAAAACTATGGTTTCTAATAGAGTGGCTAGATAATCCCTGTTGCAGATGCCTGCTCAAGCACATTTCGGTTTCTTCAGTAGACATAGGACCAACAAGCAGTCTATACTGAAACTATGCTGAGCGAAATGAGAACCTTGGTTACATTTTCTATGAAAGGGCATATAATCTAGTCTGATGAATAGTTACAGCCATCTATAGCTTCTCGAACAGTTTCGTCTACCCACGCGGCTTGGGTCAACGCGCGATATGCTTGTCAGGCACTTCCCAACGGTTCTGTAATCTGGTAACATCTCCCCCAACAACGATATTATCAAGATGTATAATAATGTTTAATAAAACGACCCTGGACAAAAGCTAACGTTCTAATCACTTGAACCCCGCAAGTCAGAATATATTTAAGTAGATATTATTAAGGAAATGGCTAAGAATATTTTGATTTTTGAATACCTAAACGTATTTTCTATTCAAATTCAACATTTTACAAACATTTTCGCCTTTATTTGCTTGTTTTTTTCCACAAAGATCAGCTAAACTATTAATAAATTTAGGCTAGTTTAAATCACGTCTGAATTTTAATGTTATTTTGCTACAATTTCTCCTGAGATGATTTGAAAGCCGATAAAAAAAGACTGACTAACAATGTCGTAATAAGGCAACCATAAAATGAGGACAGTTCTTGTGAAAAGGAAAAATACATAAATTTTCAAGTTTGAAAAATGTTTCTAGTTCTTACTGGATGCAATTTGGAAACGTTTTCTTTGCCAAATTTCTTCTTGGCAGTTACTATAAAATATTAGTCGAAGACATTTAAGCACTGACTTGTCGTAGCCATTTGTTTCATGGGATACATTTTAAATTAGCACAATAGAAAAGATTTTTCTTCAGTAAAAATGAACATTTCTAAACAATATCAATAAAAATATGTCTTTAGTTTTCATCTTCAACGCCAAATAGAATGCAAGTTTTGTTATGCAAGAAACTACTTCAGTCATCTCGCTTAAAAAGAATGATTAACAAGTTAATCTCTCAGACTACTACAAATGTAATGATTTTGGTACTTACCGGGTTCTGCATATATAGTAAATATAAAATTAAAGCTTGATAAATAACAATAATCGGCCGTTCTTGTTTAGTCATAGTATTTTATAAGAAAAGAAAATGTCTTAGGATTCCATTCGTTAGAGAGATTCGATATATAATTCATTTCTTCGCTTTCATTTATAAGGCATGCTCATATTTTGCTAAACACTGTACAAAGCGAAATTTAATCTAAAATCCTGGCACGGAAAAGTCTTTAATAATATATGGATCCAGTGGACAGTAGTTAGCAATTGTGATATATGGCACAGTTGGAGATGAACACAATTTGTAAAGCTACATATTAAACAGTTCACAATATTGACAGATTTTTATGCTTCCAAATGACTCACAGGTTTCACTTCCAACATGATAATGACAACACATTATATCTTTGCAGAGAATCCGCTTTTCTTTCAAATGTCGAACATTGTTATGAATACAAATTTTATTTTTTTAACCAGTATCGGACACGCGATAGGTTTAGAATCGGGAAAACTTTACCCCTAAATGTTACATTTCACAAGACTTTCTTTAGGATCAAAAATATATTTGTGTAATTACTCACAATAAAAAAGAATTGTACTTATTTTCTAAGAACTACATAAATACATATGATAAATTTCTGTCTTTTGTTTGTTTTGGGGGGGGGGGGGTATCTTACATGCGTATTTCTTTTTGGATTAGTCACTTTTTCAATTAGCTGTGCATCCTCTTTCCAACCGTCCGCTAAATAATCAAAAGGACGCAAAAACATTGATGTTTTCGATATACTCAATTGTTTATTTATTTTGTCAAGTTTCATTGTTTTGTTTTGTTTTTAATTGAACGTGTTTTTAACTTTTGCATAAGTGTATTAATAATGTAGTTATGAATTTGAAAGGCGTGTATATATATATTAATCAATACGTATGAATGAACGCATAATTATACATATAAAAGTTATGGAAAATATGTATGACAATTTGGAAAACTCCAATTTTAAGATATTTTGCTGATGGACCGACGTCATCAGAAAAATGATTTTATTTCAACAAAATCAACATTAGCGAGACAAAACGTTATTTACGTTAAGCATATGAACCCTTGATTTTGACTCTAACGGTACCGTTTTAGAAATGAGATTTAAACTAATTGCTACTCAGTTTTTATTTTTATTTATTTATTTATTTTAAGATTTATGTATACGACATTGTTTCAGTAATAAATTAATAAAGGAGACGTATTAAAATGGCTCTGTCCTCTGTTAAATGTAGACGATTTGTAGATCATGACATTTTTCAGTGCATCTTCGTCTGAAAAAATATATTCGCCCTTTTTTTTTTCAGATCGAAATTGTGATCAAGATCCGGTGACACACAAATGTACTGAGTGTTCTATTTACTTTTAAGTTTCTTTCATGTTGACATATTGTTTACTTCAAATTTCGAAATATTTTGCTGAGGTCTTTTAGTGCATTGTCTATATTTGTTAGATTATCGCATAATATAATAATTTAATATAATTTGCAATTATTCATTTTATTTCATTTATTATATTGATTATTATATTTATTTGAAGTTATATATACATTATTTATATGTTTTTCAACTTTTTACACAGTTACCAGGTTTTTCTGTATGAGTATTTATACAACTAACCAGAAGATCGTTTGTCTTATTTTTACTTTCTGCTTTTGCTTAACTAAAGTTGTATTTATCTACATCCGACTCTCGTTTATTTTTTTTATCAGTTGATAGTTTAGGCGTTACTTCTGTCAAAAAGGCAATATAAATTATTTTATTGTATGTTAAGTAATGTCATCCTAATCTCTAAGTATTTTAGCCTTAAATGTGGTTATATAAAAAAAGTTATAAATTAATTTTCAACCGCGTGTTTCTTTCCGCACATTCTCTCTCTCTCTCTCTCTCTCTCTCTCTATATATATATATATATATATATATATATATATATATATATATATATATGTGTGTGTGTGTGTGTGTGTGTGTGTGTGTGTGCGTGCGTGTGTGTGTCCAGTGTGTGTGTGTGCCGGAAGGAAACGTTTATAACGTATATATCTCGAAATGTAACGTTAGTGTTCAAAAGCTGTACTTCGTTTATGTAAGGTAGACTTTTTCTCTGGCATAAAACTGAATTTTTTTTAATTCTCAAAGAGCAATAAATGCTTCATACAGATACATAGAGGAGGATGGATCAATAATTTCGAGATCTGGAATTCAGTTATTTGATGAAATTTAATCTGAAATTTTCACTGTATAATGTTCGATCAATATGATTATTATCCATCAGTAACGAAATTCAGTCAAAGCGTAATGTCAATCTTAATTTAATCTTAAATATATTCGTCGTCAAAATATTCACATTCTATTTCCTTTTTAGTTATAATCCTTAAAATTTCAAAAATCACTTTATCTTTCATTAACCATAATCATCTTTCAAAAGGGCCACACCTCTAGATACACGTAAAAAGAATAATTAATAGAATTTCTGTTTTCGGACAGAGAAAATGCTGCAAACCTTCGCATGGGATTAGTGGATGATTATAGAATGTTTGCAAAGTAATGAGAAGGAACTGTAGAATTAATGGAAATCCGACAAAGAAAGTAGAAACTGGCATTAGTGACAGGCCCCGCAGTGGTAGGCCAGCTGCTAATGGGGATATGACAAAACAGACTGATACTCTTATTATAGCTGACAGAAGAATTACCTTGCAAATCTCTGTTAAAGCTTTTAAGCAAATTATGTTAATACCTGCAGTTTCATGCAGTATCTTGGCTACTCAAAGGTCTGTGCAAAATATGTTCCCAGAAAACTAACAGAAGGAGCAGAAAGTGATTGCTGTACAATAGCTTCTGGAACTACAGAACACGGCACCTCCGAATGAAGAATTCACAGTACAGTGGCTAAATGAGGCGAAAGAGTTAATTTACACATGCCTAAGAAATTAGTTAAGAAGCTGCCATAAAGTGGCCTAGATGCCCTCATTCAAAAACGTAATAACACGACGTAGAAGAAAGCGGGCTAGAGTCGGAATTCCGAGACATCCCTATGTACAAGTATTCTTCAGGAGGCCTAATATGAGATAAAAGTAACTCGGAGAGCATACATGCAGATAATCAATATTCAATTTGCAAAATTTAATCTGGAGATGATGTTAATAAACGACGAAATATCAGGACAGTTTTGTTTCGCTTTTATTAAAGAACAGTACATACGTATATGTGGGTATGTGTATATGTCCATAAACATGTGAGTATATATATATGTGTGTGTGTGTGTGTGTGTGTGTGTGTGTGTGTGTGTGTGTGTGTGTGTGTGTGTGTGTCCAGCGTGCGACACTTTTGGAAAGTGCTTGAAAACCATACCACGGGTTAGCCCAAACTTTGTGAATGAAATTGGGTAAACGGAACACTTCGGACTGTCGATAGCACGAAGTCACAAGTCATCCTGACCGAGGGTTTGAGTGTGCTGGCCTTGTTCAGATTGCTGATCACGCTAGATAACACGCTCTCTCCCAGAAACTGTAACTAAGGTCTGCTCGGCATATTTACAGTATAAACCAAAGAGGTGGCGTCTGCAATAGGGATTGACTAGCCACCCGAGCAGATGGGTATCCTCGAATACGAGTGGCCAGCTATTGTTTTCATTTGTACACAAGACGAAAATAAATAAATATTTATAGTTTATAGACGAAACGTCTACTCAAATATGTGTATCCACTAAAAATAAAGTGATAAATTCTGTCGAATCCATAAATAAAAATCTATTAATTTGTCCAGACGGACTTAACTACAGATTAAACAACACATATAGAATTAATATATAATCCCATAGATCAACGTCCACCCACATTTCTCAACCACACTAGACAAACATGCTTGCAAAGGTTTTGAAGCCTCCTACATACACACATTCACACAAATATATACACATACACACATCACACACAGTCCCAAGAACCTAAAAGATAACATACCGTTACCTAACACACACACACACATATACATCCCCTTCCCAGCAACCAAGAAAGCTTTCAAAATGACTAAGGAGAAAATTCTGAGATTCATGAATTTCCCAACTTCTATCTAAAATACTTGAAAGGGGCCGTTTACACAATACAAGGACTGACCAAGATTAACAATAAAAATCAAATGAAAACTACAGACAAAGTTCAATTTCTTCAAAGACAGTCATTCACTCTTGTAGTTCACTGCTACTAATAAGCAGGGATTTATTTCTCCTGGCGGGGGCTATGCTGGCTGAAACTAGTCGAGGAAACTAATTTAAATAATAAAACAAAATAATATTAATATACAACCGAATGTGTCTGAAATTTAATTTTTGAATATTTTTTATTTTTCAAAACACACACATGTACACACACACGCACACATAGAGGTATATATATATATATATATATATATATATATATATATATATATATATATATATATATATATATATATAAACAAATGCTTGGAGATACAAAATCTATATACTGTTTTAAAAACAAGGAATTTATTAATGGTAATAGTCCCTAAGGCCCTTTCGTCCAACAATTCATCAGGAGAAAATCGTTGGAAAAATTAATAAATTATACGAAAAGAACACCAACGAAAATGAAGAGCAAAAAAACGGGGAAAAACACGCTAAAATCAATAACGTATAAGTATATATACTTATAACGAGGGGAGGGGAAATTGCGTGTAAATAATTAGCGAGGGACAGTTAAAATAAAATATCCCCCAACAAATTAAAGGACTTCATAAAATCCTTCTGTCGGCAAAGAGAAGGTTTCCGCAATCCCATACAGATTGATTCCAAAATCTTCAAATGATTGTTGGAACCAGCTATGTGAATAATTTTGAACCACTCTTTCGTATACGACTTGGCACAGGCTATATTCTCTACTAGGTGTTGCGCAATAGTCGATTCCATATCTGTAGATGGAAGATAACACATGTTATCTATTTTGCCAAGTCGTATTTTAGAAGGTACATGTTGATTAATTCTTGTTTCCAAATGCAAGGTTGTACGCCCCAAATAACAAGCAGCGCACTGGCAATTAAATTCATATACCAAATTACTTAATTTGATGTAGGCAATTCATCCTTGCGAAACGACGGAAACGCAAACCTAGTTCGAAAAATACAACGCAAAGCAACAGAAGGAAAACAACCAGAAACCGACTTACTAACTTGCTTAACTAAGCTTTGGCCCTTATCCCCAATATAAGGAATCTTCAAATAAACCGGACATTTAGAAGGCTCTTGGACTTTAGGAGAATAAAATTCCCTAGTCCTTATTAATAATATAATTAATAAGAGCTTCCGGATAGCCATTACTAAGGAAAATCTCCCTAATGTTCTCAAATTCACAATCCAGTCTAGTTGGAGAACAAATTTTGAGCGCCCTGTGCACCAAGGTTTTAATAAGATTAATCTTCCTTGATGTAGGTACAAACGCACACCAATTCAAATACAGGCCAGTAAAGGTAGGTTTACGATAAATACTTGTAAGAAAACATACTTTGTTCTACTACGCTTAACAAAAACGCCCAAAAAAGGCAAACAATTACCCTTCTCCACTTCCATAGTGAAGGACAAAGCCTTATGTAAGGAGTTAAGTTTATTAAAAAAAGTTTAAGGCCTCACTTTCATTTAAAAAAGTTGCAAAAGTGTCATCAATGTATCTGAAATAAATAAACGGTTTAAACACTTTTGCCAAAGAGCAACGACTCGTGGTAGCCCATAAAAATATCAGCCAACGCAGGGCCAAGGGGACTACCCATCTGGATCCCATCCACTTGGCTATACATGACATTATCAAAATTATTCACATAGCTGGTTCCAACAATCATTTGAAGATTTTGGAATCAATCTGTATAGGATTACGGAAACCTTCTCTTTGCCGGCAGAAGGGTTTTTGTGAAGTCCCTTAATTTGTTGGGGGATATTTTATTTTAACTGTCCCTCGTTAATTATTTACACGCAATTTCCCCTCCCCTCGTTATAAGTATATATACTTATACGTTATTGATTTTAGCGTGTTTTTACCCGCCTTTTTTTTTTGCTCTTCATTTTCGTTGCTGTTCTTTTCGTTTAATTTATCAATTTTTCCAACGATTTTCTCCTGATGAATTGTTGGACGAAAGGGCCTTAGGAACTATTACTATTAATAAATTCCTTGTTTTAAAAACAGTATATATATATATATATATATATATATATATATATATATATATATATATATATATATATATATGCGTGTGTCTGTGTGTTATTTGCCGATATTTATCTTTACATGATAAATAATAGCAACAAATAAAATTGTATGTTCAACTTATATATCCCTTTTCAAAGTTTGATGGCTATGGTGTTCATTCGTCAGGTCAGCTGATTTGATAGTAAAATTTTATTGTCAAACTTCCTGATTCCTGGACAGCATATCCGCTAAACTTCGTATAGTAACATATAAGTTGAACATTTAATTTTTTGATTTTGAATACTTTATTTACAAAGACTTCTTCTCCTTCTTCTTCTTCTTCTTCTTCTTCTTCTTCTTCTTCTTCTTCTTCTTCTACCACTACTACTACTACAACTACTATGTGCCGTGTCTCTTCACTACATGGCTCTCTACAACTTCCTAGCTTTCGTATTTCCACTTGCCTTAAAAGCGTTTTTTCCTCCATATACACTGATGGTTTGTTTTGTTTGTTTTGTTTTTGTTTTTATTGTATTTACTTTTCTGTTTTTCTTTGCGAAACACAACCTTTGTTATTGTTATGATAAAGAATATTTCAGAAGACGCAATTCTGTTCATGTGGGAGGTTTTAAGCTTTCTTCATTCTCTGCAGGCGCTTGATTTTGAGAAAACGCGTGTGTGAAGCCAAATAATTTCCACGTGTTCCTGATTGTATGAGGATAAAAACGTGTGCGTGCGCATGTCTGTATACGTGTGCATATATGGTTATGTACTTACGTTAAGGAAATACAATGTTGGAGAGGATGTGTTTACATGTATTACGAGTGGGTGTGCTTAAGGGGTGAGTGTTTAAGTATCTCTCTCTCTCACTCTCACTCTCTCTCTCTCTCTCTCTCTTTGTTTTTTGGGTGTTTTTTTGTCTTTCGAAGATTCCATTATGTTTTTGGAAGTTATAAAGAAGATGCAAAGCAGGATTTTCAAGGATCAGGTGTCACCAACCGACATCTTATCTGCTGCTGCCAAGGTTACTGAAAGCTATTGACCCGACCAAAAATATAAAGAGGCATCAAATTATAAAATTTCTTTCTTTTGTCTTCAGTTTGTTCTGTCAATTCTTTAATCCTTGATTAGTCTTACCCACTCTCTTCCACTGCATCTTTCTTCGTTATTTTTACATGTCTTTATTTTCTGAAATCATACACAGGTTTTGGATTTTTTTTAATTTTTTTCCTTTCATTCATATTTTTGTCTTCCCGCTTCTGGTCATAATTTCTGTTTAAATTTATCTTTAACCTCCCTCCCCCCCCTCTCTCTCTCTCTCTTTATCTCTCTCTCTCTCTCACACACACACACACACACACACACACACATTCTTTTTTATTTCCTCTCTTCCTCCTCTTTCTCTGTTCCTTTTGTTCTACTCTGTCTTAGACTTCTTTCTTGATTTCTATTTTTCCTTACTTATATCTTTCTCAGCTGTTTTTACTCGACGCGAAATAGCAGGCAGTTCGATTTTTTATTAAATTTCACCCAAAACAAGGCTCGAGAGCCACTCAAGAGAGACGGTTACAGCCGAAATGGTAATGATGAATGTATTGTGTGAAATAAATGAAAACGAAAGTGGTAGGTGGAGATTATGAGGATAAAAAGGTTAATTAACAATTGACTCTTGCTTTGAATAAGTCATGATTAGAGTGTTCAGAAAAGCATCCACACGAGAGTCTGTTCCCCAATTAGCAATTCTTAGGAAGAAACTGAATGGAACATTACATTTGGAACGCCAAATATGTAAGGCCGATTAGACTCCGGGAAAGTAACATGACACGTCCTAGAACTGGAGAAACTGGAAAATAGAGTTCATTTAAACATTTCTGATAGAAATAGCGATATAGCATCTTGCAGCGTTGCACTTGTGAGGTTGTAGTAAAAACTAAATGATGCCCCACAAGACTGCGTAAAAGATTTTGAACTGTATCAATACAAGAAAGTGATGATTAAGCAGGTCCAACCTAGACATGACAGAAATAGTCCACATTTGGCTTAATAGGACCTATTTTAAGAAAAAGCACGTCAAAAGAAGTCAGTTACTTCTTTAATGAACCGACAATTTTTCCAGCTTTTTTGCAATGGAATGCAAGTATGAGCTCCCCTTGAGATCTGGCGTGAAGAGAGGCTCAAGACATGGCGCTTCATTGAGAGGTTCAACGTGACTGGAGAAAATCGAATCGTTCCTAACAAATCGAGTAATGAAGTTCGTATTGAACGAACATGCTTCGAGTTCATTTTATATTAATGCGGGTGTGTTGCCAGGGGTCTATACTTGGACCTATGCTGTTTCTGATCTTCATCAACGATTTCTCCAATGTATTCAGGTCCCAGCTAGGCATGTATGCAGGTGACAAAACTTTTTACTACTGTCGTAGTAGCAAGTCCGACAGATCCAATAAAGTAAACTGGCAACTGCTCTCGAAAAGGACCTCCAATCAGTGGATAACTGAAGTAAGGAATGACTTTTAAATTTTAACGCCTCAAAACCAAACTTGCGTTCATTTAATCACTACAGAGAACCTTTTCTGCTTGCCATCAACATAAGTGATGATAAACTTCAGGAGAGCTACACTTCGCACCTTCTTGTGCTCACGTTTTCCACTGACATGAAGTGGGGGGGATTATATTGAATCAATTGCTAGGTTTACTGATAGGAAAGTTGGTTCACTGTGTACTATCGGACAATTCTTCTCGTCAGAATTCATTTTTCAGAGTTATACATCAACCATTCGTCCATGCATTGAATACTGCTACCATATCTGACCTGATGCTCCTACTATATATCTTCCCTCCTGGGTATGACGATAAACTACATCTGCGTCCTGGGTAAGACGATAAGCTACGTCCAACAGCAAGGCCTCTGATCAGGAGGCTTTGAGGAGCGTGGAACCACCTCTCAATTGCTGGTGTTCCCGGGTCCACCCAGACCCGGGGTGGTAGCACCTGTAAGGGTCCCAACTATGGGTAAATAGTTAACCCCCAAACTGGGGAGAAAACACTATTAAAGTGTAAAAATAGGTTTTAATATCAGAAATATTTTGTAAAAAATTTCATTACCAGCAATACATTAATTTGAAAAAAAAAAAGATATTACCAGCAATATATTTTAGAAAAAAAAGAATATTACCAGGTATACATTTTTTAAGAAAAAATATTAGCAGAAATAAAAATTTTGTTGGTATTAAATAAAGCATTGAGGTTGATATGCCGTAAACAAACCAAACCAAACCAAAATATATTTTCATATTCTTGGCAAATTCAAAGAAGGGCCTGAAATGTAATCAACCCTGACCTGGCCTTTCGACTTCAGTCACTTACTCACCGACGTGACGTGGTTTCCCTCTGTCTTTTATACAAATATTTTCATGCCAATTGTTCTAATGAGCTTTTCTCTTTAGTGCCTCAACTGCATGCATTTTAGCGTGCTCTCACTGTTTTACTGTTGAACTAGCTAGATGCAACATCAGTTCTATTCTAATAGCTTCTTTTCTCGCACTTTATGCTTGTGGAACGCCCTTCTGATTTCTTGCCACCTACAGTCTTCAAAAATTTAAATGCAAGGTCAATCTCCATCTTCTGTTTTCATGAAACCTGTTCCTTTATTGTCCTTTTCCTCACTTCTCCTCACTGAAATCTTTTCATTCTCTTTCACTCCCTATAACCCCCTGCATCTTAGTGGCATTATCGCCTTGCTTGGAGTAAAATGGTAAAAACACTATGTTTGTGTTAAACTTATAAATATTAAAATTTATAAGCCAGATTAATTAAAAAAAGAGCAAAGGTAACATCTTTAATTAAGCTGAAACAAGAGCAAACGAAGAGGAAATAGGAGTAAGAAGACCTTGTTAGGGAAATCTTCCAATTAGTGAACATTAAAATTCAGCGTTCAATGTCTTGGCTTTTTCCTTTGCGTGAACAATGACCACAGGCATCAGCGTAAGATATACTCAGTTCGGAAACAAACCCTGAATATTACTAGGTTTAGCTTAGTATGGCTTAAGGCTAAAAGTGTGAAACACTCAATAAGTGGCACACTCGCAAGAGAAGTAATGGCCCGCGATAATCGTTTGTAATGTTATGTAGAACATATGCGCGTTTATTTACCTGAATGTTTTCAGTTGAAGCATTTGAATGTCGTTTTATTATTGAAGAAGCAAAATATTATGTAAAAATTCAAACGAAATGGTTCTCAGTTGATTGTAAAATCTTTCTTATCAAATGTCTTTCCTCTGTTATCCCCGTTGAATAATGGTATATAGTCAATAGGTTTACTAAATTTGTTTTGAATTTCTGGGATGAAGAGTTATCATTATTTAGATTGTTTGCTTTCAAACTATTGGCCTCATCTTGTTATTATCACAACGACTCAGTCGTTGTACACTCTGGACTAATTCAGGTATCAGTTGATCCGGGTAACCTTCAAAGAATTGCGAACTGACTACTTTATTTAATCTAAGAGAGCAGAATGTTCTCGTTCCACTGTACTTGTCTAGGAGTATCTCATCTTGTTCTTACTTAGTACTGTTGATTTATTGTTCGCTCCGTTTTTATTCAGTCCAAGTTTGCACTGCCTAACCACAAGGTTGAACTCACAATTACTATGCCACCAAATTCAGGAACCAACACTTTAATCCATTCAAATGAACCCAGAACTTGCAGCTGTAAACGTATTTTTATCCTGCCTGCTGATCGCCACTGCTGCTGCTACTGTCACGCTTGACTGCATAGTGACATAGAAAATAGTAAAAGGAAAACACAAAACAATGTAGTAAATGATAAGCGGATACAATGTAAAAATGAATACACAGAATGCGTAAATACATACAAAAGTCAATATAATATATAAACATAACATTAACTACGTACACAAGGCTATATAATACATACAAAATAATACGCATGTATGAAGCAATGTTATGAATACGTAAATATATATTACTGTTAGTTTTATGTCTGAAGGTATGGAAATGTCTGTAATTGAAATGCTATTAATTATAAACAAAAAATACTACAGATGAATGATATAACTCGGCAAAAGTTTAAGGTAAGTGTCGTTATAATACATGTAGGTTTCTTTTATTTCTAATCTAGTTGTATTGTGTATGCGCTTGGCATTACTTTTTCTTCTAAAAGTTTACAATTCAAACGTCGTTATTTTTAAAGGATTCTAACAATGTATAAATATATTGTATATTTGTGAAAGTTTAAAAGTAATATAATTTTAGAGTTAAGAAGAAAGAAATTTTCTCAATAAAGTTTATTTTTACATTTTACATAAATTTGTATTAGCCATTACCTTATCTTCCAAAAACGCTTGACTTAATACATTATATTCATAAATTGAATTTAGTAATGCTGTATCGTACTCCATCAGGATAAAGCACGTCTGTTCGTAGAAAAGTCTACATTTCAATAGATTGAAGATCGGAGTTGGAAAAAAATTATAACTAAGCATTCCTTTTTAATACTTTCCGATCCAACCTGATAGAAGCCCTCGCTTGTCTTTCAAAGACAGCATTCCATTGAAATCTATTTATCTTCAACGGCAAGGAAAATCGTGAACAAACGTCTAAAATCAACAACTACAAGATTCCGAATAGCTGAGATGTTTACAAAAATGTCGTCACATAACAGCGATCCAGAGTTTGGAGTTTGAAGTCGATGCAAAATATTGAAGAAATAATTGTTTGTGTCTAGCCATTATGTCGTTTATGAGTAAGGCGCAGACAGCACTTACTGACCGTTACTTTTTTTCTGATCTGTTGTCGTTGTTGCTGTGGTTTATGCTGTTCTTCCTTTAGCTGTAATTTATTTATTTACGTATTTATTCAATACACTCGTCTTCTTTCTCCTGTATATTATTATGTTAGTAATATCCTAATTTTCATTATCATCCCTGTAACACTGTGTTCGGTTTCCGCGTCAATCTCAACAGAGTAAGCATGTCTTCTTCAATTAATTACCCTGAGGATAGAGTCAATAGGTTTATTAGGAGAGAAGATTGTAAAACTGGAAATAAAAGTGAATATATAAAATACAATGTGATAAATCTGTTATAGAAAAATAAGAAAGAATTATACTAAAACAGCAAATATACAAACGAATGTGGAAAAGAAGAACAAAACAAAAGCAATGCTTGGAAGACGAAGGACTACAGCCGTTTTTAGCTTTTGAAGATCGGCCATAGATAACTACGTGACCTCTTACAAACAAAACATTTTCCGGTCGAAATAAATCTTTCTTAGTTTCCAAATACATCTTTCTTAGTTTCCAAATATATGGAATCTTGTATCCTGTTAGGAAAGAGTAAAAGATTGAATTGATGAGGAAATAAAGAATTAGTAACACCAATGAAGCAAGGATACTTTTGATGGTCTTACAGAAGAGAATTACAAGCTTATAAAATAAGTTTGTTTATTGGCAGTATACTTTGAGGATATGCTACTATCAAGCTTAGAGAAGTCAGACACAAGAACAAATATGAATGCAGAGTCAAATTCTGTTGCACTAATCCTTTAAATGGGAAAGATATTTCTATCTACATGTCTTTAAAATCATCATTTGAAAACCTGGGTTTTTACCACAGTTTGAACAGCAACCTCTAGTATCGGTAAAAGATATGCAACTACTACAGCAGATAACAAGCTGCATGTCTAATATACTGGTAACCGGTTATTATTTAAATAGCGCTTACTCTAACGCATTACCACTGAGCTCTACCACAAGTAAATATCTTCAGTATTTTAACTTAAAATTTGATCAGAATGAGATCGATTAATAGAGAGCTCCTATCTGGATAATATTTGACCTTTTGGGTGCTGTTATAAAATAATGTTCTGTGTAAACCTAAAATTGCCAGTAAATTGCTCGTCTTTCCGTTAATGTCGAGGCCACATAATTCATCAGTGAATGTCGTCGGTTGAAACTTTGCTCGTTGCCTAGCAACGATTTAAGCGAATCCTTTTGAAACAGGATTGATTGTCAGGTCCAAGTCAAACGAGAGAGAAAGAAGTGCATAATATGGACTTCTAACAGTTAAAGTCTGCTCAACGAACAAATAAGTCTGTCAAATATTTATGCGTTTGACGCTTTATCTTCAGTTCTAATGAAAGAGTAACAAGTTTAATACAAATGGTGCTAGTAAAAAAATTCAGCTTTCATAAATTGCAAAGAGAAAATTAAGAGGATTTCGACGCGGAAAACAAGTTTGGATGCTAATCGTTTATAACAGTGATATTATGTACAATACGGCTCTAGAGCGTATATCCAGCGAGAGTTGTTGACACAGCTTCACGTAAAATTCCATCAGTAATTAAAACAGAGTTAATGGTTATTGAATTCATAGTGACCTATATTTATTCACTTTGTTCATTTCAAATAGTCTTAAATGACTTCCTATTTATGGTTTATGACTGCCGAAAGATTCAAGCAATATATATATATATATATATATATATATATATATATATATATATATATATATATATATATATATATGATGGACTCTCCTGTCGTTTTCAACGTGTCTTTCAGTTCAGTTTTTATGCTCATGTTTCGTATGAGATATTTTCAGAGAAGTTCACATGAGGGACATGCTGAAGGAGTGACCGTCATATGGGCTGGTATAATGGCCCAAGATTTAGTGTTGGTTCTTAATTCTCTCAGATGGTTGAGACGATTCTTTTCAAAGATACTTCGATGGAAAGTTTTTCTCCAATTTGCTCGGTTTTCAATAACAAGTTCGAACTCCTCTGTAGGGATGTTTGCTGCATTTAAATAGTATTTGAGTTTGTCCTTGAAGCGTAACCAAGGACGGTCTACACTACGCTTACCATGAAAAAGTTGGCTATACATGAGGATTTCAGCATCCCATCATCATTCATTCTTGTGACATGACGAGCCCATCTGAATTGTGATTGCTAAAGAAAGGATTCGATACCACCGATGTCACATTTGATGAAAAGATTTGGGGCTGCAGCGTATAACCTTATATTGAACGAAGACAGCGTTTATGTAAAGCATCAAGTTGATTAATGTGTGTCCTGTATGGCGTCAACGATTCTGACCCATAAAGAAGTGTGGTGAGAATGACTGCTCGATAAACATTTTCGTTTTCAGTGAAATCCCATGAACATCCCATCGGCGATGTTTAAGCTTCCCAAAGGCATTGGTTGCCTTTGATATTTGGTTAACTATCTCGTCATCCAAAGAGGCACTTGAATTGACTTTGCTTACTCAGTACGTGAATGATATTTCACTTCTGGTTGTTGTTGCCAACAGTAATCGGAATGATTGGAAAGGTATGGGCAGGTGTTTTTTGTCTTACACCCTGACCTGCTTAGGTGTAGGCCTTGGTTGATGGACAACTTCAGTTTTCTTTATGCCTATAGTTCATCTGAATGTATTGCAAGTGGTGGAAAAACGATTGACGAGTGCTTGAGCTTCTTCGATTGAGGTGGCCACGATCGCAGCGTCATCAGCAAACAAAAGATCATGAATAATGTTTGCTCGATTAAGTGATTTTGCTTTAAAACATTGATGGTTAAAGAGGCCTCAAGATAAATAAAAGCATGATGTACCATGACCGAAAAGAAAAGAGCGAAAAATACAGGAGCCATAACACATCCTTGTTTTGTGTCATTTGTTACATTGAAGGCTTCTGAAAACTCTCTATTAGATAGAACAAATGCTTTCATTCCTTCATGAAATGAGATGATGACATTTAGCCTACTTTCAGGTATGCCAAGCTTTTTGAGTACTTTCCAGAGGGAACTCCTGTTTACAGTGTCGAACGCTTTGGTCAGATCGATAAAGACGGTATAGAGTTCATGGTTCTTCTCGCCAACTTTATATATATATATATATATATATATATATATATATATATATATATATATATATATATATATATATATTGCGTATATTCTGTCAGCATGTTTTCATTAAGACATATCTCATTGAATAATTTAGCCAAGTTCTGTTTGCTTATTTTCAGTTGGATCCTCTCATATTCACAGACAAGCTTCTTAATATCCTTATTAAAGGAAGAGAGAAAATTACTATGTTGCTATATATTCATTTATTCTGAGTACTTTGTAAAATTGTTGTGTTCATCGGAAAGTTAAAATTTTTAAACTGCGAAATGAGAAACGCTACTGTACGATTTTAATATAACAATGTAAACGTTGTTGGGGGTAAGTAAATTTATTAGTTAATATATATATATATATATATATATATATATATATATATATATATATGTGTGTGTGTGTGTGTGTGTGTGTGTGTGTGTACATACAACATATTGTGTGTATATATATATATATATATATATATATATATATATATATATATATATACAGCAATCTCTTTCTCTCTCTTATTTTGAGCATTTCACCTATATATCTAATATACCTTAGAACTATATTTTTATCATACACACAAATATATGATAAAATATAGTTTTAAGGTATGTTATATTTATGGGTTAAAGTGGTTAATATCAGGGATAGTCCCTATATAAATATAAAAATGGGCATTAAAATTAACAAACCATTATGACCAAAATATAAGTTAGACTAAAAAATCAAACCAAAAATCGGACGAAAAACATAGTTATAACTGTTATATAACGATAAAAAATATTTACGTTACGTAAAAATCGAAAACCGAAAAGAGGAAATAAAAATATACAGTATAATAAATAAATAATAAAAAAACAAGTAAAATAAATTAATCTAAATTAATCCAAATAAATAAACAAACTAACAAACCGATCCCGATAAATTAATCGTTAGAAAAAAACAAGTAAAGATAATCAATCAAAATAAATAAAAGAAGTAATAAACAAATTAAAAACTGCTCCCACCAAAATAATAGTTAGAATAAACTACAGCAATCAACCCCAAAATTGAAGTAATAGCTTTAATTATCTTCCCAAACCAAAACAAACCTATTAAGTAATTAAGATAAATAAATATATAAGATAAGAAATAAAATAAAAAACAAAAATAAATAAAAACAAGCAAAATAATCTAACCCAAATAAATAAACAAATAAACGACTTCCGGCAAAATAACCGCCAAAATAGACTACCCACAATGCACCACTGCCCGTATATACAAATAGCCGAGAAAAACAACAACACTCGCGGCCTGACGGTTGCGTCTAGCATGAAACAGCCTGTCGCCTGTAAGTGTTGACTTCAATGTTTACTTTTATATTTACACACACTCTATCTCTGATATTGAGCACTTTATCTCATAAATATAGCACACCTTAAGAGTATATTTTTTCACATATATATATATATATATATATTTCATATATATATATTTCATATATATATATATATATATATATATATATATATATATATATATATATATATATATATATATATAAGTGTACATAAAGGTCTACACCAAGCGACGACCGTTTCTCTGCTCAAACGTAATCTCCAGCCATGTGTGTTGTGTTTTGGCTCGTCTATTTATAAATGTTAGTCAATGGTGCATTATGTGTAGAAGGTGTATTGTATTATCCTAACGGTTATTGGGTGGGAGGTAACAGTTATGTTTCAAATTATTCTAGAGGCATGATATTCTGAGTAAGAATAATTGTGGATCCGAATGTCGCATTTTGTATCTATTTTATAGTGTTTTTATTGTTTTAATCATTAGTTATTATTGATTACTTTATAATTTGTTGTTGATAAATATTATTACATTTATTTATGTGTATGTGTGCATTTGTATTTTATTAATTTATTTGCTATCTACGTAATTTATTTAATTATTTATTGATTTAGATTTTTGTTTATTTTATTTTACTTATTTATTTTAATTTTAATTTCTTTCGTAATCGTTTTTAGTTTTCGATTTTTAAGTGACATAGTAGAAATTTGTTTTCGTGTTTGCATTTTGATCGTTTACTTAGTAATTTGTTTTGGTATATTTTCTCATCCAGACAGAGTTTTTAGATTTATTGTGGGCTGATGCTGTTTTCTTTATTTTTCATATTTTTGGTGTGATTTGGTTTTTCGTTTTAATTTGCCATAGATGTTTAGAGAGCATTGTGCTGTCTGCGTATTTACTGTTTGTAAAGGGTGTTTTGTGTGCGTAGATTCACTGTTTCCAGGATCTTTCAGTTATTCCTATGTGTATTTTCCTGGTTATCTGCTGATTTTATAGTGGCTTGTTATATTAAACTGTTTTGCAATCAGTGGCCGTTTAAGGGAAATTCGTTCTTTGCTATGCAGTTACATGTGGGTTTAATTTGTGCTGGTGGTTTCTTGGGTGATTTTCGGTTGTGTTTTAATTATTTTGTCATGTTCTCGTAATGAACGAAATGAATGAAATAAACGTAATAATAATTATCAACAACAAATAATGTTTTTATCATATATATATATATTATCATATATATATATGTGTGTGTGTGTGTGTGTGTGTGTGTGTGTGTGTGTGTAGTGTGTGTGAGTGTGTATTGGGCAGCAGATCATTATTCAGATAGATATTGTTAAATATAACAGACAACGAATGTCTATTATGTTTGATCATGAGCCGTTCTAAGCTTCGTATAGTGACTTTAGTTTCGGGAGGAAATAGAGACAAAAGTGTTCAACATTTGGATAATTTTATTATGCTGTCCCTCGATCTAAGCTTTCGGCTCACATGAGCCATCACTCAAGTACCTTTTTATGACCCACTAGGCAATTCATATGCCTAAATAGATGGTATCGCGATGGGATCTCCTTTAGGCTCCTTTTTTATAATTATCATGTGGCACATTTAGAAAATAAAATACTTAATAGCACTAATAACCCGCTATATATGTAAGATATATAGATGGCATTTTAATTTTAGCTAAAAAATATTGATCAAATTACACAACTTAAAAACAAATTTCAAAGTCACTCCGTCCTCAAATTTAAACTAGAACTCAATATTAATAATAAAATTCCAATCCATGATTTACTTATTGATTCCAGCACACATAAATTTACTACTTCTCTATAAAAAAAACCACAGGCATTAACTCGTGTCTTCTTAATTATAATAGAGAATGCCCCCAACGATATAAATTAGCCGTTAAAAAACTTAATCCAATGCACACAAATGATTTCTTCTTCCAAAATCATATTCTATAAAGAATTATATAATATCAAGCAAAGCCTTGTTAATAATGGATTCCCTAATTCCGTCATTGATCAACAAATTAAAATGTATCTCAATAAACTTAATACCACTAACAGAATTGATAATATTAATAGTAATTGTGACCATAACAATGTACATCAAAATAAACATAACACTATTAACTTATTCTATTGTAACTAAATGCATAATAATCACAAACAAGATGAAACAGCATTCAAAAACATTACAGGTAGAAATGTTAAACCCATTAATAATAATAAACAAGTTAAGCTCATCATATATTATAAAAAAATTAAAACAATTGACCTTATAGTCTCCGATAACCCTACAAATAAATCCTCTACGAAAAAACCAATGTCGTGTATTAATTTACATGTCCGTTCAGAGATTAGATCTCTGATACTAATGATAAACCCACTACCTATATTAATTTTACTACAACCAGGCTCTCCCGTAGACTTACCTGTCACTTTTCTTTGATATATAACTTCAGAGATGGCCGTGAACACGTGTGGGTTAGACCTTGCGAAATGGAAGCAATATTATTTGTCCGAAAGGAGGTCGTGCGAATTAAGATGCTTAACCAGCTCGGCATTGATTAGGGCCTCGAGGGCTTTGTTGAAAAGAGGTAAGAAACTAATAGGCGATCTTTTGAGGGGGTGGGTCGGGGGGGTTCCTGGTGTTCTTAAAAATAAGAACTATGGAGGAGGATTCCCGACAAGCTGGAAAGCAGTGAGATGATGCCAAAAACCAGTGACAGGGTTATGAATATGTCATTCAGTGTAGCTTCCATATTAAGGGAAACTCTGGCAGAGGTACTCCAGATGAGTCGATTGTGGAGTTGGAAGAGAACTTCCGTGCAAGGAATTCTACCTTATCTGCAGTAGATGTCAAATACTTCATCAGAAAAATGTTAGGAAAATTTATGAAAAAGTGAAAAACATTTTTCGTATTTTGCGTTTTTTCTCGATATTGTTTACTATTTTAAGTGTGGGTGCCGATGCTGACTCTGGATCGAAACACTCAACGCCTGATTACGAGAATTAACAAGCATATTCCGGCTTATATAAGACAAGGAAATTCGCCCAGTTTGATACGGTTGACCCAGTCGGCTCTAGAGTCTGCTATTGACTAACATTTGGTCGACAATTTCTGCGTGTGCAAACGAATACTGAAAAATTGGTTCAACATATTACACTGGGTACATTCTTGGTCTATGCTGAGAATTGTTGAAGCAGTTGTAATCAAATTAAGAAGACCAACACTGTGCACTCAAAAGGAGAACTTTAGCCATTCTCTTCTTCACCTGGGTGAACATTAATCATTCTCCATATTTGTTTTTCTTTGGGGGTTTTTTTCATTTCCGGTGCTTCTTCGTTTAATAATCAATTTCATTCATTTTCAGGATTTTTTTCCTATTTTAACGATTTTTCTAATGTTTTTAAAATAGATCGATATATTTTAATACAATTAATATATATAAAAGTTAATTGTACTTGCGTAATCTTTTTAATCGGTTACATTAAAAATAATTTAGTGAATTAAAAAATTATAAATGCATGTATAATTTTAGGCTAAAATAAACACTGAAATTTAGTGTTCTTCCGATGTTGTGTTTTTACACATTCAGTTTAAAGTACGGTTTGAAACTGAATCGAACACCTTAAATGGCAAATCCGCAAACAAATGATTGTAGACTAAAACGTGTCGAACTACAGAGCACCTAATTAGAAAAGTCCAACTGTGTTCTTAAAAACTTTAAATGAAAAATTGGAAAAACAAGTCAACATATTTTCTTCAAATATCAAAGAACAGAAATGAGTTAATAAAATTCAAAATTAGTACCAATAAATAAGATGATGGGTTATCATCATGTATTTTTAATATCGTTTGTACCCCTTAAATATTCACATCAACAGTAACTGCTATCTTTCACTGGAGAAACAGTAATTTCCTCAATAATCATACACTTTTCTCGGTATTCTGGCTGATTTCAGTAATGTTGCCGTCCAGATTGTTTAGCCCCTTCCTCTGATTCCTTTGCTGATCCAAATTTTTTTTAAATCTCTCTCTGTGATTGTTCATAAATATTATGATGGTAACGTCTAATAAGAATACGAAACTAAGTTCTTCATACGTAAAAAAAACTTGTTTCTTGACTCCGTAGGCCAAATTGAGGGTATGTGGTTTCGCTTCTTTCTTCGAACCTTCGATCTTGTTGCGAGTGTCTAAGGGATTAACTTTCTTCCCTACTAGATTGAACGGGCATATTTTTATAACTTCCTTTGTCCATTTGTCTTATGTAAGTATATCCTAAGTCCAGCTGGGTTAATTTCTTTGTATGTTGTTAATTTCTTTGAATGTTGATGCACCTACTGACATCCTTCAAGGTCCGATTCTGTACTTGCTGGCTTTGAGGACACGTAATTCAACCTTCTGCACTCTTAGGTCTGTTCACTTTCTAAAGTGATATCAAGTACAAAACGGACTTTATCTCTTACGGTGAAGCCAGTATATATTGAGGTCACCATAGAACAACTTTTCTTAAATCAAGGTTCCTAATGGACATTAAATTCGATTCAAACCTCGTCTATTGTCTCACATGAATCACATACTATACAATTAATAAATAAAGAGTCACCTTCATAGTTAACAAATTTTCCTATCACTTCATATTTTTCAAATTTTTTCACTATTACTCCAAAAGTGACATCAACTGACAAATGTTTTACATCGTATTTTGAATTCATTATTAGTATTTATTTCATTTTAATTTCAATAATTATCGCAACTACTCAAACTGTAATTCCTTATTTCACAGATCTCTTAATGACGCCATATCTGATGTTATTAATTTTTGCATACATTAGTAGTATTAACAGTAATAACGTTGTTAGTCATTATTAATATTTTATCAGTGTTATTTCATCCTAATTTCAGCTGCTTTTTGACACAACTCGGACCGTCGTTCCACGATTACCTTTATTCAGAAATAAAGAATAAGCTTGAAACTATACTCGAACCTGCATCCCTTTTTATCACAGTGAGTCTGTCTGTGACAAGAGCTCTTCGAGAGCCAACGGTGCCGAATTTGTCTTCCTGTTCGTGATGACGAGATTTGATCTGATGAATTGTACGAATTTCTCGGGATAACTCTATTCGTGCATCTTCAAATCCCAATTGTTTTTTTAAATTCCCAGACGATCGCCACTCATCCTTATTTTTGTACTCGTTGTTAGTCAACATTCTGCGTAAAATTATCTTACGTTATTAAATACATCACACTACCTCATCTCTGTTTATTGCTGTTTCCGTTAAAGACATAGCTACTTCCTTTTTGTTTGCTATTATTTTTGTTAAATGCATCAATTCTTCACTTAGCCATTGTTGTCGCTAAATACGTTACTACTTCCCATCTATTTGATATTGTATTTGCTAAAGACGCCCCTACTTTATTTGCCATCGATTCTCAGCCTTTTGGCCGGGATCGATACAGGTTATCTGTTCTTCTTATAATTAATAGAAAAGACAACAGGTCGAATGGGATTCCAATTCTGCAGCAGCACCTTCCTCATTGCACTAAAATAAAGAGGGTTTGTGGAATATTGACGCCCGCCAGCGTGATAGTGGTCGCGAGGACGATACAATTTTTAGATTGGACCAATTCAGCACCACATAAAATGACACAACTTGACACCGGGGATGGGGAAGCGAGTAAATAACCACTATTCGCCATTGTTGTTGTTGCTAAATGCGTCAGTTTACTTCTATTTGTCATTGTATTTGTTAAAGAAATCTCAGCTTCACCTCTATTTGTCATTGTTGTTGTTGTTGTAAAATGCGTCACGACCTGGACGCCCTTTGTTATCATTTTTAAACTTACGTTAACAATCCACAAAAATAACTTTCAAAAGCTAAAGAAATTAAGTCGAAATCTTCAAGCGTACTAATTCTATTCTGGACTGATAATCTATTTCAATATTTGAAAATAAGAAAAAATCTGCCAGTGTTCATTATTAACCATCTTCTATATAAATAAAGCGCAGTGTATGCGTGTCCGTCCGATTTTCGATCTCGGCGAACAATCTGAAATAACAGGTAGTAACTACTGTAGTTACACCCGATTAAAAAGTAAATAACTCATGTAAGGTTAAATTTAAATATCGAACAGAGTGAAAGGTTTTTTTTAAAAAAACAATTCTTTATTAAAGGTTTAACTTTAATTTCCCTTTTCGTCGCAATTGCAATTGAAAACGTCTAATTAACCCGTAATTAAAATTTAAGCGGGTCACGGTACCTTGCTCATAAGTTTTTATTTCTTTTTCCAACGCACGTACTGTGACGTATTCGAAATATTACATAGTACGGTCCCCTTAATGTCTTTTATGAGTGTCTTAATGTGAAGGGATCATAAAGAATGATGATTTTAAAAAATAAAATTTGCGCGCAAAATAAATGTAAACAAACTACAAAGAACGGTTGCGCATACGAAGAAAGATTATGCCAAATTAAGGTGTCAAATAAAGATAAAATAATTTTATTATTTCTAAATTCTTATAACTTTTACGTACTTAGGACGCTGAAGGTAAAAGACCGAAGGCCCAAAAGTTCTCCACAAGAACTAGCCTCAAGTTTGCCCGAAGGACAGGGTCTCTAGCCTAGTTTATAATATTTCTCATATATTTTGTTATTTTATTACAATCTCTCTGTATCACTAATTCGCATTACTTGCATCTATTATTATTTAAATCTATTTACGAAGGGGGATCAATAATTCCATATCAGAGTTCTTAGCTTAATTTTGAGTTGAAATTTTCATGTTGGATCATTGTAGTTAATATTCACTACTGAATTAAGTGCATTGACATGGAAGAATATTCCATTGAAAAATAAATATTTGCTGTTTTAAATTCTTTTTTTATCATTAGGATACGTAATTATTGATGTAGCTGTGTACTCGTCTAAATAAGTTACTTTTTATTTTTAATATTTTAAGGATCGCGCATTTTAACAAAATGCATTCACGCGCATTCACAAAAGAAATATCACAGTTATAGGAAGAATGAGCAAAAATAAAAAGCAAATTCAGGCAATGTTTATTTAGAAAGAATTACTCTAGCTGATATCACTAAAATGCTTTTCTTGCTTTTATAAGTAAAATTAATGATTTGCAATGTGTTGTAAATTTAATGGGGCAAGATTAGGTCGGGAAGCCCGATGCTGAAAACAAAAGCAGCAAATACAGATTGGCTGCTTTTCTTTTTCCTGACTATTTTTTCAGATGCAAATGGACAAAAACTAATATAAAACGCTTGTCATGAGTCTGAGGTAATAGACGAAAAGTCGATAGTTTTTTGCTTTCAACGCATTAATGTCACTAATAAGACTCGCAATTAAGAGTCGTAAAGAGTTTTGTTGGCACTGAAATTTACACTAAACCAGTGAAAAACTGGGAGACCGCTAGTGTCTTCAGGTCATTGGAGTTCTCTGTTTTCATTATATCGAAATTAAAAAGAAGAGGTTTTGTCCATATTTCTGAGATGAGGTATTTTAATTATTTACACTATTTACATTGTTCGAACTGTTGTCCTCAACCTTTTTGCCATATTCACGATGTTTCGTCCGTTGTACGCTCAAAGACACATGGCCCAGTGGATAAAAGGGTAGGTCGATTCAGTAACTTGACCCAAAGAGTTGTGACTTCAATACCTGTTTACTGCACTGGTGAACAAAAGTTGGAGAGTTGGGTTAAAGGGAGGTAACTGAGAGAACCGGTGGACGAAATAAAGGGTTCTGTTCGAAATTCTAATCACCTGAAGAAGGCCGGGGCGTACAACGATTGAAACGTCGTGAATATGGCAACAAAGATGAGGACAACAGTCCTAACAGTATAAATAGAAGAGTTTTTGTTACTGAAATCAACTATCAAGTGTAAAAGAATATTCCTAATACGCCAAGTAAAGAGAATCAAAAAGAGTTATTCAAAATCCTTTTTGAAACAGGAATGGAGCAAAGGCTTATCATCTCTAACACTTTAACGACGACAGCAAAATTTACATCTTGTTTATACTAAATTGTCTAATGAGAAAGCGCAAATTTTGTTTTCGGTGATATATTATTTAATGTCTATTTGATAAAAAATATTCATTTTATTCTATTAATTTTTACTCTATTTTTAGACAAATAAGATCAGTCATTCCACATTGAATTTTCATGTTTTATTATCACTGAGTGCGCGCTACACCTTAATGAAGATGAAGCTAGGAAGAATATCACATCCAAATTTAGAAATTGTTAGTGTATACGATTTTACTCTCCAAAAGTTGAAAGTAGAAATTTCAGTTTTAAATGTCAAAGGGAGAAGCCGATCAAAACCTTCAATTGATTAAGATTTGAAGGTTGTGATGCAAAATTATCGTAAAAGTTCAGAGAAGTCGAAACAGATTTAAAGAGTTTGGTAAAGATCTCGATAAATGAGTTACATTTGAATTTCATGAAAAGCAATAACTCAGACAATGAATATCTGCATGAATCAATGTCAGTAATATTTTAGTGATATGTTTTGTTTGCTTTCGTTTTGTTTTGTTTTACATAGTCACACTACTTGCGATGGAAACTTCATAAAAACGAAATATTGTTTTGGATAAAATTTAGTTTAGATAATTCTTGAGACGCTAGATTCGAGGGAGAAGCAGAAACAAATCAAAATTATGCCTGGATGTTTAGTGTAAACGTTTAACGAAACAGGAATTAATTTATATATAACTTCCTAATGGAAAAATTAGCGATTCCCCATATGAGTGTAACAGAGGAGCAAATTACAAGAGAAATGAACAGTTTAAAAAGCATTTGTTTATATAAGTAATACATTATACAACGAAAATGAGAAGAGAGAATTGCTAAACATATTCCTTTGGCAGTTAATGTCATGATATCGGGGACGAATTCCAAATACTTGCATCTACTTGAAATCGATTGAAACACTTATCTGAAGTTGATCATATCGCTTCTTCCGATGTCTACTTGTCCTTGCATTATTTAGGTTTGCTTGTGGCCAGCATCGCCTGTTCTTTCGAATAGGCTAAAATGTGTCCATTCACCTCTGTGGTCCTGAGGGCCTCTCTCAATCCATTTGGTGCCCATTACTATCAGATAAATTAACTCATATTCCCTATCAGGGTTCTTATCAACTAAAGGGAGATAACTTATATTTTTTATATTCTTTATAGTGGCTAAAATATAGATAAATATGTGCACGTAAGCTAATATTTCTATAAGCCAAGCTTGAAAAATGCATTTAAAACTCAAACAGCACTCTGTTTGGTGAATAAAAAGCGTGTCATGTTGCTGCATTTTATGCTCGTTCTTACTGTACATTGTAGCGAACCACCCCATTCCCTTCTTATTCTATTGGTGAGAAGTAAGTTTCACTCGAGCAGCAGCTTCTCACGAAATGCTGTTTGATGGGACCGACTCCAAACAGGATGCTTCCCTGATCACTACAATCATAAACAGTTCAAGTCTGAGGCTAACCTTCATCTTCCCGACATATCCCATAAAATGTGCCTCTTACTCTATAACCCTCTACTTCGAGTGGAACTTGAGCCTTGTATAGAGTGAACATCACTAAACAACACGATGTTTTTACAGGCAAAAACTTCCCCCAAGAAGATCAAATTGAAATAGACTTTAATGAATTTATCGTTTCTTCAGATTAATAATTAGAGAAGAGAATCAGTTTCTTACTGGAACACACACATATGTCTTACAAGGTAAAAACTTACAGGACCCTCTAAAGGAAATATTTGTATTTAATATTTTTTTTCAATTTATTTTCTTCAAATCGATCGCTAGTTTCACGTTGAGCACAATGGATAATAGAGTAATTTCATAGAAGATTAAATCTTCTGTTTATTTTGAAGTCAGATACTTTTTCTTGGCGAACAAATATGTAGTAACGTTATCCTTGCAAATGCATCAGGATGAATTCTTTAAAGTCAAGACTCTTTACTTGCCAACATTTCATTGAAACCCCAACATATCTTTCCAATGTCTTCAACGTTTTGTGAACTTTGCCTAATGCCATGACCCTTTGTCATTCTTTTCATGTGTGTACATTCAGGAGGAGATCGATGGATGGAGTATTCTATAGTGTGTGTGAGGTTGTACGTAATTATTTACTTTTGTGTGCGCTTGCATATATATCTAAACGTGCTCCCACGCACACACACACACGGATATATATATATATATATATATATATATATATATATATATATATATATATATATATATATATATATATATATATATATATTGTAGAGATAACTACGCATGTGTTCGTGCAAGAAAGGATGCTGAGAAGTTCTCGATCCAATCCACTTCACAAAACGACGGTTTCAATAATCAAACATCAAAATTTTTAAAAGGTTTAAAGAATGCTGAGAAAAGTGCTATATCTGTTAAAATACGACGGGAATATCTGAAAGTTCGTATACATTTCATGATTCGACGTCATTGTTTTTGGTCGGGCCAGCATCAACTTGTATATAAGTTAAACTTTCGCCACTGTATATATCATATTCTCTCTCTCTTTCTCCCTCTCTCACACACACACACAAATATATATATATATATATATATATATATATATATATATATATATATATATATATATATATATAGTTCCGTGTGTCCAACACTGTGTTTATGCTCTCTCTATCTATCTATCTATCTATCTCTCTTTCTCTCTCTCTCTCTGTATGTTCGCGCGTGTGTGTGTGCGTGTGTAGATAAATATTTTGTCTGTAAAACTGTCTGGCCTTTGTAATAGAGAGTGAGGAATATAAATATTTATCTGTGTATAGGTCTTATACTAATACGAATCTTTGTACATAGGCTTAGGTATCGTATCTATGTGCAGTGTGTGTGTGTGAACGCACGCGCGTTGTGTGTGCGTTGTGTATGCGTGGATACATATAAACATGTATGTGCTAAATATGTTTGTTTTCCTACGAAGCCATGTGTTTGTATAGCTGTCTGTATATTCATCGCCGAGTGTATACGGAAAAACCTAGACAAAAATGTAAACAAAAAACAAACGTCAAATATACCTAATCGATTAGTTGTCTGCGACTTTGTATCTGCTCATGCATGTGATGTCTAATGTAACTATACTTTCGTGAATGTGTGTGTGTCTGTGTGCGCATGAAAGATAATATTCCTATAAGAGCGTCTTTAGTATATGCGTTGTTTTCCACGTATCTTGTGTGTTATTCACTTGCTGGAAGTTTTCCTAATTCCGCTCATTCACCCGATCGCCCCCTCTACCCGATTGCGTTACTGAATAATATCCATTGAAAGAATGGGAATGAAAGAAGGCGGGATCAAAGGCTAAGAACCGGAAGTTAGAAAGGTCACCGGATGTGCGCAGTGTCGCCGTGTGCATTGATTGGTTGGAATGCTCACTCAATATTTTAGTGATGGGATTGTTGTTTGATAAGTGCTATTATAGCGACTGATGCATTTACATCGTGCTTTGCACAGATGATCATGCACTACACTTGCACATGCACGAACATATAAATGCCCAAATACAGAGACATATATTCAAGTAGATGCTAATATCATCTCCTTCTTTAACGCAATGTTCAGCAGGATCGTATAACAGAGTGATCGTTGGCTTACTAAGTCCGATTTTCACTGGATATCTCACACGAGTCTTTAAGTGCCATCTTTAGTAAGTAAAAGAGAAAAAAATACGGAATACTTATTAATATATGCTAAAATATAAGCAAGTGCGTGTGTATGATTTGATATGAAATATCCGAACTAATTATATATGACAGAATTTGTGAAAACCAGTTGGATGTTTAAAATGTTTTATTTATTTATTTATTTTTTTTTTTGCTTTGTACAAGCATTCTCTAAACAACTGAAAAAATACGAGGAAATATTGCTACGGTGGTAATTCTACTACTTAAAACGCTGTAGTAAATTTGAAAATTTTTAACAGTTAATAAAATTTAAAAATAAATATCCATGAACAAATCAATGAGATTTGCACATCGAAAATATGCAAAAAATAACACAACCATTTACACTTCGAAGTCTGGTCAATTTGATGAAGCCAAATTGGCAGCTGATCTAAAAAAAATAACCTACATTCTGTTTTTAACTGGAGCAATCAATAGATTGTTAATTTTAACGCATCCAAAGCGAAACTTATAAAACTCTCTCAATTACTTGAAAGATCCTTTCCTGCCTCCCATCAGCATGGCTAATCCTAACCTCAGTAAGAGTGCCTCGTTACACCTTCGTGGGCTGACATGAAATGGGAAGATTATATTGAATCCATTGCTAGGTCTGCTGCTAAGCAAGTTGGTTCACTGTTTCGTGCTTGAAAAATTCTCTCTCCTAAATCTATCTTACATATTTATGAGTTTACCATTCGACCCTGCTTTGAATATTGATGGCACATTTCGTCCGGTGCTCCCACTGTATATTTAGAGATACTTGATAAAACCCAAAGAAAATTCAGCAATATTATTGGTCCTGACATGGTGGCTCGGTTTCAGTCACTTTCCCACCGCCATAATGTAGCTTCCCTGTGCCTTTTCTATAACTACTTTCACCATGAAAGTATTTATAGAAAAGGTACGGTTCGGATGAACTCTTCGCCATGGTTCCTAGATTCTATGAATTTAAGCGCAGTACTAGATTGGCGGAAAGGTAACATCAATTCCCAGTTGAATTGGCTAGATGTTACCGTAGTTTCTATGCTAAGTTTCTTTTCTCGCTTGTGGAACTCTCTTCCGACTCTATGATTTCCAGCCAACTTTAATCTTCAAAGATTTAAATGTGATGTCAATCGTTATCTTCTGTCTTCCCAATTACACTTCTGTTGTTCTCGCTCCTTAATAACGTTTCTCTTTTTTTCTTATTCTGTAACAACTTGAGTCTTCGTGTCATTACTGCTTTGCATGGGGTAATATGATTAAAATATGTAAATATAGTTATTTGATATAGGAAAATAAATTAAAATAATGTTATGGTTACAAAAATAAAGCGTGTGTATCGAAACAAATACTGAATATTATAATTAAAAATATAAAATATATTATTTAGGTGTTAGGAAAAGTATAGAATTTAACATTTTTAATTAAAGTTTTATCATGAGGTTTATCCAGCATTTATTTTAATTTTCTTTACTATCTTCGTTAGAAAAGATGATTTATTATAAAAAGAAAACCTTCTTTTTTATTAATTAAATTGAATCGTGATATCATAGCTGATTCAATAATTCTTCTAGATGAACAAATTTAACTATTTTTACTAAGTGTTCCAAGAAGTAGAACTTCAGATAAGCCTTTCCAAGGCAGAAACTATTAACGGTATTTGGAATGACAGTAGTGATGGCACATATCCTGAATCCATGAAAAAATCCAGAATGTGTAAGTAAGAAATACAAAACATTTCAAATACTTGGGATGAGTTATAGCAAATTTAATATAGGAAATAAGAAAATCGAACACAGAATAGGCTACGCCAGGTGTAGTTTTGTCCAACAGCACAAGATGCTACAAAACCAAAACATTAACCTAAGAACTTAATCCATTTTCCTAAAAGACCGCGTCACATCTAGACTCTTATATGGATGCCATGCATGGTGTCCAACACTTTCAGAAATGTCTAAACTATCAGCTATATACAACCGTTCTCGCAGATCAATGATTAGAAATGGCTACAAATGAATGAACCCTGTGTTTGTGCCTGTGTCCTTATGCGAATCTCTTGAACTGACGAAGATATTTACCAAATAACATAAATCACATCGCTTGAAAACTTTCAACAATAGCAAAACCTAAAATGGATGGCACATATAGCTTGAAGCAAAAATAATGCCATATGCAAGGTGGTGACTTTCCACCCTATCTTAAACAACAGGATAGGAAGAAAATCGCCATCCATGCTAAAAAGAGCAATAACAGTGAACTTGAGAAACCCATTTTCCCGAAAAAGTCTTTTAGAAAGATTTTGTAAATCTAAATCTCACCATTACGTTTTTGACATTTTTTAAATCGAATGGTATTTCGTTTACAGGAGAATAAAGAATTAACGTATTCGCGATATGTATTGCTCTTTGTGTTCATTGATACGTTTTTGTTTAAACTGTGTTGTGTTTTTACCAATGTAAATTTCATCACATTTACTGCTAAAAGTCATATGTTACGAGTTTCGCCCTTTGAAAGGACTTCTTCAGACTAAACAATGTTTTTATTGGTGGAATCATCTATATTTAGAGGACGGGAAAAAATACAGCAAACGTTGCTTATAATTCTACATCAAGTGAAACGGTGAAAATAGTGGAACGCTGAACTTTAAGTTTCAGTTTTTAATTCCTGACGTACGATGTGTCTAGATGTACAACCGGGCCGATCTTATTCAGCTTCCTACCGATTTTGTTTTTATCGCTATTGTCTTAAAATATCTCACATTGTAATAGCAGTAGTTGCGTTGAGAAAAGTGATATATATATATATATATATATATATATATATATATATATATATATATATATATATATATATATATATATATATATATATATATTTTAAATAAAAACAGATTGCTTTAAGGTTCCATATAATAAATTATTTCACCACAGCCCTTTTAAAGGACAGTGGATCATCAGATTTATTTCCAAATGTTGAAATGAAAAAATGAAAATAAATTTACACATTTATGACGGGCAATAATAAGGAAACTCACGAAGTGGGGGCAGTGTAGGGGGTAGAGATAAAGCATTGAGTTAGATGTAACATTTCTATTGTTTCAAATTTAAATTTTCGCTGAAATCTAGACATTGACACTTTAAATCTGTTAACGGAAGTTATATCTTGATTAGGAAGTGGGATGGACAAAGCAGTATATAAAGAAAAAAGAAAAAAGAAAAAGAGAGAAAAAAGAGAGAAAAGAGAGAAAAAAGAGAAAGAAGTTGTAAAAAGTGTCATTAACTTCTATTGGAATAGGCGTTGTTTTTTTTCTTTACTTTGAGATTTCGTAAATTTTTCAGTTTAAACAGTCTAAGCCATTTAATTATATGTTACAGTTTTTTAAAAAAAAACTTATTACGGACATTTTGGGGATTTAATGTGAAATAGTCGATTAAAAAATGTAGAGTTTACATTAAAACACTAGAAACCTTTTCTCAAATATAAGTTTACATCTAGTAGTAAGTGATTATTAAGGTGATATCTTTATCAGTTTGAATTTTATTTATGAGATTGATTAGTGACTATTTTTACATTGGTAAATTCTATTACTTAAAATTTAGTATTAATTTAATATGGAGTGGCATTTTAATGCAATATTAGAGATCATGCTCCATCATATATTGTAAACACATCTATGTGAATTTCATACACATACGATCTTTCACATCTGCAGTCACTTATACAGGTACACGTGTACTGATACACATGGGTAATTTCATATATCTTCTTAGATGTTTCCGTATACTTACATATATGTATATATATAGGGGTGCAACTAGAATTTCCTAAAGAAACTTCTCTAAGAAAGAAATTAGGTGATGACTTTAGTATTTAATCATCAAAAATCTAAATATTTTATCATTAATAATGATTATTAAAATGTAATTCATTTAAGAAAACAATATTGTAAGTATTGTAAGTGGGGTAAAAAATCAATAAATACTTGTAAGTCTTTTTTCTTTTAAACATTTTTACATACACGCCAACACATATACACATATATATATATATACACACATAGGCACATATTTACACACACACACACACACACACACACACATCCCCTCATACACACATACACACACCTATCTATCTATCTATCCATAAATATATATATATATACATACATACATATCTGTATCCACACATGCCCACATTTATACACATATCTCTACACATACATACATATACACATTTACACACACATATATACACATATACATACACATATACACCTATATATCCTATCTATATACCTACCCGTATCTATACATACATATCAATATTCATATTGGCCAAACACAAATATATTTTTTCACAACCCACAACTATACAGATGTATTCCTATTTTTCTATATAAACAAATATACATATACATGTAAAAAAAAAAAACGTATGACTGTTGCAGTCCAAAAAACATATTTCGGCATGCATACAGTTATGTGTTCATATTCACATGTGAATAATAATATTTCAAGAGCAAAAATAAAGATCAAGTAATATATTTTGTTAGGTTTAAATTGTTCCTATGCCAACATTTAAAAATTAATTCATTATGACTGTTCAGTAATATATCCGGATCTTTATGCCTTATAATGAAGATCTTTTCTCTTAGACACAGATCGCATCTGTCTCTGAAATTTATTGGAGTTCTGGCTCTCGAGACGATCTTCCACGTTATTTGTGGGGTTAAGCCACCCTCCAACAAATTCCAATAATGTTTTGACAGTGCCGTTTGGTTCTTCTTATGTCTATCTTTGAAGGACTGGCGGTAGTTATAGAATCGGTTCTTCCAACTACCCGCCGATATCCCTATGTAATTCTTCTTTTGCTCCATATTTTCTTTGGGGAAAATAGTTGCCTCATATATCACATTTTCCGCCAAGCACAGTCCTTCAACTGGGCAATTTGATCTTGTCCTGCAACTGCATGTTGATGATCTCATTTTGGATGTATTACTATCAGTCTTTACTTGATTTATATGTAGATTTTTCAAAATTTTACTATTATGTGAGCTAATATATATATATATATATATATATATATATATATATATATATCAGAGTCCGCTCAAAAAATGTTTACACACTTCAGAAAAGGAAAAATTTCTTTCACAGTTTTATCAAATTTCGATAACACTGCCATACATGAACTTTATGGAAATGAGGAATTTTTCTTACAACAAGACGGCGCACCGTCACACTACAAGCAAAATGTGAGAGCTTATTTGGATGAGAATTTGCAAGGACACTGACTAGGACGAAAAGATACAGTCTAGTTCCCCCACCCATGTTCTCCTGATTTAACACCTGCAGACTTTTACCTATGGTGAACCCTAAAGGATGTGTTGTTATCGCAGAAAACATTACATTTGCGGACCTTAGACAAAAAAATAAAATTTCATGTGCTGCAATCCCACTGGGCACTTTGGCCAACGTTGCCCAAGCAGTAGTTCGCCATAATAATAAATATATGGAAGCTAAATGCCACCATTTTAAGCATCTCTTTTGATTTCTACAATGGCAACTTGTATTAATGTCGTGATGTCTGAATAAATTTAATATTACAATATCTATACAAGTTTTTCCTTTCATGATATTTGTATACATTTGGGGGACTCTCTCAGTCTCTCTCTCTCTCTCTCTCTCTCTATATATATATATATATATATATAGAGAGAGAGAGAGAGAGAGAGAGAGAGAGAAAGAGAGAGAGAGAGAGAGAGAGAGAAATTAAAGTTAAAAATAGTTATATTTTTGACTTCATGTTTTGCAAATACAACGCTCGTCACGATCCGATAAATCTATATGATAATTAGATAAGATATAATCAGATAAAATATATTTATTTGACCCTAAGCAGTGGTTTATCTTCGAAACTATTTGTTGTAGAAAATATAAACCTTTTTTTTTCATCATTAGGCAAAGAACATCAATTTACTTATGTATATCTATATATACTTGTGTATATTTATATAGAAATAAATACATACATATTTCTGTTCATGTGAATGCATATACTTATAATGTATATTTATCCATATACTTATATACATATGCATATATCCCAAGGAAAATATGCATTCCTTAAATAGGTATGTCAAACCTTTCCCTATGAACGCGGCCTCCGTGGTTGAATTTGAAGGAACGTTTCGGAAAGGTGAGAAAAATTGTGCATCCGAAAAGAATCGAATCTGCATCCCACATGTTCGATTCTTGTTGAAGGTACACTCTTTCTTTCGTATGATTTCTCAGTCTAAGACGGTTGTTGTTAATTTCATTAAACCAGGGATAGCAACTCAAAAACTTGTACCCACTAAAAATAACGTTTATAATTTTTTTTAAATACATATATATGTATTTAATCTATATACATACATATAATTTGCATGTAATTAGCAGATATAGACGTTGAAAGGTCCAAATGAGAAATGCACATTTCTTAAAA
Source organism: Acanthosepion esculentum (assembly GCA_964036315.1). Taxonomy (NCBI): domain Eukaryota; kingdom Metazoa; phylum Mollusca; class Cephalopoda; order Sepiida; family Sepiidae; genus Acanthosepion; species Acanthosepion esculentum. The sequence goes on from OZ038475.1 coordinate 84,636,557, forward strand.
AGAACCTTACATTGCAGTAATATTTTCTCTTAATCTGGTGGTAAATCACGCTTTGCTTGAAGGTCGTTTCACAGGAAAAAGGAAATACAAGTTCCCTTCCACATTTTCTTTAATATTTCTTCTGATCTCTAGGCCAATAGATATTAATTTTCACTGTTTAAAAATCATGGATGCCTACTTGAATACATGGACCTATTAAATATACAGTTTATTGTAAAAATAAATATCTTGATGCGAATATACAGGGTAATATTCGAAGTTAGTGGAATTTGAACAGGGAGTGTATCAAATGAAATTTGGCGTTTGCTCTTGGAGGGTTGTACTCTTTGTGAACCAGTGTGCAAACAACAAGACTTCTTTGAATGAAACGTGAAAACATTTTTATACTAAATTTCACCCGACACGAAGCCTGAGGGCCACTCAAGATACTGGTTAGAATGAAAGAGAAGGTGAGAGGAAGTGAAGATTATGAGGATAAGGAGGATAGATAACGATTCACCATTAACTTGAAGAGGTTAAGAGTGTAGTGTTCAGAGAAACATTTACGCGGGGGTCGGTTCCAAGAAGAGTAACTTGGGTACAGCTGAGTGGAACTTCCTCCTTGCAACTGGAATACGGGGGAAATAAGGGGAATTCGATTCCATGAAAATCAATGTTGTGCGTTATGGTCATTTCCGGAAATTTTAGGTCGCAAACTATATTTGATGGGTATATATTTTTGCACAGATGCAAGCAAATAGAGAGATAGATTAAATGTAGACGCGCATAAAGTTACATAAGTGGTTCCTAAAAAAGTACAATAAAAAACCAACGCAATAACGTATTCAAAAACAAAATATGCAAATATATGTATATACAACAACGCTAAATGCATCAATATGGCAATATAGAAAGGTTGTCGCTAAGTTGCCAGCTCGACAATAAACAGCGTCTGTTTTCTATTGGCTCTCCCATTTCTTCTGTTTCCGTATCATTTCCTAATTGGACAGTTGCCAGTTATTAAATTATAAATATGTTTGAGATTGAGGTCTGGATAACAGTGCGCTTACTAATTGCGTAAGTTGCGTCGAGCTAAGGACACAAACAATATCGAAAAATACATATATGACTGGAAAAGGTTCAGTTGATGTCGCGTGTAAGTAACAAAAGGCGCCCTTTCTGTAAAGTCTCTATGTAAGATGTACGTATGCATCGTGACATACACCTACTTAAGGATAGATTACTAGCAGACATACATATAAACAAAGTTATATCTCTTCCCATGTACACACACATATACTGCAGTACACATACGCATATATAGACAGAAACATTTAAGGGAATTTTCCAATGGCTAAGCTCGCAGATTATTTCCACAGTTTTGAGTTCGATCTACCTGCTCTATAGTTGTAGTTTTGCACTTAAACTAGGTTTAGAAAAATAGAGAAACATTTACACAGAGATGTTTTGTTTTGTTTTTTATCTATGAACGAATCTGAAAAACATACAGTCGTAAAAAGATTTAAATTTTGTTGGGCGGGAAGGAGATGATTCTTTTTTATTTTGTTAGGTAGTTATTTAGAACATTTAAGCAATCGTCAACTGGTATATATATATATATATATATATATATATATATATATATATATATATATATATATATATATATATATATATATATATATATATATGGGGATTTAATAACTCGGTAAGCCATGACTATTATTCTTCGTCAGAATTTTTATGGTGTAAAGAGGCGTAAAAGTGTTTGCTAATCTGTGAAAGGCGCTGCCGATACAACAGATGATAGGTCACATTGGTTCAAATTCCGGGCTCGTCTTTTGCGTTTACTTTCGCTCAAATGTGCTTGTGGAAGGCATCAATCCCTTTCTTCTCTTCCTTAAATAGCAGAATAGACTGGACCCTCTAGAGAAGGGAAGCTCTGATTTACAAACTAGGTAGAAGAGAACGAGGAGCCACCTCACTTTCTTTACCAAGAATGTATGGCAATTCGCAAATAATAAAGGAAGGTCTGTGGAGAGTCATGATCACCTATGTCCTGAAGGGACACGACATTAGAACGTTTTAAAATAAACGTATACTTTTATGAATACCCTATCTGTGTATCTATATATCTGTATTAGTAAACAATGCTTAATTCAATGTGTTCATCGGCTTTTTTATAATCATCGGCTAAATTTGAACTTAGATGTTAAAAATGCATTTCATAATATGTAGTTTTAGATCATCTAAATATAAACATCGTATTCAGGCTTACTGTATATACAAATTATTCAAACTTGCATTTGAAATAGGTTTAAATATGTTGCATACAATTAAGGAAAAATATGAAAGGTAATACATTTATCCGTCTTTTTCGAATGTTATGGAAGGGTTAAATCTTGGCCCCTAATCCTAATTTTAAAATTTTGCATGTGTGTACACCAAAATAACATTTACATTAAAGATTGCCGTTAAAATGGCTTGCACTATGTTTTAGATCGGAAATATTGACTGTAAATAGTCTTTCAACTCGAATTCAGAGATATTTTTTACAATACTCAAATATCCATACGAATTCTTTTAGATATTTTGGTTGAGAATGAGACAGTTTAAATTCTTCAGCTTAGATTCGACATTTGAAAGAATGAAAGAAACTTACTCAAAAAAAGCAGAAAATAGAAAAGGGTAGAGAAATTAAAAGAAAATGGTGATTATCAGAAAATAAGAATACATATACAAACATACAAATATATGAATACATACAGTGACCACATCACACCAATTTACAATCACACACACACGCATGTATATTACTCTATATGCATCTAAATCCACATCTTATTTTACAATCTTAAACAGTCAGTTACTGAAACACAATCTTCTTTAATCTAGCTACACAAGCTGATTGAAAACCTTGATCTTTTACTAAGCTCGTGTACGTCACAACTAGAAACCGATAGGAAATGGGAGATGAACATTATGTTACGTCACTCTTCTAAGAGTGGGGGTTATTTGCCTTGGAAATAAATGAAATTCTACTTTTTGTAATATCTGAGTTCAAATACAAATTTCTGGCGTAAGTGAGAATTAGATAATTATTTTAACCACGAGGCAATCAAATATTTATTTACTAAAATTACCTTAATCTGATACAAAGACACAAGTTGAGACACTCCTTGTCAACCTTGAATTCATTACACGAGAAAATGATCTGCATGACGTGTTTTCAAATGGGAAGCGTCCATAAGTTCAAATATCTTTTCATACAATACTTTACATTTCAAACATTCTCAAGGAAAATGTTACTGCGAATAATTCGTGGAAATGTGATATTGGATTCACCATTTAGAATTTCACACAATACTCAGTTGATAGTTTATTTTATAATTTTGATAATATTTAACAATTTCGTATATTTATGCATCACATTTTTTAATTATTTCATCCCAGGGAAGCCACTAGGATGCAAGGGGTCACTGAGATTGAAAGAAATCGACAGGACAATAAAATAAGAGGATTCAAGGAGACATAAGATTATGATTGTCATTGCATGTAATTTTTTGAACAGTGAATTGCTGAAGAAGAAATGATTAACATAGAACTTACGATTACAACTAACCAGTGAAATTAAAAGACCTATCTGTCAATTTAGTACTGCGCTTAAATTCGTAAAGCCGATGTACCAAAAAGAAAATTTCATCAAATCAATTATCATAAAAATATTTATAGAAAAGGCAAAGGGGGGCTACGTTATGACGATGGTAAAGTGACTAAAGTCTAGATGTTAGATCAGAATCGATAACATTGCAGATTCTTCTTTGGATCTGGTCTCGAATCACTAGACATATTACAGAACCGCCAAGCCAGATGCGGCAGTAATATTCGAATGCACGGATAGATGGTAGACTTAAAAATGCGCATGATAGATTCTGACGAGAAAAATTATCTAGCAAGACATAGAGAATATACTTTCCTGGCAGCAGACTTAACAACTGATTTAATATAATAATCATTCGACGTCGCGTTAGTCGAAGGCATGCGACCAAGAAGATGCTCTGCTGAAGGTTACCATCCACCATTCTGATGGAAGCCAAAAATGGTTCTTTAATAGCAGTTTTGTTTTGGAGAGACTGTTTTTCCTTGTTGCCAGTGTTGTATCTGGATGGTTGGGGCCGGAGGGGTTATTCTTATATCGGTGAAATCCTGAAAATCCAAACAGAAAGTAATGTCTATTTACTTAAAAAGGTAACTTCAGATATTTTCTATTATCTTCTCTCATCTCAGATCGTTCTCCTTTCAGTCCATATAAATCGTGATTGATTCTATGAGTTGCAAGTACCATCATCTATTTGTTAACCAAATTGTTGATACTTTAAACTGAGATTACATAACGGTTTTTATTGCTTTGTGACTAGGACGTCGTTATTCGTCCTTCCAATCATATCTCAAATTGTATCTCCGAAATATCCGACAAAAAGTTGTGTAGCTCTTTCTTGTTTTGATGCTCGATCCTTTCAAATAAGTGATCGGATTTGAAATCATTGAAGTAATAGGATTATCCAACAGTACCTCGATAAGATTTTTCTTTCAATAGGTATCCTTTATATGGTATCAGTACCTCAACATTGATAAGTTTATTTGACGCTCAATTTAGTATTCAAAGTAATCTTTACTAGAACTCGAACATGAATTGTAACAGTTGCTGTAAGGATGAGATTTTATTATTTTAATTGTCAGAACATAATTTATAAACAACCAATTTATGTCTTATCACAATTGTAATAGTAAACGTGAAATCACAAAAGTCCTAGCATGATTAAAATTCTAATTATTGGACAGACAAATGGTTGGCTGTTGTTTTTCCTAAATAGATATTAGATGCAAGTCGTCTGATTCGAGATGAAAGGGCATCCAATGCTTGCATTAAAAACATCCTTTCAGGCATTAATATTTTCTAAGAGAAGCGACAACTCGACAGGAGACTGAGTTCATTGCTCGTGCTGATTGATTGATAACTATTCTTGTAGAATACAAATATTGCTTCCTAGTCAGTGATGTTGGCTGGAGCTTTCTTTCTCCGAAAATTATATTTAACACAGATAAACTGTAAGAAGACAGAATGCATGGTTGACATCAAGATGGGAGTTATTAGGTGGCGACGTCAAAATCAAGCAAGTGCAGAAATTGAATGGGTAGTAACAGACAGCGGAAAGGGTGACATATGTTTTCCAGAAACTAAGCAAATTATTAAGAAATAAGAAAATATCGTTAGAAACAAAGAATAGGGTGCTGAACTACTAAGTAATAACTAATCTCCTATATGGCAATGAATGATTGACAATTTCCTCACAGATGAAAAATAAACTTGAAACGAAGATGTAATACAAACGACGAATGAAGAGAATACTGTGGACAGAAAATGCAAGTAACGAGGAAGTTTTAATGAAAATAAGAATAAGAAAAAATATACATACAATCGGGAAAAATCTTTGAAATGTCTGGAACATATAATGATAAAAAAGGACATGGAAATTTTAACACTCACAAGACATAATGAAGTGAATAGAAATAAGAAAAGATATAATAATCTACTTAAAGAAAAGAAAAAGCGTGTTCAGATATTATTATATTCAGTAATTGTTTAACCATCTGCGAGAAAAACATTTTGTCGACTCTAAATTGCCTATGAATGTTCACATTTTGTCACTTACACTTCCTTTTAAAGTCTAGATGTTTCATAATCCAGACTATCTTTTTGCGTGATCAATCTTTACTATGTATAACATTGTACCGTGTTGGGTCTACTCAAAAACATCGTTCAAATAAATAATTTACTCGACGGAATTAGAAGCTGAAATTACTGACACCACCAGCTTAATCACATTAACAATGTTTGACGTTTAAGTGATATGATTCAAGATAAATAGTAATAAATATTCTTATTCTTCGTTGCCACATACCTGAAGCTATTGGTTTAAGAATTATTTTTTTTAGGCGAGAAAAAACAACAAATCTACAGTTGCTGATTTACATGTATAAAATATGCACATCGAGTGTTTTACTTACAACCAGAATTGTGTCAGTGCTTTAATAAATGTGTATCAGCATAAAACTTGCATTATATTTATCAGGGGTTTGATAGTTTCCTGATTGTCTGCTGTGTTGTTATGAAATGTCTCATTGTCATCCTTTTACCGCCCCGTTTATAAATCTCAATAGACAGCATCCTTTATGTAATGAATAGAGAAAATATTCGGAATTCCTTCTTTTGGGAACACTGTCAATGATGAAGGAAATGACAAGTGGGGTTTTGCGCTGTTTCCAACTCAAATATCTCGATCGATATGCATTCAGTTATAAACTATATCATAATTATTCTGCAATGTGCATTTGGAGAAAAATTGATTTTTGCAACTATTTTGTTTTTGTAGTGTTTTTTCGTGCGCAGTGGTGTTCCATTTACGAAACGGTGGCCTGAATGCATACGTAAAATAAATGACACGCGGATGCCATGCTTGACTTGCTAAAAGCATTTGATCTTTAATCAAAAGGATACAGTTTGAGTCGAGAGGACCTTTCTAAGGAAATAATGGCCATAGTCATTGGTTGAAATTCTGACATTTAAGACTGGTGTTTACCTGATTTCGACCACAGATTGCTATCTTCTGGAACAAACACGTTACCGATCTCAACTTCATAATTACTAAGTTTAGCTAAGTACGACACAAGGCCAAAACAAAACGAAACGCATAATCATAACCAACGTTTGTGTTTTTATATTCCCCCCTACCCTTTGGAGACATATAAAATTACATTAAAAAAACATTACTTTAGTCTAAAGAACGTCTGAAGGACGAAACACATCACCCAATTTTTTTACTTTGGAATTAATTTAAAAAACAACACATGCAGCTAAAGGCGCAAAGAAAAAGTGAAAAGAAGTACATTTTACAAACAAAATAACATTTTTTTTAAATATAACACCAAAATATTCTACAAGGAAATGAAAAAATAACGAAGCCAATAGAAAAAGTCCCATAACATGAAGACTTTTGAGAAATCTGGATTAAAATATGAAGAAATGGGCAGTATTATAAAATGGATGCGGAATTGATTAAAAGGTGATAATTAATTAAAGGGTTTGTTAAAACAAAACAAATTCAGAAATGTTATAGCCATTGGATATGACCTCGAAAATGTGCTCAGACAACATGGAAAAGATACAAATTGGTACGAAAAATGGATATAAAAATTTACAAAGAAGTTAATTCGGAAACGAGACCATGAAGATATCGTGAGTGAATCCACTTCTATAGACTTTATTAAAGAAAAATATGCGATCTCCATATATCTCCTGCCGGAGAGTGCATATATATATATATATATATATATATATATATATATATATATATATATATATATATATATATATATATAAATTAAATGTTCATATATCTGTCCTTAGCTTTTGTTTTGGCGAATATTTTGTTCACTGATTGTGAATAAAGACGACTTGCTTTAACTCATTATCACCCAGAAATACACTGGTCGTCCTTTGGTTTATGTTTTTCAAAAACACATTTTTTTTCAGAAATATATATGTATATATATTGTTATAAATATTATGTACCGTATATACTCGTGTAACGCACGATCTCGTGTATCGCACGACCCCAATATTTTCACTTCAAAAAAGGATTTTATCATGTATCGCGTTATCATGCGAATTCCTTTTTTGATAGGCCAAATTTCAATAAGTTAACCTCTTTTCCTCTATCTCTATGAGAATCCTCTCGTTAAATAAGTTAAAAAAGTAAAATGAGAATGAAAAGTATCGTTAGTAACGCTATAGTCGTTGTGTAAACGCGCACACCCCTAAACAACCGAACGAGAAACAGATAAACATCTTATGAAAAAGATGGATATTTGCTCTGTTTGTATACTAATATGTGAATATTACATGCATTATTATTGAATACAGTTAAGTAAAACATCAGTTTTATCGAAATAATGTTTAAAATCATTTTAAATACAGCTGTACTTTTTGAAGACAGTAAATTGATATATAGTTTGGTCAATGGCATAGCCAGGGCCAGCAGTACATATGCTAATTTTATATCTTTGTGTATGATGCGACTCCCTTAAAATTAACTTCAAAATTTGTTCTCCAAAAGTTGCATGATACGCGAGTATATACGGTAAAATATATATATGCGCGTGTGTGTGTGTATGTGTGTGTGTGTGTGTGTATGTATGTATGTTTTGTGTGTGTATGTATTGTCATTAATTTGCTCATACATACATTTTCTTTCTGCTTTTCCCTCTAGTCATTCTTTTTATGTCCTTCTATAAAAACGGATAAAGACTTTACGTCCGGTGCCAATGGTGATGAAAGCGAGGTAAAGACCGAGATTTCAAATTTTGTTTTTTACAGCAACCATTGCTTTACCTTAAGGAACATTTGATGCTCGAAGATATTGCAACCGAAAGCAGACTGTAGATTAGCGTATTTTTATAATATGCGAAATTGCCCACGTGATCTCTCTCTCTCTCTCTCTCTCTCTCTCTCTCTCTCTCTCTCTCTCTCTCCTCTCTCTCTCTCTCTCTGTGTTCTTCGATTTCCTTAACGAACTCTCTTTCACGAACCGTCCGTTTCAATCGCTTATTTCTCTCAGGCTTTGAATAATTCTCTTACAGCAAAAGCAGTTCTTCTCCGTTTGTCCTGCTTCAGCTATGCAAGTTGCGTTTGCTTTTATTCCTAGCAGCACGCACGAGAGAATAATGTCACCAGTTAACGTTTGAATGTAATCTTAAAACTGACTAATATCGACGGTTAAGATTTTTAAAGTCGAAGTTCGTTGTCGCACAATCACTGAATGCATAATCTGAACGGTCGTCATCTTGATTTTGGAAATTCCTGGATGGGGTGATTTTCAGCAGGCATATGTTTCGTGACATTACGAATAATAATAAGCGAAAAGATGACCTGCCAAATAGTGAACGTAGATGAGCCAGCTGAACACAGGGCGAAGACACATGGCAAGGACCTTTCTTGGTAATAACAATAATAATAATAATAATAATAATAATAATAATAATAATAATAACAATAATAATAACGACAACATTGCAGATAAAGAAGTTGGAAAGCTTGTGAACTATGACATAAGGTGAGAATGTCATTGCAATTAGAAAGGAAATATTAAAACAATTCATGCAACTAAAAGCGCAAAGAAAAAGTAAAAAGAAGTACATTTTACAAACAAAATAACATTTTTTTTAAATATAACACCAAAATATTCTACAAGGAAATGAAAAAATAACGAAGCCAATAGAAAAAGTCCCATAACATGAGGAATTTTGAGAAATCTGGATTAAAATATGAAGAAATGGGCAGTATTATAAAATGGATGCGGAATTGATTAAAAGGTGATAATTAATTAAAGGGTTTGTTAAAACAAAACAAATTCAGAAATGTTATAGCCATAGGATATGACCTCGAAAATGTGCTCAGACAACATGGAAAAGATACAAATTGGTACGAAAAATGGATATAAAAATTTACAAAGAAGTTAATTCGGAAACGAGACCATGAAGATATCGTGAGTGAATCCACTTCTACAGACCTTGAAAATAGATATTTTCTTTTTAAACCTTTGAAACAATTCAGCTCATTTTTATCGTCTTCCAAAATCTACAATATTCTCAGGTCCCATATTGTTACATTACTATCTTCATAAGATTTGACGAACTGGATTTTAATAGACGGACATAAGTTCATATTTTAGTGCATTTTTGCCACCTAGCGACATGTATACAATTATAATTCTGTTAATAAATACAAATAAAACGTAGTATCATGAATAAACTATATACACTTATGTATATGCACAAAGGCACACAAAGACTTGGTTAAATTCACTGATGTCGTAAATGAACATAAAATATTTGATAACGGATTTGGGCCAAATAGTAACTTTATCGTGAGGCACTAATGACGGATTAGAACAAAGAGATTGTGGCTTACACACAACATTCAATCAACCAACAACTCGATGCAGACGGCCAAGCTTAACGCAATGTTGCGCAAAAGCCATATTTTCTAATTTCTCTATAAATTATTTTATTATCAAATCAACTATCGTTCTTTGCGATAAAATAATGATAAAAGTATTTCTTTGACCATAAGGTTTTGCTCTAATTAATGACGTTTGACATCAAAGTTATGGCAAACAGTAAAACTACATTTATTACATATTTTAGAGTTTGAACGTAGGATCACAGCCAATGGGATGTTGAATTTATCTATTGCAAGGAACAGAAGTAATGCTTCACGTGAGACATGTATATTTATCTATTTATATATACACACACACATATATATATATATATATATATATATATATATATATATATTGTATACATACATATATATATACATTTATAGAGACACAGATACACACACACACGCACAGACACATATATATATATGATTAAATAAGTAACAAATAAAAAAATATTTATAAAATAAACTTAACATTTTTATTTAACTTCAGACGTTTTTAAATTATATAGTTATGATTCACAAATTAAATAATGAATACTATTTAAAGATTTGATTCGTTATTTCAATTTCAAAAAATACTTTTAACACTAAATAATAGCAAAATATGTTAAATTCATAATTTTTACTTGTTATTTATTTAAGCATTCTGTTGGATTTCATATTTTCAACTCTCTCTATCTATCTATCTATCTATCTATCTATATATATATATATATATATATATATATATATATAGAGAGAGAGAGAGAGAGAGAGAGATAGATAGATAGATAGATAGATAGATAGATAGATAGATAGATATAGGATTAATATAAGTAAAAGTTTGTCATTTGGCTGATTGATGTTATCTTCAGAATCCCGGCTCAAGCGTTTCGTAGGCGGATCATTCCGTTGACTCTTAAGAGGGTATAAGCAATTTACTGCTTATATTTCCTTTAACAATATATATATATATATATATATATATATATATATATATATATATATGTATATATAAAATTTATTACATATATATATAATTTATTAATTTATTATATATATATATATAATTTATTACACATATATACATATATATAAGTTTCATTATAAACGACAGACAAGGTTAAGCTTTTTATCTAATTTTTCTACTGTCCTTATAATGTAGAAATTGCCTGAATGTTGTCATTGTCCGATCGCTTTCAGCTATACTTTTAGCCATTATCATTTTATTTCTACATAATTTATGTCCAGAAAAAAAAGAAAATTCTAAGAACACAAGAAAATTTAAATAAAAATATTAACCGCAGTAACTTGTCAGTCGTTTTTAATAAAACTTATATAATAGAAGGATTGCTGCCCAAATACACAATATATATATATATATATATATATATATATATATATGTATATATGTATATATATATATATATATATATATATATGTATATATATATATATATATATATATATATATATATATTGTAATGATCATTTTTATGTGATGCTGAATAATGTTGAATGTCATACCTTGACGGTACAAATTTTCACTGATATATTTTATTTGTTATCTTCACTTAGTCTTATTTAATTTTTATTTGAGTGAATAAAGAAATGTATGGTTGATTTTCTTTTTATTCTCTTTTAAGTCGAATATTTTATGACTGGTATTCGCTTGTAGTAAGACGTTTATAAAAGATTTGTATACATAGTTAATGTCAGAATACGTGTGTGTTATGATGATATCCGTTGATTCGGTAAAGATTTTTATGGAGTTTTTGTATGAATTAAATTCCTTTTGAGTATTGTTTTTTATCAAATCACGGTATTTCGATATTTACATGTAGGTATTTACTAAAGTTTGCTTAGTCTGGCAAAAGGCATATAATATGGAGCCCCTTACTAACCATTGTTTCATAGAATTCCATGTACTTACAAGTATATTACACAGTAAAACTTACTAACCATTTCTCTACAGCTTTTACAAACTGGCGATATACTTTGTTTATATATATGATTTTCCAGCAAGTATCGAGGATTTTATAAGTTATTTTTAAATATAAATTTTTGTACATGCATGTATCTACTTAATTAAAATGATACAGAAACTACGAATCCTTCGAAAGTTTCATCTCTGACGTATATTAAAATATGCTTGTTAGTTTTGAGTTGATGCAAAAGTAACTCAAAAGGCTCAAAATCAATTTTTCAGTTGAACCGGAACGAAATCATTGTCATGATCTGAATTTCTATTCAAACATACATTCAAATTGGCGCCTCGCCATGAATTAATGGTTCCTACGACTATTGTACGGAACTTGAATCTTATATGTGTCGTATTAGGATAGCCTTATGACAGACTTATTTCTATTTATTGAATACCAATACATATATTTACATACTCGCATACATTCACCCTCCTTTCGATGGACTTACGTATTTATAGAGGTATGAAAAGAATTTTAAAAATGTGTAAACTTTAAGATGTGTTGACAAAGGCACACTGGAATTATTATTGAGAGGAAAATATTAATAATCTGTTCATTCTTTATTGCTGATATCTAAGTATAGATGTATTATAGTTCAAATATTACGACTTCCCATCTGGTCAAAATAGTGCGTATTTTTACCAGACTAACATGATAGGTAAAAGCCAGGATCTCGGTTACTGATTTTCAAACTAATCCCCTCTCTCAAAAAAAAAAGAGTGATCGGCATCATCTCACCAATCTCCTCCTCCTCCATTTGGCTTTGAGCCAGACTAAACTTAGAAAATATTTCTTATTAGGTTTATATGAATGTTTATGGCATTTATTTTGACAAAAACATTTATTCATATGAATTATTTTGTCATCAAAATATTGTTTTTTGTTATTGAAGTAACGCTAATCTTCCACTATTTAGTGTATTCCATTATAAAAAAACGATTCTGGTATTGATTATAGGAATTGTTAAAAGAGTTTTACGATATCGTCAAATTAAACTTCTCGGTACTTCTGACAAGTAAATAAAGTAAAATAATACTTTTCCTTCGATTACACAAAGATCCCTGTTGTTCCAATAAAATTAACCTTTTTCTTCCAATACAAACGGATCCTTGTTGTTCCTATAAAACGAACGTTTTTGTTCCACTACAAAAACGACCCTTGTTGTTTCAATAACCATGTTGTTCTAATAAAATGATATTTTTTGTTCCATCAAAACTGTTCCTTCTTCCAATAAAATGATAATTTTCGTTCCCATACAAAAAAGATGCTTCTTGTTTAAATAAAATGATCGCATTTGTTTAAGTACAAACAAGATCCTTGTTGTTCTAATAAAATGAACTTTCTCTTCCACTAGAGAAACGATCCTTGTTCCAAAAATATCCTTGTTGTTCCAATAAGATGATTTTTGTTCCACCACAAAAAAAGATGTTTGTTGTTCCATCAAAATGATCTTTTTTGTTCCAATACAAAAAGATATGTGTTGTTTTAATAAAATAATCCTTTTCTTCCATTACAGAACCGGTACTTGCGCCACTAAAAATATCCTTTTTGTTCCAACAAAATTATCTTTTTTCCACTACAAAGAATATCCTTGTTGTCCCAATAAAAAGATCTTTTTGTACCAGTACAAAAAAGATCCTTGTTGTTCCAATAAAATTATTCCACTACCAAAAAGATCCTTATTATAATGAAATGATATTTTTATTCCCCTACTAAAAAAAATCCTTACGGTTCCAATAAAATATTTTTCATTCCAATACAAAAAGACCATTATTCCTCCAAAAAATGATCTTCTTTTCCACTAAAAAAATATCCTTGTTGTTCCAATAAAATTATAATTTTTGTTCCAATACAAATGAGATACTTGTTGTTCCAACAAAAGTATCTTTTCTCCGCGACAAAAAAGAACCTTGTTCTAATAAAATGATATTTTTGTTCCACTACAAAAGACACTCGTTGTTATAATAAAATGATCTTTTGTTCCAATACAAAAAACATCCTCGTTGTTCAAATAAATGATCATTTTTGTTAAACTACAAAAAGATCCTTGTTTTTTCCAGAATATTTGTTCTTTATTTCACTACAAAAAAGATCCCTGTTGTTCCAATAAAATGATCTTTTTGTTCCAATACAAGAAAGGTCCTTGCTGTTCCAATAAAATGATCTTTTCTCTTCCACTACAAAAAAGTTCATTGTTGATCCAATAAAAGGAACATTTTGTCCCACTACAGAAAGACCATTTCCTTCCAATAAAATGAACATTTACGTTCGAATACAGAAAAGATAATTTTGTTCCAATAAAATTCCTTTCTGTTCCAATACAAAAAGATGCTTCTTGTTCCAATAAAATATTTTTGTTCCAGTACAGAGAAATATTTCTTGTTCCAAAAAAGATTTTCATTTCCCAATACAGAAAGATCTTTGTGGTTCCAATAAAACGTTCTTTTTTGTTCTACTACGAAAAAGATCCTTCCTATTTCAATAAAAATGTTTTTTATTCCGGTGAAAAAAAGGTCATTGTTATTCATATAATATGTTACAAAAACATCCTTGTTATTACAATAAAAAGATATTCATTTGAAAGAACCTTGTTGTTTCAATACAAAAAGATCATTGTGGTTCGAATAAAATGAACTTTCTTGTCCCACTAAAAATATCCATGTTTTTCCAATAAAAAGATCTTATTTTTTCCGATACAAAAAAGATCCTTGTTGTTCTGATAAAATGATCTTATTCCACTACTGAAAGAATGATTGTTTTCCAATGCAATTATCATTTTTGTTCCACTACAAAAAAGACACTTGTTATTCCAATAAGATGAAATTTTTCGTTGCAATACAAAAAAGATTCATGTTGTTCTAATAAAAACATATTTTCTTCTACTACAAAAATAATGCTTGTTATTCCAATAAAATTATCTTTCTGTTACACTAAAAAATGATATTTTCGTTCCATTGCAAAAAAGATCATTTTTCTTCTAATAAAATGATCTTTTCTGTTCCAATACAAAAAAGATAAAATTATCTTTTTTTTGTCCGGAAGGATTTTGTAGTGACAAAATCGTTCCTTGTTGTTCCAATAACATATTCGTTTTTCTTCCTCTACCAAAAAGATCCACGTTGTTCCAATAAAATTATCTTTTCTGTTCCACTACAAAACGATCCTTGTTGTTCCAATTAAATGATCTTTTTGTTCCAATACCAAAAAGATCAGTGTTGTACCAATAAAGCGATCTTTTTGTTCCACTAAAAAAGATCCATGATCTTTGTTGTGGCAATACAAAAATCCTCGTTGTTTTAATAAAATTATCTTCTTTTTACAATACAAAAATAATCCTTCTTGTTCCAATAAAATGGTCATTTTTGATCCACTAAAATAACGATCCTTATTTTTCCAATAAAATTATCTTTTTGTTACACTATAATAAAGATCCTTGTTGTTCCAATTAAATGATCTTTTTTGTTCAAATACAAAAAATGCTTATTTTCAAAACAGAAAAATTTTAGTTACCAAATTACAAAAATGTCCTTTCTGTTTCAATAAAATAGGTCCTTTTTGTTCAAACAAGTCAATTGCTTAGATGCTTTCGTTCTAATTCCGCTTGGAATTTACGACTTTTTAAAATTTTCGATCATTGTAATAAACCTATAAGTCACTAATGTATTCAGTATTTGTTGGTGGGTGTCTCTTGGGCGACGGGGTCAATTCCATAATAATAAAGTTATATTCTTCTCTCTCAGCCTGTGATCGCCAGTTGTTTGTGATTCGGAGATAAAAAGCATCAATAAAGGAAATTTCAAGTTTATTAATCAAGTCGACGTGTACATTATTAACTATCCAGTGCGCTCGCTCTTGCCCTCCACTGGGGAGCATATCCCAAAACGAAGTCAACACGTCTACATTGTTCGACAGTTAAAACTCAACACCCCGAAAAACTTTTCTCTATCCATCATTCCCACGCTAGTCCAGCCAATAAAAATCGATTTCCTTTATTTTGTCTTGTATCTGACCTCAAAGGTCAAACTGAGCAGCAGAAATACTCTTTTCTAAAAAAGATAATAGTCTGCTAAACTATTATTGGACATATTTAGTGATTGATGCCAGTGTATAAATTCATTACTCGTTTGTTTGTCTGCAGAAACATACACACACAGAGAAATATATGTGTGTGTGTGTGTGTGTGTGTGTGTGTGTGTGTGTGTGTGTGTGTGTGTGTGTGGCTCAAAATTAAGTAAAATAATTAACAAAAAGTATGCTAATTTAAAAAATACTTAATGGAACAGGAGCAGATGTACAACCAAATTGAAAACATAGATTATAAAGTAAAAGACAGAGAGAAACGTTTTATATTGAGTTTACGTAGGAACCATTTAAGCAAAATTTTTGTAACTATAAATATTCTATTGGTGGGGAAAATAAAGAAGCTGTACAACGATATCAAGAGGCAAAAGGAAAGTATGATGAATACACATGTTCTGTTTCGTGCATTAAGTGTGAAATAATAAAGACAAGATTCAGTTATAAGAACGGCAATAGATTCTGTGGTCTCTGCATGGAAGAAACATTGGCAATATCAACATACTCTGAGCTAAACAAGTTATTAAATGTCATATCGGAGATGTTAGTCAAGTGTCGACACTCAAAAAATGTGTTTGAGAAAAATGGACGTTGCAGTACCATGTTCCAGCCAGTACACCTTCAACCTCCTATTTCACAATTGCAGTCGTAATGCCTGCGGCTTTCTCTTGGCGTAACCGCTCCATAAGTCATTTCGTACATCATGGCACTTGCAGTCTGATAATTCTAAAAATGAAAGTTTACTAGCTGCCATAGATTTTTTAATTTGAACATAGATCGATTTATTTTCTTACTTTTTACGTTTTTTACAAAAGGTCTAATTATTGATATTATTTTATGTCTCTTAATATATATATATATATATATATATATATATATATATATATATATATATATATAGATAGATATAGATATATATATAGATATATATATATATACATACATATATATATATATACATATATATATATATGATTTAAAGAGAGAGAAATGTGTATTTGTGCGACTAAAAGGGGAGATATAATTTAAACTTGTTTCTACCTCTTTGTGCAATGATTTTGATATCCCGAAAAGATACTGACTCTTCTGACAGAAGTTATCTAACAACTATTCATCCTTTCTTACCCAAAATGTACTTAACGCTTCTGTGCAAGACTGGAGGGTGTTTTTTTATAGAGATTATAAAATCCCACATGAAATCTTATCGCTCTATTTTATTTTATTCTGGTGACAACTCTAATAAGATTGAAACCATTATCGAATTAAATAATAATAATAATCCGGAAATGATTCAAATCAAAATTTAATATCGACAATTCTATCTTTACAACTTTGATGGAAAACCAGCAACATTGTAAAATTTTAGCGAAGTGAAGAACGGTAAAGCATCAGAATATTTCATAAGAAATATCATTTTCGTACATATATATATATATATATATATATATATATATATATATATATATATATATATATATATATATATATATAGGCAGCATATTTTCATTCCAGCAGTTTTGTTTAAATAATTTAGACGTCTTATGTCTATTTATTTTAGTTTTAATCCTTTCAAGTCTACGAATTAATTTTATGTCAACATTCACAGTTTAGACAGATATTAGTCGAAAACACATTAGTACATCATCAAAATAATGATAAGCAAAATCTTAAAATTCTAGAAGCCCTTTATGTAAGAAAATTGCGAACAAAAATAAATAAAATCAACTGAATATAGCAACAAAGTTTCTTAAATGTTTGTAGCAGTAAAGTTTTATATAAAATACTAAATTCAAATATTATAACTAAAAAGCTTTTTCATTTTTTAAATATTAAATTCAAAAATTACAAAAGATACCTAGCTACATCGGAAACACGTGACTTCATGCGCGCATACACACGCACAAACACACATTTTGGAAAAGAACAGCTAAAATAATAAAAATCCTCCGTCTCATCACCAATCAATGCTATTTCACATTTAATAATGATTTTTACAACAAAAATAATTTGGAATCGCATCACAGTAGAGTGATATCATGTATCGTCTTATAATTTCTCGAATCAGGTCGTTTCCATATATATATATATATATATATATATATATATATATATATATATTATAAATTAACTGATTTACTGTTCTCTCTTTTTATTTATATATATATGAAGAAATATAGTCTTAAGATGTGCTACATTTATGGGATAAAGTGCTCAATATCAGAGATAGAGCGTGTGTGAATATAAAAATGAACATAGCAGTCAACACTTAGAGGCGACAGTCTGTTTCATGCTAGATGCAATCGCCAGGCCACGAGTGCTGTTATTTTTCTCGGCTATTTATATATACGGGTCAGTGGTGCACTGTGGGTAGTCTACTTTGGCGGTTATTTCACCGGAAGTCGTTTATTTATTTATTTGGGTTAAATTATTTTGCTTGTTTTTATTTATTTATACTTTTTTTTTATTTTCTTATCATTTTTTTTAATCAGTGTTTTTATTGACGTTGTAAAAATGTGTTTATATCGCTTATTTAATAGTTTTGTTTTGATTTGGGAAGATAAAGCTATTTATTCAATTTTGGGGTTGATTGTTGTAGTCTATTGTAACTATTATTTTGGAGGGAACAGTTTTTAATTTGTTTATTACTTCATGTATTTATTTGGATTGATTATCGGGATCCGTTTGTTAATTTATTTGGATGAATTTAGATCAATTTATTTTACTTGTTATTATTTATTTGTTATACCGTATATTTTCTCTTTTCAGTTTTCGATTTTTAAGTAACGTAGTATTTTTTTATCGTTATATAACAATTATAGCTATTTTTTTCGTCCGATTATATATATATATATACAACTCTGTCCTTAAGTTTACATACGAACTTAATAATAGTAACAAAATTCCTTTTCTAGATATACTGATAAATACTAATAACAATAAGATCATTATCTCCCCATATAAAAAAAACTACAAGCATAAATTCCTGTACCCTTCATTGAATGTCCAAATTACTATAAAATAGGAATTATAAAAAACCTAATAAAACGTGAAAAAATTAATTCCCATGGTAAAAATAATATTTATGTTGGATACACTACAACAACGTTGCCTCGGGGGCTAAGTTTTCATTTGAATAATATGTCTAACATTTCTAAACATTTATAACGACATAAAATCTGTCTCTGATAATAATGAATACTATAATATTTATTTTATAATAAACAATACCATGATCATGACATGTATATGTCGAAAGTACTTGGAAATAAAACAAATATGTATAAACACGGCGATTTTTTCTCGTACTTCAATAATAACATCAAAAACTTATGAGTATGAAAGGATCTTATCGAAAATAAGTAGACAGAACATGTCTAAATTATACAACGAAACATGTCTTAATGAAAATATTCTGCCGAAATATACGCATATATATATATATATATATATATATATATATATATATATATATATATATATATATATATATATGAATTGGACAGAGTCCGACAATTTATTAAAGACATTTTTGTGGCCGAAAGGTTAAGGCACGTCACGCGAAATGACGGTTCCGTATAGTATACAGGTTCGATTCCTGTCGGAGAACGAAAATTTTCTATGAAAATTTCTCGGACATTCAGGCCGGTAAATGTTATTTAATACTGTTTATTATAAAACAGAGCATTTGCTTAAATACTTGTATCTATAAAAAGAACGTTAAACATATCAAAAATGTCTTTAATAAATTGTCGGACTATGTCCAATTCAAAAATGTATGACGTCATTTGTTTACATTTGATACACTAAGAGCAGATATGAATAAAAGAGATTCATGGAAGATTTAAGTTTAAAGATAGTAAAATCGACCTTGCTAACCAGACGCTTCTCTGTGGCCGAAAGGTTAAGGCACGTCACGCGAAATGACGGTTCCGTATAGGATACAGGTTCGATTTTCTATGAAAATTTCTCGGACATTCAGGCCGGTAAATGTTATTTAATACTGTTTATTATAAAACAGAGCATTTGCTTAAATACATGTATCTATAAAAAGAACGTTAAACATATAAAAA
The DNA here is from genome assembly GCA_964036315.1 of Acanthosepion esculentum. Taxonomy (NCBI): domain Eukaryota; kingdom Metazoa; phylum Mollusca; class Cephalopoda; order Sepiida; family Sepiidae; genus Acanthosepion; species Acanthosepion esculentum. The sequence goes on from OZ038475.1 coordinate 84,656,716, forward strand.
AAAAATATATATATATATATATATATATATATATATATATATATATATATATATATATATATATATATATATATATATAAACATGCAGAAATATGTGTGCACTTTGAGAGAAAATGTAATGAAAGAAGAATAAAAAGTTAATCCCAAAAATGAATTATAAACAATAATTCTTTATTATCAGTTTCCCGCCTTTTTCCTGCTTGGTGTCTGTCTGTCTATGCGCTGAAGAAATAAAGATAACTTTTTTTATTCTTTTCGAGCAAAGAAAGCGAGAAATCCTTTGACGATTAGCCAAACGCAATGGATTTGGCGTCAAAAATCATGTGAGCTTTGAAAAGTGATGACATGTCTACTCAATCAAATGATATCGATCTAAAGCTCATTGTTTAATATTATCATTATGATCATCTTTTGCAGTTTTTTCTACAACAGGTGGACACTCCTGGAAACCAAATAACCCTAGATCTCCACAATGCTCCATTATCTTTCCCTACAGTGAATTGCACTGCTTCAAGCTTTTGCATTCTTATATACATTAATGTTCATTTGAAGGACCACGTGACAGTTTCCATTGCTTTAGTGTCTTGATTTGTGAAGCTCTTCGATATGCAATAACTGCTAGTCAAAATTCATCAGGAAACATATTCCGTCTAAAAATTTGAAACTACCACAAAAGAGAGATAGAGAGTAAACGGACAATATGGCGTGTATAATGAGATGTTGTAGATGTAGCTATACCATTGTAGTTTTGTCTTCGCTAAACCGTTTTGGCATCATTTATGTCAGAATATTCTATATAAGTTCCAATCTTGTTGGGGTCGATTTCTTTGATTCCAACCAATGCTGTTTACATAAAACCTGTCACAGACTAGTCCTGGGTATGACGATAAACTACATCCGGCAGTAAGGCTTCTGATCGGGAGTTTTGAGGTTTTGAAAAGCGTAGAACCACATCTTAATTTCTGTTGTTCCTAGTTCCACCCTGATCCGGAGTAGTAGAACTTGCTAGGGCCCCAAGAGACAAATAGGGAACGCCCCCCAAACAAACCCAAAATACTATGAAAGTATAAAAAGTACATTTTGATAGTAAAAATACCAGCAATACATTTTATATAAAAAAATGACCAACAATAAATGCTTATAGTAAAATTATCACCAATCCTTAACTATAATAGAATTAGGAAATTACTTCAAAGCTCTCATGAAAATTAAATTTCGGCATCAAATGACCCATAAGGAGTTAATAAGCCATGAAACAAATCAATTAATCAACCAACGGAGTAGAACGACATGAATGTTGAGATAAAAATAAAATAAAGGAAAAACTAGTAAAAATGAACACCACTTTTATTCTTTATTAAATCGACGAAAACGTGTTTCTTCGTAGTAGTTGTTTTTTGTTATAATAAATGTAATTGGTTTTTTGTTTTTAATAAACTATTATTATAATTATTATTATTAATTTTTATTATTTTCTGCGTTTAATTTTGTTAACTTCCTTGTTCTTTTTTCTTCATTACTCAAAAATAATACATAGAAGAGCGCCTTCTTCTTTAACGTTAACCGATTTCATTTTGGAGACGTACAAAATTAATCTTAGAATTAACTTGAATTTTATTCCTACTTTTGATGATACAATTTAAATACTCATTCTTTTTATTGCTAGCATAATCAGTCATGTTGTCATGTCGTAACGTTTGCAGCGTTGATCAACTAATCATGAGAAGACCATTTTAGGGAAAACAGCGACGCGAAAGTATGGTATCTGATTTTGATAAACACCAAAAATGGGTGCCGATTGAACTGCAGGATTATAAAATTGCCTGCCAAGACCGCTTTTAAAGTATTAACTTTGAAATGATTCATTGCTCTCTCTCTCTCTCTCTCTCTCTCTCTCTCTCTCTCTCTCTCTCTCTCTCTCTCTCTCTCTCTCTCTCTCTCTCTCTCCCCCCTCGTCGCTCCTTTTTCTGTGTCTGGACATATCCGTTTTCATATCCTAAATAATTTGACTTCTTTAGTTCTGATCTCTTTCGCCTTTTCAATTATCTAATCTATTGATCATATAATTAATCTACGTAATCAACAGATTCTCTATCTCCCGTCTCCCCTTCTCTCTCTCTTTCTCTCTCTCTCTCTCTCTCATTTTGAATTCACCTTTCCCATTTTGTTTATCACGTCTGTCTGTGACTAACTGACACTCTGATTATCTGTCTTTCATTATAGATATTTACCACATTCAAGCTTGTGCATTGCAATGTGAAATAGGTGCGTAGCTGTTGGTTTCGAAGATTGTCTTGTGACCAATAAAATTTGGTAGGAATCTTGCTTGCTTTGATGATCACCATTTGAAATCCAGCTTTATCTCTGGCTTCAAACATCGAACTCTCAATAGTGTAAAATACGAAACCAAGCAAACCCTGCGTGCTTACAAAAAGGATTTTTATTAACAGTGCCGTGTGTAATTGAATGGTCACCCTTTGAAACTACGACTATTGAAGTCGCTAGAAGGTGTATCATTGGCTGGATATAAAGTTATCACCATTCAAGAATGTACTGTTTTCGGAGTTACAGAACACAGTAGTGATTGTAGGTGAATTATTAAGCGCAAAGACAGAGTGAGAATTAACATAAGGAAATGATTCTTCTTCAAAAGTAAATTTTTTTTTTCTTATTCTGTTTAAAATATTATCCACTGTTATTAATATTTGATAGAAACATATAGACAAGCATACACATTTGTATGCTTTATATATATATATATATGTGTGTGTGTGTGTGTGTGTGTGTGTGTGTGTGTGTCATTAAACAAGGAACAAGTAGGAAAACCGTTATGAATTTGACATGTTTCACTGTTTTATTTCAACTTCAAAATACATTAATGAGATGTCAAATATATAAATGTTTTCTTACTTTTTCTTTATTTAGGCATTTTGTCGGACTTAATCCATATTTTCAGTTCACGAATAAGTTTTTTTAAATTTTAACAAAATTATTGTGTTTTTGTTTATTGATTTTAACACGGAAATCTAAGAAAATAATCAATATTTTCGGCCTATTGAGGTTTTTTATTTTAAAAAATGCAACTCCAACGCAAAAATGATTTCTGTAATTTATAGAGAAAATAGTGTGAAAGATTGAACGAAAAGATTTCACAGTGAACGAAACTCCACGATCGAGTAGACTAGTTACAATTGATAACGATGAAATGAAAACATTACTTAAAAATGTTATATGATGCAGGAGATCGGCAATATACTCAAAATATCCAAATAAGGCGCTGAAAATCATTTATACAAGTTTGGTTATGTTAGTCGCATTGATGTGTAGCTTCCACATAGTAAGCAAAAAATTACTAAACCATATTTTCGCGTGCAGTTCACGGGCGAAAAATGTGGTTACTTTACAAAAACATGAGATACAAGATTTTGGTCAAGCAAACGAAATGACATAAAAACAACTAAAGGCTAGTCTTCATTCAAAGAAGGTGATACTGGGTATGTAGTGGAAATGAGTCCTTCCTCGACTGTGAGCTTATTCCGGAGAATCAAATGATTATTTCGAACAAATACTGTTTCCAGTTGGATTAATTTAATTCTATATTTTTATAACAAAACGTATGGACTAGTTGCTTGCCAGGAGATTATGTATATGTGTGGTGTTCTGCTTGCCATTTTAAGATGACAAGCAGAACACCATTCTGCTTGCCATCTTAAAATAAATGTTAATTTCTAATAAGTCACAGAAACCAATATGTATTGTTTTCTGTTTAAGAACGACACTGGTTGCAACAAATGAAAACTGAGAAACATCTTGTAAATATAAATTCTAGCTATACTAAGAGAAAAACAAATTATAATTTGGCAGACTGCGAGTTTAAAGTAATCAATTTGTGAATCTTCTCCATACAACTCCTGTAGGAAAAAAGCAAAGGAAACTAGAAGTAAGATATTGAGTGTAACTTACAGAGGAAAGTGTTCTGTTGTTGTTTCTGTTGTTTACTTTAAACACGTGACTAGAAAATCTCATAATATGAGACATTGTTTTTGTCTGAATTCAGAAGGTTAAAATGGACAATTTATCATCAATATCTTATCTTTTTCTCCCTTTCGTTTTCTCTTTTTACCCTTTCTCTATAAACCAAGCTTTCTTCATTTTCAATTCATTTTTTCTTTCTTCTATCACATATTCTCACTCCATGTTTTCATTACTTTTTCTGCCAAAATGTTACACATGTGTAGTATTTTCATTCTCTAGTCGAACTCTCAGTGTCTAACCAATAATTACATGATTTAAAAATCATTTCTTCTTCCTTAATTATTTGATATTAGTGCATTCAAATTCTAGCAAAATCTGCGATTATCCTAAAGGCTATCTCAGCTATTTGAAATTAAGTTTGCAATTCTTATACCTAAGTACCAGCTCTTAAATGTCAGTGCTCGCTCTCAACTAGATTCAATAATACTTCACAGTAGTCGCTCAAGGAGCTATTTTGCTTGTAGCCACATTGAAAAACCAAACATTTCTCAAAACTTTATACAGAAGCAATGGTAATGAGGAAAAACAGTTCTTCAATATAAAAAGAAAAGAACAAACCATATCTTAGTGCTTCTAATCGCCTGAATCCCTAAACTAAAAACTTACGAAGGAACATCTATGACACTCCGATCTCCCACTCAATGCTTTATAGGTTACGAAAATCAGCGGCTATTCATCTCTCAACAAGAAAAAAATCTTAGTTCATGTGGTATTTAACAGGGACAGGTTTTATGTGTAACATGGCACAAATACTCTAGGAGCTATTACCTCTTTCTCAGCACTCCTATTGCTCAGATCGTCTCCGCGCTCAAATCGACAACCATTGGTAGTTATCGATTTTAAGTTGAACTGTGAGCTGCTATTATACTTTTGTGTATTTTCAATATATTTTCCTACTTTCTTATTTTTCTCTTCTTCGATAAAAAGCAGCCAAAAAAATGACAACTTTAATCTCTTTCCTCCTCTTCTCTTTTGTCTCTTTTTCTTTCTTCTTCATTCTTTCTTCTTTCTTCTTTCTTCTTCATTCTTTCTTTCCCTCTTTTTTCTTTCTTGTTAATCCCCAGCGTTTTACTTCTACCTGTTTCTTTCTTTGTCCTTTCTTTATCTACTTAATAATCCTAGCATCCGTTGAACCAGTTGTCTAATTTCTTTTTCATTCTTTGTTACTCTTTTCTTCTTTTGTCTTTTTAGTTGTTATACAAACCGCCTGTCTAAAAAGTAAATATCTACCTAGTATATCTGTTATTACCAGTTTTGATTATCATTTTCTTTACGATTAATACTAAATAACATTTGGGGGAAAAGTAATAGAGTTTTATATATAATCGTTAATTTTATTTAAGTGATCAAACATCAAACAAACGGCAATCGAGAGATTGAGTTGTAAGCATCAACTGACGGATCTCTTGTAAATTGAGTAGCAATTCTCTTCTGTTGCTGCTTGTTAATGTATAATTTTACTAAGTCTCGTAACATAGACACGGTCTATAATAATAAATCAAATTGTATTAAATTCACATTCACCAGATTTAACACAATTTGAGTATTCAGTACTGTCTCTGCTCAATCAATTTTCTTAAAAATATGTCATTAACGACTAACATTACCATGAAAATAAAGAGGTGCTTTTTTATGAAAATAAAACTGTTCTTCTTCATAAATTGCCAAAGGCTCTTTGGCGTTATCTATTTCTTTTATCTCATTATATGCATTGGGTTGTCACACATGAAATGACGAATTTGTTCTTTTTCTTTTCTTTTTTCTTTTGGTTGTTGATCCGGCCATCTAACGAAGTAACCTCCGGAGTATATACAAAAATCTTGATTTATTCCTGACTCTTTTTCTTTCCAGATGATTTTTCTTTCAATATATTGTTACCCATAAGCCCAAATGAAAATGATTACAATGAAACAATATCGAGTAATCTGGGAAAAAGAACCCTTTTTGCATCGAATCATCAAATGCGATGAGAAATGGATACTCTTTGACAACCGTAAGAGGGTAGGCCAGTGGTTAGATGCAAGGGAATCACCAAAACAATAGCCAAAACCTCCACTGTATCCTAAAAATTTAATGGTTACTGTATGGTGGTCTTTTAAAGGGGTTATTCATTATTCATTCTTGCCTCAAGGGAAAACAATAACAGCAACCTCGTATTGTGGAGAGATTGAGTACATGCACAAAAAATTGAAAAATAAATATCCTAGACCTGTAAATAGGATGTCCCGATTTTGCTGCATGACAACGCACGGCCGCACGCTTCTCAATCAACTGTCCAAAAGTTGCATAGCCTGAATTATGAAATTTTGCCTCATCCTCCATATTCACCTGATGTCTCTCCTACTGATTATCATCTATATAAGCATTTTGAGATTTTCATACGCAATAAAATATCCTCCCAAAAGGAAGTGGTAATCGAAGCATTTGATGAGAATCTTTTTTAAAGATGCGATCAAGAATTTAGAGGTACATTGAAGAACAGTCATTAATCAACAAGGTGCCTATTTCAACTAAATGAATTCGTCATTTAACATTTTAGAAACATTTTATTCATTTCCTATAAATTGCATCATTTCATGTGTGATAACTTAATGCGTATACACGAATTTCACTGATAAAAACGAGACTATTAAATGTTGATTTTCGATGCAAATTCTTACAGCCTAATCTTCCTTTTAATTAGGCCTTGTACCAGATTATACATACTTATTTTTATGACATATTATTAATTTCCTTTCATTCTTTGTATTTTATATCAATGTTTCTTTCATTTTCTGTTTATCAATCAAACAATTTTTCGTTTTTCTCTTTTGTAACCATTCACTTTCACCCACACTTGAATTCTATCTCTTTTCTCAATCCTAACTTAATTCTAACCCAGTAACCGCCTATGCAGAAAATGTGTTCGAGAGCATGCGCAGAAACACCAGTGTTATTGCTACCACGAAAATTATTTTCTTCCTGCAGGTTTTATTTATTTAACAGAAACTCGAAAAAAACTCGCGCTGCATAAATATTATTCTGCACCTGCAAATCAAATTTCAAAAGTGTATCACTTGCAGATGCTAAAAATCACTTTTGATTCTTTGGACTGTGGCGAGAAAAGATGATATTGGAAGTAAGATCAACATTGGTTCTGATTAGACTGTCTCAGTTCCTCAATGTATATTGATAATATAAAAACTGAAGGCAGTAATATTAACAAAACATTTATACTACAAGGATTTAAATGTTAGGAAAATATGTCTAGAAAGTTTAGAAAAAACAAAAAAATCTACTTCTTTGTAATATTTTTAAAGCCTTTTTTAAATCGATAATTTTTAATGGTAACTAACATTGCAAGATACGTCTAAAAATAAAAATACAGATAAAAAATTAGTTTATTGAATAATTGTTTGAAAAGACATTTTTGTTCCACTTTGAACTCGACTTTCCTATACTGAGACTTTTAAATCCGTTACTCACATTTCCTTCAATTTAAATTCTCACCTTTAAATTGGAAATAAATATTTGATGTAATAGTGTGCAAAATTCTTAGTTTTTTTTGGGGGGGGGGTGTATCAGTACCACCCCAAGCAAGGTAGTAATGCCAGTAAAACACAAGAGGTTAAAGGGTGTGGAAAAATTAGGGACAGAAACAATAATGATAAGCAGAAAGAGAAGAGAGTAATCAGTAGATAGCGATTGACATTGTCTTTTATCTTTTGCGGATTAAAGTTGGCTGGAAAACATTGAGCCGGAAGGGAATTCCACAAGCGAGAAGTGCGAGAGAAGAAACTTTTAAAATAGAATTTACGGCTACATCTATCCAGCTCAACTGTAAATTGATGAGATCTCGACGACAGTCTAGTGTTGCGCTTAAATTCAAAAACTCTACCATGAAAAATATTTGTAGAAAAGACATAGAGAGGCAACCTTAGGGTGGGGTGGGAAAGTGACTGGAGACGAGCCGCCAGATCAGGCCCGGTGATATTGCTGATTATTCTTTGGATATTATCAAGGAGTTCTACGTAAATAGCAGGGGCACCGGAGCATATGTGTTAGCTATATTCTAATCATGGACGAATGGTAGACTTATAGATATTTAAGATAGATTCTGGAGAGAAAATTATCTTGCCCGATATAGTGAACCGACTTTCTTAGCAGCTAACCTAGCAATGGATTCAATATAGTCTTTCCACTTCATATCAACAGAGAACGTGAGCCCGAGAAGACGCAGCGAGTCTCTTTCCTGGAGGTTAGCATCAGCAATGTTGATGGAACGCAGCGAGTGGACTCTCGGATGATTAATTGAAAGAAGTTTAGCTTTGAAAACGGTAAATAAGCCATCTTTTGCCCTAGTTAACAACGGAGTTGATGTCGTTTTCGATATTGGACTGATAAGTCTTAATACAAAGGCAGGAGTAAATTGTTGTCATCAGCGTCGATACCAAGTTGGGAGCTGAAGTCATCAGGAAGGTCATTAATGAAATGAAAATTAAAAACAGAATAGGACCAAGGCTGGGGCCCTGGGGGACGCCTGCGTTAGTACGAAAGGATCTAGACGAGTGGCCGTTCAGGATAAGTTTCATTTCACGGTTTGATAAGAAAGACGGGATCAGTTCAAAAAAGTGTCCAGAGACATGCTAACTTTTCAGCTTGTAAAGACTACCTGAATGCCAGACCCTCTCGAAGGCTTTCGAGATGTCCAATGCTACAGCCCGGGCTTCACCGTTTTTATCTAGAGCATGATAGACTCTTGCCGCAATTAGCGTCAGTACATCAGCAGTTGACCTGGAGAAACGAAAGACATATTGCTTGTCTGAGAAAAAACCCTGCGATGAATGATGATGAACCAATTCAGCATTGATTATGGCCTCTAGGACTCCCCCCCCCCACAAAGGTAGAAGGCTAATAGAGAGAGAGTTGGAAGGGTTGGACGGCTCAGCAGATTTCTTAAAAACTGGAACAACAGGAAAACAAGAGGCAACAATTATACAGTTTAGAGAAAACAGGAACCAGTTCGGGAGCACACTTCTTAATGACTATTACAGGGATGCTATCAAGTCTACATGCTTTGTAGGGATCAAGATGATAGCAGAAACCATGGAAGGGGTTATATGCATATCACTCAAAGTTCTACAAAGAAAGTTAGGCAAGGATATTCTGGAGTCAAGTATAGAGTTTGAGAAGAATTTACGGGCAAATCATTCAGCTTCATCAGTAGAGGATGATAGTTAAAGCATCGCCATTATTATATTTGATTAAACATTTTTCGTATTATTTTTTTTGTTTCAATAACAATACTCAAATCGTTATTATACGAAATTTAAATAATTAGTTTAAATGTAAATGAAGAATACGTCTTCAGTGGTCTTTGAATGACCATCTCTAACCCCGGTAGCCTGTCTTCCCATGAAAGCGTTGATATGCTTTTACCAGCAAGTAGCGCTTAAATAAACTATACAGCTATATTTTCGATTTGTCTTTGATTTTAATCACAACGTCGTTTTGCTCACTACCGTACAGAACGACGCCTTTAGCCCGCCGAAGTGCAACATATCAACGTGCCTCGATTCCATAAATGATCAGAAGAGACCTCTGCAAAAATGTCGAGCCACACTGTCTTTCTACAGATCCCTGATATTTGTATGTGCGAATAGACCATTTCACCACGTCGCATAAATGCTCATTTGGACTCATGTAGGGCAAACGTGTTTGTCGAAAGCCACCTGAATGCTTCTCAAACGAGTTCTTGACAACCTGAACGCAATGATACTACATTATCCTGTTGAAATAACACATTGTTGTTGAGCGACACAGAAATGCAAATGGTCCCAAAGCAAAGCAACGTAACGGTCAATGGTGTGTTTAGGTGGATCAGCAGAACCAACTCATACCATGTGAACACATCCTACACTAGTATGAAATCACCACCAGCTACACAGAACCTACTTGAGAATTGGGTTCCAGCCTTATCATCAGCCCGAACCAAATGGACTGTCTTTCATCGGACCACGCTACACCTTGCCATTCGTCCAAGGTCCATTTTGCATTGTCACGAGCCCAAATGAGGTGCTGTGTACAGTGTCGTAGTGTTAACAGGGACATTCTGTTGGGTTTTCTGCTCCTGGAGATAAAAGACTGCTGAATTGACCAAATAGATATACAACTTGTATCTTCTGTATTGAATATGGAATTGATTTGTCGCTTATCTGTTACCGCAGACAATTCTAACCAGACCCCACTGCCAACAGATGCTTAGAGGTTGTTCACATTGACTGACCAGATGTCAGAGTCAGGTCTGGGCATTTCCATAACGTCAAGGTACGTTGGCGTCACTATCCATTACTATTACATTCTTATTCTTATTCTTATTCTTCTATGTGCCGTGTCTCTTCAGAACGAGGCCGATGATGGCTCTCCACAACTCCCTGTCTTTTGTTGTTTAGTAAGAATTGTCTTTATGCTCTACTAAACTTTGTTCTGCCAACCATTTACACAAACTCGTTAGGTAAGTTATTCACTGCTTTCATCTGTTCCTCTAGCCTTTAATATGTCCTGTGAGTGTCAAATTCACCAAGTCTCCTTTGCTCTAGAAATTTAAATTGTCTCTTTCTAAGTATAAGCGTCTTTTTTGTTTCTATTTCCCTTAAAACTCTCTCGTTACTCACGTGTTCAGCTCATGATATTCACAGTATCCTTCTGTAGAAAAACATTTCTGTTGCCTTCTTCATCTGTGAGGAAATTGTCTAGCATTCACTGGTATATAGGAGAACCGATTTTTTAGCACACCAGTGTGTGTGTGTGTGTGTGTGTGTGTAATTGTGTTTCTACATACATATATAATATACGGGTTTTTGTGTGCCCCTTTTCACACAACGCACAGAAATTAACTCTGAGTGTAACCAAAAGTAAATATTCTTATCATTTTTGACGGGTATTATACTAGATGTAAAATCTGCGAATTTCTTAAATTAAACATTATCATTATTATTAATTTTTACGAGATTTTCTTTGATTGCATTTCTGCTGCTTTTTATCGTAACTCTCAGATCGTTATTCTTCGACCATTAAATAAGAAGCGTAGAATAACTAAGAGTTGCTATAAATGATTGATTCATTTGTTTTTTACGGCTTATCAACCCTTTGTGGGTTATTTCAAGCCGACACGTATTTTGGATTGTAAGAATAATCCTTTTTCATTTTTTTCTAGTGAATATTATATTAACAATTTTTGGGGAGTTAACAATTTTTCCAGAAACAGGTCATGTTATTTAACCCACAGCTAAAGGGAGAAGAGATGGATTCATAACTTCCACAATGGATTTCAGTGAAATGTAACAAATTCGAGTAGAATTCGAACTCGGTTCTCCGATTTCTTAGTCCGAACCGCTAACCGTTACACCAACCGCACATGCAACAGAAATAACATCAAAGAAAGACTGGTTAGTAAATAACATATTGCATGATTTAAGCTCTAAGTATGCTTTTTTAATGCTAAGTACAGAATCACCGTGCCCTCCCACTGGACACAAAGGCAATCACATATGATAGTAAAACAATGCCAAAGTAGCTGTTAAAATTGCTATTAAAAAATTTTAGACTTCTCAGATCAGCTGTAATTCATCATTAGATACAAGGTTATCAAACTTGAATTTCATTCATACAAATTCGTAACTCGATTCGGTTGTCAAAATATTTTGCACCGTTTCTATAAATACCTTTCACGTAAATTATGCAAAACTGGTGCCAATTTTGATTCGAAGAAATTTTCGATATTGTAAAATTGTTAGAAGCAGAGAAGCGAAACAATTGATCGTATGAAGGCGATAAGTCGAGTGAATACCAGTTTTATAATTGTTTACTGCGGCACATTAAAAATATGGACATAGTCACGAAACGAAATCATTGATTGACCCCTTTACTTAGTCAAACACTTTTAACTTCATACAAATAAATCAGTGGTTCCATCAATTCTTATAATTTTTTCTTGAAATCTTACCAGGGACAGAATTCCTTCACGATTGATTCCGTTGAAATTAAGATGTTAATTGTCCTGGAGCTAAAAATTATTTTCTTCCTTTACCAGTGACGATCTTTTCCAAAAACATAATTCATGACTGATTTCACGAGCAAAGATATGAGTAAATTTTAATGGTAATATTAGCCATTTCCCTACAAGGAAACATTTGGCATCTATTGACCGAGTAACCAGAACTATTTTCGGTGGAAATTTATATAATCTTTCTCTTAAAACAACTTTTCAGGAAAACAGGTTTCTGAAGTGCACTAGCTGTTATCGCTTTTTCCAGTATTGATGAGGGTTCCCGTCCTAACCCCTTATTTGTGTGGAATCTTAACATCTTCATTATGCCATTATATTTTCTTCGAGTTACATGTGCTATCCATTTTAGTTGTTGCCACTGTTGGTAGTCTTCAATTGACGTGGTTTCTGTTATTTGGTACAGTTCTTTGTGGATCTGTAGCTCCAGTCCACAATGTTCAGAGTGATGATCTTTGCCAAGGAACTCACGTTTCACTCGTTCAATGCCATTCTAAAATTTCTCTAACAATGTGCAAGAGACTAGACTGGAAACTTTTTCATCAAACTAATAAACAATCTCGAACATTCAGACTCAATTAATTAATGCGATCCGTTTCAATGAGCGATACTAGCGATTAGAATTCACATTCAACAATTCGCATTTAATCTGAACAATAAATTACTTGGATTTACTGATTGTAAATAATGCTAATTAATCAATAACATTTTAATCTAATGTTACAAATGATTTTTATTTGCAGTTATAATAAAACGAAGTATTTTTAATTCATGACAAAACTGTTCATGACAATATATATTTATGTTTGTATGTTAGTGTTAATTAGTAATTAACATGCTATGAATCCTCACGCCAGATGGCTTTCATTAAGACTAAGTGACAGCAAGTTGCCTCAAATCTTCAACACTTTATTTAGTATTCTTCCGCATTTCACTGTTTTCTTCATTCGATCCTGATGTAAAAAAGGAATTATTATTATTATTATTATCATTAATAATAATAATAATAATAATAATAATAATAATAATAATAATAATAATAATAATCTGGCTCTCATATCTTCTGCTCTTAATTAATTGAAAGTGTTAACATGTACATGATTTGCCGTGATAATATTAAAATGAACTACAGTAAAGACCCTATTCAGTACCACAGATTTCTTTGTCAGTTACCTGACCTTAACTAGTTCGGCATGTCCCCTAGGAAATGATGCATATCTGTTCATGAGCGGGAGTACTTGGGATTTTTTTTCAGTTTCAAGCATGAGGCAGACAGGGTGACTTAGGAGTTGCAGCTAAATACTTGAGAACATCCTCAGTCGGAAACTTTATCGTGCATATTTGACTGTGGTAAATGCATTTGATATACCCGTATCAGACTGGGTGACATGAAAGGTATATTGTCGGGGGGCCTGATCTCCCACTCAATATTAATATATAATCTTTGAGAACTACAAAATCTATTAAGAATAAAACTGTGTGTTATTCTTATAAATATGTGAATATGAGGACGAGTCCTGGTATCTATCATATTTTGCACAAATAAGTGATGGCCTCAACTTGGCAGTAGCAGTTCATTAGCTGCTATCGCACATTTTATTCGTGGAGATAGCTCAGAGTTATAGCATAAGACGAGTCTTAGTCTCAATCCTCAGTGTTCGGCCTGTGTCATTAAGCTTCGTTTAACAACGATAAGAACTGCTTTCAATTAAGAAAAAATACTTTTCTCTCATTTATTCACTTTTTTACTCGTATAATATCTGTAAACATGCATTGGGTCTAAATATATACAATCAACATCGTTAGATCAGCAATAGTAAAATACACGTAAGAGGAAACTTGGGCAAGCTGACAAAACATTGCATCAGAAGACACGCACTAGCTCACACGCCAGTAAGTAGATTTCATTGAATCCTTACAAATCCTCGGCTAGGGCGGTAGCTTCATTCTAAATATACTTACCTATGTCGGTAGGTGTGTGTAGCCTTTTATGTATGTCGACATCTTTACTGCTTACTTGTTGCAGATTTTCTACAAGGATCCAGATTACATGCTCTACGTTTGCCGTGATCTTACCAAATATTAACTGCCATATATGTAAATAATTCTTGAACCTGTTTGGTAGATGAGGTAGTTGCATCTTTCTAGTCGACGCCAATAACTAATGTTCGATCCTGTGTAAATGTCAAATTATGCAATGCTGTTTTTCTGAAACGGTCGGGATTTCTTCGCTTAGATCTGTGTTGAATAATCTTGCTCTCGCACGGTATGGCCTTTTACAGGAATAAGCTAAGTTTAAGAATCTTTGTTCTGCATCCGTCTAATTATGTGTTCTGAGAGTTGCTGGAAAATACAAGCAGTATAAGGATTCTAACAGAAGCAACTTTTTTCTTTATTATAAATTAATGTAGATAGATAATGATATTGTTTATTGCTTATGTACATATGATTCAGAGTCACATCTTTCACAACAATAATTTGTTTATATCCTTGTAAAATCTTTTATTTCTGCGGGTAAAAATAAATAAATAGCATATAAGTCTGTTAGAAAGCGGTTGCTAAGACAACTACGTCAGTGTCGTTTACTTTATTCACTCGATGTTATTCTATTACCTTTCTTTCCCTGCTTTCATTTAGCTGCCATCTTACATTACGGCTTGATGAAAAGCTTCCTTGATTTGGTTCTTTTCTGAACTGCCTTTTAACTGGCATCACTTGCTCCATTACATCCGGATTGTTTGACTTATAAATTGAATAATCACCATTTTGATTGACCAATGTTGATGAAAATATATTTCCAAATCACTCCAAGAGTTATTCTGATAATTGAACTCGTTTGAATGCGGTATTACCACAGGATATCACATGTCGTAAAGAAACATATATACACATGTAATTTTTTTAAGTCTGTTCTCTCTTTCCTTACGGGTTTTACACCCAATGAAAGTCAGCTGAAACGTTTTGGTAGAAGAAAAAGTAACATAGATAATGAATTTTCTCAAAAGGTGTCGCCATATTTCTTGTTTTCTCATTTTAAGACAATATCTGTCCTCTCTGTAGAATATCGATTCTGGTAAAGTTTCTAATGGAGTTTTGTCTCTTTGGCTTTAAATCTTACAGCTATAAAGGCTGTTTTTAAAGTATTAATCGGTAATGCAGAAAAAAGAGTACAACCAACAGCGACTGTTAGTATATTTCAAATGTACGATTTAATGTTTGTTAATGCTTTGTAATTTATACATTCTTTTTGCCAATTTCTGCTGGCATGGTGTCAAGGGTACACATTGAATTATCACGCAATAATTAATCGAAAGATATCGGCGATTTATGAGTGGTAAAATCATTTTATTCGCTGATGAAACCATTTAACAGATTTATCAACAAAAATAGACAGACCTAGATAATAAGAAAACGCTGCGTACAATGACGTCACTATAGACTAAGATCAGTATGATACCAATACTGAATCTATTCCATATATCCCCCCTAATGACCTTGACAAAGGCCTGTATCAATCTTTCTTCCCCAACTACGGATTAAATAGCTGGAGTGACTGGGTTCTCTACTTTTGACTCGCAACTAGTCTAGGAAAAAGAAAACTGAATTCAAACCAGTATCGTGAAACCCATGATAGGCATTCCTTGTATTGAAACTTTGGCCATTCACTGCAACTGATCCCCACCAGCCGTCTTGGAACTCACCTTCCATTGGATTCTGGAGGGGAGTTTGGGGGATGAATCTGGACCTATGCAAACCTTTATTCACCTATGTACTCACGCTATTAGTTTAAATTGGAGCCATCCTCCTTCCTTGTGATGCGACGCATAACGATATTTACGAAATGCGTTCAAAAAATATCCGGCTTCATTTTTTCCAAAACTAATGCCGCGTAGGCAAAAATCCTTTGGGTGGGAAGTCCGTTGGCAAGATGACCGAACATCAAGTTTTAGCAAAAGCTTGATGATACTTACGCTCAAACCATCCAGAAGATTCAGCAGTCCTTTGTTGATGATGCCATAGGAAAAAACTCGGATCAAGGAGTGATATAAGAGCTTCAAACATGGCCGCACTTCCGCGGAGAGCGTGGCACCCTCATGTAGGCCAACCACAAGCCTAAGTGAGAATAAGCACATAGTCAGTGCATTCCATTTTATTGAGGGGGAGAGTATCAACGAAATTTATCCCCAAAGTGCTGGTGAAGCAGTAGATGTAACTTCGCATGGAAATCGTGTGTAGAGCCATAAGTCACAGAGTTTCTGGAGAGTAGATAGCCTGTCAAACAGTTTATTGTTATTCACCAGAAAATCTTGGTGCAATATCTCAAGTGCACACTACACGCTGTAATCTATGCGTAACAACCAGGAACTCAAGCAGCCTACCGACACGAAAATTTTCACGCATGTTCAAGAAGGGTGGCGTCACCTCGCACCGAAAGGACTTTACCGGCAAAAAATAAAGCCGGATACTTTTAAATGCAACTCATATATATATATATATATATATATATATATATATATATATATATTATTATTATTATTACTATAAACGCTATTTTTAGTTTGCAATTTTTATATTAATAAGAAATAGTGCTAGATAAAACATCGTTTAAAATAGATTTACACAAGCTTCTTAAATTGATGATATCCAATGCCAACACATTACAAGGTGACCAACGCCTGTATTGATGGGCTGTATCAAGAGCGGTTGTACTCTTTATTCTACAGTATGACCCAGGTAATCCAATTGTGGTTGGCTGATAACATTCAAGACAATATCACCACCAACGTGTACCTTTTATCACTAATAATAGACTACTACATCTAGAACTTCGTCTAGAGGGAGATGAACCAGCGGCTCCACAATAAGGATTTGCTGAAGCTCGTCATTGTAAATGCTGCGGCCAACATAAACGAGAAACATCTAATCCGGAAATGCAGTCATTTTCAAGGCTGCATCGAGACAGTCCACGAAACAGTGTGCACGTTTTTAACTATACACATCTTTTTACTTTACATCCATACATTTCTTTATATTGATATTTACCCTTAATTAACTGGCACACCTTGTATATATATATATATATATATATATATATATATATATATATATATATATATATATATATATATATATATATATAATTTAATAGTTTAATTTATTATTATGTGTTTTCATGTCATTAATTTTATAAGCATTAAATTAATATACGAAAGCTTCTTTACCGCCGTCTCAAGTGAAAGTATCGTAACAATTCGGATCGATTTACGAGTCAAAGTGACAAATAGCACGTGAGTGCTCATCGACTCACAGCCATTCATTCCAAAGGTCAGCCAGTAAAATCTAAATATAAACGCCATTGAAACTTTTAGAAAAAACTCCAATGCTTTATTGACGAAATACTTTGATTCAACAGTAAAATTTATCTATCGTCACAGCACTTCAAACCGTATTTCGATAATTCGTCTCCGCTTATTTTATTGATAGTCGATATTTATATTACTTGTATTTTGTTAGTTACTGGATCAAACGTGACAAAAGAGATACACGTAGTTTTACTTTCTAAAGTTAAATATTTAAAAGAAGACTGTAACAAATATGAGATATATATCGTTTTTAGTGTTAAATGAATGTGATATCTCCACATACAAACAGTTGGAATCATTTAAATTATAACAAGGGGTACAGAATAAAAGATTGAAATGAATTATATAATTTATGTTACACTTTTTAATGAGGAATTATCATTATTATATGTTTTCAGGTTCATCTTGATCGTTATACTTACGACGTTTCGGCTGCTGTACCTTTCGGTCTTCTTCAGGTGTCTATACAGTAACCTTCTTGGTGAATAGACTATTAATAGAGTATTAATTGGTATGAGAGACCTCCGAAGCATGAGAACTATCTATCCTCGTCGATTGAATAAAGTGTTCCGTTCAAAATATTGAGGTTACCATGTACGAGAGACACTTGAAGAAGGTCAGAGAATACACAGACTGAAACTTTGTGAGTATAGCAACCAAGAGAAGAATACTAGTCTGAGTATAAAAGTATATAATCATAAATTATGTGCTTTGTTAAGTTTTTAAAATTTCAAATTTTGTTTAGTAAGCAAAGTTTTGTCATAGTTAAAAAAAATTTAATGAGCAAAGTTGAAATGTCACTTTATTCTTTTCTAACACTTCGTCCCCAGCTCCTCTTTGGGTTGAGGTGTCCACTCGGTCCGAACCGAACTTAGGGGTAACTGGCCGTACGCTCCCTGAGTACCCGTAGATTATTTCAACCGATCAACTGGTCAAGTCCCGCTCGCAGCCCACGCTGTGTTAGTTTTTAGATCCGGTAAGCGGGGTGTTGTCCATACGTTCACGGTCGACTGGGGATGTGGACACGGCTGTGAGAGTTGGCGCTAGGAAGATTAGATTGTGGCAAAATAAAACAAGAAATAATATCTGCAGAAGCCGGACAACAATGAGGAAAATATTGACGTCATTTATATAAGAAAATAACATCAGAACAGAGGTTACAGGGAGAATAAAAACATTTAACATAAATGAAAAAAAAGAAAAAAACAAAATGCATCCAGCGAATTCTCAACAGAGAGAGGCTTTGTGTGTGATAAACGCGTATTGAATCGCCTGGGGTAGGTTTATGACTAATAGTCCAGTCTCATATAGACTTCTCAGAACAGGGGGCAGTCTTCTTTCTCTCCTCCAAAATTCTCCTGCAAATCTCTCGACTCACTGCGACGACAGTCTCGCGACTTTCTCGACGACAGTCTCTTTCCCCCGACTCTTATTAGCAAAATCTCCAGTTAATATAGAAAAAGGATCAGCTGATCACAACTGACCCTCGGCTCGGCACGCAGCTACCACGAGCCTCAACTAATCATGCGATTTCCAAAGTGCAAAAAACTATCCCTTGACATGTAAACCTATTCTCCAATTATTTACCTTATCTCAATCACGAGTTCTTCTCGCTTCACCAAAATTATACTTTGGGATATCTAAACATTGATTCAACCTTTTAATCAAAACAAATACTGTTAAACAAAACCAAGTATCTCACCCAGCCCCACTGTTTGCTAGTGACCCAGATTTAAAACATCGCCTCCTGCCCTGAGATCGTGTTTCTCATCGGTAAACAAACATCTTAACTCAAATTGTACTTTGATATATACACACTATTTCCATTTCCAGTCAATAAAAGTTATATTTGCGTGTGTGCATTCATGTGGGTGGGTGGGTGTGTATGCCTCTCTCTGTTACACTTTTGTTTTTAAAATTTTTCTTCAGCCGCAAATTTGACGAGCATCTTCATTAAAATTGTTCGAGAAGAAAAAAAACAGAATTGTTTATAGAAGCTGCAACAGAGAAAAAACAATCATAAATACATTATCATTATCATTGATGTAATATGTGGATTTTGATCTTTCTAATCACGCTAAAACTGTTACTACGTATCCGAATAATTCCAATTTGCAGGAATCAACCAAAATGCTGAGTTCATAGAATAACAAAAATGAAGAACAAAGTTTCTCGTAATTTTATTTTATGACGAGTCTTACGCCATCTTGAGCTTTTTCACTACTAGAGTTTTTTAATATGTTGACGCGTGTTGAAATCCTCATAGTATCCTATCGTTGAAGTTATTGCTAACATTTTTGTCGAGATTTACAAACTCTGCGTTTCGTTTAATTTCGCACACTAATCGATGAAATTTGAAGAGGTTGATTTGATTGGAAAAATACTTTGACAAAAATTCTATTTCGCGGTTTAAGAATTTCTTTAATTTAATTTAATTTTATAGGACTTCATGATAAACAATTTTTTAAGAAAATTTCGTTGTTTCCTTTTTAACAACGAAGAATACATTCTTAGGATTTCTTACTCTTGAGTATGCAACATACGTAAATATTTCTTTCTGTGGCCAAATTCCAACTTTTTGAAGCATTTGGCCTTGTGACTTGTTTATAGTTCCCACAAAGGCAGAGCAACCTGGAGACTGGATTCTTGTATATAAAAACTTAAAGTAAAATTATACAAAAAACAATATTGCATATTTATTGAATAAGTATCTGTTATTTTAATCATTAAATTGTTTTTTAAATAGTGGGAGTATTTTGTTTGTTAAATAATAAAAATTTTAATTTTTCCAAAATAATTAATATAAATTTATTGTACTACGCTACGCACCCTAGTAAAAGCAACTGTACTTTGTACCCCCTTACCTGTTTGCACTTTTCCCCAAAAGTTGGTTTCGATAGGTCAATGTATGTGTATTTTTGAGAGTGGGACGGACGGACTAACGGAAGTCACAGAATTTTATATAAAGTTTATTATATTATTACGAACCTCCCCCTCATCCTCCGCCTCCACCTTCTTCTTCTTCTATGCTGTGTAAATCAGAACTTGCGCAATCATAGCTCCCCACAACATTCTATTCATAGTAACTTCTTTGCTGACGATCCCTGCTAGTCCCTGATCTGCCATCCATCTAAACAAGATTGTTAGGTAATTTACTCACTGTTTCTCTCTGTCCTTCCTGCGTGCAATATACTCCTGTGTCTATCAAATTCGCCGTACTCTCTATACCCATTATGTGTCGCAGAAATTTAAACTGTCTCGTTTTGAATCTAAGTACAAGTGTTATTTTTGTTTCCATTTTCCTTAAAATTTTCTCGTTGCCTAGGCGTTCTCACCATGCCATTCTCAGTATGCGTCTGTAGAAACTACATCCCTGTTGCCTCAAGTTTACTCTATCTTCTTATTGTTGCTTTTTATCACGACACTCTATGTCGTAAACGTTTCGACCGCTAATGCAAACAACGCAAAATTGGAAAGGAAGAAATATGTTTCAATAGAACACTCATCCCATACATCTACACCTCGTCTCCAATGGACACCACGTTAGTCACTTCGGCCAAGGAAAAGTTACTGATCAAACTGAAGCACAAATTTATCGTCATTCTATTTCCTCTTCCTCTAAATCTCGACATCTTCCTTTTACTGCTCGCTAATAACAGAGTTATCTTCAATTTTACTCGCCAAGTTTATTAAGAGATTATGTTGCAATAATAAACAGCTGAAATAACAAAACGTTGACAATAAACATTCTGAAGCTCAATTAAAAGAGTTTAAATAAAAAGAAATTCCAATTCTTGTATTAAAGAAATATTAAAAATATATTTTTCATTTCATTTTTGTTTATTATTCTGAAATACTTTAACAAAGAAAAACAATTACTCGTTAATTCTGAGAGCAAATGCTGGAGGTATTATTCATTTTTTATAATTATTTATTCCATATTATTTTCTGTTGCTTTTATTACAACTCCAAGATCGTTATTCTACGATCATTTGTCAACAACGCTAATCGGAAATAAACGATAAAACTCCAGCAAGACTCGAACGTGCGAGTTCAAGTCTTGCTGGAGTTTTATCGTTTTATCTAGTCAATGAGTGTGTGAAAGTATGACAGAAGAGGAAGTGGGAGAGACAAGTATTACTAAGAGCTCCAAATTATAGAAGGTTATGAAGAGCCATGATCGTCTACGATCTGAAGGAAAACTCCACATAAAAGAAGTTCTAATAATATTACATCAAATATTGAGATTTATTAATGCCCGATTAATGCTATAAATTTAGATTTATTTTGCAAAATAATTGTTGTCTATCATTGTTTTGGAATCGGTATGGACCCAATTGGAATTGAATCGTTTTCAAGAATTTTGCCGACCATCCGGCCTGTTTATACTGAAATTAAACTAAAACCAAAATAAATTAACGCATAACATTCTAAACGAAAATATAAATCATGTAATTAATAAATAATCGTTCGAATACTGTTGATCAGTAATGTTTCTCAACTCTCAGTGACGGATCTGTTATGAAATTAATGAGGTTTAAACTTTATGGCGCCTAATTCTGAAGGTCAGTTGAATTATTTAATATCAACTTTAAATACACTCTAATACTCATATCACATGGCCTCAAAATGTCACTGTTATTAGTCAAATTTCAAACTTTTCTCGGAGTCTTGCGAGCTGAGCTCTCCATAACCTACACTGTGGCAGATGGATCCTCGAATCCTTCGTTGGTACAAAACTTAATGTTCTATAGCTCTCAGCACTTACGCTAGAGCCAATTGGGACGATAAAAAGACATCTGAATTGTAACCACTCGTCCTGCTGCTACATTTTAATGCTAAAACATAAATTTTCACTTCTATATCTAAACGAATCTCCATTGATGACCAACCTCTTTTGATCTCGAAGTCCTCGGAAGGGCAAGCAATGCCCTTTGGACTTTGTTGGATATTGTTCTATTGTTAATGGTTGCAAAGTGGCCTCCTCAATAAATGAAGGTTCAAGGTCCCAAAAAGATAGATTCGTTACTACTGACT
Organism: Acanthosepion esculentum; assembly: GCA_964036315.1. NCBI lineage: Eukaryota > Metazoa > Mollusca > Cephalopoda > Sepiida > Sepiidae > Acanthosepion > Acanthosepion esculentum. The sequence continues at coordinate 84,679,195 of OZ038475.1, forward strand.
CTCAGATTTGTATTTTCTACTGTGGCTACTACTGACGCATTTAAATATGTAAATATGCTTCTTCAATATCACTTTGGCTTTTGGAAATTTAACATTTGATATGAGACTGAGTTTCTTTTACTTTGATTTGAAGCCAGATTTTGCCTACAATGCTGCACTGTTAATGAGGAAATATTAAAACAACGATTCTTTACTTTATTACAGTCGTTCTAATGTCCTCATCTGATGACATTTATTCGACTGTAACTAATGATAACTCGTCATGCAAGGAATTCAGACAGAAATTATCGAATCAGTACGGACCTGATGTGAAACACCAATGGAGGCGTGGTGATCAGAGAACCTGCATCAAAAATTGGCATGGCTGCAAAACCACCTGATATTCCTATACCGATATATGGACCTAAAACTAATTTCCAAAAGGCTTATCAATCATAACCTCAGTCAGTTACAAAAGAATACAAAGAGTAGTGGAAAGAGCAGCGCACGCCCTCGAGGAGTGGAAGGGAGGATTCATAGCCGTTAGAAAAAACATAAGCTGCAACGTGAACATGAGTCAGACTGTAAATAATGTAAGTCATGATAACTTCTCAGCCTAGAAATTAAAACCGTGACTTTGTAGCCACCTTCCTACCAACTCGGAAATTGATAAATATTATTTATATTGCCTACTGAAATAATTTTATTATTCGTATCAATACTGCTTTCTCTAACAATTATTGTTATAGCCCAGTTTTCAGAAATACCAAGACAGTCAAAAGGAGTTCATTTTATAGTTTATACGGATTTTCATAACGAGGTCGTTCATTGTCTGTTGAAACCATAAATAGTTACTATTTTAGAGACTCGCTTCACTCTTTTAGCTGAAACTGTGAATACGATTTTTGTAACTATTCTAAGTACCAGAATAATACTCTATAAATGCTATATAAATAATAATATCATATAAATAATAATGTTATATAAATTATATGAAATTAAAATGATGTATAATTTTACTCTTGTATCTGAGTAATTCGTTTACACTATACAGTCATCTTTTCTCTTCTATACACTGAATTATAATAATGGGCTCTTGCTTTTTGAAATGTGGTTTAATACTTTGACCTCTGGCCGATTGCTTAATCAGTAGTTTATCACTTCTAAGAGTCCATTTATCCTACAATCTGCGCATTGAATTTAATGTGGCTTCCGTGATAAAGGATAAGCAGAACTTCTATAAGTCCATTTTGAACGTCTGAAGGTCAGTCGAGATGGAATTCAAGACAAGTATGTGGCTACTGGCAAAAATAAATCCTTATACGTTAATTCCATTTAAGAGGTAAGCAATTCGTTATAGACTTAGTGATTAACCAGAAAGAGCCAAATGCTAACACCACGGATTATGCGAATAGATAAGTCACGTTAGCTTATAAGTTTCTAAAGCAATGAACTTGCGTCAGCAAATAGACGATATTCGGGTTGATCTTTAAAATATATTAAATATGGATATTAAACAACTTAAGTACTTTCTCTTGGAAACGGCCCAACATTGCAACAACTGAAGAATCGATAATTCAAAACTATTCCAAAAGAAAAACTCCATTGATGACATAAATATCATAAATGAACATTAAGGATTGCTGAAAGAATATTTATATATGAAAACAAGTTTTAAATGAATTCAGATGTGAATTTTGACGGTATTTGTCTTTATTCACAAATAAGTTTATAGTTGAAATAATAATAAAAATCAACAATTATTGAATTCGGCGTTTTTTTCCTTTAACCTAAAAATGAATAATCTTTCAGGAGTTCACAGATGGACAGACAAAAATCATGACACTGAAATTATGAAATTAGCTGCATAATATTGGGCTATACTGAATATATATATATAATATATATATATATATATATATATATATATATATATAGATAGATAGATAGATAGATAGATAGATAGATAGATAGACACACAGATATATATGTCTACATATATGTGTGTGTATGTATTATATATATATATATATAAATATATATATATATATGTATATATATACATATATATGTATGTACATGTATATATATGTGTATATATGTATACATGTGTGTATGTATGTATGTGTATGCATTGTATATATGTGTTTACATGTGTTTTTGTATGGATGTGTATATTTGTATATGTTTTTATATGTATATACCACACACACATATATATCTGTGTGTGTGTGTGTGTGTGCGTATTTTATAATTATGAAGCTGAATTAGATATAATGAATTTAAGTTTTTTATATATATTATTTATTTTTTGATGATTGTTATTATATTGATATAGATTAGATGATGACGATATAAATTTTGATTTAATTTCATTGTATTTCACTAGCTGTCACTTCAATAATGTACATCCCCAGGAAAATCTTTCCTGGTCAAGTAATTTAGACATTTACTTCCTATGCTCTTGTTATCTAATTTTAAAATAATTTTTAATTAATTGTCTGGATAAATTTAAACCATTTTGTAATTTCGGTCTGATGAAGCAGATATTAAAAACTTATCTCTCGAAATAAAGGTATTGCCGAATTCTTCGATGAAATGTTAAGCTTTTTCCTTCTTAATATATATATATATATATATATATATATATATATATATATATATATATATATATATATATATATATAAGCTATATAAACAAATTTTTACTACGTTAATAAAAAACGCCGATCAAAACAAAAAATAAATAAATAAATATATAAGATAAAAAATAAAAATAAAAATAAAAAAAACAAAACAAAAAAAACAAGCAAAATAATTTGACATAAATAAATAAATAAACAAATAAGCGACTTCCGGTAAAAATAACCGACAAAATAGATTACCCACAATGCACCACTGACCCTTATATATTATATATAAAAAGCCGAGAAAAATAACAGCACTAGTTGCCTGACGATTGCACTAGCATGAAACAGACTGTCGCCTCTAAGTGTTGACTTTTATTACTACATGTTCTTCTGAAAACATCATTCTATCTAATACAGAACTTTGAACATTCTTATTGAGAAAACTTGTTTTATTACATTTAATCTTTCAGCTAACAGATAAAGGGAAACTACTTCTTCTTTCTTATTGTTTCACACATTACAAAAAATGTTTTGTATTTGTTGATTTTAATATATATTTTATCGTTGAAACAAAAATCGGTTTTCCATTGTTTTTCTTTAATTCAAAAATATATAATTGTTAAATGCTATTCAACAGGCAGCCACATCAATCTTTTCAACACAACCAGCATTTACAATATCGCTTACAGAGATACTGGGACTTTCTGGACTTTTGTAGTTTTATTTAAAACACTTGCAAAAAAATTAAACTTCAATCTTGAAAATTTTCGATTTTTTGTTCAAAACTATTTTTCAGAGTTGCGCAAAGTTTTGAAAATAAAATTGAAAAAGTGTTTTTGTGTTCTTTTGTTTTGGCTATTTCAATCCGTAACTGACCTCTTACGAGCTCCAAGGTCATTGGAGATCAGCACTACTATCCTATCATCTTTTTCTTCTTAAATTCTCCACTACCTACAAGAAAGTAATTGTTGGCTTGCAATACAGATCATAATCGCCACAAAGTAATTCTACTTCCAGAGACTTCAGAGGTTGAATTTGATACTGTCTGCTTTAGCATTTGTGAAGTGAACAAATATTTTTGTAATCCATATCCAAATCTATATTCACTCTATTATCCTACGCTGTTTCATAGATTCTGTCGACCTTAAATCACAATTGAGGTTAATGTCATATGCTTGTCTTACTACATGCGCGGTTTTCTTGCTATCTATAAAAAATGTGACTTTCCGTTTGACTATGATGTCCTAATATACCGTATTCTGCAATTTCCTTTTTATTCTATCTGGAAAAGTTGTATTCCATTACATACAGAACATCGTCAAATACCGTATTGACCATAATAATTTGATTTTCTGTTTATTCGTATAATGAATACTCAAGCTAATGGACGACTTGGTGGATCAGATAGTTACGAAATTCCCATTGTGACTCGTAGTCTGAACCTAGTTAACAGCAAAGTAACCAGACTTTCCTCTATTTTCAGCAAATCTTTGCTAAATTAGCACAAACATCTGCAGGGTTATTTTGCAACACTTCGTCTGCATGATCTTCAAGTTGTTGTAGGTTACTTGTTCTCTTTTCTCTCTTACGCTCCTTTTCAATTAATCCCATAAGTTTTCAATTAGATTCAAGTCAGGAGTCTTTGAAGGCCAATATCAATCTTTTGCTACGCTGGCTGCAGCTGCTGCAGCTGCTGCTGCTGCTGCTGATGATGATGATGATGATAAGTAAATATTATTTTGAATGTTAAATAATATAATAAATGTTATTCGGTAAAGAGAGTCTTTCTAACCCAGATCAACCCATCATTCCAAATTAGACAGTTTTAGGTTTTATTTCATGAATGAGTCATTACATTAAAAGGAAAAGTATTACTATTCAGATATCAAAAAAGAGTCCAAAAAGTCCTTTTATTTTAGGATTAAAGGTCATTTCCATTCCACGTTAATGGTACTGATTCGCATGTATACTGATCTGCTTCAGCTACTATGTATAATAAGCGGACAATTATTTAAGAAAGTTTGCCGAGGATAAAAACTTTTGTTATCCAAAATATCTAAGAGTATCCTCTAAATCTCTTACCAAAAACAAAAATGTTTTTTCATAGAGACTTACTCGTTTTACAAGAATTCAATAAAAAAAGGAAAATAGCTCGAACTGCCATGAGTAAAGTCTCAACAGTATCGTTCTTAGTTAAGCACACGAACACAAAAACTGAAATGCTATCTCATGGTTTTGCTGTGAAGTCGTCTGCACGCTTAGGAGAGGCAAAATCACAATAATAGAGTAATGTGCTTAAAGAAAGGCATAAATGTCAAGGTAAACAACTTAAGAATATTTGATCAATGGAAATTTGTATTGTCATACATTAATATGCATGTATAAGGGTAAAAGTCAGATAGATAGATAGATAGATAGATAGATAGATAGATAGATAGATAGATAGATAGATAGATAGATTATAATAATCTTCATATGTATACGTTTATATTTGCATAAAATGCACATATATATGCATGAGTGTGTGGACGTGTAAATACGGATGTGTGTATACCAATGTACGCACGTGGGTATAGTAAATAAATAAAATAAAAAGTTCAAATATTTATCTTCCGATTTCAAGTGTCGCCTATCCGCTCATCAGGTTAGACAATTCAATTGTATATATTAACATATCTTATATTAATATATATTAAATATCATAAATTGTTACATATATATATATATATATATATATAAATATATATATATATATAAATATATATATATATATATATATATATATATATATATATTAACATATCTTATATTAACATATATTAAATATCATAAACTGTTATATACATATATATATATATATATATTATTATTATTATTATTATTATTATTATTATTATTATTATTCCCCTGTAACACGACTCGGAGTTTCATGCACAACGCAATATTCAGTTGCTGAGTAGAGAATGACCGTTACATAATTTAAATTTACATAAATGTATCTGCTTAAAGTATTGCTGGTGCAGTCAATATATTATACGTGGAAAACTGTTTTTAGAGGTGTGTGTGTTGGTGGGGGGGGGGGGGGTAAACGTAATAAAAAATAAAATATATTGTATTTAAAATAAACGTGGATTAATGTTTTTATTTTACATTTAAAATAAAATAAACGAGGTTAATGGTATTTAAAAAAATATGTATTAAAATAAACGGACCTAAAACTATAAAAACATTATTAAAAAAAAATTTAAAAAGAAAATTATTTATTAATATATATTTAATGGCTCTGTTATATTACATCGAGCACTAATTTATTAACACCAGCACTCAATGTAAAATATATATATGTATATATATATATATATATATATATATATATATATATATATATATATATATATATATAAATATATAATTTGTGATATCTCTTGACGTATCTAACCCGTTGAAGAGCAATTAAATCTGCAAAACTTGAAATCAGGAAGTTTTTGAACATTTTCTTTTATTGTTTAGTATTACTGGTTTATTTTTAAATATTGAGAACTTTACTTATAATGACTTTTCGCCTTAAAAAAGCTTTATCCTCAAGTAATGCATTCATCAACGGTATTTTTTAACACAAACTTTATTATTATACATTGGTATATGGAGGCATAAACATGTTAAAAAGAGAGGTATATATATATATATATATATATATATATATATATATATATATATATATATCATTATTTTTTTTTAAATACGATTCCTTCGCTTCCTTTCAAAAACGAGAGCCGAAACCGTCAATATAATTATTAAAATTAAATGTATCAACCCCTGTTTCATCCTCAAGCGAAAATTTAGGAATAACCAATCTTGAAATTTATGCATCTTTATAAACATGTTCGTTCGCAAAATTAATTACTATGGAAACGGCAGGGGTGACCAGGAGTCTAACAGTTAATTTTTATCCACATCTCAGTCGCCTTCGGAAAGAGGTCAAGGCGAGGTAGGGCGGGGTATCTATTTCAAAGCGAACGATAGCATTCATGTACGCATATCGTCTGGTCAGTCATAGCAAAAGATAGCTTTTGGCACCATGATATGTCATGAAGTGTCTAGCGAATTTTGTTTTATTTTATTTTATCTATTTATTTATATATTCATTTTTTATTTTTTTCCAAATGGCTGTTTCATATATAAACGCGTCGCACTGAACTACAATTTGTTTTCTTGACGACTTCATAAAGGGTTTTGCAATTTTATGATTGGGTTAAGCTTTTAAGCCTTTTATTAGACTATGAAATTTAATTTATTTTTTTTATTTTAAGCTAATTATTTAATGCGAAAATTTGTTGATGTCGGCAAAAAACCGTTAACTCATGTCTATGGTTTAATAAATTTTCATTATTTAGAAACTTAATGTGTAGTTTTTCATGTGGCATAAAGGTCATGGGTCATCCCAGGTTTTAAAAGTTCTTGTTCTATTTATTATTTTCCATTTTACTTTTGGTGTTTTATTCATTTCTTTTAAATGCCAAAAATATTTGGATAGAGATGTCTAATTTCTATTTCTAATATTATTGAAGGAGCTTTTGTGTTGTCACCATCTAATTTTAAATTCATTCTTCGTTGACCCAATGTATATCCTATCAGTGTTAGGACTCACAATGGATGAGATAGTGCATTGGTATACCACAGATTTTATGAGGCATTTATTTTCCAACGGGCAGTCTTCAGGGTTTCTACAATCACATAATTTTTCATTATTTTTGTCTAATTTTAGTTTAGGACTTTTATTAATACTGTTTTGGCATGCGTGTTTTTCCAGGATTTTATTATTATGTTTTTTTGGATTCTTTCTAGATTTTCAGTGCAACTGTAACTTAATTTTAAGGTGTTTTTATTAAAGATCTCGCTAAGTCTGCTATTAATAGGAAAGTGTTTTTCAATTAAAGCTAGAAACTTATGTCCTAGCTTAGTACTAACCATTTGGTTGAACGGAGGGGTATACCAAATGATTTTTCTTTTCCTGTTTTTCTTCCTGTTAGTACTATTGTTTCTATAACTTATGTTAGCGTTTTTGTATCCGCTATTTTTAGGGCTGTGTTATAAAAAGTACAATGTTGTCGGAGTTTATGCTGAAAGAACTCCAGATTATTGACCTAACGTGTTCTTCCCTATTTTTCTACATACCTGCATATATATATATATATATATATATATATATATATATATATATATATATATATATACATAAAACATTGTATCAAAAGAAACTGTATAGTCACAAATTTATATGCAATGCATATGTTAATTAGTCAATAAACTTTTGTTAAGAAGTCTCATTTTTAACAACAAATATTTTTCAACATAATTACCTTCAGTGTTAATGCACTTAACACTAGTAAATTATTGACAGATCGGATTTTTATATCAATATTCAATTAAATTATTTATTTACTCTCTTATGTCTAAAACTGTGTACATGTGTGTGTGTGTGTGTGTGTGTGTGTGTGTGTGTGTGTGTGTGTGTGCGCGCGTGCGTGTGTGTGTGTGTGAACTTTTCTGATTTGGTTGTTAGCCCAATCATAAATCTGTAGGTTATAATACTGCAAAAAAATGTTTGGTAATCGATTCGTATATTTTGCACCATTGATTTGCACTGTCTGATTACTCGTAAGAAATTTAAAAAAAGTGTTTAAGCGCGAAAAAAAGGCGCGCACATTAGCAGATTGCTTGTTTCAAGCAAAATGACAATGATGCGGAGGCATGCAGGCTTCGTAGCGTCGAGTTGCTGATTAGATTCAATGTATTTCATTAAACACTGCGTAGAACCCGAGGCAATTGTCAAAATCCATCTGCAAATGTCTACAAGGCAAATAACTTGATAAGATTGCATTTAATTAGGCCACAGACTGCAAAATTGCATAAACACACACACTCATATGTGTGTGTGTGCGTGTGTGTGTGTGTGTACAGTAAGTATATCTCTATGTGAATATATCTGTGCATATGCGTCCATATATGTGTATGTGTGCGTGTGTCTGCGCTACCGTGTGTACCCAAGTTTAAGCGCGGTAATTACCTATTGAGTTGTCTCTTAGACGAAATCTGAAATTATGTCAAGTTTATTGTTGGATGCCACACACGTTTGTTGGTGATTATAAAAATGGTCCTGTTCCATCAACTGTTCCTACAGGAATCAGTATGTACGCCTTGATCTTAATATTTTTTTAATGCAATGATCATATGCCACCCAATAGATTGGTTTGCAGGAATTGGTTTTATTCTTATCCATAATAACCAAAGATTCGAAGTAAAGATTATGAACTGTAGCTAAAGTCCAGGCTATTTTACAAGGAAATACATAATTCCTAGTTCTCCATCTTCTGCTTCGAATCACACTGCTGTATACGAAAGGGACTGCTCACAAAGAGTAGCGGCACAGTCCAAATTTCAAATGACATCTCTATCTTCCATGTTAATCTTTATGCACTAAATCAATGAATCAAATGACGCAAAAACTTTTCATTACATTTTATGTCATTGCAAAAAAGTAATTGCGCCAAATTTTATTGAATATTGAATGTCAAATACGTGACACTAATATAAAACAAATGTGCTAAGTTCGTGTGTAAGCAAATCGAAATTACTGATTGTCTTTTTTTCAGAAAGTTTAATAAATAAAACAAGTTTATTATCATCGATATTTTGACTTTTCATCTGTCATAACTGCTTTAAATTTGGTCAGAGTTTTATTTGCACTAGCTTAAAAGTTATTTTAATGTTAGAAATATATGAAAATGACAAGAATCTCTCTCTCCCGCTCTCTCCCCCCCTCTCTCTCTCTCTCTCTCTCTCTCTCTCTCTCTCTCTCTCTCTCTCTCTCTCTCAAAACTGAACAAACTAGTAGATATGCATATGGACTAAATTCTGACACAAACTTCATCCATGTCACCTCTGTGTATTGTCACGCTGTCGATTTACTGGAGCTGCCATTTTTGTTTCAAAATATCTTTCAAAAGTATAAATGAAACTGAACATTGCCTATTCTCATCAAACAAAAATGGTTTATGTGGATACTCATAAAAGTTTAAGGTATAGATTCTATTTTCTACAATTCAGATAATTAGCCACATATTTCAAATGAAGTGTTCTATGGCACGGAAAGTCTGTTTTGGAATATCTGTTTTGAGAGCAAGCCGAGATATCAGAAGGTTGGACATTGCTGTTCTGAAACATCGTAAAAATACTCTATAACAAAATTGGCACAAAAGTTCATAAATTAAAATAAACACTTGCTTCAAAAAGAAAAATTCAAGAAGGGCAAATGAAGCTGGTTTTTCATTAAAGCGATGTGCAAGCAAATCGTTGCTGTCCACAAATAACGTAGCAGACTGACACAATTTTTGCAAATTCATGGTCAGTGTGATTCTCAGGGTTTTGAATGTTTTCTCTGAAATGACGAGTCACGCTTTCCGATATCTATCGATGTTCCATGGCCATCTATTTAATCTATGACCATTTATTTATTTTAGGGCTAATGTCCTCATCTTTGTTGTTATCACAACGTTTCTGACAAATTCGCGAACCAAATTATTAATCCACAAAAGTATTATCCCGTGGTTTGTGATTTCGATGACATAGCAATTATAAGTTTAATCCATGTGCTTGGTAGTACAAGAGTTAGATTCAGTGGAATCATGGCGTCCAACAGATGAGAATTATAAAATAAAAATAAGATAAGGTATGAGCCTAGGTATGAGCAGCAAAACGAGAAAAATCTATTCCGTAAATTAAATAAATTGTTTTAGTCGAAATTCCCGGAATGTTACATGAATTGACAGACTCCTGAAGAAGACCGAATAGCACAATACCGAAACGTTGTGATAATAATAACAAAAATGAGGTCATTAAACTGAATGGAAATCGGTGATAGAAGAATGGAATATTAATGATGCATCACACGGTAAACATTAGACAGCTTACCGAAACAAATCTAAAGAAAAACAGAGCAAAAGCCATTCCATACTAAAACTAATACTGTCATGTAATGTTTTCATGTCTTTCAGCTATATTTATCAATTACAATAAAAAAAGAGAAAATACAAAATCATTATCAAAAGATAGGCCTCATTTTTCCAGCAAGGTGCGCGCGTAAACAATTAATAAGTATGCATAGATAATTACATACATGTATACATACACACAAACATTCACACGCGCACTCGTACATATATATATATATATATAGAGAGAGAGAGAGAGAGAGAGAGAGAGAGAGAGAGAGAGAGAGAAAGAGAGAGAGAGATAAGTGTGAGTATAAACTAAATAACGAGATATTAGCAACTGTATAAACGTGCGATAGCGTGCATATACATACACATATGTATATATGCCCTTGCAAATATGTCTGTTTATGTTTCCCTGTCTTCATGTCCGTAACCATAACTCTTGATTTATCAACAATTATTTTCCTCTTTTAAAATAAACACTGATTCTAGCGGGTTCTCACTTTAAGAAATATATCTAAATATACAAAAGGCGAATGGATAAAAACGAATTTAAATAGAATTCATCGCAAATTACAAAAACCAGCAATAAGTCAAATAAAAATGTAAACAGATAAAAGCTTTTTAAAAATTCTACTTTTCTCTCTTCTTCCAAATTCTTACCACATTTGGTAAGGTTTGGATTCGTTTGCCTCTCAATATTCATAATTCCATGATAATTATGTAAAAAGGATGCGATTCATTTCAGAACATTTCACCCAAATACAACCTGCCTACTTTGAATGTATTTATTTGAATATTTATTAAAGATTTCCTGTGTTCACTGGGAATATTGGCATGTAATTTCCCTCTTATTCCAGTGAGTAGATTATGTTTCTTGGGTACATTTTTTAATTCCATGTCCCTACAGGACATAGACAATCATATTTCTTCACAGAGTTCATTTCTTGCCATGCGTTCTTTAGAAAGATAGTGGAGTGGTTACCCGTTACCTTTTCCACTGTTTTGAATTACGAGTTTTCCTTCTGAACTGACTAACATTCAAGGCTAAAGAGCCTAGTCTACTCAGCTATTTAGCCCACTGAGCGAAAGGATGAATGTATTTATTACACAAAGGCATTTTTACGAAAGTGGATACAACAGACTACGCCAGGATTTGAACTTGGCTCGCTGAGCCCACTTTCAGCACTGATAGCCGTTACGTATCCTGCATATCTTTTTTCGCTAATTGCTGAATCTAAATATTTATGCAAAAAAATTAGATTCTCATTAGATAGTAAACTGATGTAATAGCTAAATATTATCTAAAGCTAAATAATATTTACGAAGTTGGTGCTAAAACGTTTTGGGCTTGACCAAGCAGAATTTCCCCCACAAATTTTGAAATGCATAGGGACGAGAACTTTTCAGTGCACATGTATTTATATTAAATACTATTAACAATTATATGAATAAATATGAATTATGATTATTATTGAAAATAAGTAACTTATGTAAAGCAAATTTCCACCATCTACAACATCTTTGTATTTTTGTTTGTGTGTGTGTGTGTGTGTGTGTGTGTGTATGTGTGTGTGTGTGTGTGTGTGTGTGTGTGTGTGTGTGTGTGTGTGTGTGTGTGTGTGTGTGTGTGTAGGTGAGAGAGAGAGAGATAGCGAAAGATCAAAAATTGCATCATGTAAAGGTGTAACGTAGACATTTATATAGGAAGTTAAACTGAAATAGGCTACTTTAGCATCAAAGACTTTGTTATTGTCAGGAGGAAAACAAAGTCGGATGTTTTATTTTTAGATTATTTGAAGTAAAAACGGAAATATATTCGAATTTTACTTATTTTTTTACCAATAAAAGCATTATTTTTTACTGTTTTCTTTTCTTTCTTGGTAACAACGATATTTGCAAATTTTCTGAACATTGGTTCATAAAAATGTGTCTTTTTGTCATTCTCAAAGGATTTTGTGTACACAATATTGATAGCCCAGTAGACATGCAATGTTGACAATCCATCTAATAAATAAATATTCTGACTGCTGTGAATGTTTTAACATTCAAGATGAGACATCTGGTAAATATAATTACCAGATGTCCCATACAACTGCATTCTTTTTTATTCCTTGCAATTGGTGCTTTTATTCTTTCTATCTTACTTTTTCTTTGCTTTTCAAACTATTTTGATCATAATTATCATCGTGATTTACATTCTACTTCCTGAATTATGCCTGCCTTTGTTGTCCTTTTTAGAAAAGACTAGAGTGCATGTTACTTTTGGTTGATTCTATTTGGTATCTGTTGACTTCCATTAAGAATCAAGTGTCAGCAAATTCCTAAAATATTCCAGACCTTGCTTTCAGTATTCAAGCTGATTTTATCTGGACAGTTTCAGTTCTTCCTCGGATTCCCAATTCTTGTAAACTTTTTACAAGGATCTTTGGGGCTACGCCGAAGAATATGAAGACATTGTAGTATTATGCCAGAATATACAATGCAGGCAATCAAAGAAGACGGGTGCATCAGGAGTTGACCTGGTGTCAACCTCGGTCGCCGAATGGAGAAGCACATGACGTCACATCTCCATCCAGTTTTTCAAGTGTGAGAAAGATTTGTAATACACCCACTTACATTAAAAAAAAACAACTGAAAGAGCCGTTGTGCAGGCTCTGATACATCGCACACAAGAATGTAAGGACCGCGTTTCGAAGGAAATCAAGGGTCGCTTGAACCACAGGCAGGCCGAAATGTAAAATAATAAAACGTAAAGTTTAATATGAATGATTCAAGTCTCATTATTTTGCCAGGACACCTACTTTATTACAAGATCATTCGCTTCTGTTAATACTGATACTAAAGAAATATCCATAATCCACAATGTTTTCAATTCTCTTAGAACGGTCCCTATATTTTTCTACCTTTTATTTTCTTTTAGTTACACTCTTTGATCTGATAGAACAGTGATATCAGTTATGTAACAGATCTTCCTTTCTATGCTTATGATGACTAAATCTGATCTCTTGGTTTAGATTTGATGATCATATTGAATTTTACAATGCCATAGAGTCTTTGGTGTTTCTGTTCTCTATGATAAAAAAGAATAGATAAAAGATTATATAATAGATGCGCAAAGCGTATACCTCGACCTTCCCTTTAAATGAGACATTGAAAACTTTATCATTGAAGCCTTGACCTTCTCAGGTATTCTGACCAACTGAAAATAGTGATTAAAGCAAACACTTTACATGCATTGACTGTCCAACTGCAATGATACCGATGAGGATCACCCTTCCACAAGACAACCACAGACCGAACGCGGTTAAATTTGATTTCCTATAACCTGTTTTTACGACCTCAACAATCTTTGCAATGTTTGTTACAAACAGAGAGACATATGCTGTGTACTTGTCCAGGATGGTAGCACCAGACAACGTGAAAACGGGTAGGATCAAGTTTGCCCTTAACTTTCGAAGGAAAATTTCTAGCAACAACCTTGACGAGTTGATCTGGAGAAGATAAAAGCGATCTTATCTCATTAAGTTTCTCAGCATTCCCTAGAGACACACCCAGATGACGAATCCAGAAGCGAAACGTCGACTAAAATTTGGCTGCAAACAAACTGTGATAACTAAACCGATTGGAAAACCTGAAATGATCTAAACTGATAAGCAAAAGTCTTCATTGCTGACTTCTAATTTACCTACGAACGTATACATACGCCAAATGCAAATTATCTTGAATAGACTGTCCCTTTGTAGCATAACTACTCGGGGGCTATCAAAATATGCAACATAGCCTTCAAGTGATTTGACAATACCTGAGCCATAATTAAGTGTCAAAAAAGAAATCCCGTCGCCGCGATATTTATTGGATAGAAAATTCATCATGGTAAAACGTTAAGGAATACTTCAGTATTCCATTGGTAGCATCAAGTACAATTCATAGGAGAGACTTTTGAGGACTGGAGTCGTTTCTGTTCCAACGCTCTTTACGCTTCATTTACTATGAGTCCGTCACATCCGGTGGCTAAGTCACTTTGGAGCAAGAAAACTCGACCAAATAAGCGTCGAACTGACTTAGATCGAACTCCTTGATAAAGAGCTTCTTTATATAATCCTAGTGATATGCCGATTGCCGTTATGCAACGCTCCTAACTGATTGCGCATGTTGTTCAGCGGCCACATTCGCTGCCTCGGGAAACATTCTACTTAATACAGCCTTACCTGCTTGAGATTGATAATTATAAATAAGGAGGCTAGCTACGCCTTAGGTATGGTTACTTTAGCCATATTTCCCTTTTTAAACAAGTTTACACTATCTTCTATTGCTCTTTGCGCCGCTAGTCTATCTAAATTGAATATTTTACTATAATCAGCGCCAAAAGACCTAATCTTACGTTTGAGCTGTCCCCAAATCTGTCACCAACGACAGCCTTCATTAATTTACTCTTTAATATTAGCTGGTCTTGGAAATCACTTTCCTTTAATAAGGATGTATTGAATTTCTATTATTATTTAAAACTAATACTAATGGTTAAAAACAATATTTAGTGGTCACATCTGACTGGATGCTGCAACTTAACATTAATGAGAAAAGTAAAAAAAAAATGAAATAAAATCTTTTACTGCATAAAGGAACTCAATTTCACTGTGAAGAAAATAGGTAAAAGTATTCAACCAAGAAATGCAAGTACTATCATAAAAAAAATGTTAAAATAAAGGATTAAATAACTAAAAAACATCTGGGAATGAAAATCCTTACATGACACTTAGAAGTAATGATGCAGATGTAAATAAACCAAAAACCCATCAATGGCTAAAGAGTACAAGTCTGAAAGTAGAGACGGGAACATTTATATCTACAGGACCAACGCCTATTCACTGGAAATTGCCAGGAAAACATAATAAAAATTGATGCACACACAATATGTAGATTATATATACAGTATTATTATCTATTTGTCCGATCTTGACACAGAAGGAATAGAAATATCAACATAATAAGATTAGATAGTATATTCATTAGATGATATGTCAATATTACAGTGGGTCACATGGAGAAAAAATAGCGGTATTGCTACCATCTCCGTAGCAAGTAGGTTTTTGACCAGAGGGAGATGGCCAACAGGTTTTGAATTTTACTTAGACTTATTGACAAGCAAAGATAAAGAGCCCAATCTGCCATACTATTTCATCCATAGCGATAGATTTATACTTTTCCCAATGATGTTGAAAGTGAATGGAACGAATTTGGATAGTATTCAAACCTGGTTCGCCGATTTTTCGTTCCGGACTTCCTACCTTTACACCATCTGCGCATCCACTTACACCAAAATTGACTATTTCAAATTTTGGAGCTTTATTTGCATACTGTCTTATGTTAATTACGATATACAAATCTGTAATCTATTTTTTAATTTTCTTTTATTTTCTGGGTCATCTATTTTAGTAGTGCTCAGAGATTATTGTTATAATTGAACGTTTAATTGTGGATGAAGCTATTATATTTGTATTACCAACGAGTATGTTACGGATAGGGTTTCGTAATATATTCGTCGATAATAAAAATATAATAGCATCATCCACATGTAAAAAAGGCTAAAAATAATAAAAGGATGATTAATAAAAAAGAAAAAGCCAATACTCAGTAATTTAAAGTATGAACACAATGTGTTGATCATGTTTGGAAAATAAAACATTCCTAGAACTCTAGATACGTACATAAAACAATGCATACATTCAGTTAAAAGTAAAAAATAAAGTTCTAAAAGTATATCCGAAAGTGCTTGGATATATAAAACATTTAGACAATTTTAATATAATTTATGTCTTGGAGGAAAGAAAAAAGTTATAAGAACATATGAAAAAGTATATAAAAAAAACTTAATTATAGCACCTTATCAGTCGTTTTTAATGAATATTGCACACACACACACACACACAAACACACATATATATATATATATATATATATATATATATATATATATATATATATATATATATATATATATATATATATTGGCTCCTGAAAAATTAATTTCAGTTGAGCTCTTTGGTTTGAGGTGTGAGTTTGTAAACAGTGACTATTTAAGCATTACTCTTCGGCAGAATTGAGTCACTGTCAGTCACTGTGCGTTTATCTAAATCTAAAAATAAACACGCTAAAATTTACCTTCATCTCTGCCGTGAGCCGACGTGGTAGAAGTTCCGACTGACGCCAATTCAGTCGGGTTTCGATCCTAGCTAGAGGCAACCGGACGTCTAACCACACTGTGAAACAGCGAACAGTCTGTCTGTGGATGACAAATATATATATATATATATATATATATGACAAATGGAAATGCGTTTTATTGAAACTAGATTTGATTACACGTTTCACCATTCTCGCCTTCATTAGATCCCAAAAGATGTGTATTCTATTTTACACGCAAACACCTCCACAAGCACACACATACACACACGCACACACACGCACACACACATATATATATATATATATATATATATATATATGAGAAGTAATAATTAATATGTTCCCTTGTCTTAAAGCTGCTCTGAGTTTCTCGGAATTACATCCACTCTTCAGAAGACTTAACTGCAAGATTTTACAATAAATATTTGCTTTATCTCAATCCCGTAATGGCTATGATCTGTCAGATTTTATCTCTATTCCTTGTTCACAACAACCAAATATAATCTTTCTTGGATGAAGTGATTGGTCTCGACTTCAAAGCTTTAGGGTATTTTACTTTCTTTTATTTCCTGGGCCACTTTCCATTTGTTTACATAAGTGAACGCAAGTCGTTTTCCAGATTCGCAACCCATCACTGTTCCGATTCTCTATCTTTTCTTCTTTATATTCCCTTTGAGCCAATTCCGTTATTCACGTGATCTGTTTTAGTATCCAAAAAGACGATATTTCTTCGTTTGTGGTTTTGTTTCCTATATTTGCTTTCTTATTAACAGTTTGATGCATTTGTTCTGAATTATAATAAGAGACTTGGCTTCGCTTTTTTAGATATCCTCTCTGTATCCTCGTGACTTTTCTTTTGCGACACAGTATGTTTGGATTCTAATATGTTTCCCCACTTTCTCCATTTTTTTATTAGCAGTCTATGTTCTTACGTAGTAAAAAGTGTATTTTTATCCTTTCTGTGGTTGACTTAAACACATTTTCCACTATTTCATTTATCATCATTATCCTTTGAATTAAAAAGTAGAACCAATACTGATTTCAATTTCGATATCTCGCCTGCATAAAGAATAATTATCATAATCACTACTTTTTCAATTTCTAGAGTCGTTATCATCATATTGCTGTTTCGATAAAGCGTTCTGTGTGTGTGTGTGGGTGTGTGTGTGTGTGTGTGTGTGTGTGTGTGTGTGTGTGTGTGTGTGTGTGTGTGTGTGTGTGTGCACGCGCGTTTGTGATTTGATAATTTCGAATTGTGTTAACGTCACATTGCACTGATTCGCTACCAATAATGATCGAAACGTTAAAGGATCAATAAAACAGGATGCAATTTTCCACTTTCACTGCATCCACGCTGCTGATCGTAACACCTGGTCATTCAAACAAACACGCACAAAGGTGAAAAGCGCTAATAAGCGGTTCACTCAAATACAGAGAAACTGCAACTATAGTTCGACTTTAACAATTGATGACACTTCAAAATCCTCCACACGTTTACTAACAAACCTGAGTATATGTCTCTGCTTGTATATGTATGTGTCTGTGTGTCTGTGTCTTTTAATTTCGTACCAAATCTTTTGATTTGATATCACCTTTTATACATATTTTACAAGCTTTTAATTTATTTTATAAGATGCTAGTTGCCCCCTCACTCTACTCGCTTGGTAATTTTCATGCTCTCCAAGAGTAGGAAGATTAATTCAACTCTACTGATAGAAAACTGAATGAATAAATATCGATTTAAAATATCGATGGGTGGGTAAAGATTTGTATATATAACTCGCTATGGCGAAGGGTCGTCCAGATTTGAACTAAGACAAACATTGCAAACATTTAATGTATCTTCTAATCAGACATATTCAAGCCTTTTACTTAACACTCTTTTGTAGGTATCCTCACAATCTGGAACAATGTCAGCAATGTAAGCGCAAAGTGAGAATCGAACTAACTTCTTTGAAACAATTCGAAGTCCTACCAGGATTCATAATTGGCGGCCACAATCTTAACAACGTAAGATATGCAAAAGACATAGTGTTGATATCAGAAAGGAAAACTATAAGAACTCCTATAGAAGGTAGTAAAGAAAAGCGAGAAGAGAGGAATAAATATTAATTGCAAAAAGACGGAATGCGCAACAGGCAAATTACAAATTGGAGTTACCAAATTCAAACAAGTACAAAGTTTAAGTATCTGAGAAGTGTTTTAACAGAGGATGGAATCTACGATACTTGGTATCCGAAGGCGCATTGGGATAGCCAAAGTTGTATTCCAAAAGCTAAGCAAAGTAATAAGAAACGGAAGAATTTCGTTAGAAACAAAGAAAAGAGTACTGAACTGTTATACAATATCAGTCTTTCTATATGACATTCACTGCTGGACAATCACTTAACAGACGAAAAAGAGATTTAAAGTAACAGAAATGTGGTTCTACAGAAGGGTGTTGAGAATAGCATGGACCGAACATGTGGGCAACGAGAAAATTGAAACGGAAAGGACACTGATACTTAACATCAGGAAGAGACAGTTGATGTTTCTAGGGCACATAATGAGGAAAGAGAGCTTGGAAAATTTGATAGTCACAGGACAGATTGAAGGCACGAGGAACAGAGGAAAACAATGTTTAACTTACCGAGTGAGTTTATATAAATGGACGACGGAGCAAGTTTTAGGAGAGATGACGAAAAGGACAAAACTTATTAAGAGCTACAAAAGACAGAAAATTGTTGAGAACCATGATCGCCAGCGTCTTGAAGGAACACGGCATATAGTAGAAAAGTTTCTCTTATGTATTTCTTGTGGCAATTGAGTAAATTCCTTCTTCAAGTTTTAGTTTATTATTTTGTTTTGTATTAATTAAGTCTGTTATTGTTTTAGTCGTAGTTGTGACAAATTTTATGTTGTGTTTAGATAAATTCTTTTCTTCGTAGTTGTGATAGAGTTGGTGGGTAGAACAACGTATTTTGATTCGTTGGATTTGTCAGGAAGGAAGGTTTTCCTATTTTGAAATATTTTATGATCCTTTTGTTTTGCATTGAATGGGAAATATTTAGGGCATTGGAGCAGCTTAAAAGTATTTTCAATATAATTCTCTTCTTCATGTAAATATTGAGGACTACAAATTCTGAGTTTTTCTTACCATGATGTTCACTCTGTATAAGGTCCAAGAGCCACTGGAGGTAGAGGCTTACAGAGTAAGAGGCACAGTTATGGGAATATGTGGGGAAGATAACGATTGATACTAGACTTGAACAGGTTGTCAAAATTGTAGTGATCGGGAAAGCATCCTCTTGGCAGTCATTTTCACAAAACAGCGGGCCGTAGGATGAAGCTGCTCGAGTGGAATAATATCACCAATGAAATACGAATGGAATGAGTGTCGTTCGCTACAATGTGCTTGGCATGGTGGTCTTAGCCGTGAATGTTAGGACTGATGCAACTAATGTATGTGGTTCGTCTGAATACTTTCCATTGAAATAGCGATAGAGCATGGAGAGGATTGCGGCGTTTCGTCTGTGAGAAAAAGGTTGTAAGAAGAAAATAATTAGTCATTACAAGGACGCGAAGACGCTTTTGGCCTTTATCGACACTGGGAGCCCCTGCTCATATATGGTAGCAGTACTCAATTTTCGGTCTGATCTGGCTCTTGATGTGATGGGTAAATTGTCACCTTTTTATATTTTTAATTTCGCGCATGCGCGTTATTTGTTTTTGATTTCATCGACTGAACAGTATAGTATGGTTAGTTGGGCACCGTCTGTGAGAAAAAGAACACTATGACACAATTCAATCCGTCAGAAATTTGGAAACGGCATACTGTACTGCTTGGCAGTTCCGCCGGAAGCTCCAATACGAACGTTTCAGTGTGTTTGGGTGGCAATCTGAGGGCAGTGCAACGGATTCGGAAAGAGTTGAATGATTCTAAAGGTGATTACGAAGGTACGGCAACTCGAAAAACTCACTCTGGTCGCTCTGATAAGAAAAGAACTCCCGAGTTTGTTGGTGAAAGCCAACATCAAGTGCCTTCAGTTGATGTTTTGTTTTCTCCTGTTCGCGCTGGATTATCGCATGACATTTTTATTATATAAATAATTTTCATTATCTTTGTATCCTCACTATATACTTGCTCCACGAATGGGTTTTCTTTTATGTGCCGTGTCCACATTTTCCTGTCCCTTGTAGCTCTTAATAAATTTTGTCTTTTGGGTATCTCTCCCAAACCCTGCTCTATCAAACTCATCCTGTATGTTTCGCGTTGCTTTCATCTGTTCCTCTTTCTTTCAAGCTGTCTTGTGAGTACCAGGTTTTCTCCTTCCTCGTTACCTGCCCCAGAAATTTCAACTATCTCTTTCTGCTGTTAAGTATAAGTGTCATTTTCGTTTCCATTTTCTCCAAAACATCATCGTTGCGCTCATGTTCGTTCCATGCTATCCTGTAGGATCACATTTCTGTTGCTTCAAGTCTTTTCCTCGTCTTTGAGGAGATTGTTCAGCATTCGCTGTCATACAGGAGGACAGATATCACGTAACAGTTCAGTGCTATTTTCTTTGTTTCTAACGACATTTTTCTGTCTCTTAATAGTCTACTTCGGTTTTGGGATGCATTTTGATCATCCCAATACGTCCTTCCGTCCTCTATTAGAATATTTCCCAGATATTTAAATTTCTGTACTTGTTTGATTTTAGGAAACTGATTTAGGTTTAACTTACAGTTAAGTATAAAGAAGATATGTCAAAAGTGTAACAGTAAAGCTAGACAATTTTACCAGACTTTACATGGATATTTACCTTTGTCGGGACTGAGGAGTCATTCATAGAAAATCCAACCCTCATATCTGTGTTGTTCTCAATAAAACATTTTTACTCTTGCAGATTTGATAGCTAAGGTTTCCAGTATACAAAAAGATTTGATAAAGGCTCAGATATTCACGTTAAAGAACCATAAGCAAGCTTCTAATGTCTGTGTGTGTGCAGGGTTTATAAAAATATGCATTTCCCAGGGATTTTATTTATATATTTATTTATTTTATTGGTTTGAAACGTAAATCATCAAACATAAAATCAACTTCATATTTTTATAATTTAAATTGTTGTTTTTCATGAGGAACCATTTTTATCCGTTAAATGGATGATATTTGCCTGTGAGCATTTTATTATTTTTATTTCTAGCTTCTTAATTCTTCGCTCCTCATCTGGCATATCAGAAATTTAAATTGATCAATTGATGATTGATTACCGATGGGAGATGATAACAAACAACAACCAAATTCCGTCCCCTGTGCAAGAGAAAATTGTTGTGAAGGAATCTGGAAATAGACTGAAAACATACAAGGAGAAAATGTCTATTTTCCCTTTCCTTCTCGGTGCATGTGACATGCGGAATCTTTTCAATTTTTAAACGAAAACACCTTCTCTCTTCTGCGTATCTCTTCTGCGTCTCTGTGTGCATCCAGACCATATAGAAAGCAAAGCTATTGGATAGATTGCGCTGAAAATAGTCACACGCACGCTTTTTAACTACAAGAAATGTATGACAAGCATATTGGAGGCATGCTAAATTGTTATTGGAAAGAAAGACATAACAAATCGAAATAATTCGATGCCATAGCAAATCAAAATTATTTGCCCTCGTTTTGAATTGTTATTAAACATTCATTTAAGAACTTGTAATTTTCGAAAGTACGAGTAGGGGAAAGAATAAATACTCTAATACATGGACATAGAACAAGCAATGTGTTATTATTTTAAGTATACAATTATGCATTATTTACATTATTCGGATTGTTATCCTCATCTTCATTGCCAAATTCACAACGTTTCGGCCGTTGTACGCTTTGGCCTTCTTTGGGTGATTGGAATTTCGAATCGAACCCTTTATTTCATCCATCGGGGTAGATTGTTCTACTTCCAAGTGCCATGTCGCTTCCAGGTGTTTCAGTTATAAATAAAGCTGATGGTTGGGATTTTAAAGGGAGATAGCCAGGCGGCTGGAATTTCCAGAAACAGTATTCAAACTATCCACAACATGTTTGCTACTACTGGAAGTTTTATAAATGCAAAAATGCTAGACAAGAGATATGAAAAGATATTGTGAGAGTCTCGGGAGGCAATCCAAAATTAACAGCCAGACAAGTGAGGATTGAAAGCAGTCTTAACAGAGCTGCTTCGATTAATATATTACGCAGAGTATTTTGAGAAAAATAAATTGAACGGGCCTATAGCAGCAGTAGAAAAACACTATTAACCAAAAAAGATCGGAATAGAAGATTAAAGTATTCAAAAGAACGTCTAACATGGATGCTGGAAAAAAGTAATTTTTATTGATGAATGCAAAATAGAGAAAGAAACAATGCAAGATACACCATAAAGTCGGCAAAATTTGGAGATAGACACTTAATTGTATGGGGTTGCATCAAAAGCGAAGTTAGAAGAAAATTGACAAAAGTTGATGGAAACCTAAACAGCGAAAATTTTTATTAATATACTACCGTCTGTGATGATGGAGAAGTTTTTTCAGCGTGACGTTGCTCCTTGCCACACACCTTCTTTTATGTGCCGTCCCTCTTCAGGGTGTGGGCGATCATGGTTCCCTACAATTACCTCTCCCTTGTAGCTCTTTGCAATATTTGTCTATCACTCAACATCCCTGTCCTGACAACCATTCATAGAAATTCGTTAGCTAGGTTATTAGCTGTTTTCCTCTGTCCCTCTTGTCTTCAAAATGTCCGGCGAGTGATAAATTATCCAAACCCTCTTTCCTCGTGCCCTATAAATTTTAATTGAGTCTTTCTGATTCTAAGTAGAAGTGGTCATTTGCTTCCCTCATCTCTAAAACTTGGTCGTTGCTCACAAGTACATTACATAGCATTCTCAGAATTCTTCTGTAGAACCAGATTTCTGTTGTCTCAAGTCTCTTCATCCCTGAGGAGATTATTTAGCTTTCACTGCCATATAGGAGGAGGACCGATACTACATAACAGTTCAGCACTCTTTTCTTTGTTTCTAACGAAATTTTTCTCTTTTGTATATGTGTTTAACAAAATAATCTTTCTTTTATCCGTTTAAAATGAAACTGAATTTAAATGATTTTTCGGAAAATGAAAAAACAGTTTAAAGTGAAACGCAATTTTATCACCTCGTGAAATTAATGGAAATGGCGTATCATTCTCGGTGTTTTGCTAATACCAACATAACACAGTTATTCACTAAGCACAAGGTTATCCATGTTAGGATACTTCGTGAGGATCGAACTCATTACATTAACCAATTGATCTAACCATCACACTACTGCAAACGCCCCAAGAAGTTGTACTTTGTCAGTCAAACGCCACAAAATAAATGTCAAGAGACTATATCAGCTGTCAAACGTGTATTTCAGATGTTCACTTCTAAAGATTCTTAATTCTATATTTTTTATCTGATTCTCCCATAAAATCCATATTGTTTGGATCTATTATCCGACTTCAAAAATCTTTTTTGTTTTTTCGTTCACATTTATTTTCTGCGATGAGACCTATAGACTTTTTCGCATATAAGACAAATTTTAGAAGCTAATATTTCCGGGTGGGAGGATGAAGTAATATTATCTACTTTCAAAATTCCTGACAATAACGTTTTCAGACAAATTATATAATAGATAGCATTGTCATAGATTGAAGTCAAGAAGACAAATTTAGTCTTCAGTTTAGTTCTCACTTCTAAAGAGAGAGGAAGCTAAAGCCCTCCAGCCAAGACTATATTTAATTTAACAAAATAATTAACAAAATTACTTAACAGTTTCCATAATACCAACATTGCTATTATACCCTTCGCGCCCTTTTAAGTAGATGTTAAAACTTTTAGTATCCGTCTATCCAAGGATTTGTTTTAGCTGAGTGTAGGGATTCCAAACAACAACAACACATCTTTTAAATGAAACACAAAAAAGTTATTTTCTGGAGGAAATGTAGAAGCAGAACGTCAGTTGAAATAACTTTTATATATTCTTTTCAGAAATATACAATGACAATAAAATGTTCAACTTTTCATGCAGTGAAGATTATTTCATCAACTTATTAAGTGTTCTTAGTGCCATGTGAAATGTATTTATAGACTTTCTTTGTGTCGGTCAACATAATGTGTTTGTGAGTTCGTAAACAAAGACTTCGTAGGCGGTTGCTGGTTAATCCCTTCTATTGTGTGCGTGGACAAGGCCTTAGTCGGCGGCTGCTGGTTTTCTCTTCCATAGTGTGCATATGTGTGGGTGCATGTAAATAAAACTGGCCCCCCAAATTGTTCTGAGCCCTTGCTATTTTCTAAATGGTCCAAAAATAACACGTTGTAGTTCTGCAACTACGTCCACAAGTATTTCTGACGGAATTTTATTGGTTGATAAATATATATAGAATTTAATTCTTTTAAAGATACTTTTAACATTACAAACAACAATGCAGTTAGCAGAAACAAGAGAACGTTTTAAATTTACTTTAGCAAAGTAATTCAATACGTTTCCTGCATCGGCCAAGATATATTGCTTATTATTTATTTTAGTGCAGCACTTTAAATTCAAACCAAGATTTCGACTTTTACAAATCTCTGTATTAGAAAGTAATGACGTTGTCAAGGGTTTCATTCTGTGGGGATTCTGAAATCATTCGCAAAGTTCTGAGCATCATGGCTATAAATGGCATTCTGCTATTTCAAGTTTTCTGAGACTTGGTCGAAATTCTAATATATATCTTTTAACTCTTTCTTTGAGTAGCCTTCTGTTATGACCATGTCCCCTATTCGACAGTACTCATTTTCAGCAATGATTATGCGTCTGATATAAATGGAGAGATCTATCTGCTACTGAAAATATCAGGACAAATTGTTCTAGTTCCACTTGCCGTGCCTCTTCCTGATGTCTCCGTATCAGTTATCTCCCTTTTCAGTTATCTTCCTTTAACTCAACTCTCCAAGTTTTTTTGTTTGCCAGATACTGAACTCACAACTGTTTGAGTCAAGTCACTAGACTCAATCAACGCTTTTACCCACTTGTCCATGTGTCCTTTTCGCGAGCCGGTATGAAATTATTTTCCAAGCAATAAAAACCTTGTATTCAAAAAGTTCAGACCTTGAAGACACATGGCTCAGTAGACAAAAGCGTTGGTCGAATCCAGTGACTTGACCCAAACAGTTATAAATTCAATAACTGGCTACAGCCGAGGTGAACAAAAACCTTTGAGAATTGAGTTAAAGGAAGATAACTGAAAGGTGAATAACTGATAGTGAGACATCCGGAAGAGGTATTGCACTTGGAACTAGAACAATCTAGCCCGGTGGACGAAATAAAGGGTTCCAATCACCTAAAGAAGGCCGGAGCGTACAACAGTCGAAACTTCGTGAATATGACAACAAAGATGAGGACAACAGTCCGAACAATGTAAATTGTGTAAACACTAATTCAACTCGGAAAACTATGACACCATTTCTCTCTCTCTCTCTCTCTCTCTCTCTCTCTCTCTCTCTCTCTCTCTCTCTCTCTCTCTCTCTCTCTCTCTCTCTCCGTTTCTCTGTGTGTGAGAGAGAAAGAGAGAGAGAGAGTTATCTTGATGACAAACATTTCATCATTGCCATAGCACAATGATCGACAGAAAAGTCAGATCTGTGGTTCTACACTTCCCTAAAGCTAAAGGTTCGTTCGGTTTAGTAAGTAAAAATAAAAGACACTTTTCTGACATTATTGATGTCTATTTGCTGTTTTGTTCAACTCTGCTCTGTCTTCTTTCAGTCAACTTCATAATTCTGTGCTGCTAGAACCTTTTATCTTTCTCAGCAAAGATCCCCTTCGGTTGCCATTTGCAATCTGTTAGAGAACTAAACCGTTTCCACAAAGAGAATTTCGTAAAGACCGGAAAAAATGATAATCCGAAGATGTAATAGTTACTGAATAGTGCAAATGAGTAAAAAAAAAACAACAAAAAAAACAAACTACCCGGTCAAGGTTAAAAACTGCCCAGACATCAAATAAACATGCAGCTTAATATGATCATGATAGAATATGACACGCTTTTTATTTCACCGATTGATGCCTTCAGTAGGTCTAAGTGAAAGCAGTAGCTGTTCAAATCAATTATTTTGTTCTTTGCAATGAATTCACAGTAGATTTGCCCTCTTGGCAACTCCAATCATGCTGTAGTGTCTGTCAACATCTCCTTTAACTCCACCCCCTGCAAAGAACCTCCTACCACTAGAACATCGTTCTGCTATCAACGAGCAGACTGGGACTCGTTCCGGGATTTCCTTCGCAATGTCCCCTGGGATGTTGTCTCTACGCTCCCCGTTCAAAAATATGCTCCTCCTGGATGAAAGCTGGAATCGAGGCTTTCATCTCCTCAAGGAAATATATGGTCAAATCGTGCTCCTCCCCTTGATTCTCTGCTGCTTGCTCAGCTTCCATTGCCCATAGGAATCACTTCTTCCACCTATATCGTAGCGACATATCTGATTGCAATAGACGTTTCTTTGTCTCTGCCCGTAACGAGTGTAAGCGTGTCCACAATGAAGCAAAGTCACTATTTGCTGCTCGAATGAGAAGAACGTATTGCATCTCGCAAATTCGGCTCCAAGGATTATTGGCGTCTCTGCAAGAGCGTACTTAACAATAGCAAACCCTCTATACCTTCTTTGTTCAACCAGTTTGAGGTTCTGACCTCTTCTGCCGACAAGGCTGAATACTTTGCAAGGAAATTCTCATTCAATTCAACGCTCGACTCTTCCGGTGTACCCACACCCGATTTCCCCTTAGAACTAAGTCTCTATTGAACGAGTTGCACATAACCCCGGTATTGGGCATTATCTCTAAATTAGACCCCCCACAAGGCTAGTGGTGGAGACGGGATTTCCAGCCATTGTCCTGAAGAAATGTGCGTCTGAACTGGCCCCTGTCCTCTCCAAATTATATAACTACTGCCTCAATGTTCCTGTCTTTAAGAACTCTGGAGACCCTTCTGATCCTTCTAATTACCGTCCTATCAGTCTCCTACCACTCTTCGGCAAAGTCTTTAAAGCTTTAATCAACGCCGAAGTGGTTAAGCACCTTACATTCCACGATCTGCTCTCCGACAAGCCATATGGTTGCCGCTTTGCCCGTTCTACAGCTGATGTGCTTACGACCATAACTGAAACTGTTTACCAAGCACTTCATAATAACGAAGAAGCTCGTGCCATGGCTCTAGATATCTCCAAAGGGTTTGGCATGCCGGCCTCCTTCGCAAGCTTCAGGGTTATGGAATTTCAGATCGATTGTTTGACTTAATACAATCATTCCCGTCAAACCGTGTATTGAAGGTCGTTCTCAACGGATTCTCCTCCAGCTCCTATCCCAAGAATGCAGGTGTTCCCCAAGGCTCTATCCTAGGCCCTACTCTGTTCCTTATCTTCATTAACGATCTTCTTGATGCCATAGATTCCCAAGTAGGCATCTATGCGGACAACACTACTATTTACTCCTACCTCAAAAACAAATCTAGTGTCGCTGACAAAACTAACCTGGTCGTTTGTACCGAAAAGGACCTCCAATCGGCTGTGGACTGGAGCAGGAATTGGCTGGTTAACTTTAATGCCTCAAAAACAAAACTGCTCTCTATTACTCACCAGAGAACCATCCCTGCCTCCCATTAGAATGTCTGATGCTCAACTCCACGAGAGCACCTCTTTGCGACTGCTCGGTCTCACATTGTCTGCTGACTTGAGATGAAATGAATACATTGAGTCAATAGCTTCGTCCACTGCAAGGAAAGTTGGCTCCCTGTTCCGCGCCAGGAAATTTTTCTCGCCGGAGTCGATCCTTCAAATCTACAAATCAACCATTCGCCCTTGCATGGAGCCCCTTCTGTTTGTCTCAAGGTCCTTGAGAAAATCCAGAGACAGATATACAATGTAATTGGCCCTGATCTAGCATCTCGTCTGCAGTTACTCTTTCACAGACGTGCCGTCGCCTCCCTCTGTCTTTTTTACAAATACTTTCACGGTAACTGCTCCGATGAGCTGCTTTCGCTGGTTCCCAGACTTCATGAATTTAAGCGTTTAACTAGGCTGGCATCTCGCTCACACACTTTCACTGTCGAAACTGTTAAATATAGCCGTCTCTTCTACT
>OZ038475.1:84710597-84720597 GCA_964036315.1 Acanthosepion esculentum
TAGAGTCAAAGTTTTTATTTTACATATTTTCTTGAACCTCATTACGAATTACTTAAATATTTAGTTAATAATATTTGCTACAGTTGGCTAAATGGAAAGAAATTAATACATGAAGACTTAGTTGCGCCACTCTTCCAAATGAAGAAATTTTATTTGGTCTAAAAATCAGCATCTGATATATTTTCTGTTTTGTGGGGAGGTGGGAGATTGCACTTTATCGCTGGGAAATATGCAACTATCTTCGCCAAAAAGCACAGACTGACATTAACTAATATCAATAGAGTAAGATAGAATATCAAATGAGGGAGGAAGATTACGTGTTAATCTTCAAAATTAGCAGAGCCTTCTTAAATCGATAGCATGAGTGAGTTTGAAAGCATACAGATATTCTTTACATTGATATTCTAACACCCTTATCCTTTCGGCCGATTTTTTTCTTTCAACACTAGAAATTATCATAAAGCCAGGTTCTTTCGGATATAACCACTAATCAATTCGGTTTTGTATATATATATATTCCTATGGAGTAGGTTATCGAGTAATGTCCACGGAAATGACAAAATTAGCCATTAAGGACTGCCAGCAGCGAAGAGGAAAGAATGCTTACTTAATACGGACTTGTTCGAATATTTACCTCTTGTTTGCGCTCTAACTAGCTAGCTTTCTTTCGTAGATAAAATCTATTTAGGAAACAGCGCACCTGGCAGCGTTAATAATACAATTGTTTTGCAGTGTGTGCATTATATATATATATATATATATATATTATATATATATATATATATATATATATAACGAAAACGTTTAATTTAAAATCGATAGTTGAACTATTCGCTCGGTCAACCACATTTATTATTATCTAAAACCACCCGATAATCAAAATGGACTGTCAACAATGTACAAATTACTGTTGACAAAAATACTTACTGATAAAAATAAATATTTTAAGGTACGCCTTCATTTGTTATAACAGTATTATTTAAAAACTTGAAATTGTATTCGAATGTATTAGTCAAAATTAGATTAATAAAAACAGATTAATATTTGAGTTGATATACCGAACAAATGATAGGTAGTCTAAATTAATTTGTAAAGTTTCTCAAAAAGTTATTTTCATTTCCTTGTTTTGATAGGAACAACTGATTTAGATATTACGTGAGTGTACATAAATTCAGAATTTACAATAAAGTTTAATTATCAGAAAATAGAGTGCTAAAAAGCGTGTTATACGAAGAGCTGCTGAAAATTTCTCAGACAGACTAAGAAACATGAAAATACTTATTCTACATATTCACCATGCAGTTCAACATATTTGGCACATTGTTCATTTAGCCCATCCATAAATATTCTGATGTTTCATCATTGAAATACTGATTTTGGCAAGTAGGCTGAACTGAGAACGTCTCTGCAGCATTTATATATATATATATATATATATATATATGTGTGTGTGTGTGTGTGTGTGTGTGTGTGTGTGTGCATAGAAATCAACACTGCATGGTGACTGGCAGTTTCATGTCTCAAGAGATCTTCACACTCCTTGCTTGAAGTCTATATGTAGATCATTGAGGGGCTAAATAAAAGAACTGGGAAGGTCTGGTTTTCCGTTACCCTATTTCATGGTCTTATATAAATTGGGCTGCCGTATGGTTTTTGCAATTATTGATAAACAAACGAATATGGACATAGAAATCAACACTGCATGGTAACTGACAATTTCATGCCTTAAGTGTTAATCAAACCATCTATCCGAGATATTATGATGTTTGCTGCTTCTTGCTTTCCTCTTCTGTAGTTCTAGTCAGGCGAACCATCTGATCCTTATAACTATCTGCCTATTTGCCTTCTACCGCTTTTTGGCAAAGTACTACATGCTCTAATTAACTTCTTTCAGACAAGCAATACGGCTTTTGCTTCTTTAGATTAACTGCTAATGTGTTAACGATTATTGCAGAAAGAGTCTATCAAGTTTTAGGTAAGAATGACGAAGCTTGACAGGGTTTGACATACTGGTCTTTTTCACAAGCTGAAAGGTACTCCTGGATAAATTTTTAAACCGATTCAGTCTTTCTTATGAAATCGCGAAATGAAAGTTATCTTGAATGGCCACTCTTCTAGATCTTTTTTTTTTGCATAAATGCAGGTGTTCCCCAGAGGTATATCTGTGGACTTAGATTGTTTCTAATTTTCATAAATGACATTCCTGATGTCATCAGTTCTCAACTCGGTATCTATGCTGATGACACAACAAATTAATCCTGTCTTAATAGTCAGTCTGATCGGTTCAACAATATCAGATTGGCAGCTGAACTCAAAAATGACCTGCAATCTATTGTTAAATGGGGCAAGGAGTGGCTTGTTAATTTTAATATGTCAAAAACGAAATTGTTCTATTTCAATAATCTGAGAGAACCCTTTTTAACTTCCATTAGCATAGCTGATGCTAAAATCCATGGGAGTGACTCATTGCATCTTCTCATTTTCAGCTGAGTATAATGAATCAATTGCTAAGTCTGCAACTAAGAAAGTTAGTTCGCAATGTCATACTAGACAATTTTTCTCACCAGAATCTATCTTATATATTTATAAGTCTACCATTCATCTCTGCTTGGAATATTGCAGCCACATTTGGTCTGGTGATCTGGCTATATATTTAGAGATTCTTGATAAAATCCAAAGAAGAATCTGCAATGTTATTGATCTTGACCTGGCATCTCAGCTTCAATCCCTTTACCCCCCACCCACCTCCGTATAGTAGTTTTTTTCATATTCTCTAACACACAGTAACCCTTTGTGTCCTAGTGCTTTTATTGCCTTGCTTGGAATAAAATGATTAAAATAAAATTGCAGTGTTTGATCCTCACTAATTTGGTGTCATGTGAATTGGCTTATTTGTATGAAAAAAACACTGTTTTTTTAAGACAATGAGAAAGATATTAAGCCAAACATGGCTTTTCAATAAAAAATAAACAAGTTCTATCCTGTCATCATATTAGATTGACCATAATTATAAATATTTCCAGTTTTTACTTAGGACAACAACCCTAAGACACACAGGTTATCCTCAATAATTATTATTAAGCTGATGGTTGATGTAAATTTTTAATAAGTCTAGCAAAGAGTCACAATTATGGAACGTCCAGTAAGAATCAAGCTTATTATCAATCACTTATATGACCAACCTACAAACCACAATGCTCAGTATAGACAAACAATTATAGGAATTATAAGCACTATAAGGAATCAAAATTGTATCCTACACAAAATCGTCATTTGGCCTGACAGGCTATAGCACTTAGCTACAGAGGCTAACCAGACACTTCTTCCGTAGCTAAATGCTATAGCATGTCAGGCCAAATGACACTTCCATGTAGGATGCAGGTTTGATTCCTGTCAGAGGACACATATTTTGTATGAAATTTCTCAGACATTCAGCAAGATAAATGTTCTTAATAGTGTTTATTATAAACAGAGAATTTACTTAAATATTTGTATCTATATAAAAATAATATATATTAAAATAATTGTCAGACATAATCCATTTCATTATATATATATATATATATATATATATATATATATATATATAATATTGCACATTGAGAGTTGGTGCTAATAAAATAGTGCTTGATGTATAATAACAGAGCTATAATTTATATTAATAATATATTTTTTCCTCGCCACTAACACAACTCTGAGCACAACATAATCGTCTGGTGCTGATTGAAAACTCTTTAATTAGCACCTGACAATTATGTTGTGCATGAAACTCAAAGTTGCACTACTGGTAAGGGAAAAAAAAAATATATATATATATATATATATATATATATATATATATATATATATATATATATATATGAATTAAATAAATAAATATAGATACAAGCAACCATACATGCAAGTGATCACATGCATATATAAATTTGCAAATAAGTTTAATTTTATTTTTTTTAATTTTATTTAATTTTTGGTGTTAATAAAACAGTACTCAATGTGGTAATACAGATATATATTAATAAATATACATATTACCTTATTTCGAAAAAGGTTTGCTATGCTGACAACATACATATTCATATTTACACACACACACATATATATATATATATATATATATATATTAGTCGGAAAATTAATGACAAATGAAAAAGAATTTTGTGTTATACATTTCATCCTTTAGGACTTCATCAGACTATATTGATGTTTTCTTCACAAAATTATATAAGCATATGAAGAGGTGGGGAATATAAAAATGCAAACATTGGTTATAATTATACATAGATACAAAAAATATATAATTATTACCATCATTTGCATTTTTATATTACTCTCCTCTTCATACATACATATAATTACATTAAAAAAACCTGAGAGATGTTATGCTGACAACATATGTACTCATAGTTTGAACAAGAATGATCTTGAACAGAAAATCAACATCCTCTATGAAGGATTCCAAGAAATTGTGCTCAAAGTAAACCATTCCAAAAAAGAAACTTTGATCTGTAATTGGAATAAAAGCAGTGATGGCACTTACTCTGAATTCATCATAAAAATTCAAGGAGTTGATTTAGAATATACTGAATACTTCAAATACCTCAGTATATGGGTCAGTTATAACAAATTTAGTATAAGGACATTGAACATAGAATAGGCTGCACTAGAGGTACTTTTGCCCAACACTGAAAACTGCTACAAAAACATTTAGATGAAAACACTAATCATGTACTTAAATAGCCCCATCAGATTGAAACTTTCATATGAATGTCATGTATGGTGCCAAACCCATTCAGGAATATCTAGACTGTCAGCTGTATACAACCACTTTGTAAAAACAATGGTAAAAATTGTTTTGTGTATGTTAAGCTAATGGATCTTGGCAAAGTCCATCTTTCTTCAAACACTGGCACTACAGAATCACAACCAAAGAAATGTACCAGATAATAGAAGCTACATCACTTGCAGACTTTCAACAGCAGAAACAATTAAAATGAATATCACATGTAACTAGAAGAGAAAATAATGATATAATTATGATGTTGATGTTCCACACTACTTCAAACAAAAGGTTAGGAATGAAACTGCCATCAATACTTGAACAAGCAATAACAGCTACTGGAGTTGTTGGAACTTATTTTTCTAAAATTGTTTTAAGAGAAAGATTTTATAAATTTCAACCAACAGTAATACTGATTGTTTGGTCTATGAATATCAAATGTTTTCTCATAAAGAATTGGCTAATATTAACATTACTATGCACATGTAAATTCTATTTATTTACATGATACTGTCCTTATCATATTTCTTGCAATATGTTTTACAATATGTATGACTCTATCTGTATTTGAATGGCAATATTTGTTTTTATACTTTAATAAATATTTGCTTATTGATCCATTGTAAAGATGGGAAAACAAGCAAATATATGCACATTTGATTATATGTCAGACTTTGTGTACACTGCATATATAATACATTTTGTTCCTTCCTATTTAAAAGAAATATGTAAATTTTATATATGTTCATACATTTTTGTTAAACTTATAAAATTTAACATCTGTCTGTATTTTTGAGATGCAATATTGTAAATATTTACACTATTTAGCTTGTTCGGACTGTTGTCTTCATCTTAATTGTCATATTCACAACATTTTGGTCATTGTACGCTTGGCCTTCTTTAGGTAATATACATTGGAATTTCAAACTGAACCCCTTATTTAGGGACCCAAGGACATATGGACTAGTGGATAAAAGTAATGGTTGAAGTAATCCAGTGATTTGACACAAAGAGTTTTGAGTTCAATACCTGGCCACAGCAGAGGTGAACAAAAACTTGGAAAGTTGAGTCACTAAAGGAAAATAACTTAGACTGAGATATCCAGAAAATGCATGGCACTTGGAACTAGGACACTCTACCCCAGTGGACAAAATAAAAGGTTCAGTTCAAAACTAATGTTTTGTCATTTGGTCAGATATTAGAAAGTGAGTCAGTCAGAACTTTTCAGTATACCATTTTGTACACAAAAGAAATGCCATTCTTTCAAGGTGTACATGTATATAGGAGGGTAATAAGGTTTAGGCACAACAACTACTAAAAATTGTCAGTTCTACAACAGAAAATATAAGGGAGTGTTTCTCATTCAAAATATCGCAATTGAGTCACTATTAATTTGTCCGAAAGTTTACAGTGAGAAACATTACAATAATTCTTTTCTTGAAATAAAATCTAAAACTTTTAGAGCAAAATTGTTATTTAAAAATAATAACAATCCTGTTTGTGGTTTTGAACAGATCTGTATTAGCAGCAAAAACATTGAGATATATTTGATTTAAAGGCAGGCACATGAAAGAAACAAAATTCGTAAGAGTAGATTAAATATATTTTATATCCTTGTGGAATCAACTTCTG
Source organism: Acanthosepion esculentum (assembly GCA_964036315.1). Lineage (NCBI taxonomy): Eukaryota > Metazoa > Mollusca > Cephalopoda > Sepiida > Sepiidae > Acanthosepion > Acanthosepion esculentum. The sequence continues at coordinate 84,717,010 of OZ038475.1, forward strand.
TTTCTATAATACTTTCAAGGCTGACTGACTAAGCTGATTTCTTTTTTCTTAGATAAACATTTTCTTTCTCAGATCAAATCTCATAGGAAATTTTTTTTAATCCATAGTTCATGTCTGAGGAATGGATTTAGCCTATAGTTTCAAATAAACAATGTCAAAATTATAGAAAGATCAATTTACTCAATTTATATCAGAAATCAAATGTTCTGGACATCATTTTTTAAAGTAGTAGTTAATGTAGGACCCTTAAAACTAGTGGTTAATATTTTCATGTGGGACCTTTACGAATATTACACAAGGTTGGCATTCAGTCGAAACTCCATTTCTATTTAATTTTTTGAACAATTTAAAAGTTGCACTTTATCATCAGTCTGGTAAACAAAAAATATAAAAATTATAATTGAACCTGAATGAAGAAAAAAGATAATCTGTAATGTTTTCCTCACAGATAAATAATAGGAAAAAATTCCTTGAACAAAAATAAATCTTTTTTGTGATAGTTTTAAAGACAAGGAAGAATGAAAAATTGTTTTTCATAAGTAAACTGCTTCTGAACAGAGAAAATATATATGTGATCATATAAAATAAGTCTTTTCAAAATTACTTAACCTAATGCTTTTAGAAAACAAAGTTTTTGAAATACTAAAGACCAAACTTATAATTCATTTTAATTTTCAAATATATATTTGAGGCAAGTCTACTGAGAAATAAACTTTTCAAGTGAACATAACTGAACAGCACATGTTAAAATACACACACACTTACAGTCTTCTATTATGTTCCAAATCCTTTCAGGACAGAGACGTTCAAGGCTCTCCACAACTTTCTATTTTTATTACTCTAAGTAATTTTTGACCTCTTATCACCCCTCTTTGTCCTTGTTCTGCAATCCATTCACACAAGCTTGTTAAGTAGGCTACTTCTGAAACCCAATTATCTTACCTCCAATACGAGTTATAAGTTCTCATTCTTCTTCTATATGCTGTGTCCCTTCAAAACATAGGTGATCATGGCTCTCCACAACTTCTTGCCTTACAAATTTCAGCTCTTTTTTTTTTGGTTGTAAATATAAATTTCTTTGTTATTCCTCTTTTCCTTAAGACTTCTCCATTTCTCTCACATTCTATTCATCATATTCTCAACATTTGCCAATGGAAGTACATGTCATTTCAAATCCCTTCTTCATCTGTGAGGAGATTCTCTAAAAGTCACTGCCACATAGGAAATCAGATATTATATTGCAGATCACCACTTTTTTTTAAATAAAATTTTCCTATCTTAGTACTTTGATTAGTTTTCTTTGTTACTATGCACTTTTAAATTTTCTGAATTGCATTTTGTCATCTGTTTCTACACTACCAAGATAATTGAATTTTTATACCTGCTTGATTTTGACATAAAATGAAATAATGATCACACCTTGGTCTGTTTTTCTGATGATCATGCATTCTGTCTTCTTAAAGTTAATAGTTTCTTAATGTCTTTCATTCTCTTTTCTTTTAATGCATTGTATAAAAGTTATTTCAGTTTTTTTCTGAGTCTGTCAACAATGACATCTACAGATTTTATGTTAAAATGTCTGCCAATAATAAATCCTGGAGATGATCCTAAGAGAATTAAGTCTTAATTCTCATAGGATCATTTCTTATAGAGGTTGAATGAATCTCTTAAGAAAACATCCATATTTATTTTTCCGTATTCACTGAATTTGTTCTCTATTTGCATGCATGCTATTTGTTCCCAGCTTTCAGATTATCAAAATATCTTTCCTATGTAACTTAAGAATGAAAAAAGTATTTTGCACAAGAAATATTTAAAACAACTCATTCCTTGTCAATGCACTTAATTCATTGACAAATATTAATCACAGAGTGAAAATTATCAGAGAATTATTGATGTACTCTTGTATACAGAAGAGTGTCCAACATATTAAAATGAGAGTTGATGTTATTTATTGTTTTATCATAAACCTCACTGGTAAAGAAATAAACTTATGAAACAAAAACATATACCAATGCCTTCTAACATATTTGCATATGTAGATTGAATGGGTAAGGAATATGTTGATAATTACATTCTTTTCTACATGCATTCAGGAGTTCTCTAGTCAGATGTATATCTTAATAGATGTCTTGACTTCTGTCCTTGCTCAGGGAAGCTTATTGTTAGAATTGCTGGGTAGTTGTTACCTAGATTGTCTCTAATGCTGATTATCTTCTGTTCATATTTGTCTGCATGACTACTTATCATTTTGGTCTGATGTTATAGACAACAAACATTACCTTTCTTGACTATGTATAGAATGTAGGAATTAAAGTTCAGGTGTCATTCAGTGAATGTTAGCCTTTTTAATTTATGGATGCCTTGAATCTATACTCTGTGGGATCTGGTAGTAGTACATCCAGGAAGTACAATTCAGCACTGTTTCCTTTTCCAATTAATGGTTGAATTGAGTTCAAATGGTCAAGTGGGACAATATCAACTTCCACAAGAAGAAGGATGGCCAGTACTAAAATATCTGTCATGCCCTGTCCATCATACATAGGGGTGGGAGATACATCAGAAAAGATCCAAAAGATCTGTAGTCCATACATCACAATAGCATTCAAAACCAGTTCAAACCTATGCAAATCTCACCTGATCGAAAAACCTCACTCTCCACTTCTGAAGAAATTGTGTGCATTCCATGCCATGCAGTTGTGACTAGGAATACAAGAGAAAGACCAACTGCCTCCTAAATGTAAGGTTGAGAGAAAGATATTGAAATCAGTAATGGCTGATCATGAATCAAGAGAAAAAGAGTGGTAATCACCCCTGTGGAATTAAATCAAGAGAATACTGGAAGTTAAAATCAGCACACATTAGGCTCTGACTTCCTCAGTAGACCTAGCAGATATGAATACCAGCTGGTAGCCTCTAATTTAACATTAAAAGAAAAAAAGACTGAAAAATTCCTCGACCTGAGTACAGGCATTGTCTCCAGAGTAACACCACTAGATTGTCCAAGAGACACATGGCCTAGTGGATTAAAGCATTGGTCAATTGCTTAAAAACATATCTGGTTTTCTGCCAGTTGGGTTGGTCAATGCAGAAAATACACCAGTTCAGTACAAGTGACTATACTCAACCAATGGGGAATTCCTAGCTTTCAGTGGAGAAATTGTGGCCACAGATTAGTAGACACAAAATATTAATTTTCAAACTCCACAAGGCAGCATAACCCGCAATGTCCATCAGTCTGCATAACTGAGAGGTCACGCTGAGTTTTCTTTCTGTTAGCAAAAATGGTTGAGGACCATTGCTATAGAGAAGGTAATCCATACAAAATATCCATTAAGCGTGTAAAGTAAAATGAGAACAACCTACCATTGATTGAATGACGTTTTTGGTTGAAAATTATGATAAGAGTACTAAGTATAACAGACACCTGAAGGAGGAGAGTAAAATGGCCAAAAAGTTAGGAGTATAACAATGAAGATGCTGGTCCAAATAGAAAGGCACACATTGTGCGTGTGTGTGTGCATGAATATATATATATATATATATATATATATATATATATATGAAGAAATATAGTCTTAAAGTGTG